>CM036884.1:19486193-20686193 GCA_020796165.1 Pantala flavescens
AATTTTGGTTTTGGACAAAAATAATCGTTTATGACAAAAATATTAGTTTTGGACAAAAATAATCGTTTTTGACAAAAATAATCGTTTTCGACAAAAATAATCGTTTATGATAAAAATATTTGTTTTGGACAAAAATAATCGTTTCTGACAAAAATAATCGTTTCTGACAAAATAATCGTTTTTGACAAAAATATTGGTTTTGGACAAAAATAAACGTTTCTGACAAAAATAATCGTTTTCGACAAAAATAATCGTTACTGACAAAAATATTCGTTTCTGACAAAAATACTCCGTTTCTGACAAAAATATTAGTTTTGGACAAAAATAATCGTTTTCGACAAAAATAATCGTTTCTGACAAAAATATAGGTTTTGGACAAAATGAACGTTTTCGACCAAAATATTAGTTTTGGACAAAAATATTCATTTCTGACAAAAATAATCATTTCTGACAAAAATAATCGTTTTTGACAAAAATTTTAGTTCTTGGACAAAATTAATCGTTTCTGACAAATATAATCGTGTTCGACAAAAATAATCGTTTCTGACAAAAATATTCGTTTCTGACAAAAATAATCCTTCCTGACAAAAATTTTAGTTTTGGACAAAAAATAATGGTTTCTGACAAAAATAATCGTTTTGGTAAAAATAATCGTTTCTGACAAAAATAATCCTTCCTCACAAATATTTTAAGTTTGGACAAATACTCGTTTTCGACAAAAATAATCGTTTTCGAAAAAATAGTCGTTCTGGACAAAATAATCGTTTCTGACAAAAATATTTGTTTCGGATAAAAATCCTCGTTTCTGACAAAAATATTAGTTTTGGACAAAAATAATCGTTTCTGAAAAAAATAATCGTTTCTGACAAAAATAGTTGCTCTGGACAAAAATAATCGTTTCTGACAAAAATAATCCTTCCTGACAAAAATTTTGGTTTTGGACAAAAATAATCGTTTATGACAAAATAATCGTTTCTGACAAAAATAATCGTATTTTACAAAAATTTTAGTTTTGGAAAAAAATAATCGTTTCTGACAAAAATAATCGTTTTCGAAAAAAATATTCGTTTCTGACAAAAATATTGATTTTGGACAAAAATAAACGTTTCTGACAAAAATAATCGTTTTCGACAAAAATAATCGTTACTGACAAAAATATTCGTTTCTGACAAAAATAATCGCTTTCGACAAAAATAATCGTTTCTGACAAAAATAGTCGTTCTGGACAAAAATAATCGTTTATGACAAAAAAATCCTTCCTGACAAAAATTTTGGTTTTGGACAAAAATAATCGTTTCTGACAGAAATAGTCGTTCTGGACAAAAATTTTAGCTTTGGACAAAAATAATCTTTCCGACAAAAATATTAGTTTTGGACAAAAATAATCATTTCTGAAAAAAATAATCGTTTCTGACAAAAATAATCGTTTTTGACAAAAATTTTAGTTTTGGACAAAAATAAATGTTTTTAACAAAAATAGTCGTTTTCGACAAAAATAATCGTTTCTGACAAAAATTTTAGTTTTGGACAAAAATAATGGTTTCTGACAAAAATAGTCGTTCTGGACAAAAATAATCGTTTCTGACAAAAATAATCCTTCCTGACAAATATTTTAGTTTTGGACAAAAATAATCGTTTTCGACAAATATAATCGTTTTCGACAAAAATAGTCGTTCTGGACAAAAATAATCGTTTCTGACAAAAATATTTGTATCGGATAAAAATCCTCGTTTCTGACAAAAATATTAGTTTCTGACAAAAATATTCGTTTCTGACAATAATACTCGTTTCTGACAAAAATATTAGCTTTGGACAAAAATAATCTTTTCCGACAAAAATATTAGTTTTGGACAAAAATAATCATTTCTGACATAAATAATCGTTTCTGACAAAAATAATCGTTTTTGACAAAAATTTTAGTTTTGGACAAAAATAAATGTTTTTAATAAAAATAATCGTTTTCGACAAAAATAATCGTTTCTGACAAAAATATTGGTTTTCGAACGAAAATAAACGTTTCTGACCAAAATATTAGTTTTGGACAAAAATAATGGTTTCTGACAAAAATAATCGTTTCTGACAAAAATAGTCGTTCTGGACAAAAAAAAATCGTTTCTGACAAAAATAATTCCTTCCTGACAAATATTTTAGTTTTGGACCAAAATAATCGTTTTCGACAAAAATAATCGTTTTCGACAAAAATAGTCGTTCTGGACAAAATAATCGTTTCTGACAAAAATATTTGTTTCGCATAATAATCCTCGTTTCTGACAAAAATATTAGTTTTGGACAAAAATAATCGTTTCTGACAAAAATAATCGTTTCTGACAAAAATAGTCGTTTCTGACAAAATAGTCGTTCCGGACAAAAATAATCGTTTCTGACAAAAATAATCCTTCCTGACAAAAATTTTGGTTTTGAACAAAAATAATCGTTTCTGACAAAAGTAATCGTTTCTGACAAAAATAGTCGTTTCTGACAAAAAGTCGTTTTGGACAAAATTTTAGGTTTGGACAAAAATAATCTTTTCCGACAAAAATATTAGTTTTGGACAAAAATAATCATTTCTGACAAAAATAATCGTTTCTGACAAAAATATTAGTTTTGGACAAAAATAATCGTTTCTGACAAAAATAATCGTTTCTGACAAAAATAGTCCTTCTGGACAAAAATAATCGTTTCGGACAAAAATAATCCTACCTGACAAAAATTTTGGTTTTGGACAAAAATAATCGTTTATGACAAAAATATTAGTTTTGGACAAAAATAATCGTTTTTGACAAAAATAATCGTTTTCGACAAAAATAATCGTTTCTGACAAAAATATTGGTTTTCGACGAAAATAAACGTTTCTGACCAAAATATTAGTTTTGGACAAAAATAATGTTTCTGACATAAATAGTCGTTCTGGACAAAAATAATCGTTTCTGACAAAAATAATCGTGTTCGACAAAAATAATCGTTTCTGACAAAAATAATCCTTCTGACAAATATTTTAGTTTTGGACAAAAATAATCGTTTTCGACAAAAATAATCGTTTTCGACAAAAATAGTCGTTCTGGACAAAAATAATCGTTTCTGACAAAAATATTTGTATCGGATAAAATCCTCGTTTCTCACAAAAATAATTAGTTTTGACAAAAATAATCGTTTCCGACAAAAATAATCGTTTTCGAAAAGAATAATCGTTTCTGACAAAAATATTCGTTTCTGATAAAAATACTCGTTTCTGACAAAAATATTAGTTTGGACAAAAATAATGGTTTCTGAAAAAAAAAGTCGTTCTGGACAAAAATTTTAGCTTTGGACAAAAATAATCTTTGCCGACAAAAATATTAGTTTTGGACAAAATAATCATTTCTGACAAAAATAATCGTTTCTGAGAAAAATAATCGTTTTTGACAAAAATTTTAGTTTTGGACAAAAATAAATGTTTTTAACAAAATAATCGTTTTTCGACAAAAATAATCGTTTCTGACAAAAATATTGGTTTTGGAAAAAAAATGCACGTTTCTGACCAAAATATTAGTTTTGGACAAAAATATTCATTTCTGACAAAAATAATCATTTCTGACAAAAATAATCGTTTTTGACAAAAATTTTAGTTTTGGACAAAAATTAATCGTTTCTGACAAAAATAATCGTGTTCGACAAAAATAATCGTTTCTGACAAAAATATTCGTTTCTGACAAAAATACTCGTTTCTGACAAAAATATTAGTTTTGGAGAAAAATAATGGTTTCTGACAAAAATAATCGTTTCTGACAAAAATAGTCGTTCTGGACAAAAATAATCGTTTCTGAAAAAAATTTTGGTTTTGGACAAAAATAATCGTTTCTGACAAAAATAATCGTTATGACAAAAATATGGGTTTTCAACAAAAATAAACGTTTCTGAGAAAAATAATCGTTTTCGACAAAAATAATCGTTTCTGACAAAAATATTAGTTTTGGACAAAAATAATCGTTTCCGACAAAAATAATCGTTTTCGACAAAAATAATCGTTTCTGACAAAAATATTCGTTTCTGACAAAAATACTCGTTTCTGACAAAAATATTAGTTTTGGACAAAAATAATGGTTTCTGACAAAAATAGTCGTTCTGGACAAAAATTTTAGCTTTGGACAAAAATAATCTTTTCCGACAAAAATATTAGTTTTGGACAAAAATTTTAGTTTTGAACAAAAATAAATGTTTTTAACAAAAATAATCGTTTTCGATAAAAATAATCGTTTCTGACAAAAAATATTGGTTTTGGACAAAAATGAACGTTTCTGACCAAAATATTAGTTTGGACAAAAATATTCATTTCTGACAAAAATAATCATTTCTGACAAAAATAATCGTTTTTTAACAAAAATTTTAGTTTTGGACAAAATTAATCGTTTCTGACAAATATAATCGTGTTCGACAAAAATAATCGTTTCTGACAAAAATATTCGTTTCTGACAAAAATACTCGTTTCTGACAAAAATATTAGTTTTGGACAAAAATAATGGTTTCTGACAAAAATAATCGTTTCTGACAAAAATAGTCGTTCTGGACAAAAATAATCGTTTCTGACAAAAATAATCCTTCCTGACAAATATTTTAGTTTTGGACAAAAATAATCGTTTTCGACAAAAATAATCGTTTTCGACAAAAATAATCGTTTTCGAAAAAAATAGTCGTTCTAAGACAAAAATAATCGTTTCTGACAAAAATATTTGTTTCGGATAAAAATCCTCGTTTCTGACAAAAATATTAGTTTTGGACAAAAATAATCGTTTCTGACTAAAATAATCGTTTCTGACAAAAATAGTCGTTCTGGACAAAAATAATCGTTTCTGACAAAAATAATCCTTCCTGACAAAATTTGGTTTTGGACAAAAATAATCGTTTATGACAAAAATATTAGTTTTGGACAAAAATAATCGTTTTTGACAAAAATAATCGTTTTCGACAAAAATAATCGTTTATGATAAAAATATTTGTTTTGGACAAAATAATCGTTTCTGACAAAAATAATCGTTTCTGACAAAAATAATCGTTTTTGACAAAAATATTGGTTTTGGACAAAAATAAACGTTTCTGACAAAAATAATCGTTTTCGACAAAAACAATCGTTACTGACAAAAATATTCGTTTCTGACAAAAATACTCGTTTCTGACAAAAATATTAGTTTTGGACAAAAATAATCATTTTCGACAAAAATAATCGTTTCTGACAAAAATATTGGTTTTGGACAAAAATGAACGTTTCTGACCAAAATATTAGTTTTGGACAAAAATATTCATTTCTGACAAAAATAATCATTTCTGACAAAAATAATCGTTTTTGACAAAAATTTTAGTTTTGGACAAAATTAATCGTTTCTGACAAATATAATCGTGTTCGACAAAAATAATCGTTTCTGACAAAAATATTCGTTTCTGACAAAAATAATCCTTCCTGACAAAAATTTTAGTTTTGGACAAAATAATGGTTTCTGACAAAAATAATCCTTTTGGTAAAAATAATCGTTTCTGACAAAAATAATCCTTCCTCACAAATATTTTAGTTTTGGACAAAAATAATCGTTTTCGACAAAAATAATCGTTTTCGAAAAAAATAGTCGTTCTGGACAAAAATAATCGTTTCTGACAAAAATATTTGTTTCGGATAAAAATCCTCGTTTCTGACAAAAATATTAGTTTTGGACAAAAATAATCGTTTCTGAAAAAAATAATCGTTTCTGACAAAAATAGTTGCTCTGGACAAAAATAATCGTTTCTGACAAAAATAATCCTTCCTGACAAAAATTTTGGTTTTGGACAAAAATAATCGTTTATGACAAAAATAATCGTTTCTGACAAAAATAATCGTATTTACAAAAATTTTAGTTTTGGAAAAAAATAATCGTTTCTGACAAAAATAATCGTTTTCGAAAAAAATAATCGTTTCTGACAAAAATATTGATTTTGGACAAAAATAAACGTTTCTGACAAAAATAATCGTTTCGACAAAAATAATCGTTACTGACAAAAATATTCGTTTCTGACAAAAATAATCGTTTTCGACAAAAATAATCGTTTCTGACAAAAATAGTCGTTCTGGACAAAAATAATCGTTTATGACAAAAAAATCCTTCCTGACAAAAATTTTGGTTTTGGACAAAAATAATCGTTTCTGACAAAAATAGTCGTTCTGGACAAAAATTTTAGCTTTGGACAAAAATAATCTTTTCCGACAAAAATATTAGTTTTGGACAAAAATAATCATTTCTGAAAAAAATAATCGTTTCTGACAAAAATAATCGTTTTTGACAAAAATTTTAGTTTTGGACAAAAATAAATGTTTTTAACAAAAATAATCGTTTTCGACAAAAATAATAGTTTCTGACAAAAATTTTAGTTTTGGACAAAAATAATGGTTTCTGACAAAAATAGTCGTTCTGGACAAAAATAATCGTTTCTGACAAAAATAATCCTTCCTGACAAATATTTTAGTTTTGGACAAAAATAATCGTTTTCGACAAATATAATCGTTTTCGACAAAAATAGTCGTTCTGGACAAAAATAATCGTTTCTGACAAAAATATTTGTATCGGATAAAAATCCTCGTTTCTGACAAAAATATTAGTTTCTGACAAAAATATTCGTTTCTGACAATAATACTCGTTTCTGACAAAAATATTAGCTTTGGACAAAAATAATCTTTTCCGACAAAAATATTAGTTTTGGACAAAAATAATCATTTCTGACATAAATAATCGTTTCTGACAAAAATAATCGTTTTTGACAAAAATTTTAGTTTTGGACAAAAATAATCGTTTTCGACAAAAATAATCGTTTCTGACAAAAATATTGGTTTTGGACAAAAATGAACGTTTCTGACCAAAATATTAGTTTTGGACAAAAATATTCATTTCTGACAAAAATAATCATTTCTGACAAAAATAATCGTTTTTGACAAAAATTTTAGTTTTGGACAAAATTAATCGTTTCTGACAAATATAATCGTGTTCGACAAAAATAATCGTTTCTGACAAAAATATTCGTTTCTGACAAAAATAATCCTTCCTGACAAAAATTTTAGTTTTGGACAAAAATAATGGTTTCTGACAAAAATAATCCTTTTGGTAAAAATAATCGTTTCTGACAAAAATAATCCTTCCTCACAAATATTTTAGTTTTGGACAAAAATAATCGTTTTCGACAAAAATAATCGTTTTCGAAAAAAATAGTCGTTCTGGACAAAAATAATCGTTTCTGACAAAAATATTTGTTTCGGATAAAAATCCTCGTTTCTGACAAAAATATTAGTTTTGGACAAAAATAATCGTTTCTGAAAAAAATAATCGTTTCTGACAAAAATAGTTGCTCTGGACAAAAATAATCGTTTCTGACAAAAATAATCCTTCCTGACAAAAATTTTGGTTTTGGACAAAAATAATCGTTTATGACAAAAATAATCGTTTCTGACAAAAATAATCGTTTCTGACAAAAATAATCGTATTTTACAAAAATTTTAGTTTTGGAAAAAAATAATCGTTTCTGACAAAAATAATCGTTTTCGAAAAAAATAATCGTTTCTGACAAAAATATTGATTTTGGACAAAAATAAACGTTTCTGACAAAAATAATCGTTTTCGACAAAAATAATCGTTACTGACAAAAATATTCGTTTCTGACAAAAATAATCGTTTTCGACAAAAATAATCGTTTCTGACAAAAATAGTCGTTCTGGACAAAAATAATCGTTTATGACAAAAAAATCCTTCCTGACAAAAATTTTGGTTTTGGACAAAAAGAATCGTTTCTGACAAAAATAGTCGTTCTGGACAAAAATTTTAGCTTTGGACAAAAATAATCTTTTCCGACAAAAATATTAGTTTTGGACAAAAATAATCATTTCTGAAAAAAATAATCGTTTCTGACAAAAATAATCGTTTTTGACAAAAATTTTAGTTTTGGACAAAAATAAATGTTTTTAACAAAAATAATCGTTTTCGACAAAAATAATAGTTTCTGACAAAAATTTTAGTTTTGGACAAAAATAATGGTTTCTGACAAAAATAGTCGTTCTGGACAAAAATAATCGTTTCTGACAAAAATAATCCTTCCTGACAAATATTTTAGTTTTGGACAAAAATAATCGTTTTCGACAAATATAATCGTTTTCGACAAAAATAGTCGTTCTGGACAAAAATAATCGTTTCTGACAAAAATATTTGTATCGGATAAAAATCCTCGTTTCTGACAAAAATATTAGTTTCTGACAAAAATATTCGTTTCTGACAATAATACTCGTTTCTGACAAAAATATTAGCTTTGGACAAAAATAATCTTTTCCGACAAAAATATTAGTTTTGGACAAAAATAATCATTTCTGACATAAATAATCGTTTCTGACAAAAATAATCGTTTTTGACAAAAATTTTAGTTTTGGACAAAAATAATCGTTTTCGACAAAAATAATCGTTTCTGACAAAAATATTGGTTTTGGACAAAAATGAACGTTTCTGACCAAAATATTAGTTTTGGACAAAAATATTCATTTCTGACAAAAATAATCATTTCTGACAAAAATAATCGTTTTTGACAAAAATTTTAGTTTTGGACAAAATTAATCGTTTCTGACAAATATAATCGTGTTCGACAAAAATAATCGTTTCTGACAAAAATATTCGTTTCTGACAAAAATAATCCTTCCTGACAAAAATTTTAGTTTTGGACAAAAATAATGGTTTCTGACAAAAATAATCCTTTTGGTAAAAATAATCGTTTCTGACAAAAATAATCCTTCCTCACAAATATTTTAGTTTTGGACAAAAATAATCGTTTTCGACAAAAATAATCGTTTTCGAAAAAAATAGTCGTTCTGGACAAAAATAATCGTTTCTGACAAAAATATTTGTTTCGGATAAAAATCCTCGTTTCTGACAAAAATATTAGTTTTGGACAAAAATAATCGTTTCTGAAAAAAATAATCGTTTCTGACAAAAATAGTTGCTCTGGACAAAAATAATCGTTTCTGACAAAAATAATCCTTCCTGACAAAAATTTTGGTTTTGGACAAAAATAATCGTTTATGACAAAAATAATCGTTTCTGACAAAAATAATCGTATTTTACAAAAATTTTAGTTTTGGAAAAAAATAATCGTTTCTGACAAAAATAATCGTTTTCGAAAAAAATAATCGTTTCTGACAAAAATATTGATTTTGGACAAAAATAAACGTTTCTGACAAAAATAATCGTTTTCGACAAAAATAATCGTTACTGACAAAAATATTCGTTTCTGACAAAAATAATCGTTTTCGACAAAAATAATCGTTTCTGACAAAAATAGTCGTTCTGGACAAAAATAATCGTTTATGACAAAAAAATCCTTCCTGACAAAAATTTTGGTTTTGGACAAAAAGAATCGTTTCTGACAAAAATAGTCGTTCTGGACAAAAATTTTAGCTTTGGACAAAAATAATCTTTTCCGACAAAAATATTAGTTTTGGACAAAAATAATCATTTCTGAAAAAAATAATCGTTTCTGACAAAAATAATCGTTTTTGACAAAAATTTTAGTTTTGGACAAAAATAAATGTTTTTAACAAAAATAATCGTTTTCGACAAAAATAATAGTTTCTGACAAAAATTTTAGTTTTGGACAAAAATAATGGTTTCTGACAAAAATAGTCGTTCTGGACAAAAATAATCGTTTCTGACAAAAATAATCCTTCCTGACAAATATTTTAGTTTTGGACAAAAATAATCGTTTTCGACAAATATAATCGTTTTCGACAAAAATAGTCGTTCTGGACAAAAATAATCGTTTCTGACAAAAATATTTGTATCGGATAAAAATCCTCGTTTCTGACAAAAATATTAGTTTCTGACAAAAATATTCGTTTCTGACAATAATACTCGTTTCTGACAAAAATATTAGCTTTGGACAAAAATAATCTTTTCCGACAAAAATATTAGTTTTGGACAAAAATAATCATTTCTGACATAAATAATCGTTTCTGACAAAAATAATCGTTTTTGACAAAAATTTTAGTTTTGGACAAAAATAATCGTTTTCGACAAAAATAATCGTTTCTGACAAAAATATTGGTTTTGGACAAAAATGAACGTTTCTGACCAAAATATTAGTTTTGGACAAAAATATTCATTTCTGACAAAAATAATCATTTCTGACAAAAATAATCGTTTTTGACAAAAATTTTAGTTTTGGACAAAATTAATCGTTTCTGACAAATATAATCGTGTTCGACAAAAATAATCGTTTCTGACAAAAATATTCGTTTCTGACAAAAATAATCCTTCCTGACAAAAATTTTAGTTTTGGACAAAAATAATGGTTTCTGACAAAAATAATCCTTTTGGTAAAAATAATCGTTTCTGACAAAAATAATCCTTCCTCACAAATATTTTAGTTTTGGACAAAAATAATCGTTTTCGACAAAAATAATCGTTTTCGAAAAAAATAGTCGTTCTGGACAAAAATAATCGTTTCTGACAAAAATATTTGTTTCGGATAAAAATCCTCGTTTCTGACAAAAATATTAGTTTTGGACAAAAATAATCGTTTCTGAAAAAAATAATCGTTTCTGACAAAAATAGTTGCTCTGGACAAAAATAATCGTTTCTGACAAAAATAATCCTTCCTGACAAAAATTTTGGTTTTGGACAAAAATAATCGTTTATGACAAAAATAATCGTTTCTGACAAAAATAATCGTATTTTACAAAAATTTTAGTTTTGGAAAAAAATAATCGTTTCTGACAAAAATAATCGTTTTCGAAAAAAATAATCGTTTCTGACAAAAATATTGATTTTGGACAAAAATAAACGTTTCTGACAAAAATAATCGTTTTCGACAAAAATAATCGTTACTGACAAAAATATTCGTTTCTGACAAAAATAATCGTTTTCGACAAAAATAATCGTTTCTGACAAAAATAGTCGTTCTGGACAAAAATAATCGTTTATGACAAAAAAATCCTTCCTGACAAAAATTTTGGTTTTGGACAAAAAGAATCGTTTCTGACAAAAATAGTCGTTCTGGACAAAAATTTTAGCTTTGGACAAAAATAATCTTTTCCGACAAAAATATTAGTTTTGGACAAAAATAATCATTTCTGAAAAAAATAATCGTTTCTGACAAAAATAATCGTTTTTGACAAAAATTTTAGTTTTGGACAAAAATAAATGTTTTTAACAAAAATAATCGTTTTCGACAAAAATAATAGTTTCTGACAAAAATTTTAGTTTTGGACAAAAATAATGGTTTCTGACAAAAATAGTCGTTCTGGACAAAAATAATCGTTTCTGACAAAAATAATCCTTCCTGACAAATATTTTAGTTTTGGACAAAAATAATCGTTTTCGACAAATATAATCGTTTTCGACAAAAATAGTCGTTCTGGACAAAAATAATCGTTTCTGACAAAAATATTTGTATCGGATAAAAATCCTCGTTTCTGACAAAAATATTAGTTTCTGACAAAAATATTCGTTTCTGACAATAATACTCGTTTCTGACAAAAATATTAGCTTTGGACAAAAATAATCTTTTCCGACAAAAATATTAGTTTTGGACAAAAATAATCATTTCTGACATAAATAATCGTTTCTGACAAAAATAATCGTTTTTGACAAAAATTTTAGTTTTGGACAAAAATAATCGTTTTCGACAAAAATAATCGTTTCTGACAAAAATATTGGTTTTGGACAAAAATGAACGTTTCTGACCAAAATATTAGTTTTGGACAAAAATATTCATTTCTGACAAAAATAATCATTTCTGACAAAAATAATCGTTTTTGACAAAAATTTTAGTTTTGGACAAAATTAATCGTTTCTGACAAATATAATCGTGTTCGACAAAAATAATCGTTTCTGACAAAAATATTCGTTTCTGACAAAAATAATCCTTCCTGACAAAAATTTTAGTTTTGGACAAAAATAATGGTTTCTGACAAAAATAATCCTTTTGGTAAAAATAATCGTTTCTGACAAAAATAATCCTTCCTCACAAATATTTTAGTTTTGGACAAAAATAATCGTTTTCGACAAAAATAATCGTTTTCGAAAAAAATAGTCGTTCTGGACAAAAATAATCGTTTCTGACAAAAATATTTGTTTCGGATAAAAATCCTCGTTTCTGACAAAAATATTAGTTTTGGACAAAAATAATCGTTTCTGAAAAAAATAATCGTTTCTGACAAAAATAGTTGCTCTGGACAAAAATAATCGTTTCTGACAAAAATAATCCTTCCTGACAAAAATTTTGGTTTTGGACAAAAATAATCGTTTATGACAAAAATAATCGTTTCTGACAAAAATAATCGTATTTTACAAAAATTTTAGTTTTGGAAAAAAATAATCGTTTCTGACAAAAATAATCGTTTTCGAAAAAAATAATCGTTTCTGACAAAAATATTGATTTTGGACAAAAATAAACGTTTCTGACAAAAATAATCGTTTTCGACAAAAATAATCGTTACTGACAAAAATATTCGTTTCTGACAAAAATAATCGTTTTCGACAAAAATAATCGTTTCTGACAAAAATAGTCGTTCTGGACAAAAATAATCGTTTATGACAAAAAAATCCTTCCTGACAAAAATTTTGGTTTTGGACAAAAAGAATCGTTTCTGACAAAAATAGTCGTTCTGGACAAAAATTTTAGCTTTGGACAAAAATAATCTTTTCCGACAAAAATATTAGTTTTGGACAAAAATAATCATTTCTGAAAAAAATAATCGTTTCTGACAAAAATAATCGTTTTTGACAAAAATTTTAGTTTTGGACAAAAATAAATGTTTTTAACAAAAATAATCGTTTTCGACAAAAATAATAGTTTCTGACAAAAATTTTAGTTTTGGACAAAAATAATGGTTTCTGACAAAAATAGTCGTTCTGGACAAAAATAATCGTTTCTGACAAAAATAATCCTTCCTGACAAATATTTTAGTTTTGGACAAAAATAATCGTTTTCGACAAATATAATCATTTTCGACAAAAATAGTCGTTCTGGACAAAAATAATCGTTTCTGACAAAAATATTTGTATCGGATAAAAATCCTCGTTTCTGACAAAAATATTAGTTTCTGACAAAAATATTCGTTTCTGACAATAATACTCGTTTCTGACAAAAATATTAGCTTTGGACAAAAATAATCTTTTCCGACAAAAATATTAGTTTTGGACAAAAATAATCATTTCTGACATAAATAATCGTTTCTGACAAAAATAATCGTTTTTGACAAAAATTTTAGTTTTGGACAAAAATAAATGTTTTTAATAAAAATAATCGTTTTCGACAAAAATAATCGTTTCTGACAAAAATATAGGTTTTCGACGAAAATAAACGTTTCTGACCGAAATATTAGTTTTGGACAAAAATAATGGTTTCTGACAAAAATAATCGTTTCTGACAAAAATAGTCGTTCTGGAAAAAAAAAAATCGTTTCTGACAAAAATAATCCTTCCTGACAAATATTTTAGTTTTGGACCAAAATAATCGTTTTCGACAAAAATAATCGTTTTCGACAAAAATAGTCGTTCTGGACAAAAATAATCGTTTCTGACAAAAATATTTGTTTCGCATAATAATCCTCGTTTCTGACAAAAATATTAGTTTTGGACAAAAATAATCGTTTCTGACAAAAATAATCGTTTCTGACAAAAATAGTCGTTTCTGACAAAAATAGTCGTTCTGGACAAAAATAATCGTTTCGGACAAAAATAATCCTTCCTGACAAAAATTTTGGTTTTGAACAAAAATAATCCTTTCTGACAAAAGTAATCGTTTCTGACAAAAATAGTCGTTTCTGACAAAAATAGTCGTTTTGGACAAAAATTTTAGGTTTGGACAAAAATAATCTTTTCCGACAAAAATATTAGTTTTGGACAAAAATAATCATTTCTGAAAAAAATAATCGTTTCTGACAAAAATAATCGTTTTTGACAAAAATTTTAGTTTTGGACAAAAATAATTGTTTCTGAAAAAAATAATCGTTTTCGACAAAAATAATCGTTTATGACCAAAATATTGGTTTTCAACAAAAATAAACGTTTCTGACAAAAATAATCGTTTTCGACAAAAATAATCGTTTCTGACAAAAAAAATCGTTTCTGACAAAAATATTAGTTTTGGACAAAAATAATCGTTTCTGAAAAAAATAAACGTTTCTGACAAAAATAGTTGCTCTGGACAAAAATAATCGTTTCTGACAAAAATAATCCTTCCTGACAAAAATTTTAGTTTTGGACAAAAATAATCGTTTTCGACAAAAATAATCGTTTCTGACAAAAATATTGGTTTTGGACAAAAATGAACGTTTCTGACCAAAATATTAGTTTTGGACAAAAATATTCATTTCTGACAAAAATAATCATTTCTGACAAAAATAATCGTTTTTGACAAAAATTTTAGTTTTGGACAAAATCAATCGTTTCTGACAAATATAATCGTGTTCGACAAAAATAATCGTTTCTGACAAAAATATTCGTTTCTGACAAAAATAATCCTTCCTGACAAAAATTTTAGTTTTGGACAAAAATAATGGTTTCTGACAAAAATAATCCTTTTGGTAAAAATAATCGTTTCTGACTAAAATAATCCTTCCTCACAACTATTTTAGTTTTGGACAAAAATAATCGTTTTCGACAAAAATAATCGTTTTCGAAAAAAATAGTCGTTCTGGACAAAAATAATCGTTTCTGACAAAAATATTTGTTTCGGATAAAAATCCTCGTTTCTGACAAAAATATTAGTTTTGGACAAAAATAATCGTTTCTGAAAAAAATAATCGTTTCTGACAAAAATAGTTGCTCTGGACAAAAATAATCGTTTCTGACAAAAATAATCCTTCCTGACAAAAATTTTGGTTTTGGACAAAAATAATCGTTTATGACAAAAATAATCGTTTCTGACAAAAATAATCGTATTTTACAAAAATTTTAGTTTTGGAAAAAAATAATCGTTTCTGACAAAAATAATCGTTTTCGAAAAAAATAATCGTTTCTGACAAAAATATTGATTTTGGACAAAAATAAACGTTTCTGACAAAAATAATCGTTTTCGACAAAAATAATCGTTACTGACAAAAATATTCGTTTCTGACAAAAATAATCGTTTTCGACAAAAATAATCGTTTCTGACAAAAATAGTCGTTCTGGACAAAAATAATCGTTTATGACAAAAAAATCCTTCCTGACAAAATTTGGTTTTGGACAAAAATAATCGTTTCTGACAAAAATAGTCGTTCTGGACAAAAATTTTAGCTTTGGACAAAAATAATCTTCTCCGACAAAAATATTAGTTTTGGACAAAAATAATCATTTCTGAAAAAAATAATCGTTTCTGACAAAAATAATCGTTTTTGACAAAAATTTTAGTTTTGGACAAAAATAATGGTTTCTGACAAAAATAGTCGTTCTGGACAAAAATAATCGTTTCTGACAAAAATAATCCTTCCTGACAAATATTTTAGTTTTGGACAAAAATGATCGTTTTCGACAAATATAATCGTTTTCGACAAAAATAGTCGTTCTGGACAAAAATAATCGTTTCTGACAAAAATATTTGTATCGGATAAAAATCCTCGTTTCTGACAAAAATATTAGTTTCTGACAAAAATATTCGTTTCTGACAATAATACTCGTTTCTGACAAAAATATTAGCTTTGGACAAAAATAATCTTTTCCGACAAAAATATTAGTTTTGGACAAAAATAATCATTTCTGACATAAATAATCGTTTCTGACAAAAATAATCGTTTTTGACAAAAATTTTACTTTTGGACAAAAATAAATGTTTTTAATAAAAATAATCGTTTTCGACAAAAATAATCGTTTCTGACAAAAATATTGGTTTTCGACGAAAATAAACGTTTCTGACCAAAATATTAGTTTTGGACAAAAAGAATGGTTTCTGACAAAAATAATCGTTTCTGACAAAAATAGTCGTTCTGGAAAAAAAAAATCGTTTCTGACAAAAATAATCCTTCCTGACAAATATTTTAGTTTTGGACCAAAATAATCGTTTTCGACAAAAATAATCGTTTTCGACAAAAATAGTCGTTCTGGACAAAAATAATCGTTTCTGACAAAAATATTTGTTTCGCATAATAATCCTAGTTTCTGACAAAAATATTAGTTTTGGACAAAAATAATCGTTTCTGACAAAAATAATCGTTTCTGACAAAAATAGTCGTTTCTGACAAAAATAGTCGTTCTGGACAAAAATAATCGTTTCGGACAAAAATAATCCTTCCTGACAAAAATTTTGGTTTTGAACAAAAATAATCCTTTCTGACAAAAGTAATCGTTTCTGACAAAAATAGTCGTTTCTGACAAAAATAGTCGTTTTGGACAAAAATTTTAGGTTTGGACAAAAATAATCATTTCCGACAAAAATATTAGTTTTGGACAAAAATAATCATTTCTGAAAAAAATAATCGTTTCTGACAAAAATAATCGTTTTTGACAAAAATTTTAGTTTTGGACAAAAATAATTGTTTCTGAAAAAAATAATCGTTTTCGACAAAAATAATCGTTTATGACAAAAATATTGGTTTTCAACAAAAATAAACGTTTCTGACAAAACTAATCGTTTTCGACAAAAATAATCGTTTCTGACAAAAATATTCGTTTCTGACAAAAATACTCGTTTCTGAAAAAAATATTAGTTTTGGACAAAAATTATCGTTTCAGACAAAAATAATCGTTTTTGACAAAAATAATCTTTTCTGACAAAAATATTAGTTTTGGACAAAAATAATCGTTTCTGACAAAAATAATCGTGTTCGACAAAAATAATCGTTTCTGACAAAAATAATCCTTCCTGACAAATATTTTAGTTTTGGACAAAAATAATAGTTTTCGACAAAAATAATCGTTTTCGAAAAAAATAGTCGTTCTAGACAAAAATAATCGTTTCTGACAAAAATATTTGTATCGGATAAAAATCCTCGTTTCTGACAAAAATATTAGTTTTGGACAAAAATAATCGTTTCTGACAAAAATAATCGTTTCTGACAAAAATAGTCGTTCTGGACAAAAATAATCGTTTCGGACAAAAATAATCCTTCCTGACAAAAATTTTGGTTTTGGACAAAAATAATCGTTTATGACAAAAATATTAGTTTTGGACAAAAATAATCGTTTTTGACAAAAATAATCGTTTTCGACAAAAATAATCGTTTATGATAAAAATGTTTGTTTTGGACAAAAATAATCGTTTCTGACAAAAATATTGGTTTTCGACGAAAATAAACGTTTCTGACCAAAATATTAGTTTTGGACAAAAATAATGGTTTCTGACAAAAATAATCGTTTCTGACAAAAATAGTCGTTCTGGACAAAAATAATCGTTTCTGACAAAAATAATCCTTCCTGACAAATATTTTAGTTTTGGACCAAAATAATCGTTTTCGACAAAAATAATCGTTTTCGACAAAAATAGTCGTTCTGGACAAAATAATCGTTTCTGACAAAAATATTTGTTTCGCATAATAATCCTCGTTTCTGACAAAAATATTAGTTTTGGACAAAAATAATCGTTTCTGACAAAAATAATCGTTTCTGACAAAAATAGTCGTTTCTGACAAAAATAATCCTTCCTGACAAAAATTTTGGTTTTGAACAAAAATAATCGTTTCTGACAAAAATACTCGTTTCTGACAAAAATAATCGTTTCTGACAAAAATAGTCGTTTTGGACAAAAATTTTAGGTTTGAACAAAAATAATCTTTTCCGACAAATATATTAGTTTTGGACAAAAAAAATCGTTTCTGACAAAAATAATCGTTTTTGACAAAAATTTTAGTTTTGGACAAAAATAATTGTTTCTGAAAAAAATAATCGTTTTCGACAAAAATAATCGTTTATGACAAAAATATTGGTTTTCAACAAAAATAAACGTTTCTGACAAAAATAATCGTTTTCGACAAAAATAATCGTTTCTGACAAAAATATTCGTTTCTGACAAAAATACTCGTTTCTGAAAAAAATATTAGTTTTGGACAAAAATTATCGTTTCAGACAAAAATAATCGTTTTTGACAAAAATAATCTTTTCTGACAAAAATATTAGTTTTGGACAAAAATAATCGTTTCTGACGAAAATAATCGTGTTCGACAAAAATAATCGTTTCTGACAAAAATAATCCTTCCTGACAAATATTTTAGTTTTGGACAAAAATAATCGTTTTCGACAAAAATAATCGTTTTCGACAAAAATAGTCGTTCTGGACAAAAATAATCGTTTCTGACAAAAATATTTGTATCGGATAAAAATCCTCGTTTCTCACAAAAATATTAGTTTTGGACAAAAATAATTGTTTCCGACAAAAATAATCGTTTTCGAAAAAAATAATCGTTTCTGACAATAATATTCGTTTCTGACAAAAATACTCGTTTCTGACAAAAATATTAGTTTTGGACAAAAATAATGGTTTCTGACAAAAAAAGTCGTTCTGGACAAAAATTTTAGCTTTGGACAAAAATAATCTTTTCCGACAAAAATATTAGTTTTGGACAAAATAATCATTTCTGACAAAAATAATCGTTTCTGAGAAAAATAATCGTTTTTGACAAAAATTTTAGTTTTGGACAAAAATAAATGTTATTAACAAAAATAATCGTTTTCGACAAAAATAATCGTTTCTGACAAAAATATTGGTTTTGGACAAAAATGAACGTTTCTGACCAAAATATTAGTTTTGGAAAAAAATATTCATTTCTGACAAAAATAATCATTTCTGACAAAAATAATCGTTTTTGACAAAAATTTTAGTTTTGGACAAAATTAATCGTTTCTGACAAAAAAAATCGTGTTCGACAAAAATAATCGTTTCTGACAAAAATATTCGTTTCTGACAAAAATACTCGTTTCTGACAAATATATTAGGTTTGGACAAAAATAATGGTTTCTGACAAAAATAATCGTTTCTGACAAAAATAGTCGTTCTGGACAAAAATAATCGTTTCTGACAAAAATAATCCTTCCTGACAAATATTTTAGTTTTGGACAAAAATAATCGTTTTCGAAAAAAATAATCATTTTCGAAAAAAATATTTGTTTCGGATAAAAATCCTCGTTTCTGACGAAAATATTAGTTTTGGACAAAAATAATCGTTTCTGACAAAAATAATCGTTTCTGACAAAAATAGTCGTTCTGGACAAAAATAATCGTTTCTGACAAAAATAATCCTTCCTGACAAAAATTTTGGTTTTGGACAAAAATAATCGTTTCTGACAAAAATAATCGTTTCTGACAATAATTATCGTTTCTGACAAAAAAAGTCGTTTTGGACAAAAATTTTAGGTTTGGACAAAAATAATCTTTTCCTACAAAAATATTAGTTTTGGACAAAAATAATCATTTCTGAGAAAAATAATCGTTTCTGACAAAAATAATCGTTTTTGACAAAAATTTTAGTTTTGGACAAAAATAATTGTTTCTGACAAAAATAATCGTTTTCGACAAAAATAATCGTTTCTGACAAAAATATTGGTTTTCAACAAAAATAAACGTTTCTGACAAAAATAATCGTTTTCGACAAAAATAATCGTTTCTGACAAAAATATTCGTTTCTGACAAAAATAATCTTTTCTGACAAAAATATTAGTTTCAGACAAAAATATTCATTTCTGACAAAAATAATCGTTTCTGACAAAAATAATCGTTTTTGACAAAAATTTTAGTTTTGGACAAATTTTAATCGTTTATGACAAAAATAATCGTTTTCGACAAAAATAATCGTTTATGAAAAAAATATTGGTTTTGGACAAAAATAAACGTTTCTGACAAAAATAATCGTTTTCGACAAAAATAATCGTTTCTGACAAAAATATTCGTTTCTGACAAAAAAACTCGTTTCTGACAAAAATATTAGTTTTGGACAAAAATAATGGTTTCTGACAAAAATAATCGTTTCTGAAAAAAATAGTCGTTCTGGACAAAAATAATCGTTTCTGACTAAAATAATCCTTCCTGACAAAAATTTTAGTTTTGGACAGAAATAATCGTTTTCGACAAAAATAATCGTTTATGAAAAAAATATTGGTTTTGGACAAAAATAAACGTTTCTGACAAAAATAATCGTTTTCGACAAAAATAATCGTTTCTGACAAAAATATTCGTTTCTGACAAAAAAACTCGTTTCTGACAAAAATATTAGTTTTGGACAAAAATAATGGTTTCTGACAAAAATAATCGTTTCTGAAAAAAATAGTCGTTCTGGACAAAAATAATCGTTTCTGACTAAAATAATCCTTCCTGACAAAAATTTTAGTTTTGGACAGAAATAATCGTTTTCGACAAAAATAATCGTTTTCGACAAAAATATTGGTTTGGACAAAAATAATCGTTTCTGACAAAAATAAACGTTTCTGACAAAAATAATCGTTTCTGACAAAAATAATAGTTTTGGACTAAAATATTCATTTCTTACAAAAATAATCGTTTCTGACAAAAATAATCGTTTTTGACAAAAATTTTAGTTTTGGACAAAAATAATCGTTTCTGACAAAAATAATCGTTTCGACAAAAATAATCGTTTATGACAAAAATTTTGGTTTTGGACAAAAATAATCGTTTTCGACAAAAATAATCGTTTTCGACAAAAATAGTCGTTCTGGACAAAAATAATCGTTTCTGACAAAAATATTTGTATCGGATAAAAATCCTCGTTTCTCACAAAAATTAGTTTTGGACAAAAATAATCGTTTCCGACAAAAATAGTCGTTTTCGAAAAAAATAATCGTTTCTGACAAAAATATTCGTTTCTGACAAAAATACTCGTTTCTGACAAAAATATTAGTTTTGGACAAAAATAATGGTTTCTGACAAAAAAAGTCGTTCTGGACAAAAATTTTAGCTTTGGACAAAAATAATCTTTTCCGACAAAAATATTAGTTTCGGACAAAAATACTCGTTTCTGAAAAAAATATTAGTTTTGGACAAAAATTATCGTTTCAGACAAAAATAATCGTTTTTGACAAAAATAATCTTTTCTGACAAAAATATTAGATTTGGACAAAAATAATCGTTTCTGACGAAAATAATCGTGTTCGACAAAAATAATCGTTTCTGACAAAAATAATCCTTCCTGACAAATATTTTAGTTTTGGACAAAAATAATCGTTTTCGACAAAAATAATCGTTTTCGACAAAAATATTCGTTTCTGACAAAAATACTCGTTTCTGACAAAAATATTAGTTTTGGACAAAAATAATGGTTTCTGACAAAAATAATCGTTTCAGACAAAAATAGTCGTTCTGGACAAAAATAATCGTTTCTGACAAAAATAATCCTTCCTGACAAATATTTTAGTTTTGGACAAAAATAATCGTTTTCGAAAAAAATAATCATTTTCGAAAAAAATATTTGTTTCGGATAAAAATCCTCGTTTCTGACAAAAATATTAGTTTTGGACAAAAATAATCGTTTCTGACAAAAATAATCGTTTCTGACAAAAATAATCGTTTTTGACATAAATTTTAGTTTTGGACAAAAATAATTGTTTCTGACAAAAATAATCGTTTTCGACAAAAATAATCGTTTCTGACAAAAATATTGGTTTTGGACAAAAATGAACGTTTCTGACCAAAATATTAGTTTTGGAAAAAAATATTCATTTCTGACAAAAATAATCATTTCTGACCAAAATAATCGTTTTTGACAAAAATTTTAGTTTTGGACAAAATTAATCGTTTCTGACAAAAATAATCGTGTTCGACAAAAATAATCGTTTCTGACAAAAATATTCGTTTCTGACAAAAATACTCGTTTCTGACAAATATATTAGGTTTGGACAAAAATAATGGTTTCTGACAAAAATAATCGTTTCTGACAAAAATAGTCGTTCTGGACAAAAATAATCGTTTCTGACAAAAATAATCCTTCCTGACAAATATTTTAGTTTTGGACAAAAATAATCGTTTTCGAAAAAAATAATCATTTTCGAAAAAAATATTTGTTTCGGATAAAAATCCTCGTTTCTGACAAAAATATTAGTTTTGGAAAAAATAATCGTTTCTGACAAAAATAATCGTTTCTGACAAAAATAGTCGTTCTGGACAAAAATAATCGTTTCTGACAAAAATAATCCTTCCTGACAAAAATTTTGGTTTTGGACAAAAATAATCGTTTCTGACAAAAATAATCGTTTCTGACAATAATTATCGTTTCTGACAAAAAAAGTCGTTTTGGACAAAAATTTTAGGTTTGGACAAAAATAATCTTTTCCTACAAAATTATTAGTTTTGGACAAAAATAATCATTTCTGAGAAAAATAATCGTTTCTGACAAAAATAATCGTTTTTGACATAAATTTTAGTTTTGGACAAAAATAATTGTTTCTGACAAAAATAATCGTTTTCGACAAAAATAATCGTTTCTGACAAAAATATTGGTTTTCAACAAAAATAAACGTTTCTGACAAAAATAATCGTTTTCGACAAAAATAATCGTTTCTGACAAAAATATTCGTTTCTGACAAAAATAATCTTTTCTGACAAAAATATTAGTTTCAGATAAAAATATTCATTTCTGACAAAAATAATCGTTTCTGACAAAAATAATCGTTTTTGACAAAAATTTTAGTTTTGGACAAATTTTAATCGTTTCTGACAAAAATAATCGTTTTCGACAAAAATAATCGTTTATGAAAAAAATATTGGTTTTGGACAAAAATAAACGTTTCTGACAAAAATAATCGTTTTCGACAAAAATAATCGTTTCTGACAAAAATATTCGTTTCTGACAAAAAAACTCGTTTCTGACAAAAATATTAGTTTTGGACAAAAATAATGGTTTCTGACAAAAATAATCGTTTCTGAAAAAAATAGTCGTTCTGGACAAAAATAATCGTTTCTGACTAAAATAATCCTTCCTGACAAAAATTTTAGTTTTGGACAGAAATAATCGTTTTCGACAAAAATAATCGTTTTCGACAAAAATATTGGTTTGGACAAAAATAATCGTTTCTGACAAAAATAAACGTTTCTGACAAAAATAATCGTTTCTGACAAAAATAATAGTTTTGGACTAAAATATTCATTTCTTACAAAAATAATCGTTTCTGACAAAAATAATCGTTTTTGACAAAAATTTTAGTTTTGGACAAAAATAATCGTTGCTGACAAAAATAATCGTTTTCGACAAAAATAATCGTTTATGACAAAAATTTTGGTTTTGGACAAAAATAATCGTTTTCGACAAAAATAATCGTTTTCGACAAAAATAGTCGTTCTGGACAAAAATAATCGTTTCTGACAAAAATATTTGTATCGGATAAAAATCCTCGTTTCTCACAAAAATATTAGTTTTGGACAAAAATAATCGTTTCCGACAAAAATAATCGTTTTCGAAAAAAATAATCGTTTCTGACAAAAATATTCGTTTCTGACAAAAATACTCGTTTCTGACAAAAATATTAGTTTTGGACAAAAATAATGGTTTCTGACAAAAAAAGTCGTTCTGGACAAAAATTTTAGCTTTGGACAAAAATAATCTTTTCCGACAAAAATATTAGTTTTGGACAAAATAATCATTTCTGACAAAAATAATCGTTTCTGAGAAAAATAATCGTTTTTGACAAAAATTTTAGTTTTGGACAAAAATAAATGTTTTTAACAAAAATAATCGTTTTCGACAAAAATAATCGTTTCTGACAAAAATATTGGTTTTGGACAAAAATGAACGTTTCTGACCAAAATATTAGTTTTGGACAAAAATATTCATTTCTGACAAAAATAATCATTTCTGACAAAAATAATCGTTTTTGACAAAAATTTTAGTTTTGGACAAAATTAATCGTTTCTGACAAAAATAATCGTGTTCGACAAAAATAATCGTTTCTGACAAAAATATTCGTTTCTGACAAAAATACTCGTTTCTGACAAAAATATTAGTTTTGGACAAAAATAATGGTTTCTGACAAAAATAATCGTTTCTGACAAAAATAGTCGTTCTGGACAAAAATAATCGTTTCTGACAAAAATAATCCTTCCTGACAAATATTTTAGTTTTGGACAAAAATAATCGTTTTCGAAAAAAATAATCATTTTCGAAAAAAATATTTGTTTCGGATAAAAATCCTCGTTTCTGACAAAAATATTAGTTTTGGACAAAAATAATCGTTTCTGACAAAAATAATCGTTTCTGACAAAAATAATCGTTTCTGACAAAAATAGTCGTTCTGGACAAAAATAATCGTTTCTGACAAAAATAATCCTTCCTGACAAAAATTTTGGTTTTGGACAAAAATAATCGTTTCTGACAAAAATAATCGTTTCTGACAATAATTATCGTTTCTGACAAAAAAAGTCGTTTTGGACAAAAATTTTAGGTTTGGACAAAAATAATCTTTTCCTACAAAAATATTAGTTTTGGACAAAAATAATCATTTCCGAGAAAAATAATCGTTTCTGACAAAAATAATCGTTTTTGACAAAAATTTTAGTTTTGGACAAAAATAATTGTTTCTGACAAAAATAATCGTTTTCGACAAAAATAATCGTTTCTGACAAAAATATTGGTTTTCAACAAAAATAAACGTTTCTGACAAAAATAATCATTTTCGACAAAAATAATCGTTTCTGACAAAAATATTCGTTTCTGACAAAAATATTAGTTTCAGACAATAATATTCATTTCTGACAAAAATAATCGTTTCTGACAAAAATAATCGTTTATGAAAAAAATATTGGTTTTGGACAAAAATAAACGTTTCTGACAAAAATAATCGTTTTCGACAAAAATAATCGTTTCTGACAAAAATATTCGTTTCTGACAAAAAAACTCGTTTCTGACAAAAATATTAGTTTTGGACAAAAATAATGGTTTCTGACAAAAATAATCGTTTCTGACAAAAATAGTCGTTCTGGACAAAAATAATCGTTTCTGACAAAAATAATCCTTCCTGACAAATATTTTAGTTTTGGACAAAAATAATCGTTTTCGAAAAAAATAATCATTTTCGAAAAAAATATTTGTTTCGGATAAAAATCCTCGTTTCTGACAAAAATATTAGTTTTGGACAAAAATAATCTTTTCCTACAAAATTATTAGTTTTGGACAAAAATAATCATTTCTGAGAAAAATAATCGTTTCTGACAAAAATAATCGTTTTTGACATAAATTTTAGTTTTGGACAAAAATAATTGTTTCTGACAAAAATAATCGTTTTCGACAAAAATAATCGTTTCTGACAAAAATATTGGTTTTGGACAAAAATGAACGTTTCTGACCAAAATATTAGTTTTGGAAAAAAATATTCATTTCTGACAAAAATAATCATTTCTGACCAAAATAATCGTTTTTGACAAAAATTTTAGTTTTGGACAAAATTAATCGTTTCTGACAAAAATAATCGTGTTCGACAAAAATAATCGTTTCTGACAAAAATATTCGTTTCTGACAAAAATACTCGTTTCTGACAAATATATTAGGTTTGGACAAAAATAATGGTTTCTGACAAAAATAATCGTTTCTGACAAAAATAGTCGTTCTGGACAAAAATAATCGTTTCTGACAAAAATAATCCTTCCTGACAAATATTTTAGTTTTGGACAAAAATAATCGTTTTCGAAAAAAATAATCATTTTCGAAAAAAATATTTGTTTCGGATAAAAATCCTCGTTTCTGACAAAAATATTAGTTTTGGACAAAAATAATCGTTTCTGACAAAAATAATCGTTTCTGACAAAAATAGTCGTTCTGGACAAAAATAATCGTTTCTGACAAAAATAATCCTTCCTGACAAAAATTTTGGTTTTGGACAAAAATAATCGTTTCTGACAAAAATAATCGTTTCTGACAATAATTATCGTTTCTGACAAAAAAAGTCGTTTTGGACAAAAATTTTAGGTTTGGACAAAAATAATCTTTTCCTACAAAATTATTAGTTTTGGACAAAAATAATCATTTCTGAGAAAAATAAATCGTTTCTGACAAAAATAATCGTTTTTGACATAAATTTTAGTTTTGGACAAAAATAATCGTTTCTGACAAAATATTGGTTTTCAACAAAAATAAACGTTTCTGACAAAAATAATCGTTTTCGACAAAAATAATCGTTTCTGACAAAAATATTCGTTTCTGACAAAAATAATCTTTTCTGACAAAAATATTAGTTTCAGATAAAAATATTCATTTCTGACAAAAATAATCGTTTCTGACAAAAATAATCGTTTTTGACAAAAATTTTAGTTTTGGACAAATTTTAATCGTTTCTGACAAAAATAATCGTTTTCGACAAAAATAATCGTTTATGAAAAAAATATTGGTTTTGGACAAAAATAAACGTTTCTGACAAAAATAATCGTTTTCGACAAAAATAATCGTTTCTGACAAAAATATTCGTTTCTGACAAAAAAACTCGTTTCTGACAAAAATATTAGTTTTGGACAAAAATAATGGTTTCTGACAAAAATAATCGTTTCTGAAAAAATAGTCGTTCTGGACAAAAATAATCGTTTCTGACTAAAATAATCCTTCCTGACAAAAATTTTAGTTTTGGACAGAAATAATCGTTTTCGACAAAAATAATCGTTTTCGACAAAAATATTGGTTTGGACAAAAATAATCGTTTCTGACAAAAATAAACGTTTCTGACAAAATAATCGTTTCTGACAAAAATAATAGTTTTGGACTAAAATATTCATTTCTTACAAAAATAATCGTTTCTGACAAAAATAATCGTTTTTGACAAAAATTTTAGTTTTGGACAAAAATAATCGTTGCTGACAAAAATAATCGTTTTCGACAAAAATAATCGTTTATGACAAAAATTTTGGTTTTGGACAAAAATAATCGTTTTCGACAAAAATAATCGTTTTCGACAAAAATAGTCGTTCTGGACAAAAATAATCGTTTCTGACAAAAATATTTGTATCGGATAAAAATCCTCGTTTCTCACAAAAATATTAGTTTTGGACAAAAATAATCGTTTCCGACAAAAATAATCGTTTTCGAAAAAAATAATCGTTTCTGACAAAAATATTCGTTTCTGACAAAAATACTCGTTTCTGACAAAAATATTAGTTTTGGACAAAAATACTGGTTTCTGACAAAAAAAGTCGTTCTGGACAAAAATTTTAGCTTTGGACAAAAATAATCTTTTCCGACAAAAATATTAGTTTTGGACAAAATAATCATTTCTGACAAAAATAATCGTTTCTGAGAAAAATAATCGTTTTTGACAAAAATTTTAGTTTTGGACAAAAATAAATGTTTTTAACAAAAATAATCGTTTTCGACAAAAATAATCGTTTCTGACAAAAATATTGGTTTTGGACAAAAATGAACGTTTCTGACCAAAATATTAGTTTTGGACAAAAATATTCATTTCTGACAAAAATAATCATTTCTGACAAAAATAATCGTTTTTGACAAAAATTTTAGTTTTGGACAAAATTAATCGTTTCTGACAAAAATAATCGTGTTCGACAAAAATAATCGTTTCTGACAAAAATATTCGTTTCTGACAAAAATACTCGTTTCTGACAAAAATATTAGTTTTGGACAAAAATAATGGTTTCTGACAAAAATAATCGTTTCTGACAAAAATAGTCGTTCTGGACAAAAATAATCGTTTCTGACAAAATAATCCTTCCTGACAAATATTTTAGTTTTGGACAAAAATAATCGTTTTCGAAAAAAATAATCATTTTCGAAAAAAATATTTGTTTCGGATAAAAATCCTCGTTTCTGACAAAAATATTAGTTTTGGACAAAAATAATCGTTTCTGACAAAAATAATCGTTTCTGACAAAAATAGTCGTTCTGGACAAAAATAATCGTTTCTGACAAAAATAATCCTTCCTGACAAAAATTTTGGTTTTGGACAAAAATAATCGTTTCTGACAAAAATAATCGTTTCTGACAATAATTATCGTTTCTGACAAAAAAAGTCGTTTTGGACAAAAATTTTAGGTTTGGACAAAAATAATCTTTTCCTGCAAAAATATTAGTTTTGGACAAAAATAATCATTTCCGAGAAAAATAATCGTTTCTGACAAAAATAATCGTTATTGACAAAAATTTTAGTTTTGGACAAAAATAATTGTTTCTGACAAAAATAATCGTTTTCGACAAAAATAATCGTTTCTGACAAAAATATTGGTTTTCAACAAAAATAAACGTTCCTGACAAAAATAATCATTTTCGACAAAAATAATCGTTTCTGACAAAAATATTCGTTTCTGACAAAAATATTAGTTTCAGACAATAATATTCATTTCTGACAAAAATAATCGTTTCTGACAAAAATAATCGTTTTTGACAAAAATTTTAGTTTTGGACAAATTTTAATCGTTTCTGACAAAAATAATCGTTTTCGACAAAAATAATCGTTTATGAAAAAAATATTGGTTTTGGACAAAAATAAACGTTTCTGACAAAAATAATCGTTTTCGACAAAAATAATCGTTTCTGACAAAAATATTCGTTTCTGACAAAAAAACTCGTTTCTGACAAAAATATTAGTTTTGGACAAAAATAATGGTTTCTGACAAAAAGAATCGTTTCTGACAAAAATAGTCGTTCTGGACAAAAATAATCGTTTCTGACAAAAATAATCCTTCCTGACAAATATTTTAGTTTTGGACAAAAATAATCGTTTTCGAAAAAAATAATCATTTTCGAAAAAAATATTTGTTTCGGATAAAAATCCTCGTTTCTGACAAAAATATTAGTTTTGGACAAAAATAATCGTTTCTGACAAAAATAATCGTTTCTGACAAAAATAATCGTTTCTGACAAAAATAGTCGTTCTGGACAAAAATAATCGTTTCTGACAAAAATAATCCTTCCTGACAAAAATTTTGGTTTTGGACAAAAATAATCGTTTCTGACAAAAATAATCGTTTCTGACAATAATTATCGTTTCTGACAAAAAAAGTCGTTTTGGACAAAAATTTTAGGTTTGGACAAAAATAATCTTTTCCTACAAAAATATTAGTTTTGGACAAAAATAATCATTTCTGAGAAAAATAATCGTTTCTGACAAAAATAATCGTTTTTGACATAAATTTTAGTTTTGGACAAAAATAATTGTTTCTGACAAAAATAATCATTTTCGACAAAAATAATCGTTTCTGACAAAAATATTGGTTTTCAACAAAAATAAACGTTTCTGACAAAAATAATCGTTTTCGACAAAAATAATCGTTTCTGACAAAAATATTCGTTTCTGACAAAAATAATCTTTTCTGACAAAAATATTAGTTTCAGACAAAAATATTCATTTCTGACAAAAATAATCGTTTCTGAAAAAAATAATCGTTTTTGACAAAAATTTTAGTTTTGGACAAATTTTAATCGTTTCTGACAAAAATAATCGTTTTCGACAAAAATAATCGTTTATGAAAAAAATATTGGTTTTGGACAAAAATAAACGTTTCTGACAAAAATAATCGTTTTCGACAAAAATAATCGTTTCTGACAAAAATATTCGTTTCTGACAAAAAAACTCGTTTCTGACAAAAATATTAGTTTTGGACAAAAATAATGGTTTCTGACAAAAATAATCGTTTCTGAAAAAAATAGTCGTTCTGGACAAAAATAATCGTTTCTGACTAAAATAATCCTTCCTGACAAAAATTTTAGTTTTGGACAGAAATAATCGTTTTCGACAAAAATAATCGTTTTCGACAAAAATATTGGTTTGGACAAAAATAATCGTTTCTGACAAAAATAAACGTTTCTGACAAAAATAATCGTTTCTGACAAAAATAATAGTTTTGGACTAAAATATTCATTTCTTACAAAAATAATCGTTTCTGACAAAAATAATCGTTTTTGACAAAAATTTTAGTTTTGGACAAAAATAATCGTTGCTGACAAAAATAATCGTTTTCGACAAAAATAATCGTTTATGACAAAAATTTTGGTTTTGGACAAAAATAATCGTTTTCGACAAAAATAATCGTTTTCGACAAAAATAGTCGTTCTGGACAAAAATAATCGTTTCTGACAAAAATATTTGTATCGGATAAAAATCCTCGTTTCTCACAAAAATATTAGTTTTGGACAAAAATAATCGTTTCCGACAAAAATAATCGTTTTCGAAAAAAATAATCGTTTCTGACAAAAATATTCGTTTCTGACAAAAATACTCGTTTCTGACAAAAATATTAGTTTTGGACAAAAATAATGGTTTCTGACAAAAAAAGTCGTTCTGGACAAAAATTTTAGCTTTGGACAAAAATAATCTTTTCCGACAAAAATATTAGTTTTGGACAAAATAATCATTTCTGACAAAAATAATCGTTTCTGAGAAAAATAATCGTTTTTGACAAAAATTTTAGTTTTGGACAAAAATAAATGTTTTTAACAAAAATAATCGTTTTCGACAAAAATAATCGTTTCTGACAAAAATATTGGTTTTGGACAAAAATGAACGTTTCTGACCAAAATATTAGTTTTGGACAAAAATATTCATTTCTGACAAAAATAATCATTTCTGACAAAAATAATCGTTTTTGACAAAAATTTTAGTTTTGGACAAAATTAATCGTTTCTGACAAAAATAATCGTGTTCGACAAAAATAATCGTTTCTGACAAAAATATTCGTTTCTGACAAAAATACTCGTTTCTGACAAAAATATTAGTTTTGGACCAAAATAATGGTTTCTGACAAAAATAATCGTTTATGACAAAAATTTTGGTTTTGGACAAAAATAATCGTTTTCGACAAAAATAATCGTTTTCGACAAAAATAGTCGTTCTGGACAAAAATAATCGTTTCTGACAAAAATATTTGTATCGGATAAAAATCCTCGTTTCTCACAAAAATATTAGTTTTGGACAAAAATAATCGTTTCCGACAAAAATAATCGTTTTCGAAAAAAATTATCGTTTCTGACAAAAATATTCGTTTCTGACAAAAATACTCGTTTCTGACAAAAATATTAGTTTTGGACAAAAATAATGGTTTCTGACAAAAAAAGTCGTTCTGGACAAAAATTTTAGCTTTGGACAAAAATAATCTTTTCCGACAAAAATATTAGTTTTGGACAAAATAATCATTTCTGACAAAAATAATCGTTTCTGAGAAAAATAATCGTTTTTGACAAAAATTTTAGTTTTGGACAAAAATAAATGTTTTTAACAAAAATAATCGTTTTCGACAAAAATAATCGTTTCTGACAAAAATATTGGTTTTGGACAAAAATGAACGTTTCTGACCAAAATATTAGTTTTGGACAAAAATATTCATTTCTGACAAAAATAATCATTTCTGACAAAAATAATCGTTTTTGACAAAAATTTTAGTTTTGGACAAAATTAATCGTTTCTGACAAAAATAATCGTGTTCGACAAAAATAATCGTTTCTGACAAAAATATTCGTTTCTGACAAAAATACTCGTTTCTGACAAAAATATTAGTTTTGGACAAAAATAATCGTTTCTGACAAAAATAATCCTTCCTGACAAATATTTTAGTTTTGGACAAAAATAATCGTTTTCGAAAAAAATAATCATTTTCGAAAAAAAATATTTGTTTCGGATAAAAATCCTCGTTTCTGACAAAAATATTAGTTTTGGACAAAAATAATCGTTTCTGACAAAAATAATCGTTTCTGACAAAAATAATCGTTTTCGACAAAAATAATCGTTTCTGACAAAAATATTGGTTTTCAACAAAAATAAACGTTTCTGACAAAAATAATCGTTTTCGACAAAAATAATCGTTTCTGACAAAAATATTCGTTTCTGACAAAAATATTAGTTTCAGACAATAATATTCATTTCTGACAAAAATAATCGTTTCTGACAAAAATAATCGTTTTTGACAAAAATTTTAGTTTTGGACAAATTTTAATCGTTTCTGACAAAAATAATCGTTTTCGACAAAAATAATCGTTTATGAAAAAAATATTGGTTTTGGACAAAAATAAACGTTTCTGACAAAAATATTCGTTTCTGACAAAAAAACTCGTTACTGACAAAAATATTAGTTTTGGACAAAATAATGGTTTTCGACAAAAATAATCGTTTCTGACAAAAATATTGGTTTTGGACAAAAATAAACGTTTCTGACAAAAATAATCCTTTTTGACAAAAATTTTGGTTTTGGACAAAAATAATAGTTTCTGACAAAAATAATCGTTTTCGACAAAAATAATCGTTTATGACAAAAATATTGGTTTTGGAATAAAATAAACGTTTCTGACAAAAATAATCGTTTTCGACAAAAATAATCCTTTCTGACAAAAATATTGGTTTTGGACAAAAATAAACGTTTCTGACAAAAATAATCGTTTTCTACAAAAATAATCGTTTCTGACAAAAATATTCGTTTCTGACAAAAATACTCGTTACTGACAAAAATATTAGTTTTGGACAAAAATAATGGTTTCTGATAAAAATAATCGTTTCTGACAAAATTAGTCGTTCTGGAGAAAAATTTTAGCTTTGGACAAAAATAATCTTTTCCGACAAAAACATTAGTTTTGGACAAAAATAATCGTTTTCGACAAAAATATTGGTTTTGGACAAAAATAATCGTTTCTGACAAAAATAAACGTTTCAAACAAAAATAATCGTTTTCGTCAAAAATAATCGTTTATGACAAAAAAAATCGTTCTGAACAAAAATAATCGTTTCTGACAAAAATATTAGTTTTGGACAAAAATAATCGTTTTCGACAAAAATAATCGTTTATGACAAAAATTTTGGTTTTGGACAAAAATAATCGTTTCTGAACAAAAATAATCGTTTTCGACAAAAATAATCGTTTATGACAAAAATATTGGTTTTGGACAAAAATAAACGTTTCTGACAAAAATAATCGTTTTTGACAAAAATAATCGTTTCTGACAAAAATATTCGTTTCTGACAAAAATACTCGTTACTGACAAAAATATTAGTTTTGGACAAAAATAATGGTTTCTGAAAAAAATATTGGTTTCCGACAAAAATAGTCGTTCTGGACAAAAATAATCGTTTCTGACAAAAATAATCCTTCCTGACAAAAATTTTAGTTTTGGACAAAAATAATCGTTTTCGACAAAAATAATCGTTTTCGACAAAAATATTGGTTTTGGACAAAAATAATAGTTTTGGACAAAAATAATGGTTTTCGACAAAAATAATCGTTTCTGACAAAAATATTGGTTTTGGACAAAAATAAACGTTTCTGAAAAAAATAATCCTTTTTGACAAAAATTTTGGTTTTGGACAAAAATAATAGTTTCTGACAAAAATAATCGTTTTCGACAAAAATAATCGTTTATGACAAAAATATTGGTTTTGGACAAAAATAAACGTTTCTGACAAAAATAATCGTTTTCGAGCAAAATAATCGTTTCTGACAAAAATATTGGTTTTGGACAAAAATAAACGTTTCTGACAAAAATAATCGTTTTCTACAAAAATAATCGTTTCTGACAAAAATATTCGTTTCTGACAAAAATACTCGTTACTGACAAAAATATTAGTTTTGGACAAAAATAATGGTTTCTGACAAAAATAATCGTTTCTGACAAAATTAGTCGTTCTGGAGAAAAATTTTAGCTTTGGACAAAAATAATCTTTTCCGACAAAAACATTAGTTTTGGACAAAAATAATCGTTTTCGACAAAAATATTGGTTTTGGACAAAAATAATCGTTTCTGACAAAAATAAACGTTTCAAACAAAAATAATCGTTTTCGTCAAAAATAATCGTTTATGACAAAAAAAATCGTTCTGAACAAAAATAATCGTTTCTGACAAAAATATTAGTTTTGGACAAAAATAATCGTTTTCGACAAAAATACTCGTTTCTGACAAAAATATTGGTTTTGGATAAAAATAATCGTTTCTGAACAAAAATAATCGTTTCTGACAAAAATAATCGTTTCTGACAAAAATTTTAGTTTTGGACAAAAATATTAGTTTTGTTCAAAAATAATCGTTTCTGACAAAAATAATCATTTCTGACAAAAAAAACCGTTCTGAACAAAACTAATCGTTTCTGACAAAAATAATCTTTTCTGACAAAAATATTAGTTTTGGACAAAAATAATCGTTTTCGACAAAAATACTAGTTTCTTACAAAAAAATTGGATTTGGATAAAAATAATCGTTTCTGAACAAAAATAATCGTTTCTGACAAATATATTAGTTTTGGACAAAAATATCCGTTTCTGACAAAAATATTTGTTTTGGATAAAAATATTAGTTTTAAACAACAATTATCGTTTCTGACTAAAAAATTAGTTTTGTAAAAAATATTAGTTTTGGACAAAAATTATCGTTTCTGACAAAAATAATCGTTTTCGACAAAAAAAATCGTTTCTGACAAAAATATTGGTTTTGGACAAAAATAATCGTTTCTGACAAAAATATTTGTTTTGGATAAAAATATTAGTTTTCTACAAAAACTATCGTTTCTGACTAAAAAATTAGTTTTGTAAAAAATATTATTTTTGGACAAAAATTATCGTTTCTGACAAAAATATTAGTTTTGGACAAAAATATTAGTTTTGTTCAAAAATAATCGTTACTGACAATAATAATCGTTTCTGACAAAAATATTGTTTTTGGACAAAAATAAACGTTTCTGACAAAAATATTAGTTTTGGACAAAAATATTAGTTTTGTTCAAAAATAATCGTTTTCGACAAAAATAATCGTTTCTGATAAAAATATTGGTTTTGGACAAAAATAAACGTTTCTGACAAAAATAATCGTTTCTGACAAAAGTAGTCGTTCTGGACAAAAATAATAGTTTCTGACAAAAATAATCCTTCCTGACAAAAATTTTAGTTTTGGACAAAAATATTAGTTTTGTTCAAAAATAATCGTTTCTGACAAAAATAATCGTTTCTGACAAAAAAAATCGTTCTGAACAAAAATAATCGTTTCTGAAAAAAATAATCTTTTTTGACAGAAATATTAGTTTTGGACAAAAATAATCGTTTTCGACAAAAATACTCGTTTCTGACAAAAATATTAGTTTTGGATAAAAGTAATCGTTTCTGACAAATATAATCGTTTCTGACTAAAATAGTCGTTCTGGACAAAAATAATCGTTTCTGACCAAAATATTAGTTTTGGACAAAAATAATCGATTCTGACAAAAATATTTGCTTTGGATAAAAATTTTAGCTTTGGACAAAAATAATCTTTTCTGACAAGAATATTAGTTTTGGACATAAATTATCGTTTCTGACAAAAATAATCGTTTCTGACAAAAATAATCGTTCTGAGCATAAATAATCGTTTCTGACAAAAATATTAGTTTTGGTCAAAAATAATCTTTTCTGACAAAAATAATCGTTCCTGACAGAAAATTTAGTTTTAGAAAAAATTTTAGTTTTGGACAAAAATTATCGTTTCTGACAAAATATTAGTTTTGGACAAACATAATCGTTCCGACAAAAATAATCGTTTCTGACAAAAATATTAGTTTTGTTCAAAAATAATCGTTTTCGACAAAAATAATCGTTTCTGACAAATATATTGGTTTTGGACAAAAATAAACGTTTCCGACAAAAATAATCGTTTCTGACAATAGTAGTCGTTCTGGACAAAAATAATCGTTTCTGACAAAAATAATCCTTACTGACAAAAATTTAAGTTTTGGACAAAAATATTAGTTTTGTTCAAAAATAATCGTTTCTGACAAAAATAATCGTTTCTGACAAAAAAAATCGTTCTGAACAAAAATAATCGTTTCTGACAAAAATAATCTTTTCTGACAAAAATATTAGTTTTGGACAAAAATAATCGTTTTCGACAAAAATACTCGTTTCTGACAAAAATATTGGTTTTGGATAAAAATAATCGTTTCTGAACAAAAATAATCGTTTCTGACAAAAATTATCCTTACTGACAAAAATTTAAGTTTTGGACAAAAATATTAGTTTTGTTCAAAAATAATCGTTTCTGACAAAAATAATCGTTTCTGACAAAAAAAATCGTTTTGAACAAAATTAATCGTTTCTGACAAAAATAATCTTTTCTGACAAAAATATTAGTTTTGGACAAAAATAATCGTTTTCGACAAAAATACTCGTTTCTGACAAGAATATTGGTTTTGGATAAAAATTATCGTTTCTGAACAAAAATAATCGTTTCTGACAAAAATAATCGTTTCTGACAAAAATATTAGTTTTGTTCAAAAATAATCGTTTTCGACAAAAATAATCGTTTCTGACAAATATATTGGTTTTGGACAAAAATAAACGTTTCTGACAAAAATAATCGTTTCTGACAAAAGTAGTCGTTCTGGACAAAAATAATCGTTTCTGACAAAAATTATCCTTACTGACAAAAATTTTAGTTTTGGACAAAAATATAAGTTTTGTTCAAAAATAATCGTTTCTGACAAAAATAATCGTTTCTGAAAAAAAAAATCGTTCTGAACAAAAATAATCGTTTCTGACAAAAATAATCTTTTCTGACAAAAATATTAGTTTTGGACAAAAATAATCGTTTTTGACAAAAATACTCGTTTCTGACAAAAATATTGGTTTTGGATAAAAATAATCGTTTCTGAACAAAAATAATCGTTTCTGACAAATATATTAGTTTTGGACAAAAATATCCGTTTCTGACAAAAATATTTGTTTTGGATAAAAATATTAGTTTTGTACAAAAATTATCGTTTCTGACTAAAAAATTAGGTTTGTAAAAAATATTAGTTTTGGACAAAAATTATCGTTTCTGACAAAAATAATCGTTTTCGACAAAAAAAATCGTTTCTTACATAAATATTGTTTTTGGACAAAAATAAACGTTTCTGACAAAAATATTAGTTTTGGACAAAAATATTAGTTTTGGACAAAAATATTAGTTTTGTTCAAAAATAATCGTTTTCGACAAAAATAATCGTTTCTGACAAAAATATTGGTTTTGGACAAAAATAAACGTTTCTGACAAAAATAATCGTTTCTGACAAAAATATTCGTTCTGGACAAAAATAATCGTTTCTGACAAAAATAATCCTTCCTGACAAAAATTTTAGTTTTGGACAAAAATATTAGTTTTGTTCAAAAATAATCGTTTCTGACAAAAATAATCGTTTCTGACAAAAAAAAACGTTCTGAACAAAAATAATCGTTTCTGACAAAAATAATCTTTTCTGACAAAAATACTTGTTTCTGACAAAAATATTAGTTTTGGACAAAAAGAATCGTTTCTGACAAAAATATTAGTTTCGGACAAAAATAATCGTTTCTGACAAAAGTATTGGTTTTGGACAAAAATAATCTTTTCTGACAAAAATATTGGTTTTGGACAAAAATAGCGGTTCTCATCAAAAATAATCGTTTCTGACAAAAATAATTGTTCTGGACAAAAATAATCGTTTCTGACAATAATAATAGTTTTCGAAAAAATGAATCGTTTCTGACAAAAATATTAGTTTTGGATAAAAAAATCTTTTCTGACAAAAATATTAGTTTTGGACAAAAATACTCGTTTCTGACAAAAATAATCGTTTCTGACAAAAATAATCGTTCTGGACAAAAATAATCGTTTCTGACATAAATAATCGTTCCTGACAAAAATTTTAGTTTTAGACAAAAATATTAGTTTTGCACAAAAAGAATCGTTTCTGACAAAAATATTAGTTTCGGAGAAAAGTTTTTGTTTCTGACACAAATAATATTTTATGACAAAAATTGAGGTTTTGAACAAAAGGAATCGTTTCTTATAAAAGTATCGTTTCCTAACAAAAGTAATCGTTTGTGACAAAATACAGCGGTTATAAACAATAATAATATTTCCTGGCAAAAATAGGATTTTCTAACAAAAATAATGGTTTCTGACAAAAATAGCGGATTTGAACAAAAATAATATTTTCTTACTAAAATAGCGTTTCTTTATCTAATGAAATTTTCAACAATTTCTGGGCTTTTCATATATCTATGCTTTAAGAACGATTTTTCGGTATATAAAAACACCCATGTCGTATCGATGCTAGTTGAACAATTAAAACGAACAATTAATACGAACTTTCACCGAAAGACGATACATCAATTCAGGAAGACAATAATGGAAGCAAAGAGAGCGATGACCTTCCCTTTATAAACTTCCGAAAAGGAGAGGGCAAACACGAAATACGAAAAAAATGTAAAGAAAGCAATGAAGCGAAAAAAGCTGACGATATGAAAGGAAGGAAAGCTATTGAGGGGAACATCAAAGTCGATCGAGTAAAAATGACTTAAATTCATATAAATCCAATTGCATTTTATTATTTTCCTCTACTCCATTTAGAGAAAAGTTTCGTTTCAATCAAAATATCTATCTTAAGCCTTAAATTTGCTTCCAAATATATGAATCAAGAAGAACCTCAAATTCTTTATCTGCAAATCGATTCCATGACGTAGGAGGTATAAAAACTTTACCGTCCCAAAAAGGAACGGAGCCAAAAAAAGAGGATGGTAAGGTAATATAACATTGGGGAAGCGAAAGAAAGGTTCGTTGATCCTGAAAATCTCTATACGTCTTCTTGTTTCTTTCTTGAGCCCCTTTTCATGGTCGTGTACCTTCTTTCTCCCAAGGCGTAGGCAAATGACTGAAGACCCTATCCTTCCCATCGATCAAATAGAGATGGAGTTATGCAGATGTCGAGGGAATTGATTTCGTTCTCGGTGAATAAGAAACTAAAAAATACAGACTTAGTTCTTTGCAACACATATCAAGATTTTAAAGTCGAAATCTCGCAAGACGTTCAACTCGAAGTTTATATCTTAGTGAAAATTATATTGAACTTCCAGAATTTATTGTTACATACATAATAATAATACAAAATAACGATAAAATAAGAAATGGTGCAATGGAAAAAAAACGAACTGGACACCTAGATGTGAATTCCATCAAGTTGTGGAATTTTAAGGACAGTATTACAAAAAAATTGCGATATTTAATAATACATTTAGTACAAATTTGAAGTAGCCTAATAACTCGGAATTTAAGAATAACGCAATAATAGAATTATAAAAATGAACATTTTTGAACCTTTATAGTCCTTATTTTTGTGAATTCGAAGCATTATAAAAACACCGGAAATAAAATCAAAGATGGATAGATTCAACTTGCTCGTAAACAGTTCTCAATCACAGAGTTATGATACCTATCGAAAGGGAATCCAGAAATACGTATGATGTGTATGAATGATGATAATTCCCGAGTTTCCTTTAATCCCTGAATCTATTTGGCCTTGAATAGGATCGTTGTAATCCGCTTTCACTTTCTAACTGTTCAACCAAACGCTAAAGACTTCCTTGGAATCACTTTATCTCGGATATTTTTCAATCCAAGTTCTAGCCCGCACACGCAAATCACCAGTGGTATTTATATATGATACCAGATTATCATCGACCTGTAGATTGTCCGGAATATTTGTCTCTCGCTTGAGATTGAATTTCCAATCTCAAATCGTTACAACATAAAATCCTCTCAATCTTTGATGTACCCATTGGGCATTAATTTCCACGATGAGGTAGCCAAAATCGTACATTCTACGTAAACAGAATTATTTTCCCTTCAATCATTAACCATTACAAATAAACGATGCAAATCAAAAGAGAACTGAATAAAAATTAATTATCAATTAAAATAAATTTTGTCATATTCCTGCATTATTCCCAATTAACTGTAAAATTCTAAGCTTTAATAGAATAATAAACATGTAATTCTGGATTTTTTTTATTTAATTATGATGATCGAATTAACAATTAATTGTCATCTTCTTATGACTTAAGTTATCAAAATAGATTCAACAATACAAGCTGCATTGGTCCAAATTTTATATTAAATCCAAATATTTATAGCTGAATTATTTTCCTTCTTTATACGCGAAAATTAATTATATAAGAGATAAAATTTTTTGGAAAAAGATTTATTCGTTATTTGTTTCTAATTAATTCTTAATGATTCGGTTGGGTAAATAATGTCTCTGCCTTACTGAACTTCAGTGATGCATAATGCATTTATCGGTAAGGCTCTAACTGAGAAATACAATTTTTAAACATGAATTACAAGGAAACGAGATAGTGTGTCCTTCTATAACTTATAGGCTACTATAAGCATTAACTTAGGATTATACTCGTAGTAGTTTTATCAAAAGCCATAGGACAAATAATGCAAGACATTTTTCTGTAATTAATAGAACACAAATTACTTACAAGTATATATAAATATGTAGTGAGAGATGGTGAACGAAGGAGTTTTTAAATATTCTTCCAAAAGCACTCAAAGGATAGACTGAGCTTAGAACCAACAAATTAATTAATACTGTGACAGAGACAAGATGCAAAATTGGTCAGACACCTAGGTCATAAGGGAAAGGAACCTGGAATTGGACATCATTCTTACCATTCATCACGTTTTCCAACTCCTCTTTACTGCACAGGAAAGACTCAATATAAATTCATCCTCCAACAGAAAGAGCATTAAAATGCGCTGGTAAATGGACCGCGACTGGGAAACGACTCAAGAGGGAAACGGAATGCATTATTTTTCTCCAATCTCTGTATTTTAACATCATTTAAGTTCTACTTTCGGAAACTTCTCTCAGTTCCGTGGCCTCAATTTTCGAGAAAGAACTTCCTTTGATTTCGAAGCTGCTCCCGACGTTCCCAAATATTAATTTTAATGGAGCGATGGAAATTGAATTCGGCAGTTTGGCAAAAAAGAAATGAAATGAATATGGAAAGACGTAACGATGAAGATGTTTAGGTCGCTCGAATATTTGTTTCGCCGAAAAACTAGTGTCGAAGTTTACATATTTTGGCCAAATTTATACGTCGAATTCAAGAAAAAATTGTTCCAAGAAAACTCTTCATATCTTATGATAAAATTCTTTGATCGGAATTAAAATTTTCCCAAAATAATTTTATCTCGACCGATTCAAACTTGCAGGTTTTGAACGTTTAAATGTCTAACTTCCAAGTCTGTCTAAACGTTTCTTTATAGAGCTCATATGGTTAAGCGCTACTTGGTGGAATAGTAGCATAATGAATATATAACTTAGTACTCTCCACAGTGATTAGGTGTCTGAAGTTTATTAGGAAAAAGAACTTAAAACCTCGTGGAAAGTACTAAGTTATTTATTCATTCAAGTTTCTTCTACTTCAAAGGTTTTAAATGCCAAAATGTTGAAGTAATTTCTTAAAAGATCAAACGTACATATTCGATAATTTTTTTAAAACGAAGTTTGTGAATAAAAATTCAAATTTCGAAATACTGAACGTAAAAGTAGCGACAATAAAATTTGATTTTCCACACATGACTCAAAAATCCTCACCTGCACAAAAGCTACTTGTCCAACTAGATAAATTAACCTATAGCATGCTTGGGCTCACTCGAAAAACTTAAACCTTCCGAGTAACATTCATCATAACAATTTCGGATCGGAAACGTATCCACTGGTGTCGATCCTTCTTTTTTCGACAGCTTCCCAGTCAGCTTAAAACGTGCCCTTTTTGAATGTTCCCGAGCGCAAGTTATTTACGACACCCCGGGCACTGTGTACGATTTACGCAAAAGCTGATAAAAGAACTCAAAAATTTACATCCGTACAGCATGTATGAGAATATCCTCTTAAAGCAACGAGGGAGGTTATCGAATGCCTCCCCGTACTCACCCTGTTTTATTCCCGGCATTTTTGACTGCATCCCGCTGCCCACGAAAGAAATAAAAAGGCAATTCAGTTAGAGGGAGATTCCAGCCTTTGCTGAAAGCGTCAAATCTAGGGTATGGGTTTTTTTTCGTTCCGACGCCTTTCCCACTGGTATGTAGGTCGGCATGTGAGGGAAAAATATACGACAGCGTTATTTTACGTACGGAAGGATATTCGGCTAAAGAGAGAATACGTTGGGAGGCGATATTAAAAGCGTTCTTTTATATAAACTGCGAGAGGTGGGTGTATAAATCCGAATGTCCTCGGTGACCTCTCTTTTTGAGATGAGAGAGAAGGGAACAACAGTTGGAGGTGCTCACTTTCAGGGGATATAAATACCGTAAGTGTCTGCACGCGCTCTGGAGTATCTTTGCGTAGATATGGGACCTGAAGATGATAGCGCTAGGACAATTGGTAGTGTTTTTACCTTACTTTGTGACTGTAAATAATAGGGGTGAATATAAAGCTTTTGGAATATGCTTCATAATTAAAGCTGGTATTATAAAGATATATTCAAAATAACTTTCGACTTTTATTAAGGCAACACGATTTAAATTACATTTAGGTGTTTTAATCATGCGTCAACTAATAAAAACCATAAATTGCATTGGATTCTGGTCTTATAATTTAAATTATAATATTGACATTAAAATTATGCACTATTATATTTATAAAACATCAATATATGTTATTTGTCCCATACTAATTTCAATCTTTGCCAAACATTTAATTTGATCTACATTAGACAACGATTAACAATGACTCTAAATAATATGCTTAATAATAAAGTATCAAATAGACATTTGTAATTACTTAATATAATAATAAATATATTTATATTGTTCAAAATGTTTTCTAATTCCAAAAGCTTATGATTAAATTCTTGCTATGAATCATATGACGATTCGCGCTGTCTTTCTGAAAAACTATAGAAGAAAAGACGAATAATAAAAAAGTAAACTAATACATCTATATATTTTTCCGTAAAGAGAAATGGGAGTATTTATCTAAAGCGCTGAATTTGCATTGGAGCAAACTACGTTAAAGCTAAATCACTATCATTTCTTCCGTGACAGTTATCAAACGCATCTCGGAGGGAACTTTCAGAAGGTCTTGAGTGGAAGTTCCAAGTACATCCTAAAGCCTTTAATTTAGAGTAAACGTTCCTTTTTTCGAACTGTTGAGTGCATTTGCTTTTAAAAGATGCTACTGCGACGTAAAAAGCGGAAACACTGAGGAAAACTTCAGCGGCTCTTTGTGTTATCTTTTCAGAACGGATTTTTCGAGTTGGAGCTTCATAGCTAATTCACTCCAAGAGGAGCGGGTTTGCATTCGCCCCAGATCCAAGTAAACCATTTCTTACCTATTGGAAAGATCTGATTATAATTTTATGCGAGCTTGTCCACAGTATTCTAAGCTTTATTAGCCTTCTCTTCTTCGATTTATTTTGATAAATTTTCGATCGGAAAAATCTTAAAAGTTTGATTCATAAATTCTTTTTTTAACTTAAGCATTCAAAATAACAAGTTACAGCATTACTTCAGTTTATAAACAAAATTTTCTAGTTAAATTTGTAAGATTAATTTTTTTTACTGAATAGAGTGTTGTAATCAAGAGCTATGAAAGTTATTTTTTGCAAAAAAAATCTGTTTAATCGTGAAAAACATCCATTGAATATTCCTCAACTGTGTAAGTTGATATTGTATATCATGAACATGAGATATCTACGAAAAATTTATTTTAATAAACACACTAAATAGATAAAAATTGGGCACTCAAACAATAGTTAGTCCAAAATGTAAATTTTTCTGTGTTCCTCTGCAAATATCAGTTCCAACATGAAAATCATTATTCGCTTCACACATTTGGTTAAAAGCCTTATTTTCCTCTTCCCCTTTTTGAAATAAGAGAAGTTTTGCATTCAATGGAAAGCTTTGATAGAGAGATGAAAACGATGAAACGTTCAAAGACCTATACTTTTGACCCATAGTAACGTACAGAGCCAACCTTTTTGGGAGGGATAGAGATAGAACGGTAGGTGTTGGAGCCTGTAACGCTTGCTTATAAATCTTCGTCCGTTACAAAGTATGACTACGACAATTAAAATAATTTTGCAATTTTTATGTTTCTTTATTGCTTTACTGATTGTTTTTTACTTTCTTTCAACGGTATGTACTACTTTCAGGCATTCACGCTTAACTTCTGGGGAATACGTTATGATACACAACTATAAAAGTAGACCCAGTTAATCAGTTGCGGTCAATAATTTTAGATTCAATTTAAATAATTAAAAAGTATAGTTCTTTAATAAAAATATAAATCAATTACTTTCTTCTAATATTCCATCTAAAAATTTAAGTTAAAGAATTCAAGGCTATAAAGATTACTAATGACTTCTTCTTTTAAATTTCGGTCTAGATTTAATTTTAATAAGTTCAGTTTCATTTAATAATGGTCCAGAAAAACGATAGAAAATTTTAATCTAATATCCGCAATGGATAGAAAAATTCTACTGTTAAAATTACTTCATTTCTCTCTACTAGTAGCGTATACAATTTTAAGAACAGATGAACAGCATATTAGAGCAAAGTCATACATTTTTCAACATAAGAGATAATGTAAATCTCGCATGAAATAAATAATAAAATTCTAGTAAGTTACCTCAAAAAATAAAGCTGCTGGAATTTTCAAGATAATTCACCCAAAAATTTCAGCAGTGCTCTAGAGAACACATTTCTAAGGTTCGCATAAAAATTGAGACTGCAGCCAATAGATCCTCAAAACTCAACCACAATGGGACTCGCGGCCATATACTCCTTTCGCAGTTTAATTAAACTTATTTTTATCGCGAGTAGAATGCATTTTATTCCTCCCTTTATTACGGGTGACATTTTTTCCGGCGCAATGCGGGACATTTTGTATCCGACGTTAAACGGTGAAAGGTCAGCAAGGGAATATCACGTGATACGAATGGCAGCGAAGGAGTTTCCATGGAAGAACAGGAGGGAAAAGGATGAAGTTGGGTTGAGATAATTGGATAAGTGGAAAAATTACAGGACCACATCGGTCGCACAAACCGACTCACAATGGAAATTGCTCCCTTTGGATTTCTGTTTACCCATAAATATAGATACGTATTTTGCGGACTATCATTGTGGTGGAGATGGCTCTATGTAATTTTTCCGTATAAACCTATTTTGTGAGCGCTCCGGAGAAAAGAATTCTGGGTAATGAGAAATTTGAACCGATTCATTGTCTATGCGGTGAGTAAACAGCTGATTATAAATAAAAGAAAAAATATTCTTTATTTCTTAGGTTCTAGTAATTCCTGTGACTTAGTGATTACGATTATTCATCAAATTTTATGCATTAATCATGAAAAGTAATAATTTAACTAAGAAATTAATAATTAAAAAAAACAATATCACTTTCCTCGATATTAAACATTAATATTTAAATGATTAAAGATTTATGACACGAATTGTGCACTATTTAATAAACTTTTGTATTGAGTATTTCAAATATTCGATACATTCTTCTTCATAAATTTCCTTAGTTGATACGAAAGTTTATAAATTTTCGAGTATGTAATTTTTAAAACAAGGTAGTATACAGGCTAAATATGACATTTGAAAGTAATTTAAGAAATATTAAAAATAATAACTATCATATTACACAGTCTTATTTATAGTCCATTAATATACGATCCAATTATTACGAATACTTAAGGATTATGAACTACAATTAGATCTTCATTGCAAATGGGGATTATCAAATACGCAAATCTCTTTAAAGAATCAAAACAATCGATCTCCCGTTTCTAAAAATATCATAATTCAGAATCATGAAATAATTAAACGACGAAATCTCTCGAACGCTTCAGAAGCAGAGTAATTCATTTAAAACATCGCGTAATTAAAACATTAATACAGGATCGCCTGCGGTTCAAGGCCCGGGGACATTTAAATACATAAAACACTCCACCAACTTAAAGCTTATAAAGGTCCGCGGAACAGAGCCACGCAAAGGCGTCTGAATGAATTTCATTTCCGACTCCTGAAAACCCTCTTTCTGACTGACGATCCAAATTAGAGCATCGGCGATGCCTCCGGGGAAAAAACACGCATACGCAAAACTTTTCGCGGAATCCAATTTGCGCTCCGGACGTCAGAGAGACGTAAAATTTTAGGGGATTGAAACCGCTGGAATAAAGTCCAATTTCCTCCAGAGGCGGGTCCCTGTGAACTTGCACACAGTCCCTAACATCGTTACGACTGATACGATCCCCTGTAGGTGGCACTGCCCTTACACGGTGTCTAAAGCGTCCCAAGTGGTATAACTAGATCGTTCAAAGGAGGTATAAAGTGAGGTGGATGTAAGAGCCTATGTTCATGAGTGTGCTCTAGGTCGCTTTTGCACCGGAGTGAAGATGGGAAATTTGATGGCGCCGTCCACCGCCGGATGGGTCTTCGAGGTTGCGAGGACCGCCGGACGAGCGGGGCACTCAGCACCGCGCATCTGTCCCTGAGTGTGTCTTTTTATGGCCCTGATTCCCATTTCGACGGACCTCATTTGCAGGAGGTCTCTCCGCGGAGTGTTGGGATACGCGCCGTATACGGAAGTGCCCTCGTGAAGATAAAATCCGCGAGAGGTCTCTCTCTCTAGAAGGTTCGTGAATCTTTAAAACTTAATTGTGAAGACTTCGGATTTAAGGACTCTGAAGAAAAGGACCTCATAGACTGGAATTGGAGAAGAGATAAAACGGACATCTATGAGGATTAGGGATAGTACTAGGCAAGGGGTCTTTATAATGCGCAATTGTACTTCTGGAATAAATGGATTGTTATATTCGAACAGCCAGGAGTTAATTAACATTTCTCGGCAGCTTCTGATGGATTAAATCTGGACAGAGATAACTCAAAATGCTACTCCATTATTGTGATAGAGGAGTAATAACTTTCTTGTCTTGAAAAATTATATTTTTATTGATTTCTGTTCAAGATAATTCAGATTTTAAGAGTTGAAATTACTTTCCGCAAAAATAAATATTGTATTATTATTACGTTGAAAATGAGCTCGAAAGCTAAATATTGATATTTGACGTATACATAAAGTACAGTTAAGTCTTAAAATAATGTTTCTTTTAAAGTCTAAAATAGAAGTAAATATAATAAAGTATTCCGCAGTTAAAGAAATTAGACGATGGTAGTGGACGATATCTCCGTTATAATTAAGACGTGATAAATAAACCATCAATGTCTCATCAATCATCAATTTTAATCAGCGTCAGTCAAATTCAAAACAAATCTTCAAATTTTGCATCAATGAAATTTTTCATGAATCCTCATATTACTATGGTAAATTTCAGTATTAAGTTCTTACTTTACATACAATATTTAAGAGTATAAAACATATATAAAGTTCTGTAACAGAATTATATTCGAATATTTCGGTGAGCATAAATCATACCGATTATTACCAGCAAAATAAGGTAATGAGGGGTGGTAAGAATTTTTATTTCAAATATTGAGAATAATGTTTTAAATTAACCAATCGAAACAATTATGAACCCACTTTGCGTTGACATATACAAATAATTATATCCATTTTCCAATCCTGACTTTAATTGAGAAACAAAACCCACCTTTCTTAAGCTGTCAACAACTGTCACCTGGGAAACGCAATATAGTTCCAACTTCATCTAGACGACTTCATATATCTCACTACGAAACCTAACACCCATCAACGGACATAACAACTTCATAACAGCGGACAAGGAGACATACGCACGAAGATACGGTTAATTATCTACTCAGGCGTGTGCCACGCCCGACGGACACCTGTAACCCGGGCGGCTTGCTAGAGGACTCGGGTCGAAAACCGTGTTAGCTACCTGGAGTGTTTTGATCCAACGGTGGATTGAAAGGGGCGGAAGATATGCTGAAGAACGGGAGGAGTTAATGCCGGTGAAATGTAACGAGTGGATCAAATGGGAAGCCATGCACGAATGTGAGAACGCCTTCTGGCATGGGAGATAGAGCCACTGTCAAACAAGTGACGTCAACTAGATAATGATGCACCTCTGCGTGCTAGTTATACAGTAAGACGGGGACTGGGAAAACACAGAGCGCTCGACGAAGTGTGTCCTAGGGGCGGTGTTAATCCCCACCCGAGGGTGACACACCTAAGCTTGGTGACCTATTTTTTTAATTCTCGCCCTGTAGAACTTTGTAGTCCTTTAAAGCGAGGAACATAAGCCTTGACTATTTCCACGAGTTCAATTCAAGGTAAGGATGGTGATCTAAATTAAAACTCTTCCGATTCTTAATAAAATATTTTAGTATTAATTTTGATAATTTATAGCAGTCTAATGATTTAAATTAGACTAATCAATTACGAAAGTCCTTTAAATTGTTTATCTAAATGCACGATGTTCATACAAGTTCATTAATATCATGTAGGAATTATCTATACGTAATCCGAATTACCGATAAACCTCATTGATTTTATGAGTGACAGAAACAATACGGAACTAAATATTAATAATAAAACTTTACATAAAATACGACTTTTTATACAAATGCCAAAAATAAAATTTTAGAGAGTCTAATAAATATCTCAGCTATAAAATTATTCTAGAATGCATTGTATTTATGAATAATCTGATTTAAAACATAGAAGTTATTGATTAATTCAAATAGCTGATATGTGTTATAGTACCTCACACCAAACGAATCCTTAATAACTTAATTCAGTAAATAAAACTTTAGAATTTATTTCTCGTGAATAACAAAGACAAAGGTAATGTAAGCATTAAGAAGTTGAACCAGAAATAGGCTTTCTTCGGATTCTTTGATCACGATTGATAAAATTTATTCTCTTAAAAATTAAACGAACGAAAATTTTGTTGCTAGCTTTTGAGATTGAAATCAAAACAAACAAGAGCGTATCCCTTGGAATGAAAATGGAGGGAATTGCTCTGCGAAAGGCCCGGAAGTTTCGGAAAACATCCAAGCGTAAAAGTGCTGAGAGTTTCTTTCGTGATTTTATTCAGCTGAGCAATTCCTTTTAAAGAACGAAAGGTGAGCATGTTACGATTCTCTCAAAGAAATATCCTCAGAAGGTCATTCTGCCAATCTGATGTTGACGTAATTAAATATTCTTTCATAAAGTGCATTCGTGAATATTCAAATACTATTCCTCAAAATACGATAAATGATTAATTTCAATAGTTAAGCTATCCTTTCCTGAATAAAATGTCGTAAACAAAAGGTTCGTCATTATATTATATAGAATTCGCCTCGTTTGTCCTTGATTTAATAAGCCTAACTTATTGCATTTAGTAAGCCTTACTATTCCGTTGTTTAATAAACATAAAATTGTCCCTAAAAATTGATAATCATGGCGATCTCCATTGACAAAGCTACAGATTAGTAGAAAAATATGACGTAATAAATATAAATAATTTAAAAATTATTTATTAACATGCAATACAGTGGCAGTGAAATGAATACTATAATTTCTATTCTCAGGCTAAAGATTTGTTTCTTTTAATTCCTGATTAAAAATTTATTTCGAGTATTTTGATTAGAAATTTAATTAAATAGTACTATTTATCCTAATCATCCACATATATCCTTAAATATATATAATGAAGAGAAGTGAAGATCATAAAGCAAACTATCATCTTTATGTAAATATTCAATTGTATATACAAGGATTACATTCGATGAACAGGTGATGATGACGGAATATGAGGATCCAAAGCTCAATCCGTATCATTCATAGCGATTGGAATCGAGAGCAAATAACGACCGACCCGAGCAGAGGATCAGGAAGGCGTAAACGAACTGTAATACGTATGCCCTGAATGTGACGGCTGTTTGGTGAAACAAGAGATCAACCGCTGTGAAGATTCGGACAGCCTATTTCAGTGCCTAAGATTAATCCGTGGGAGGCACCGAAAGATCCCGTGCTGCCCTGTAGTTGCCCATTTCGAATTAGGCGAGTCGTTGCATGCCCAAGTTCACGGAACCGTGAGCAAATCACACATTTCACCTCTCCAGGCCTCAAATCCCAATGGCGCAATGACTGCTCGTCTGATGGGAAACAGGAGGGCCAAACCTCCTCATCCTAAGGCGGAGTTATTTCGCAAAGTGACTCAATATTCCTTGATACAATGATATTGATATCTTCATTCAAGCAAAGGAAAATAGTTCATTTCCTTGCCTTATACTTTAAGTAATAGAGGTCTAAGTTAATGGAAGTTATACTTGTGATGTTTGTTGAATAGAAAAAAGAGAGGATTTTACGAAAATAAATCTACGAGATAAAAATAATTAGAAAAAGCTATAAATCAGAATAATTAGTAAATGTAATATTACAGTACGTAAGTTTAAATTGATATTTAAGCAAAAATCCAACATATTATCAAAATAGGATATATATACAAGAAGAATTTCAATGTATAAACTGCTAACCACAAGACCTTTTTGACTAGCGAAGTCTCCCAGTTCCATTTCAAGTAGACATCCAAAACTTAACTTATATATATTTAAAAACATAAATGTGTACAGATTTTTTTAAAACCATGAACTTCTTTCAGGAATTCATACAATTCCTAATCAAAAAGAGAGCAGTATTTAGGTTTGAAATAGAATATCGCCGGGGAAGCAGGCTACCCACAATACTAACATGCACTGCTGGTTGCCTGCTCTACAGGATATAGTAGCTCTTAATGAATAGACTGATCTCTTATTTATGTAACAATTTCTTACAATTTAATGGATAATTATTGTAATAAAATAACTGATATTAAGCGAATCGGCAATATTTTAAATTATTCTCATTTCGCATACTGTTCAATTACGTTTTAATTTAATTTAAACAAATTTAGTATTGTTACCTCGTCAAAATTTAGTATCCCTTTTTTAATGCTCTACCATTCTAATTGAAAGATAGCCCAGCAAACGATATCTCGCTGTCCTTTAAGGTGCTTTCAATTTCAATTAAACGTTTCAAAATAGTTAAATATCGCGAATGTAAGGAATTGAGCGTGGCGTTGATACGACATAAGAATTCAAACCTCTTTCATTTCAATTCTTCTTCTGAGAGAAGCTTATGAGCGGATTTAAATATTCAAGTATATTATAAATTAAATCCTTAATTTTGTTTCTGTACAGCTCTTATTCTTGTAAAACTATTCTTTTTCGACCTTTTTTAATATTTTAAACATGAAATCGAAACAAATTTTTTAATCTTATACTCTAACGATATTTTTTCTATGGTAAAACAATCATCTTTTACGCAAATAAATATAACGGTATCCCAATAAAGAGAACTAGTAGAGGAAAAGTTGAATTCATGAAACACTAGTCATTCACTTTTTTATCGACCGTTTCATATCATCATAATTATAATGACTGATTGTCATCGTAAGGTATAAGATATTTACAGATATAAAGAGAATTATGACTCTTCATTGTACTAAATGAACAGGATGATAAATTCGAGGATCGGTGAGAATAACGTGAAATTCCTTGGCACTTCTTCATCTTCCTTTTTCCACCTCCGATACCGCTTCCAATTCATCTATGACACCACCATTTCTCGATCCTAACCCACTTTCACTATTGGCCATTTATCTCCTACTTGAAACGCGCCTACGCCAGACCTCTCTCACACAACTCTTCAAAGAAAAGAAAACCTTTTCGAGTATGAATTCACCCAAAACCGTACTTATTCCGCGTTCATCAACATCCATAATGGCTCCTAACGTTCGTTTCCATAGAATCGGGGGATTATTTACTTTCCTATCTCATTGTGAGCATACTTTTCATTCGTCGGTTAAGATATTCATTGCATTTATCTATATATTAATATTTATAAATATAATATTTTTTAAATTTAATATTTCGTGAGATATAAGATATACCTAAATATAATTTAATTCTCCGTTTTAATATTTTACAGCAGCTCTCTTTTCTTTGCTTTATTGGGAATTAAAACCTCATCTCTTTCTTCTGTTATCCCCTCATCAGATACTTTTAGCGATATCTTCAAACCTATTATTGACTCTATAAGTTTTTCTTTTTGCTCCGTAAGTTCATTGTTTGAACTCCGTGGAGAAGTTAGGTTCATAACTAAGTTAAAGTTGTTAAGTTTTTAAACAAGTATAAGTAAAAACAATCCAACAGTAATGTTATAATGCTACCATCTAAGACTAATGCAATATGAAATTATTGTTTACCAAATGAATGCAAAGTGGATATTTGAAATTAGATTTTTAATTCCGCATGAAGATGTAACCGTTAACCCAGATCTCATACGGGAATCCGTAGCTTCATCTTTAGCAACGGAAATCTCTCCAAGGGAAATGGTGTTTGTTCAAATTTTCCACTCCTTGAGCATAAGAATTGTATTCCTCGAAGTAAATTAATGAAGAAATGTTCTTTTCCACTTAAAAGCACACAGTGGAGTGGAGGGTTCAATCCCCAGGTCAGACAGATGGCCACGAGGAAATTCAATTAGAGGAAGTTATCTTCGGAAGAGAAACGATTTCGAGCGAGCAAACATTTTCACGCTTGTTTCCATGGAGAAAATAGCTATCACTGATGGAGGAAATGCTTACATCCGCTGGAATTTTCCTTAATTACTTCACTATAATTGGAATAACTTAAACATGATTTGATTGAAATATTTGTATCATATTCCATAAATCGGTACTTAAGAATATAAAAAACTAAATTTACCTCAAGGCCTTAAATATGTCCGCAAATGAAAAAATATAGTATATCTTAAGACGTCACTATATGATAAGTGAATATCAAGGTGAATGTACATTATTTCTGATAAAGACAACGATTGGAAATTCAGAGGATTTTACCTAATACTCACGAACAATTTAAAGTATGAATCAATATTATCATATATTACGGGTCTTTTTCAAACTTCCTTATTAATTATCATCATTCTTTATTAATCTTCATCAAAAACTAAAGAAGTAGGGGAAAATGCATTTTGAAGAGTATAATTGGAATTATTTATCCATCATAAAGAATCTATACTTTATCATACACAGTTAAATACACTTGGTATACGATTTGAATGTACTTCAATGAAGAATTAAATACATAAGAGCAAACGATCAAAACACATGTTAGGCATATAATGTCTCACAACAGCCACATTCTGTTTGCTCGTGCGAGCACATTGATCGATTGCGTTTGAAGGTTTCAATTTTAAGAGATTCCAATATCCTCACTTCTAAAGGAATTAAAAGTAAAATTATTCCATCCGTAATCATCTCTGAAGTTTAAATGAAATTCAGCACTTGAATTGTAGCAGATTTTGATGGATCACTCTGTTTAACAAAATTCCACTTTACGAAGTACGGATGCATAAATGAGAATCGACAGAAAATACATTAAGGAAAGCAAGAAAGATCCTTTCTCGAAATCAATCAAACGAGATAAGTAAATTTTCCCTCATTTTTTGCCAAACATGTTGAGTTTTAAATCCAATTAATTCCCATTATCGTCCCTCTTCCTGTAATTAATTGCTTCTCGGGCCTTCGCTTAGTTAACTTGATCGAATGATGGGCTTCAATCATCAATCTACCCTTCTCCTGCTTATCAGTCACGATGGATAAATCTTTCAGAGAGGAAATACCCAAAAGAGAATTCAACGAACCCCTATTAATAAGGAAATGAATTAAGGGTTTTATTAGGTCTACCGTGTTATAGAAATATAAAATTACGATTAAATGGAAAGTTGAAATTATTCAATTCCATCATAAATACCCTACAAGCAACCCTCCGCGTATAGAAGCAAATGCAAAGAATGGGTTCGCGGGCTAATTTCTTAACCTATATACATTATATATCAGAATATTTAAATGATAAATTTTTGAAGTTTAAAAAATAAATGCATTTTATATTATTCTGATTTCAATGTATAATCCTCGATATTTTACGCTTGATATGCTTAGAGGTATTTATAACAAAGCATTATAACTAATGAAAATAAAATAATTAATGTTCAATGAATAGAACTCAGTGACACTTAAATGTATTCCACTAAATTTAATACAGTACTTTCCATTAATACATAAAAGTTATATTGAGAACTCGTTATTTTTCCATCTCACTGATTGTCGAATCCTTTTATATAATTTTACTCTATTCCTAATAAGTATGTATTATTTCCTGATGATTCTGAGCATAAGATTCACGAAATGTTGTGAGCTTATAATCGATGATCTTTTAAAAGAAATTAAATTAATTTTCCACTAAATCTCTTTGGAAACGTTTTCAAAGCAATTCTTGTGAAATGAATTTCTATTGTATATGGTTCTTTTTGAAACCGGACAGACAGGACTCGAAAACGCAATAATGCATTATTTTTCAGGTCCATTTTCGCATTTAAAAGAAGCGTGATTTTTCACTCTGAACATCGGATACAAAAGACCTGTTTCCTGCAGCTCACAAAACGGATTGACGCATTCTGCCGTGAGCGTTGACGTGGCCTAAAAACTAGTTATTGCAGTAAAAACAATTTCCGAGGTCAAACACAACGGGACGTTTTGTTTTCATAAAGAGGCACCCAACGAAATCTCATCTGACAGCGTGTCAATTAAAAATATTTTTCTTTTCTGTGTTGGCTGTAACGCGTGCTTTTAAATACGGTAAGTAAGGTGCACGGGAGGTGAACCGGTGTTCCGGTGGACCCAAAACAAAACCTAGAGATGAAGGCCGCTCGAGAGGCGGAAATTGGCACAGCCTTTATTTTCAAACTTGAGTAGAAAAAGTACGTGAGAGCCATCACCCCGGAAATTACGGGAATGTGGGGCGCAACGAGTGGAAAAATGGAAAAGTATGAAAACTAGGATGGGGCAAGTTGGCGGAACTAGGCGTGTAAAGGAGAACGAACGCTGCGCTAGGTAAGCACTTTTCTTTCGAATCGGAACCAAACGCAATATCTTCGGTGCAGTCTTTGCCATCCTGTATTTTCGAAATTCAGGCTGGAAATCCTTATTTGAGTTTGGCTAAGCAACTGTGGCTTTAATTCTGAAATCGTACCCTCCACTATGAAATTTTTATTTCAGAATATAAAAACTTAAATAGAAAGAGCAAAAACTAAAAGGTAAATAAGCAGTAGAAGAAATATAATAATTTCTCATCACCGAGTCATCACTACATTCCCCTTAATACAAGGCTAACATGTTTCTCGATTTATTATATTCGCAACTAAAACGAGTTCAAATGAATGAGTTATCTCATCAAACTACTTTATATTATTCTATATATATATCTTAATATAAATATTATTTTTGAAATAGATAAGGTATACTATTAATATTTAAAATATTAAGGAGGATTTTCAGCAAAGATATTAAAGAATTTTGATTGAACCTTCGTCTCTGAATTAAATGGTAATTTTTATGTTTATGTGCGTGTATAATTCGTATCACATTGAAGCGGAACCAAATGAAGGAAAAATAGGTTTATTATCATCATCGTTCTTTGCGCTCTAATGTATCGTAATAAAATACGTTTCTGAAAGAATTTTCTTTCCTCAATACCTCAATAAAGAGAAGAAAGTTTAGTAAGAATACTCAACGGTCAAGAATCAAAATTAAAGATATTCTTTGATGACCCACCAATTAAAGAGGATATAATAGTAGAAAATGATAAAATCTCACCACGAAAATATTGTTTTAATTTTTAATTTTAGCAATTGATTTCATTAGATAATAATTCAATGTGTAAGCCACTACTGAAAATCTTTTGGCTGATTAACGTATTTTTGAAACTACTGCCAAAGGAACGCCTTTATAATCAACGCTGCGTAATGAAGTTCCTATTCATACGAAGACTATATATCCGTTATTCGCGGTTATCTAAGAGAGCAAACCTCACATACACACATCGACTTCTTTCGGAATTATCTCATTCAATGGAGCCGACCTGATGAGAAGTGAAAAGGGATCATGTACGCCTTAGGCTCACATCTGACGTATTATACACAAGACATGTCTCATGCTCTCATTCTCTTAAAAAAAAACATATCAAACTAATTCAGTGATCCACGGTATGAGATTTTATACATTTATCTTCTTACCAAGCTAGAAAATAAAAACTTCGATACTTTTATCTGATAGTATATTAGAGAAGCAAACAATTCATCAAAAAATTATCGTTTCAATCTGCATTTTCCTATCATAATTTATAAGTATAGAATCACTAGTTATGAACGGATTTTGAGATTGATTTAAATCTGATGAAATATAAACATTATTACGTACCAGTAACATAATTAAAATATAATGATTCATGCAATCAAGGGTCGTATATTTCCAAAAATTAAACAAACAAAATTATTTAAGGAAAATAGGGCATCGTTTTTCTATACATTTGAGTTCATTGAATATTTTCAAGGATGAATTATTTATTTACGCATTAAACAGCGCTTCTTCTTTTAATCTATCTTTAAAATACGTTAATTCAGTTGTGATGAAGCTTATGTATACAATAATTAGGATTTGCAATATAATAAACATTAAAGAATAGCGTAAAATAAAACAGGATAATCGGCAATTATCATTCTATTGATAGTACGAAATAATGGAATCTACCACAAGTCACTCATGATCGTACTGATTCGAAACTAGCGAATTCTATTTCCATTAAATAAAATTCCAAACGGAAAATAAAGCATTGAAAATTTTGTTGGCATGTACATCTCCTACGCCTCTATTCAAATGAAGAACCTAAAGCTTTCTTATCATAACCTCTCCTTATCGTACGAAACTGCTTTCAAATACAATCGTAAAGTGAACTGTTTGAGGTTCGAATACACTATCGTTAATGATGAGATCGCCTGACCTTTCTTTTTACGAATACGCACACCGTCTGCTCTATAAATGGGAACCATGTCAGCGATCCTTTTCCTTGAGGGTCAGATAAAATCGCACAAGTGGCTTCTTAGGTTGCCATCTCCATCTGCGCTGAGGAAATAACCTTAATGGGACTTCCTTGCGAAAGCCAAGTAAAGACAACAAGAGGGAAGAGACCTTTTTCGGCAGAAAGGGTCCACTACAGTCTAAAAATACAAAGGAATGGGAACAGAAACTAATCTTGGCCATTAAAAGCACAAACACTCGGATCCAATATAAACACTTCGTGTAACGATTTCGTTAACTTAAAGGTCACCTCGAGAAGTCTATCGCCCGAATATTCAGAGTATCTTAAGTTAAAAGGGACAAAACTTTTCATCCAATTCTTGTTTCCTCAACGAATATGGAAAATTTGATTCTGTTTTGCAGATTTGCTATTACTTTGGTTTAAAGTTTCCATTATACCTCTAGATATCAAAGTTTCTGAATAATGTAAAAATAAAACTATATAGGTACGTGTGAGTACTAGTAAAGTTGTATTTAGTATTATAAAATACGAAAGCCTCAATTCCTTTCATATAGCAATAAAATAAAAAGCCTGTGCTAAACTTCTGCTGATATTTCTAACATAAAATATTAGGATTTGAGGATAAAATGTATTCATCATGAATACCACTAAATTAATCTTCAAGCTATAAGCAAAAATTCTCCAACCAACGAAAAGTGACCATGTGAGAAGAAATTTTTATATTTTATCTTTCATTCATCTATCTAAAACTATTCTATGATCTTTCAAATACATAACGTAAAGTCATAACAAAGTTAATCATATGTCGTTAAAATCTGTCGTTATTTAAATAAAATGCTTGTTGAATTCATAGCCATTCACTTTCTATTATTCTTTATACATATGTTGATTAAAATACCATTTGCTTATTTTAATAGAATATATTCATGTACTATGAAATAAGGACTTTTGTAAAAGTATCAGTTGAGTGATACTGTATTTTATATATATTCATTACTGTATAAGAATTCATTCTTCGCTCTAAAATTTTGAAAGTTTTTTGAATAAAATACATCTCATCTCATTCAAGCATCTCCATCAAGATCTTTTAAGCAAACATTTATGTTGCATACGAAGCGATGAGAAACATAGGAATTAATATTTATGCAAATTTCGAAGCCTTACAAAGATTCATTCCGTATACATTTCATATTGCATAGCTGGAACAACTTATCAATTTGCGTGGGTCCAAAGTTTGAACGAGCGCTCGGGGGAATGTGTTGCCGAAGCAACCGGAAGACAAACAACAACAACAAAAGAGATTTCACCGACTTCCGAATGGTGGTTCCGGGGTTCGGGACGGGGTTCAAAAAAACTTCATGACTCCGTTGAATCTCATTATTTACTCGCCCTTTACCGATGGAGCGATGGTATTTTCCTTCGAAACAAAAAAGAGAAATTTCTAAAGAGAAGAACGCTCTAAAAACTTCCGCAGAAAAAAGCTGACGAGATTTTTCTTGCTTCTGTCGATATCTGTATACGGGGGAAATAAATTATTCCCCGAATTCCGAACGTAAAAGTGAAAGTAAAGGGTTGAGAGAGTGACATTTTCGACTATGCAAAAATAAGGCCAAACGTACGCCGTGTATCTTTCGAGGGTGGTCTGCGTGTCAATTTCGCTTTCTGCCTACGTCCCTCGAGGTTCTTTCTTTCCCCGCTTTTTCCTATCCATAAACCGATCCCATGACCTTTCCCTTTCTGGAGCTGCGATACGTCAGCTTTCGCCCACTCTTGCAGAATACGCGATTCCACTGCAATATATTAACAAAGAAAGAAATGGAAAATTTCGATTAGGATCTACGGATTGACGAAAAACAATTCTATTAAATTTCAATAAATGAGTTTAAATCCTGAGACGCATTATGGGAATCCGAATTTCAAAACCCAATTTTATCACCGACAACTTATATTACTGAGACAACTTTAGGAATTTGATGAAACATGCAAATAACCAATTAGAATAATTTCGAATACGAGCTTCCGCCACCTACGCTAACTCATTATATATAATTTTAATTATTATTAAACGGCAAGATTCAAACGTGCGCAAACAAAAAAATCTTCTTTTTAGATCCTTTTGGGCGTATATATTTATTATTCATTGACTTTATTTTATTTTAAAAGGTTGAATGCGAAAGTTCTTACTACATCAAATTTTCCGCTAAAATAGTATCCAACTCATCTTTTATGCATACTTTCATATTTTTATTCTTATTTTATTATAAATTTCCTCGTTTTGTTTCGATTCAACAATTTTTATCCCTATGTATTTTTTTTATTCTAAACAATGTACAGTTTCATAGGAATAATTTAAAGGTCTGAAGGACTTTTCAAGTCATTTACATTTCTGTAAACAAAAATCTGTAGAGTCATTCCAAAACTTATTCACTATTTACTGTACTTAATAATAAGGAAATGAAATGGTGATTTATAAATTACTGCTTCATTGGTGTGACAGTTAGTGCTACGGACTTAAAAACCGGGGATGATAATTAAAATATCAACTGCGCGTCATAAGCCTCCTTATTTCAGTGGTTAGAGCACTGGTCTTGTAAACCAGGGATCGTGAGTTCGATTCTCACAGGAGGCAAGACTTTTACTAATTTCGTCTATCCATACGTTATATTTCTTCTTAAACATATACATTAAAACTGTTAATGGATGGATTATATCATAATTCTGTAACTGAAGTTCAGAAATCTTTTTTAGAGTTATTACAGTTTTTATTGTGAGAATAGGTTGCGAATTCTCACAATAATTTCTTGCCAAAATATGTAAATTGTTAATGATTTTGCTTTATACTTTAAACAGAAAAAGATAGTAAATAATTAATATCACTTTACACTTTAGAATCAGAGTATCTAACACAAAGGGATAAAGAATCGTTCTGCGCTGTTTCTAGCTGACAACATACAGCAAATTTCCTTTTGAAATCCTAAAGAAACATACCATTAGTAACATACCTACTCCCAGACAATAATAACCCTTTTAAGCAACAGAGACGAATGATTTTACGGATCTGAGAAAACATTCTCTAATGGAGTATGGAACGAAGGATTTGTTGAATGGAAGGGTGAATGCTCCAACTGGGATTTTAAATGAGAAGTAACGAGAAACGGGTATCCTCTGTCGATCTCGTCCATAGAGTGCATGTGACGAGGGCAAAGCTCTGGGGTCCATGCACAACACGACTGGATGCAGATGGTAATTAGCCAAGCTCTCGCGGGTTTGAAATTTTCCGGCGGAGAAAACAGAAAGATTTGCTTCACGGGATACGAAGGCACTTTATAATGAGACGGCCAAGATGGCAGACGAAATTTAAAGCGGCGGTGAAAATCGTGGAGAGCGAAATGATAAGGTGCCCTGTGGAATTTTATGCTCCTGAATTCAAGATGGAATGCGATGGATTACTCCGGGGAGAAATTTATAAGCGTATATCTATCATTAAAATACCTGGGATAATAGATAATAAGCAGTTATTAAAATACTGATAAACTCCTATACTTTATAATATAAAGGTAATATGATGATATCGCAAATTACATATGCAGTAAATTTTAGAATGTAGGAGTTGAAATGCAGGTATATTCTCTTTTAAGATTCCTTGTGTGAACATCAAATCTATACAAATTAAATCAGTATTTACGATCGAGAGATGATTACTATATTTTTCCTATGTTCTTAAAGTATCAAATCTTAAGCCATCGAACCTAAGTTTTCTATCAAAATATTAGAAGAATATTATGAGTTAATTTCTCCATTAATTTCCAGTTGTAACACTGAATAATTAGATTAGTAAAAATAGTACTGAATAATGAAAGAGTTCTAATTGTAATGTCCAGGGTTTAATTCTTTTAAATTGAAGAATTATAGAAGACAATAATTTGTAACTCAACAACTCCACTGCAAAAGACATGAGGTTACTCACCAAACAGAAATTTAAAGTAAATATTATAAAAATAATGTTTTGATTTATAAAGTTGATAAGTATATAGATTTGAATATTCTAATGATAAAATCAAACATAAAGTGAAAGATTTGTGAACAAAATATGTGGGTTTATCTAAGACCTAAGACTTTACTCTGCAAACTGTTAAGAATACTTTTTCAGGTTAGGAATCAAACAAGGGTCTCCCTTTGTAACGATGGATACTTTAAGTGACTCATAAAATACGTGCTAAGAGACTGGAGAGGGCAATAAAAATATTAAGATGAACTTGTATAAACATGAGAGAATGCTTGAAAAGAGATTCTGTGGGTATAAGACGTCACCTGCGATATATTACCTCCATAAGTGTGCATAATATTTTACCTTGTTCGCTTATACGAACGAGGGGCTGTTTGCATCTTTCTGTCGATACTTCAGGGATGGAAATATCAAAGCTTATAAAGGTAATCACCAGAATACGGTTCAAAAATTTCAGTATCCGTAACCTTAGCCTGAGATTGATGTAAATGGTATATTCAATGAGAATTATATTTCACTAAAATATTGATAGTATTCAATATACTCCCAATAAGGAAATAAGAACATGTTAATCCATGTTAGTGCGGTCCTTATTCAAACAATGCTTAGATCAGATTTATATTAATAGCGATATTATCTCTTGCTCTTTATTTAACAGGTCAATAAGCTGGGTAGTAACCAGTTTAGAAGAGGAAAAAGTAATGGCTCTGCTGAATCACTTGGTATTTCATAATCCAAAAAATATTTATACTGTGTGAATATATATTAATAAGATTTCTCTTCAGAATAAATAGCGTACATATTCGGCTTTTAAATTGCTATTAATTATCATTTCGTAGTACTTATAAGTGGATTTCTCGTATATAAAAGTAATGTATTCTTACTTCAGATAAATGGTATCTTAGATATCCACAAAAACATGCATATAGAGGGAGTAACGTAAAACTTCAAAGAAAAGTAAGATTCGAGAAAATAGAGATCTTAACTCCTTTTAATACCTTTTAAATCCCTTCGAATCAAACCAAAGCAAAAAGGGTAGAACTTCGTCTTTAAAGAACCAAGGTCATTCCACTCTTGAAAATGAGAATTTATCCGTCATCGTGTAATGCGACAGCATTTGCCATCCCTCTGAATGGATCGTTCCGTCATGATCCATTAATGCATAGCAGCCTAAGGGAAAGGAGCGTATGCCGAGTTTATTACTCCATGATATGGATTTTTCTCGGAAAGGGAAGACTAATGGACGTTCTTTAGCGCTTAAGCCGTCTATCAGGCGACATTCGCTCGGAATGAATGGGTGCCCGTAAAGTTTAGCGTTCCAAAATATAGTGAAGGGAGAAAATACACGGAATATCGGTGAAATGGGCCGATATTTGGCGTATTAAGACTGCGCTGATAAAGAAAATGTTTTCAGGGTCGACAAGTTTATGTAATTATCTTGCTGACAATCTTCCAAGAGCCGGCTAAGGCCACCTTTCAATCCGTCAAGTTATCTTTAAATTTGAACTCTTGATCTACTTGCGGTTTAACCTCTTTTGAAATTATTCGTCTTGAATGTTTGAATGAAAATTACGAATTCACGGACCAAGAAAAGGTTGAAGGTAATGAATACCTTGCATTTTAAATGAGTGATAATTTTAAAGATCGATAACAAGCATTTAAAAAGGAGAAATAAATAAAATTTGTAATTTTTTCATTCAGTAGACGGTATTAAATACAGAAAGAAGGCGTTTATTTTTTATTCGTATGAAATTTACGATAAATTGCCGGTATCTATTCTTACAAAACTTCTCAATTTTATTACGATATAGATACAGCTTACTGTATTTACTGGGATGATAAAATCTAATAAGTTTCTGAATCATAGTAAGTACATTTTTACGTTACAGAAGGTTGGTTTGTACTATATACTATATTTCAGCTATTATAAGAATATATAAAATTAATTTTTAATCAGCAAGAATTGATCAAATTAATATATGAACCAAGCCTTTCTTAAAAGCACCATTTTTTATTAGGCATATAGAATTATAGCGATATAATTGTAAAAATTTTATTATTTGAATTAAACATTCATAATACTTTATTTTTTGCTAAAGTAAAAAGTGGAGAGATACATCCTATCTATCTATATGGAAACTAAATATTTAATGAAATTATTCAAAAATACTTTCCTAGAATGATTGACATCACTTCTTCTTGAGCTTAAATAAATTATACAATTCCAAATTTATCTCTATTCCTTTTTATTCATAAAACAAAGCTCAAAATGCGATCTTATTAATCGTTAACTGCTTTATATTGCACAAAATGAGGACCGAGGAATAAACTCAAAGAAAGAGCTTTAGTAAATGAGTCTTACATTGTCGTCTTCCAAGAACGCGTAGGAAGTTTTACTGAGAAAAATTCGAAAATATGAGAATTAAGTATCTTCCTGAAGGGTAAGAAAGAAAAAATTCCAAAATCATATTAGCTAAGATTTACATAAAAGATAGAGCCTAAAGAAGAACGACCTACGCTATATAAGGATAAAGCTCTCATAAAGAGGTATGAATCTAAAATTCTCTGAGAAACTACAGGATAGTAATTCCTAGATTTGTTGACATTAATACTGTAATTAGATTATCCTTTGAAAATTCCTTTAAAGGAAATCAAACAGCAGTGTTTGCTCTACTATCCCAGCGACGAGAAATATGGATGCCTCGTTTTCTAGTGAAGCAGTAGAATATAAAATCTGCGAAATAAAATTCATATGAGCGCATAATATCTCCGCCGCTAAAATTCACGATAGAAAACTGGCTCTAGATAAAATAAAATTAGCATTTTTGTATTCATTACGGTATAAAAAAGATGAAAGAAGAAAATGATAAAATAATGGTATGTCATAGATTAACTTCTGTTGATAATTTTAGTGACTGAAAACGAATTCAGCTTTCATAAAAATAGTAAAAAATTCAGCGGCTAAAATCAACCAGAAAAGAACTAATGATCAAGTAAGATGTCAAAACCATAACTGGATGTTGAAAATAATGCGGAATAGAGTAGTTAAACGTTATTGAACCGATATGCTACAATTTAAGATCCTTTAGAAGGTTGAACAAATTATACTGGAAAAATATTTCAAAAGTACTTGGATTAGTCGAAGTGAAGAAAGAAAAAACCGTAATATAAAAATGTTGATGAAGTATAATAAAAAGAGATAGGTGTTAAAATACAATTATAAGTAGAAAAAATTAATGTGCTCTTTCTTCTTTGAAAGTTAAGCTCTGAGAATAACATTGTATACCTATTTTTATATTAATACTATCCCTAACTCAGTAAGATAATCCTGCCTTCAACTCAAAATAGTAATGATATCCTTCCTAGCTTAAAATAAGTCTCCGTGACAAAAATTTTAAAATCTTACTTTAATTTCATTTAAAGAAAAACGAACAAAAGCATTCTTCCACAGATTATAATCATTCTTTCCGTTATATTTATAATCAGATTAACACTCCAAAATTTAATTAATAAGGATTTAATAACGAGAATATCTTCCCTGCTTTTGTGAGTGATGACACGATGACTAATTGCCCTTGATAAATTAAGAAATATGTCATCTGGCGCGAAGGGAATTCTTTTTACCTTTTTGATGAATACCTCTTTTCAATTAAGACCAGCAAGTTGGGAACAGACGCTGGAGCAATGTGACAGGAAAGAATGGTTTCTCCTTTTTCCTTAAATTCCGTTCCACTGCGTGTCATTTTTCGTTGTAAAGCAATTACATCGGCTCATATTTTCTGCGTTACTACTCCCGAGGGATAAATACTTTGATAATAAAGAGGCGATACTCTCATTGGCGCATCTTCCCTCGAAATATTAATTCTTTTGTTTCAGGGGACTTAAACTGAGTTCCATTCAAGCTTATACTATTCGAATATTTCCGAATGAGATTCATTCATTCTACACGAGATTTTTGAATCACAATTATAGCCGAATCATCGAAATAAAACAATAAAAAAGTTGGAATAGAATTTACATTATTTATTGTCGTTCAAGGTCTAGGTATAACGTGCAAAGGCAATTATTTTAAACTTCGGAAAAAAGTTGAATTCAATCTGAAAAATGTATATCAACCCATTCAAACACGAGCTCGATGGAATGATTTCCTAAGATATTGAATAAGGAAAACATAAATTAGCTATTAATAAAAATCCCTTGATTCAAGTATGGATACAAAAAACTCCAACGAAATTCTTGTGTCGCTTACAGTAATAAACAGACCCCCGCTTTCATTATGCTGTGTGCTGCTAATGCAACTATGCTTTTCCATTTTGTCTCTCTACTTCTCTCCCTTCCAGAAACGTTTCCTTTATCTCCATAAATAACTTTTCCCATTCCCGCTATTACGCTATCTGTTTAGTCCCCTAAAGAATGCCATTAGGCATTCTCCTCGTGCATCCTTTTCCAATCTCTTTCCAATATATTCTCTTCTCATTCCGTTAATCAGCCGTAAAGACCAACCCTAATTACAACTTAATCGAGTGCACCAAAGGGGAGAACACATTCATCAATGATGTTATCCTCTGATTACAACGTAATGACTCGGAAGGAAAAATGTTAACTTTCGTAAAACGCCTAGGAAATAAATAACAACCATTTTTCAAAAATAAAGCGTTTTCACTTACACAAGAAATGATGTAACTACTGAGTTACTACTACCTTTAGGGTAAGTATACCTAAGAAAACTATCTTCTAATTAACGTGCTATTCATCTTATTATAAACAAGTTGTGGAGAACATCGTCACGTTACAGTTTAAGAAAATGTAACGACCAGTTAACAAAAAATATTACATGAAAATCCAGCTATAAATAGAATCATCAATGCACGTTAAGCACCTAACCTTTTTGAAAAAAACTTTTTTATAGTCTTTTTATATTGAGAACTCTTCTCAAAATATCACTTTCCAGCGTGTTTCTATGGAAACGTTTTTTTTCTATTCATTAATATCGAGCCCTATTTTTAGCCTCTCAAGCCCTTTTGCTTCCATTGAATAAAGTCATTGATACACAATTCAATGAACTTCAACTATTTCTTTGTTTTTGTAAAGTTTCCAGATGATTGCACCATGAATATAGACAGCGATTAAAGAGATAAAAGAGAGCTTTTTAATAGAAAGAAGTCTGCGTTTTGAAGAGGGAAAAAGGAAAAAGTTTTAAATATTAATCAAAGGAGTATAAGCACCTAATGACGGCGAAAACTTCTTTACCAGAAAAGAGTTACTTTCTCTGATTTTCGATATTTTTTCTCCTTTGCGACTCAGATAAAAAATCAGATGTACCGATTTAGAACTTGTGAAATGAAAAAGATAACATTTATTTAGTAAAAATATTCTACGTATGTAAAAGACTTGGCTTCTAAAACTAAAAATATTTTCGATGAGTAAAAAATTTTTCATTATCGTAGAATATTTCTGGCTGCTACAAAACGAAATCTAAAAATATACCGAATATATAACTGACCTAGAGTTCGAATTCATTAAACGATGAAAAGGGAATTTAAGAAGAAATATTAATTTGTAAAACATTTCAATAATCACACTGAATAAATAAAAGAGAATCGTACAATCCAAATTAGATGAAAAAAATTATAAAAATATAGCTTCAAAATTACGGTTATAATAACGTATAACCGTTCAGAAATTTCATCAAATGATTATGAAAGACGTATAAATTATCCTCAGGCAATGTTCAAACTTGGGTCATTCTATTCTTGGACATTATTGGAATAGTCATATTAGGGATGCTGAATTAACTCGGCGTATATCTGAGCCAGGCATGCGAATTTTGAGAATTTACAGTAACCATGGGGATCAGATTGCATTCCTGAAGGACATCTGCGGCATACAAGCGATTCTCCGCTCTCATTCCATGAATTCCCATGAATAAATGAAGGCGTAGTTTGGACGCGCGACTGAAAGCACGCAAAATAAGTTTCGCCGTTTGGGTGACACGGGGATTGTTCCCCAAAACCCTCCACTTCTCCCGATCATCTGCTAAATACGATCCGAACATGCATGGCCACTGCAACATTCTATTGTGTGACGAATGAAGTGTGATTAATTTGGCGAGTGCGTTGAATATCCGGTCGAAATGATGCAGAAGTGCGCCTGTCATATCTAGAATATATTTACCAGAAATGTAATTCTGATTCGAGACCAAGCATTGCATTGATTCAATAGATTAAATCAACTAAACTCTGATTTCAATTTTCCACGCTCAATAAAATAGTATTTATAATATGGAATCGATGACTCTAGAGATTCCTTTTAATGAACAGTGAGATATTGAAACAAAGTTCCTCCATCATTAGCTCACCTTTATTTTCTATATTTTGAAATGTGTTGTAATTTATACGCTGATGTTGTTGTATTTGAACTAGAACTTCAGAAAAGAAAAGTCACGACTTCATTTAAAATTTTAATTCGTATCCTTTTCGGTGGATAACTCGCAAATTATAAATAAAATTTAGAGACATATATTGAACGATATAAATATGATTTCGCGAACTTTGCTACTCTAATAGCTAAAATACTAATTAATATTTTAGCTAGACAAGCCATTTAGGCAAATAAACGTTTCTTTTAAGAGGCTCTAATGGGAGATTCATTAAAGTAGAAAGTATTCCAGTTCTTAAACCATTTACATGCAGTACATAAATATGACTGCATATTCTGTAGCTTGGTACAGAAGAGGAATTAATTTAAACGATTTCATTTCTCAATGATTTACTTGAAATAATATAAAATGCGTTTGCTTTTGATAATATACAAGTAAAACGGATTAATATTCTAACAAATGACAAGATGACCATAAAAAATTTCTTTTTGAATTCATATTAAAAAAATATTCTTTTGTAGTTACGCAACTTTCCATGTTCATTGCATTAGAAAACCTAAATTGAAATATCTCCGTTACACCATTCATTTTCTTACAGAGTGTACGAACAATGAACAAAGTTGAGCCTAAAGCTATTCTTTATAATCCTCTCTGTTAATATTCCTTCACATATGCATATTATTCTGTAAAGCAATATGTTAGTAGCTCAAACGATAGTACAACAAGCGTTCATCAATGTCAGTCTAATGTATCCTTGTATATTTTATCATACGCTTTTCAAGTGTTTAAACCCTATTACTTAAAAGATAATATAACGATTTTTACTGCTACTCCTCTGACTTCTCCAAAATAATGAAAAAGTTAAAAAAAAAGAGTTGGAAGAGAACCATTAATCTCCTATCGTTTCGGGGCACTCGCCGTTTAATCGGAGCATAATCCTTATCGAAGCAAATTCAATACCCTAGAAACGGTGCCTGTGGAATTCTGAATTCGCCTTCCTCCGAATGTGGGTACAGAACGAGGTCATCCAATAATCCCATCCTTCACCTCATTCAGGTTGATGGAAGGCATGGATTGCACCCACGTCGCGGTTTCCCATATTACTACTAAATGATATTCAAAGTGCATTTACGGTACAACGGATTTTTTTAAGGGCATCGACTTCACAAAGTATTCATATATAAACTCCAAGAACAGCAACCTTATGAATCATATAAAAGCTTTAGAGTAGCTTAGTACCTCACTTACGTCAACTTACTTATCTAACATTATATTCATTCAGAGAGAGAAATGTATACGCAATGGCTTGAGTTAAATGCAGATTGGGAACTCAATTCTATCTAGGCGCAAGACGTCAAATATTATGAAAAAGAACCTTCATATCAGAATAAAATAGGTCGCTGATTGAGGCATAATGATATAAAATACTCCTTTAAACCATCAATGGCATTACTCCATTCAGGTTTTCCACCTCCATTATGAGAAACTAAAAGACAATATACATCATAAAGCAATTCCAAATATACAATTCATTATTTGAATTTAAACTTTAAAGTACCCATTTACATTTAAATAGGCGTACATAATGATATAGTAGAGGATTGTTGAAAAAATTGGTTATCGTTACAATATTTATCATCGTAAAAATTTGCGAAGGAACATTTAACAAAAGCTCTACTAATATTCAATTTCTATCCCTAATTAGGGGAATCCTTTAATTCGAAAAAATTTCATACATGGATAATACATATTAGTCTATATTTCTAGAACAGACGGATGCATTTTAAACAGCTTTTATACCTCGTAACTATCTTTTCGCCATTTCTATGATTCCTCCGATCCAAATCTCCAGAATCTCATGGTATTAAACAGTAATTATTCCCACTTCATACTACATCTTTTGGCTCCAAATCTTTTAAATCACATTTCTTCAGGAGATTGGAACTCTCGGACTCCCTGACCTTCCGAGAAAACATGCTCTGAACACTACTACTCACGGTCAACCCTTGTCTTCCATTTAATTCCCTGCTTCGCTAATTAGCGCTCTCATTCCGTCTTCTCTTTCAAAGAAACTTTCTCTCAGACCTCCCCATAATGGATTTCCTACTTCAAATCTAATGTCGTACAAATGAATTTTCAGAATAGGAAATTTTAAGATCTTTGACTAATTGGATTACTACTATGATATGTTACATTTACTAGATAATAATACTATGATAAAAGAGTTCTAAGGGGAAGTCATATCCTTCGTCTACTCAATAAAAACATTTTTTCAAAATTATTTACTTTTTTATATTTTAAAGATAACTATTAGTCTCGAGTGAAGAAAATTTAACCGCCAACATAGTACTGTGAGATACTATATTTGATTATTACTAGTTCTCATTTATTTATCTTAATATTTATACCATACTAGGTAAGGTGAAGAAGTATGTATTCTTGCTCTTAATTTTATTTTTGAGCCAAAATTAATTTGAGCCTATAAGAAAAAGGTATATCTTTTAAGATTATACCAATAATAAACTATGAATGAATCATTTGAATTAAAATTATTGGAACACATTTAAAATATTAGTTAAAGAGGAATTCCTTTTTAAAGAGTAAAATTCTTCTAATTTCATACCATTTTGGCAACAGAATAAGTGAATTAAATTATTAATTAAGAAAACAAAGAAAACTTTCTATAATATTAGAAAATCATCAAAGCCGTGGAGTGTAAGGTGTCAAACAGTTAACGATAGATCAATTCACCTCGTTTAAATCTTGATGAATTCAGTCTTTAAATCGTCGCCTATCTTAGTTCGCATAAATCTCATCTCCATTAGAATTCGTAATCGAAAGAGATTCAGATCCTCCTCAAGAAAGCCATTCATTTTCTTTCGCCAGTGGAATTCACATTTAATTTCGACAGAAATTCTTTTCCTTATTTTTCTTCTCTTGGCATTTATCCTCTCACTTACTTCTTAAAACATTTCCCTATCTCAATATTTATTCTTTCTTGTTTGGATTCGCACTTTCCTCTCTCAGTTCAGAGCGTTGAATTTATCCATCAAGATTCTCCACATTCTTATAGATAACCGTTTTTGTCGATAGAAATATCTCTGCATAAAACGTCTTTGATAGTTTAAAACATTAAGTCTTCAGCCCGTTAAAAGGGAGAAATAATATCCCAAATAATAAATATATTCGACGATTTATTACAGATCAAATTATACCAATTCATCACAGTTTTTAAAAATTCTATTATGAAACTCTATTTAAGAACGTATACTAAACCAGAGCTACTGAAGAAAAACCTGAATATTTCCTCTGACAGAACAGAAAACGAAACCTACTCGTTTTCTCCATTCACAATAATATACTATTCTGTTATATGCATAAAATTTTAGCCATTTCTGCTCTACACATATGATTCAAATTTTTAATTTTCAGGAAAAAATTTCCTTCCATAGTTTCTCAAAGACTCACCACTTAAGCCTTCCTTTTAAGGTTCATTTCGGAATGACAACCGAAATATCCAAAAATACCGCTGTCAATCAAAGCAACATGTAGAACACGCGGTGTACTCCACACTAATCCACCGCTTTGCTGAATTGGACACATCATTTCCCTATCCAACCTATGAAAATCCCACAATCCGCACAATCCATTCCGCTATGAAATGTCACGATGATATCCACACGGTTTGTATACGATCGTCTCGCAAGCTGCATCTCCTGCCAGTCACTCCTGCGACGCCTGTCCCCAGATTGCATTAACGCTGCAACTGTTCCGTCGACCGCTACCTCTAAGTATATGTCGACCGAGCACTCTGGGGCTGCAGACATTAGTATTGCTGCAGCGTTATTGAACAGAGAGGGGATCGATCTTGGTCCTATTTAATCTGCATTATTAGGACCTAAGTTTGCAGATTAGGGCTGTTATCCGTGGAAGTGGAATGGGCCGCTCGTAAGCCACGCTTGGTGAATAATGAGTGTCAATACCACGGGGACCTCGATGGAAACCTCTGTGGGGCTATCGCAATTATACAATGGGTATTTACGGCGGCCTTCGAGCCAGATTTCGTTCCTATCTACGATGGTGTAATCTTCGGTCGTGACATAAGCAGGTTTGTCATCGGTTGCGATAGCGATGGCTTCTCGAAAATAAAGAACTTTGAATAGCATTCGTAAGTCTTTTTTAGGATAGAAGTTAAACGAAGACATTTTGACCTAGAAGAGGAACTGAACGTATTTGAAAAATCAGTTTAAAATTGGGAAAGGAAAAAACAAGAGGACAAATTAGCTTATAAAAAAATCCGTTTACATTTACAATTAAAAAAACTTATACTATTTTTATTCATTTACGATCGTAAAATCTAGTATATATAAACAGTCTCGTTTAGAATTTTAAGACACATTTCAGTTTAAAATATCCTTTAACTGGGAATAATTCTATGGGTACAAATCGAGTGCAGTTGTTAATCACAAAATCCTATTTCAAACTCCATTACCGAAGTACACTATCATTTAAATCACCATATCGTTGGCGATACCATTTGAAAAATCAACTCCGATAAAATCTGTTTTCGTTCCGAAATAGCTCAGATTATAGATCAGTCGACATTGCGTCGAATAGTTGGGAAGTTGGAAAAATTTTAAATTTTAGAAAAAAATAGAAAATGATTAGTTTGTATCCATATTCGTGACGTGCATATGAATTTGCGGCTTTACTGAACTCCACGAATGCATTTACAGCCATTTATATCTCGCCCGATCGCAGCTGCATCGATTCAACAAGTAAAGGGTGCGAGAGATAACATACGCTTAATCCTATCGGGTTTATTTCACTCTAAAACCATTAACGAGACAAATCGGATCTCCCTTGGCAACGAGCCTTAACTAGATTCCAAAAATAGCACGATTCGATATTGCGAAATTTGATCCGGGTAGTAGATTTATCAATGGGATTACGAAGTAGCAAATTCCCTGTTCTCGTAACAAGAAAAAATAATAATGATTGGTAAGCGAAAGGGATTCAAAGTGCTAAGAGCAGCAAAGGAAGTGAGTGGTTATTAAACAAACTAACGCGTCATTACCTAGAAAAAAGACTTCAAGAACGATTATAAAGGACAAAATCAAACAAAATTTGCTGTTTTATTGAGTAAAAAATACGTTAATGCAATACTAGTTAACTTTTCATGCTACAGGTATTTCTTACTTCAAAGATGGAAATGCTTTCACTACTTACGAATCCGTTCGAACATTGCAAAACTCAGTACGAACTTTACTTTCATGTATTACATTCTCTTTTTCTCACCATGCTAATTCTTTTGAGATATTTTTTAATAAATCACTACTCGATTTTAATCAGCTATAGCAATAAAATATGCAACTCAAATTATTGCAATCCTAAAAATACAATCTTTTTCGCAGTATCAGTCCTGAATAATCGATTTTTCAATCAAAAAATATTATATTCATGGAAGGTTATCAAATAAAATTTTTATTATCTTATTCCTTATTGATCGAGTTAATATTGAAATCAGTGAAGCAGTGAATACAATGATGGATATTCCAGACAAAATTTATTGGTAAAAACGTAAATTTTACACTTTTTAGCTGAAAATATATACCAGTGATTGATTGGCGTACACAAAAATTATTCCCGTGAGAATATAATTTGAAAGTAACGAAATAAAAGAAGCGTGACTTTTAATCGTATCTATTCAGGTCAATCTTTTAAGGAGATTTATAAAAAAATACGGATCCTTAAATTCTGCTGCCTTTTAACGAAATGGATTTTCGAAACGATAGCCTCTTTCCCAACTTTTATCGCCAATCGCATTTTTGAGAATTGATCGCGAAAAACGGAATCAAATTTCCTCTGATAATTGGCTGAGCGTGAGGCCAGAATCACCGATCTGGAACACTCGACACAACGGCTCGCCGTACCGTGATATCAAGAGATAAAGAATGATCGAAAATTCGAATAAACATCGTTCGACAATGCTCTTTCCACGTTTGTTTATTAACCGCCTTCGCCTGATCCCATCCGATTCGAATGAATTGTAAATAAGGGTTGGACGACGGCGTGGGGACACAACTAAGTGACGCATGATGTTGACGTCATAAATGTCACGAGGAAAAAGCTCAGTGAATACAATGACATGCGCCCAAATGGAACTCCAAAGTGCCCTTCACTCATAACAAAAAGTTTCGAAAAACAACTGGAATAATTCCTTAGAAACAAAAGGAAGTGATTCAGTACAGTTGGTTCGAAAAGGAATAATAGATATATCACTCTTTTGGGAACCGTCTCTAATATCAAAAGAGGATTTTATATTCAGCGTTCCTTTCTTCTTTTAGTAATTCTAATAATACTTTATAGGAGAATGACGTGCCTCGAGGAATATTTTCGCTATCGATCGTAGTATAGCATATTTTTACGTTCTCTTCCTATTAGGCCTCTACTCTATTTCCTTCCAAAAGATTGAGTTCCGTCAGAGAGTAAAAAACTATCAAATTTCAAGACTTTATATAGTCGAATATTTTTTGATCGATACATCCAAAACCTCGTCCATATAGACGCGAAATAGATACTCATCATAAAAGTAACCTTGCTCCTGAACTGAACAGCACAAATAAATTGCATATTTATGACTCGTTTTATCTATATTTTTACAATCGAGACAAACAAGTACCTCATGCTTACAAAACAATCGTTCCAATCATTATTTCTTATTTGATATTTTACTGAAATGGATAAACATAAAAAGATTTAAGATTTATCTTTATCTAGAAGAAAATTGAAGTTTCAAATATTTGAATGACTAATTAATTTAATGACTAATTGTTATTTATGGCAAAATCTTAGGAATGTGTGTATTATCTATATACAATACGTATAGCTACGAACTCTGTAAAATTTAACTAAATCAAATATTAAACTTATATATATTATACATAATATTTATGTTCTTTTTTCTTTTTATTTTCTATCTTAACGCATCGAATGTTAAAAACTACGAACCGGACAACGAATGTCATTCATCAAAATCAGAACTTATTCGAAGCGTCCTACTAGGATTAATCTATCCCTGGGTTTCATCGATCAAATTCGTCATTTAGTGCTCCTGACTAATCTATGCGATGACGTACTCTGTCCTCCATCTCACATCTCGCTTGAGTACCTCTGAATCAGAGATGTGCGTTTATAAAGAAGTTTCTATCTCAGAATAGGATTAGAGGAGTTGATCCACGCACATCCGGAAAAGTAGAGAATGAGCCGAGGAAACCTAATTGAATTGGCAGCTTAGAAGATAAAAGGAAGATTGTGAAGAAGGAACGAGAGAAAGATGAATGCCGTGAAGAATTTTCGTCGAGAGATCTCAAAACCAAGGAGCGAAATGAGTCCTAAGGCCAAAAAGGAGATGCGTTTACCCTTTTGGATCTTTCGCAAACAGAATAAGAAGGGAAATTAGAGAGCTTCAAGTGGAAAATCTAGCACGGATTTTCATTTGAAAATTATTGAGCGCTTCGAACTAAATTAAGGTTCGGAGAGACTTATTGAGTTACTTACGGAAGGATCTTCCGAGGGGGGTAATGACTTCTAAAATTAGCTTCAATCATTGTTTGTGTTATTATTACGGTAAGGTAGTAGGTAGTTATTAGTTACTTATTTGTGAGATAACCGATCTTAATATGTAAATCGTAGAGATTTCTAAAGCCTTAATAATGTTGATGCGGCATAATAATGCGATAATAATAATGCGCATGCATTAAAAAAGTTTTAATTTTTGTACGAGCAAATTATCGTGGATGGCCGTACTTCGTGGAAAGACATTCTAAGTTGAAGGAAAAAAGTACTTCGTATTTTCCTTCAATTTTGTATGAGCAATTTAAATTTAATTGTATAATTATCGCATTATTAACATTGCCAGTAAAAATTTTGCTCACTTTTAATCCAATAGGCAACTTTAACTTTAAAAGATTACTGATGTTTTAAAATGAAAATTTCAAATTAAAAGATAAAGATAATAAAAGATAAATCGAAGAAAATTTCGAAACGTACTGATTCAAATAACATATCACAACTTATAATATGTTACATTTACCAATTATTTTAATAATATATTACTATTTAAATGATTATTTATAATAATAAGTATGATTATGAATTGTCTTCTTAAATCCCTCCCAAAGATTTACGTATTGAACTCATTAATAGGCATTATAAATAGAGAATTGAATTAAATATATGTGTATATTAACGAATATTGAAGGAAATATTTTATGAGATAAAAATATCATCCATCAAATTAATAGCTGACAAAGCAAATATTTATGCAATGAAAGCGAGGGAGCGAGTTTGGCAAGGAATAGAGAGGAGAGGTGAACAGGATCTCAAAGAGTGGAAATAAACGGAAGCAAAATCCATAAAACCAAAGAGAATTAGATTTTGCAAGAAAACGGGAGGTAAATAAAGTTACAGGTGTTTGACGAAGAAAATGGATTGAGAAAATTCTCGTGAAAGGGTGGGATGAAGATAAATGACTGAAAAAGAGGTTTATGGAGGTAAAGGAAGATTGGAAGTGATGTGATAATAGAATTCCTGCTTCAGCAATAGCTTTTGAAAGATTAATAAAAGAAAAATATCGAGATAAAGAGAACAAAAAAGGAGGAATCAATTTAAGATAAATAGTCTTCATTTCTATCATAACATCACATGATATTTTTTACTCCTCTTCACCGTCGGATTTTCTAAAAATTTTAAGAGTTTTATTTTTATCATATAATGACGAAGACGGTAAAATCAATAGTTAAGTTTTATTTAGTAAAAATAGATTAAACTATAAATTAAAAATCTGAATTGAGTGTAAAGTATCTGAAATAACAACGATTTTGCAATATATTTCGCTTAAGATTACATACCGGTATTAAACCCTCAAGGCTATATGTCGGTAAACATTTTATTATTCATAAGGATCATCACAACGATTTACGTTTAAAGCATAACATATGAGCATAGCTTATCTCCCCTCTAAAGAAAATTCCCCTTTTTGAATATTTTAAACTCAGATTTCGATAATGTATTTTAAAATAATATGTTATCAATTTTAAAACTTTAACTTCTATTTCCTTTATTCATAGTGCATTATAAAATTTAAAAATTTTACAGTAGTAATATCCACGCTGGACAAATAATGCTTAGGATTAGATAATATAAATACGTTAAAATCAATTATATTTTTTTTCGGAAAATTTTCTTAAAATACTCATTCAAATTAATCTTTTGAATGTCTAGCATTATTTCCATGCAAAATAAAATTTTAACGTAGAAAATCGGTCGCATTTTTATCTTGAATTATTAATATCTTTAAGTATAAATTCTTTTCTTTTAACATTGATTGATCACAGGGGTTCAAACGTCATGAAATGATCGATCAAAACACTCGAAATATTAAAAAATCTATAAAGTAACTCGAGGTTAACTTTCCATCTCATTTTTCAGAATATTTTAGTTCGTCGCGAAAAGAAAAAACGAAAAACAAAATTGCTCCTTCGAGAGAAAGTAATTTCTCATTCGGAGTGAGAGACAAAGAAATTGAGAGAGAAAGGCTTTTGATGATAATCCCCGGTCTTCTCCAGTAAACATTCCTTCCCTTTCTCCGAAATTCCTCTCTTTAAAGCCTTCCGACGCATTTGTATTCAAATGATGCGATATTCGTAGTCGAGGAAATTGCGCCACAGCGCTCGACGCGGGAACATCGAAAAACACATCTTGGGGAATCGAAGATCCCCGAGCAACCGAAGGAAAATCGCGGAAAAGAACTCGACAAAAGGAGAATTAGGGAATGCTCAAAACTGATTGGACTTAACTGCTTCCTCCATCATATACTTTCCAAATTAAATTAGAAAAAGCAATTGGTTCTATGAAGTCTGTGTAACACATCAATAAGTGTATCACATAGTGTCGAAGAATACAGATTTAGACTCACGTCATACGTTTTTATGCAACATTGTCATAATTTATATTTACAAGTTTATCAAAAATATTCCTCACAAATAAAACCCTAAGATAATTTTCCACAATCAATGAATCTATAGTCCATGATTCATTGGCCTTTTTTATCGATATGGTATGATAACTATTAAGTCTTTCCAGACTTAAATTCTTCTTCCCTTTGCGAGCTATGACGGTTTTAATCGAATGCTATTTTCTAAAATTCTATTTCAAATCTTTCGGAGGACAAAATTACACGTAATGATGGAAAATATAATTAAATAGCAAATAATAACTATGAAAGAAGTATTATGAATTACGCTCAAGTCTCTTCAATAATTAATTGATTATAACTAAAAAACCAAGACTGTTTACACAAATGCCATAAATTTTTCCTTATACTCGATATCTTTTACCATTGAACTATGTTTCGCTAAAATCCCAGGAGTAGCTTCTTCCGTTTCTACTCCTAACCCCTGGGTTTGTCATTTCTAATTACATCAACGATAAGAGATGATAAGTAACACTGATTCTCAATCTTGAAACATCTACTGTCGCCTTTGTTCATGTTTGCATTCTTTTTTCCTTAGTTACCCATATGTCCACAGATAAATGCAGATCTATATCTACGGAATAACTTCCCTTCCCTAAAAAAACGACAAGAGTTAAAATGCAAAACTAAAAAAAACTCCAAAGACTAATCTTCAGCGAAAAGAATGTAATGGGAAACTAAAGCAAAAAACGTTTTATATCTCCATAAAAAAGCTCCTTTCCCTAGGAAAGTTTTACACACCGCATGATCTATCCAAAAAATTCTTAATGGACAAAAAATGAAAGATCAAACCAGTATCATTCTCAAATTTTCTTCAAAATTATGGGAACAAAATCCTATTAGAATAAACATTGAATTTTTCATAGAAACTCATACTATACTCAGTCATTTTATTGACATTATTATTGCGTAATTATTTCGCTTGACACCTATCAGTCTTTGTAAATGCTACAGCAGCGCCATTTCCCTTTGTAGTAAGGTAATAACTTTACTTCGGTCAATTCTCATTGAGTCTCTGAAGCCTAAAGAAGTTACCCGAGGGATGTCTGCCTGAGCTACTCATTACATGTCTGGCTTCTAGGCCGTCGCTCGCGGAAGGCAGCCTCCGTAAGTGAATTTCCTATACTTTCGTAAAAATATGTAGCGCTCGTTGATTAACAAAAATTATAGTTATTCTTCGAAGGACTATGCCATCTTACATTCTTTTTAATATTAAAAAATTACAGCTATTTTAAACCACTTTAACTATTCATATACTAGTATTAACCGACCTATTTACTTTTCGGCTAGGTAGTAAAATTTGTGAGTACAATTCGCTATTTAATCATCTTAAAATAAGTGTAGAATTAATCGATTCCAATAAGTACCAGTACGCGGTGATCAATACTCAATAAACCGAACTTTACCCATGATGCACCTGGGAGTATATCCAATTACGTCCCGCTCAACACACAGCTACCTACGTGAAATTGGTATTTTCGATTTTTCATACTCATATTATAGCATATTAGTTCGTAACATTACAAATATTTATCATATTTTTCGAGCTGTGGTATTTTTTCTGTTTATAGATATCTGCTTAGTCGATAGGTATCTATTTTAGTATGCTTATCTTAATAAAAAGTCTTAATCCGATTACTCCATCCAAACATTAAAAGTTATAAATTGTATTCTTAAGATGATAATATTCCGATAAGATAGACGAAATAACTCAATATAGATCTTTAAAACTAAATCGATATTCTTATCGATATTTCTCAACTTTGGGTATTTACCCTCTCCATTAGTTTCGAAGTAATATTTAACGAGCCTCTTTTGAAAAGACTCGCACGAAAGATTTTATATATAATTGAAAGTCAAATCAAAGCAACCATATATTGACCAGTAGTTTAAAATTAAACATACCACATCAAAATCCTTAGAAAAACAATCATTAGTTTCAAAAAAATCCTTCCAGAAACATTACAAATATAAAGCACTGAAAAATAAATCTTGCAGAAAATACAATGTCATTATTTTAAAGTTTTGTACGTGTTCTTTATCGGATACTATAAAAGACTACGATAACTGTCTTAAACCATGGAAGACAAACCTTTTGGAAATGATCTCCAAAATCATATCAAAATTATATGTTCGTGGAATCCTTAATATTTTAATTTCAAAACAACTTCAGATGCATATTTACATACAAATCCAAAATATAATTTTCCTAAATAAATAAATAAAACCACAATACTCCATAGCAAAAACCTTTGCAGAATCACCTACCTTTCCAGCACGTAATGCCCTTCCTTCATTCGTGCCCTCTAGAGAGGATATATATTGGTTCGGTTAAATTAAAACGGAGATGGTCATTATCATTAGCTTTGAGCACTATTCTGTTATCGGCGAATAGGTTTTCCAGAGGAGAGCTTTACGAAAGCAGCCCTTTGGAAATAAGGCTACGAACACGGCCGCAATTTCGACTTCCCCGAGTCACAGCTGCGGAAAAGCCAATTTGTGAAATTCTTGCAGTGGTTCTCCCATTGGGTGGAAAAATCCCCTCCTGAAAACTATACATTTCCCGACTCCTAAAGGTAGAAACAGACCTAACGCTACTGCAATTACCCCGAATATTTCCTCTTCGTTCTAATCCTTGAAATGTACATAAATGAAGGCTCGATCGTTGCTAAGGACTCGCGCTCCGTCGAAGAGAATAATTAGCCCGGTGTCACGTTCCGAGATGACTGGACTTTAATTAATTGCTTCGGGAGATAAATATTGCCGGAAAACCAAATAAATTAGTTCGGTCGAGTGCTTAATGAGGCCGCACATTCGGTTCGTTTCCACTGACGAATCTCAATTAACGTTCCCGAGCAGTTTTTATCGAAATTTCCACTGATATATATATTATGTTTTGAAAAAAGAAAGACGCGGTTTTACATATTTGGAATTCGTATTATCAATCTTGTGCGAGTGATATTCATATGGTAATTTTCAAAATGAAACAGAATGTCATCCGTTACTTCTAATCAAAATAAAAACAAATTACTAACAGATTTGCCCTTTCGTTGGCTCATAAATGCATTACTTTAATCAGCCGGATGCCAATTATCATCTCTCGGATTAAAAAGTAGTTGAATGCTTAGTCATTGAAAAAAAATATCATCTAGAGTCCTGTCGAGGGAAAAAAATTACACGATGTGGTTTTCTATTGCTTAAACACTTAGCAGGGAGTTTACATCATTGAAAGTTCTGCATTAATACAAAATTACCTCGTGCACCAACCTCGCTTTCTATTGAGCTTTATGATAGCAATTCTTTGATTTAGGATGGTCGATTAACAATCTTATCTCTCGTTTCATTAAGGTTAAGACAAATAAAGAAAAAGATACACTCACATTGGAGACTTGAGGTGCCATTTCGAGTATTCATTTTCACGACCATTTCGCCATCCAAAAGAAGTTAAGATGTCTGGTATGCACTGAGAAGTAGGGCATAACTTTTTTCTTTTCTTTGTTAAATCCTCCATGAATGAACCTCTAAAGATAAAATTGTGAATATATTATCTTCTGCATAAAAATAAAATATAGAATATAGTAGAAATCTAATATAAGGGACCTGCACCATATAAATAACGAACAAATGCCTTTGGCTAAAAAGATATGGATACAGTAAAAGGCATCTTTTGGTAATCTTTAAAGAGGAAAAACTATATGATAATTTAATAAGCATAAATCATTGCAATGGTTCATGAATTGTATGATGAATCAATACAGTGTTCCAATTCAGTAGAAAAACGACTTCTTTAGTTATATCACACATTGTCCACGAGTCCTTATGCTGTGATTTAAATTCAAAATGAGCAAGTAATCCGATGCGGAAGTATTGCAAAGTTTCGTGATAGTAATTAATTTCCGAAAACTTCAATAAACTGCCTCATTCGCAATTAAGAGCTTCTGCATCATTAGAAGAATGCGAACTCCGTCGCTGATTGAGTTTTGAAACTTATCTTAAAACTCTTCCTTAGGTGCCTTAAAGTTTGAAAGCGTAGACATTAAAAAGATTTCGCGGATTAAATGACCCATAAAACGTGTATGCACATAGTTCTTTAACAAAGTTAGCGCTGATGTATAATTCATCTTGGCTGTCACATACACGCCTTATGATCTCTCGAAAAATTAACTAGTATTTCCATCTCGTGTTCCTATGAAATATAGACGACTGCTGCAACCAAGTTCGTAACATATAACGAGGCAAAAAAGAATAAATAGGAGTTTGGAGGCAGTGCCTAACTAATTATGGCCATCCAACTTCGAGGCTCATCTACCCTGCTATTTACTATCACGTCACACTTCATCAACATAAAATCTTAGTAAATATATTCAGCAAAACAAATTTAAAATAAAATATAAAAGAACTGTATTTTTTATCTCTGTTATTCTCTAACTATAAATTATATGTATTTAATAATATATGTATTACATATATCATATAGAGATTATACATAAAATAATAATATAAATAATTTTTGGAGGGAATATTAAATAGAGAAGTGGATGGAATACCAGTTTAGAGATCCAAAAAGGTTTTCCGGTGAGTTCTAGTCAATACTCATCATTTAATGATCAAACCAATTCAAATATATTGATCATTAATTAAATTCTTTTGAAAACGTTATATTCTTCGAATCTTCATCCCTTTCAAAGCAATAATGTCAAAAAATACTTTGCTATCTCTTATAAAACAATTAATTTCGTACTATAAGATGATTTTTACTTTATTAAATAAATAATTTAAAGAAAAATTAAATATTAACTTATTCCTTTTATGTCACAAGCTCTCAAATCAACTAAATATATCCTTTATCTTTAAAAATTGATAAATTCAAATTGAGGTCACAGTTAACATCCTTAAGTTAAAATTTTTGCCTCAAAAAATTGAAGGAAGATCGCAAAGCCCAGAGCTTTAAAACTTCTCAACGAATCTAGCTAGCTGTTTCATGAGTTATGGCCTATTTTTCCTTCTCCGAAATCGCGTCAATAATGGCTTTAAGTATCTGATTTCGGGAATCCAAAATTTCGCTGAAAGAATGCTGATGCTGCAGACGGCTGCAAAGTTCTGCGCATTGTGTATTTCTTAACGGGGGGGATAATCATCAAAATTCAGAGTCTTGCGGACTATAGCAATCCATTTCTTACGTTGGAAGAGTTAGAATCTGGGACAAGTCGATTTAACCCCTTGGCAGAGTTCCAACGAATTTGTTTTCCATCCTTGGTTGCGAGTATGATGATACATCTAGACATAAAGGAGGAAACTGCAGATGTGGTCATCTATATTTCTTTCCTTCTCAAGTATTACCCTTATCCTTTACAATTATTTTAAAAAACCTGAGTATAACCTGTAAAAATTTAAAATGTACCATCGTTCATTATTTCTAATTAAAAATATTTCACGACTTAAGACACATAATTGAGGGTGATTAAGGCTAAAATCTTGTGAATCTAAACTAAATATCATGGACTCTCCCCTGATCATAAATAATTAGGTGATATGATACAGTTTTCAAATATATCTCAACAAGCAAGAATAAATAAAATAATCGTTTATCAACTCATAATCTCAAAACTCATTTCTATATCATAACGAGCTATTAACGTTTAGTTTCACGGTACGGAAACTTTATGACTAGTATCTGTGTGGTGTACAATGCTTAGATACTAACTAAATCTAGGCTTATCCTATGGCTGGATTCTGCTCGGAAAACAGTTTAAAGCTTTTTTCATTCCATTATAAAATATACTTTATATACCCTTGCAAAAAAGCTTTCTTTCTAATGAGTTTCAATAGAAAATATGTTTTCGATCTAATAAACTCCTAAAGGAGTTCAAAAATTTTGTAAATATAAGATAAGAAAATAGCTTTTTTTAAATTTTACAAACAAATTTAAGTAATAGGAATTTTAACTCTCCCAAATTTCCATGTGACAGTAATGATAGAATGATATAGCTTCTTAATTATTCTATTTATTATTACATGCTTCCAGTGAAACGCAATTGATATTTATATGGGAGCTTAAAGGGTCCACTAATGAAAATTTTCCTACTGTGATTCGAGGAGTATGATGATACGATGTATGTTTGATGAAGCTCCTTCAATTATAATTCCTGGTCAGCTATCAAAAAAGTTTCTAAATTACACCCATTATTTTTTATTTAATTTATGGGGTCAATTTCATAAACAAAGGGAATAAGATTAGCATCATATAAATTTGTGAAACCAATATTACTTAGTTTTCTTAGTTAACACTGAACACTCAAAACATATCAAAATCGTATTAATTTGCATATCTACATTATTTCCCCGTGTTAAAAATAGTTATTTTGCGAGAACATTAAGTTATGATGTTATCAGATAGGTACGGGCTTAAGCTCTTGTTAAATATAAACGTAACATATCGGTGAAATCGAGGTTTTCAGAATTTAGTTGTTGTACCATCACTGACATCTGACTATCTTGTTGTTTGAGGGATTAAAACTCTAGAAACGGAGATGATGAATCTCTGGAGTACAAGTTGTGACAATAGAGGAAAGATGAATTTTAGTTCTCACATAGTGGTGGAGAGAAGACCATGCTCCTTCCCTTGGGTACTTCACTTACTACAAATCTTATTCCATCTTCTTAAGCGAAACGTGGTTAAAGGAAATAGCAATATCGCCAACCTTGAACCCGAATCTAAATCATCATGTTTACAGTGCACACGTAGAGTGTGGTGCTACAATTTGCACGATGGACACCATAAAACGAAGGAAGGTGTCCATTTCCAACTATCTGTACTATTCTATTCCCTCTCCGGGGAAATTAAAACGTTGAAGAGGAGGATTTTCCAGAGATATCAACTGTTTAAATGACACGCCCTACCTGACCTTGTCAGCTTCTTCTCCTCTTTGTGTCGTCATATGCACATGAAACTACGGTGGCAATAATTAGACCGGAATGAATTAGGACGCAAGTCTGTCATGCACTTTGAATTCAAGAATAACGATAACAGAAATTGTAATTTTCTTTAATTCTAGCAAGCGAATCATAATTTGATAAGCGCCCTTACTAAGGCTCCGAGGATGATAAATAAAATACAAAAGTGAGATAATTTTAAATGGATCCTTTACGAGAGCTAAAAATGCACTTGAAGCTTGAAGCAGTGTTTGCTGAGTTTATTACGACTTATAAGGAACTAAAAAGAAACATTTCAATACATCTAAATATTAGTAATTTATCTATTCAGATAAAAGAACAGATGATATTTGACTTGAATTTTGTTTACAATTTTAATAAGTCTGAAAAATATCTGTTTCGTCTATTACTGTCACGTACTTAAATCTCATTCACTCAATAACAAAAGTTAAGTTGAAAAATATAATTAAGACATATCATCTACAATAATCTCAATTTTAGAACGAATTACACTCTCCGAAACTCGGAAAAAGTATGAGTTTCCTTCTGATTCACATTTTTATTTTTAAGGATTTCACTGTTTTCACGATTGTAGTTTGAATTGAGCTTCAATTAATTTGTTATTTTATACCGATTCATCAATGTGTTAGGGTTGAATGAAGATGTAAGGGAGCCAAAACGAGGGGTTGGTTTCTGCAAGAAATAGTTTATTCTAAATTTATGAATATGACTAATAACATTCTCGTATGACAAGGCTCAGCACTATGTAATTAATGGTATTTTATTCCATTTTATTCGCAGCATTCGATCCATTTAAACGTATGAATAAATTTTATTCGCTAATTTAGGGCACAATGACCAAGAAGTCGAATGGAAATGGTATTATCTAAAAAAATCGCAACTGAATTAATTTTTACTCGATGGGAATCTTACCATCAAATACTGAGAGATAAAAATTTTAATTGCTATTTTCTTTACGATGAATGTTTCATCAAACATCCAATTATTTTAATCACTCATTTTTTCAACTATCATTTTAAATTTTACTCTACCATGTCCATGCAGTGTCTAAAAATGCTATCTTCTTTCATTCGGCATTGACGAGTAGAAAAAAGTCACATTGACTTTAATCAAACACCGCTTGTATTTCAAAGTCCTCCTTCGGCACGTGGAAGGGTATACCTGTCGAGATATCATCGTGATACCGAAACTTCCTTCCTCTCCCTGACTGTATCCTTTTTCCTCTCGACCGGCACGATCCACTCTATCTCGTAACGATCACAGATGTCTTCCTCCCACGTACCAGTGTCTCATTAGTACGCAACTTGTGTGGCGTGTTTGTTGGACTTGATTGTGAATGGTTTTGCTGCCGAAAAGAGCACGCGTTATCGATGTCTATAATCCATATAGCGAATAGAGATGGTTAAAAAAACCCGTAGCAAAATAATCGTGTGAAAATAGATAGATAAAGGATTTTATTTTGCGAAATTGGACTTTTATGAAAGTCGAGAGCGTTTAAGAAATTATATAAAAGCTGATAAGTAACGCATTAAGAGCGAGAATGAATTCTATTAGCTTAAGTAGCATATACGCTTTGCGGAAAGCCGGCATGGGAAAGGATATCAGTTAGGTTATCACAGTGTAGTAGAAAGTAATATAAATTTAATGCTGAACCTCTCCTTTAGTGATTTAACATTGTGAAAATATTTTCAACGCATTAAGCAGTGGAATACCTTGTTCTTGAAAGTATTTCTGAGCCATTTCTTTGTCTTATGCTCACCTTTAAGGCTTACCTTGGAGGACATGTTTTAAGGAGTGTTGGAAAGGAACAAATAATCGTGCGCCACGAGTCGTACTTGTTTGTACATTGATTGATACAGCTGACTATTAGTTGCAAGAAGGTATGCTTGGAGGAGTTGAGAATTTTTAACGTATGTAAATTAATCTCAAATGAATTACTGGGTTCATCCCTCAAGCATTATAAATGTCCTTTTAAGCTTACAAAAACACATTTCTCGTACTGTAAGTCAATCCAAAAATTCGAATCGAAGAAACAGCTATTTGTTATAAGAGCTGTGAATAATCTATCAAAACCTCAAATCTGTAATTATTGACCGTAATATTTTTGATGTATGTATAAAATATCATATCGATTTACGATGTATAGGATAATATTCCGCTTAAATTTACTTTTGAAATGATTTTGAAGTAAAGAGTACAACTGCCTCCTCAAACAATTATGCAGCTTAAACTTTTGTTGACAAAACAAAAGCGAAACCAATATTAAGGAAACTCATTTGAAATTTTACCGTTTCGAATTCAATGTGCAAAAACAGCCGCCATGACACATTCCCGAACAAAATTATTTCATTACATTAGATAAATACATCAGATGAGCCATGAATTATCGAGAACATGGTCACTAACTTTTTACTATCAGAATTTTCAGATCAACCAAACCTTTTCTTAATTTTAATATATCTTACTTAGATTCAACCACAAAACTCAAGCTCGAACAAGCACTCAACTCGAGCAAATTCTTCTATGCTATGAAGAATATCATTCAAATTAAATATTAATCTACCGTAAGAATATATACAGCATTACATCATGATTGATGAACCTTAAGGTTTCAAATTCTACCAATCAACAAATATACACATATTAGGATATTAAACGGCTTGCTTGATTGTAAATTAAGTGAGCATAATTTTTTTACTAGAGATATAGATAGTCAATAGAAAATATTCGAGATAATGACTTAAAATTCAATATAAACAAATTAGGATATTAGTGTATGTTACCATGTTATTGAGAGTTGATAGAAGTTACTCTGTTCTAGTTGGGTTTTTGTATTGAAGTTGAACTTCATCAGTACCGGAATAAGATTTTTGGTTATTGATTGAAGTTCAATAGTTTTATAATATGAACCAAAACCGAGATTAGTACACTTTCGTCACGAAACGTAGGAAACCGAATATTTTCAACTGAGCCGTGAGTCCGCCAAAATCACTACAACATAGTACAGAAGAGATCCAGTAGAGGCGGTAGTTTACGCCCATCAACACAGGAGGCGTGTGGATGATGACGTTCATTGCCGGAGAATTAATATGAAAGCTGAAGATTGTTGAACGCACAACAACAACAATGGACGTAGCAGAAGATAATGTAATAAAGTTAATCTACCCTGATGGGTTATCAGGTAAATACTTGACTAATAGTACGTTTTGGAAAAAACAAGGAATATTTGTGCATAAAGTATATATTGTCATTTTACTTTCAGATGATAAAAGAAATAATCCTGAATTCATCGCGTATTTGTCAAAGTTAGGATCTATGGGCGTTGAAAATCTTGGTGAGTTATTAGTTTTGTTATGAATATGTTAGCTTATGTTAATAATTTTCTATTATGAATAATTACAGTCAAGGAACCCGATAAACTGAGTGAAGAAAAGGCTTCAGTTCTCGAGCAGACCCAAGAATTAGCATTCTCTAATTATAAAACATTCATTCAGACAGCTGAATGTTCAAGGGATATATTCCAGAAGGTCTGTTATCACGCATTTATTACCAGTGTTCTGATGCCATATTTTTGTGGTACTGATATCGTTGTTTGTGTGTTTTAGTTTAGCAAAACTGAACATCATCTTGAGTCACTGTTGGAGAAATTGCCCGAGTTTTCAAAAAAATGCCAGGAGTTTAGCAAAAAATCAGCTGACATAAGTGCCCATAGGCATCTAAATTCTCTCACACTAAATCGGAATACGCAGCTACTAGAGATATTAGAGCTACCGCAGCTAATGAATACATGTATTCAAAACGGAAACTATGAAGAAGCTCTTGAGCTTGCGTCTTATGTTAGACGGCTGGAAAAGAAACATCAGGACATTCCAATCATCATGGTGAGATTACTTCCGTGTTTATTAACATCAACGATTTCCGAATGGCCACGGAGGGAGTGTCTATGCCTGTTGATTTAAATATTTCATTACTTACAGAGTATTGTTAAAGACGTCCAATTAGCTTGGCAAACAATGCTTCAACAGCTTTTGGCACAATTACGAACTGATCTACAGCTTCCTCAATGTCTACAAGTTGTCAGTTATCTCTATAGAATGGATGTGTTCACTGAGGCAGAATTGAGACTAAAGTTCCTTCAAGCTCGAGACACATGGCTTCAAAGTCTCTTGAAATCTATTAGAAAAGATCCTGGTAAAGTAGATGCAAAATTTACAACAAATAAATTTTGCAATACCACGTATATCCTGTATATACATTTCTCTTGTAATTGATTAGATCCAATGTAACCATAAAACGAAAGTTATGGTACTAGAACAAGGCATATCAGCATTTTTCTTTATCTAAAACGGAAAATATTTTTTAAAACTTACAGTTTACATAACTAACTGTCAATGTATTTTGTTTTTTAACTTTGCTAATTATTGTTATTCTTAAATTATGTTCAAAATATACCTAACATAGGCATTTTTATAAAATTTCTTTTAATTGCAGCCAATCAGCATTTAACAAAGACCATAGAGCTCACAAGAATACATTTATTTAGCATTGTCACACAGTACAAAGCTATATTTAGTGATGAGGAGCCAGTTGTTACATCTGCAAGAAACAGCAACATTAATGAATGTGCAATATTTTATAGCTGGATTACAGAAAAAGTGAGGAGCAAACAATTAGTCCTAGCTTATTAGATGTTAGTTCTCCTTGCTCATAAGATTTTTAAATATGTTCTAGATTTGTCAGTTTCTGAAAACTTTGGAAGAAGATTTGAACAAAGGCGTGGGCAACTCCCTTGATTCTATAATTGGTCAGTGCATGTATTTTGGTTTGTCCTTCAGTCGAATTGGAGCTGACTTCAGAAGCCTCATGGCACCAATTTTTGTTAAAGTGGTTTCAAAGAATTTTGAAAATGCAATTAAGAAATGCACAAAAACATTTGAGACAGACATTGACAAATTCTCTTTTGCTAAATTACAATCAAAAATGTATGGAGCAACAACTAACAAACCTTCAAAGCAGGTAAAAATTGGAACAGATATTTAAAATTATGTCAAATGTATGATATATCATACATTATGATACACCTCATTATTCCTATGTTCTGTTTGATAATTATTGATTATAGGAACAACCCATTCATAGCCTAATAGAGTTTTACCCAATGGCAGAGTACTGCAATGGGGTATTAAATGCTTTCAATGAATTGAGAGTATGTGCTCCTTTGGCTGTATCCCAGAATATTACCAATAATTTGCGAGATTCCTTAATGACTGTGAGCAAAGTGATCCTTACCATATACCGCCGAAAACAGCAAGCATTCTCCGAAGCGGAGAGGGAAAGATTTTTGAAAATGTGCTCATGTTATGCAGATGATCTCATTCCATATTTGCAGCAATGCCTTCGTGTTCTCTTTTCTCCAACAAGCATTGCTCTAAATCTTGGAATACCTGTTCAGCAAGTTCATAAAGAGGTACTTCATTTATTGTAAATTATTAGCCACCCAGATTTTTCTATAAATCCTTATATAGGTATTAAGTATGATATATTATGTAACAAAATGTGAAAGTCATTTCAGTTTTGTGCATTATAAAATCTAGTTTCTTGTCATTCATACTGCAGTATTAATTTTCTTATTGTAAAAAAATCTCAGTGTATTAATTTAAAAAATTACTTGTTAGAAATAACTTTATTCCTAACTTCTACAAATCTCCTGGCATCATTTATTTATATCTGTAGGATTTTTCTTTGACATTAATTGCTATGGAATATTTCTTCTATTTAGGGTTTAACTTATCTAGATATACCAGCAATTGTTGATCCAATCAGCCATCTTCTACCTGTGAAACTGGAACCAGCGATTGAACTCAAATCGTTATTGGTTGAATTGACTGCAACTGAAAAACCTAATGATGTTGAAACAGAAGGAGTAGCAAATGAAGATTTGATAAATACTGCTGCTGAAGTTGATGAGACTAAAAATGTCAGTTTAGCTGAGGATATTCCAGTTGTTTCTGAGAATACCATCCATAACTTATAATTATAATGATCCATTTTCAATAATCATGTTAATAAATATTTGTTTTGTAAATATGCATCTCAATTAAATTTTTTAAATATTCTTTCTGGGTATCAAAATTTGTCACTGCATCTCTATCCCCAATCAACAATATATCTGTGATTCAGTGTAATGATTGAAGATAAAGCATCCATGGTTTATATATTTTTAAACTAAAAGAACACATACATATTTCTTTAATTAGAGATATATTTTGATTTAAAATTATAACAATGCTCATCAGAGGCTGATTATTTATGATGTATGGATGGAGATGTAGAAATATATATAAATTGAAAAAAATAAAATAATAATCACGAGTGAAAAGGATACAATTAAATTTAAAATACTATACAAATACATAGCAATTGCTTTTCCATATTATTCCAGCTGGAACTATAGTGTAATTTAGCAGAAGAAGCCCTTAAAGAGACTAATCCTCTTTTCTTAAAAATTCAATTAACATATAAAGAGATTAATCATTTATATTTTGGTCTTTAAATATGACAATTCTTGTCAATGGATGCAGAGTCTGCTCTATGCCCTAGACCAAGGGTCTCCAAACTACCTCCCGAGGGTCACAGATTTTGTCTGGCCCGCAAAAAGTATAGCTAGCATACTGAAAACTCCTTTTAGAGAACATATTTTTTATAGCAAATTAAATTTAGTTTACTGAAGTATTCTAATATTATGTTGAATAATTATTAATATGATATCTACATTGATATTGTCATGGGCTAACTACTCATAACATTGTTGTAGGCTTTTTGTTTTTGTGATAAGTTGGATAAAGAAAAACAGAATTGTAATGAGTAAAGACATGTATAATGTGCAGAAAATTTTACTTCAGTATATAATAACTAACGTATTATTGAAATGAATCCAACTAACATTTTATACATTTTAAATAAAAACATAACTTATAACAAGCATAATGACATAGGAAATACTAATGAGATTTATGTAATTGGTATAATATGGTTTTGGCTCTCGGAACTTACTGGAGTAATCAAGTATGGCCCTAAGGCTGGAAAGTTTGGAGACCCCTGCCCTAGACTAACAACTGATGTACAATCTTAGCAATACATTCCTTGTTTCTTGGTTTCAAACCAGGTTATTTCAGGAAATGTTGGCAACAGGAATTCTACCAGAAATGACTTGGTTGGAAACCTGAGAATCCTTTTTTCAAGCAATCCACCTGGAAAGCTTCAGATCACTGTTACTTGTAAATTAAATAAATAATATTGTAAATGAAATTACGAAATTATACATGGACTATCCTCTATAGGAGAACCTTAAAAGCTTTATAGTTTTGACCCTCTGCGAAAACAGAAATATATTTAGCTTACGAGTTTAAACCTTAATTAACAAAATGTGCATAAAAGACTGTTATTCTCCAGGATCGATCAGCATATATAAATTTGAATGATTGGACAAACAGGTGAAATAAATCTAGTGAGAAAAGGTCAGAAAATGATTCTAAAATATTATGAGAGATATCAAATGATGCTGACCAAATGAGTGTTATATTACTTCTGTATAATTTCTATAGTTTGTGTTGAAAGTGAAAATAAACATAGTGAACTTTCAAAGTTCAAAGTGGCGTTTTAAAACATTGAAATCAACCTCCCTAGCACATATAACATGATATTTGAGGGTGAACAACAATCTGATAAAGGACATCATAACTTGAGGACAACTTAAGATTTGGCATTAGTTATTTTACAAAATATAATGTACAGTAGTCTATAGCTATGCTTAGCAGTAAAGTGGTATTGATTTTACATAAATTTGTTTTCATATATTAATAGTGCTTTATAGAAATAAAATCAGTAGTTAACTTTGCAGTAGTTCATTTCACATATATATATATACAAACTATATATATAGTTTGTTTATGATTTAACTTTATGTTTTCATATTACATCAAAGCAAGGGATCACAATGAGATTGATAAATATTACTTATTATTGTTCCACAAGAGGTATACTTTGTTCAGCATTCTACAAAATGGACATAATCTGTGTTTATAACTCTGTTAGGATGACATGATACACATGAGTATGTAGTTATAAATATCATAATTTAATGATAATATGCTGACTTTTGTGACAGTGCTTGGTTAGCTCATATTCTAATACCAAAGTCCATTGGCAGTAGATATTTTAAGTTCTGCAGCATTGTTTTGTAGATTTTTCTCAACATTCCGCCAAGACTGCAGTCAGCTTCTTTAGGATACCGAGCTATTTATATTATATTTATATTATATCCTGTCTTCCACTATGTCTACCTGTTTCTCTTCCACCCTAGGTCCACTATGTCCCGTTCACTATTTGATCATTGGTGTTTAGAATGGGAAGGGGAGACTCTTAGTAATTGTCCTATATATAAAAGTTTTTTTTATTTTGAATAAAATAATACAGTATATTAATATGATAGCTACTGATTTATTTATAATAAATTTCATATAATTAATAGAAACCACAAAACAATTAGGATTACAACTTCAAAGAACCTAGGATACTTTAATACTATAATTAGTATCTATCATTCAGAGATCTATTTTTAAGCCTTAAATATTTTCAAGCAAAGAAGAAAGTACTTAACTCAATTTTCATAATGAACAAAACGTTCTTACATACAAAGCGAATATATTCTCGGATTTTAAGCACTTCGTAACCTTAAAAAAAAAGTTCTTGTAAAAAAACTGAACTTTTCCTTTTGTGAATATTTGAGGAAAATGAATACATTTTTGAATGAAAGTGCAGAGTTTTTATAACGTGTTTTATAATTGTAAAATGATATTATATAAATAATGGAGCATTGATATTTTAAAATCTAGATGTGCGAATTCAATATGTTGTACAATGAAGATTGAAAATATGGACTAAGACTTCTTCATATTCCAAATAATACTTAATCCAAAGCTAGAAAGTTAGTGGAATTCTTAATCAATTTTTTGAGAGACTATAATAAAGTTTTTCGAATATATCAAGGATAAATATGTAGTGAGTAATAACTATTATTTCTGTAAAAGATGAATTTGTGAGTACAAGCATAGATTTTCTACTTTGGGCATAAAAATATCAGTCGAAAATATTCCTTTGAGTCTAACTCACGTCAACTTTTACCTATACTTACCATTGTAATTCATCGCACAATAGAGTTTATTATTATCTATTCTAAGTATCACTTTTACAATTGTTAGCAATTCGAACTTGAGAGCATAAACCTTTTTCGACCTTCTCCAATGATTTAAGTAATGCGCGCTTTAATACCAATATCGATGGACTTTAAATAAGTAAATCTTTTATTTAGGGAGACTATAAAATTCATCTTTCAATATCAAAATCTTATCGAAAATGAACTAAGAATTGATTTATCATTAATCTATGTTCAAAATCAAATCAAAAAATAAGGTTAAGGTTTCTTCGAAAAAAAATGAAATTAATAAAAACTTACATTAACGAAAAATATTGATTACAAAAAAAAATTTATAAATAATAATACCCAAAAATATTCTAAATTATTGATATTTATAACACAATAATTATGTCAAGTAGCTGTGTAGTTTAGTCTTACTACCGGTTCTTCCTGCGGCCATTTTCCTAGACCGCAGTCGGTATGTTGTGTCGGCTGCAAACATTCACCCCAATATGGTAAGTTAAACACTTGTAAAGTGTAATTATGTAGATTATTTATCAATAATAAGGTTTGTTGAAATTAAAAGTTCACATTATTTTAAGCTTATTACACTAGAGTTCTAAAATGAACTTCACAACTGTAACCATTTTTCCAGTGGGCAGCAAGTAAGAGGTATGGCCACCCTAAAGGCCATATCTATACGACTAAAATCAGTTAAAAATATTCAAAAAATTACCCAATCCATGAAGATGGTGTCCGCTGCTAAATATTCCCGAGCGGAAAGAGAGCTGAAACAGGCCCGTCCTATCGGAGAGGGTGCTCAGGTAGTAATTTGTTCTTCTATTGCATCCATTAATCAATCTTCCTTAATACTTCAGGTTTTGATTCAATTTCTACTACCTACAGTCGTTTTACGAGAAAGCTGAAGTAACACCTCCCGAAACTGATAAGCCTCAGAAGCTAATTGTTGCTGTCTCTTCTGACCGTGGTCTCTGCGGAGCAATCCACAGCTCCGTCGGTCGATTAATTAAGGCTGAACTTGCTGAAACTAAGGAAGAAACTAAAGTAGTGTGTGTTGGCGATAAGGCTCGTGCTATTCTTCAAAGGTAAGTTGGAAGGACTATTTTCAGAAAGTTTTTATTAGATAATTAGGCAAAAATTCGAATTTCTTGATCCCTTAATTTTGCTTAATATCTTGCATATTTCCACAGTTTGTATGGGAAGAACTTCCTGTTTTGCTGCAATGAAATCGGAAGAAAGCCACCCACTTTTCAAGATGCTGCGAGGTTGACCAATGAAATCCTGAAAAGTGGCTATGAATTCACTTCTGGAAAAATTATATACAACAGATTCAAGTAATTTTTATTCATCTATTTCCGTGAAATATTTTTGTCATAGATTGATAAAATCTTACTTACTGATTTGATTGGTCTCTTCCTATAGTTTGAGTTTGCATTATATCCTTTGAATATTATCTAATTATAGAGTAGTAAACAGTGAAATTTTGTAAAAACCTTATGGATGTTAACTATCAGGTGCATTTAGTTTCATGTCTGTTGTCAACAACTGGTTTTTTTCTCATTGCAGAATCGCATTATAATTTAAAATGTAAAGACCAATTAGATATCCAGTTCCTTGAATTACTGGATTACTGAAACTTGAAGCAATGTAATTGTAGTATAATGATCTGATAAGGAAAATACACATATCACTGAGATTGCTTAATCTTTTGTGTTTTAATAACAGGTCTGTTGTATCTTACAACACAACTGAACTGCCACTCTTCAGTTTGTCTGCTTTGAATGCAGCTCCAAAGCTATCAGTGTATGATTCATTGGATTCAGAGGTAGTTCAGAGTTACTTGGAATTCTCCATTGCATCTCTGCTCTTCTACGCCATGAAGGAAAGTGCATGCAGTGAGCAATCATCTCGTATGACTGCCATGGACAATGCCAGCAAGAACGCTGGTAAGTGTTCTATCATTTTCTATCAATAAATTACTTCTATTCATATATTTTGGTATGGCCACCATAATATTATTTCTTCGATTAATTCCATTTGTCATTGTATTGCAGGAGAGATGATTGACAAGCTGACTTTGACATTCAACCGTACCAGACAGGCTGTCATTACCAGAGAATTGATTGAAATTATATCTGGTGCCTCTGCATTGTAAATAGAATTCCAGTCTGAGCACAAGCTCTCCCCTTGATGAGTTTTATATAAGATATTAGATTTGTGGGATTATGTCTGAAATGCTGGTGAAAATGTTATACAACTGAATGTAAATATTGTTAAAAACCATCACCATCAAATTGCCACTTAAAATTTTCATGCTTTATAGTGTAAGATTTTTCTCTGATTAATTTGTGAGGAAGGATAGAACCTAAGCCCTCTTTACCATCATTGGTCCACACCTTTCTTTCAAGATAAACACAGAAAAATTAAATATTCCTCTTTAGGCACTGCCACAAATTCTGTATGTTGGTAGGTTATCTTTATTTCAAGATGACTTCAGAAATAAACTTGGATAACGGTTTGAAATTTTTGGTTATTTTCATTTGTAATGTCTCTTTATATATAAAATATTTAATATCCTTATTTTCGTGATTTATTTAGTGACACTGTTTATTCCTTTGCTCCTGAAGCTTTGATATAGTGAAACCCTTTTCTGGTTACTAATCAAAAACATAATTGGAAAATGAAAGTTAATTCCCTGAGTTTAAAGAAAAATAATTTGAAAATATATGTGAAAGGAAAAGAAACTGAATTGTCAATGTCGATAAAGTAGGTAAGCGATGCATTGAAATTAAAGACTGCTAAATGAGCGTAACGTCTTACCCAAAGAGTTGAATCTGGGTAAATGTATCAAGTACCTAAGAAGTGTGATGTGAAGAGCTCTAAAAACGAAGTTACTTCATAAAGCTTCAGTTTTATTATTCTATGACATTTGAACCTAATATGTAGATTCTATTCAAGAGTGGGATTGGATATTTAAGGTAAGAAGCAAATTGTAGTTGGTGATGCTTAATCGATAAAAAAGTTTTTATTGAATTGTAAGGTTTTAAAGTCCAAAATTCTAGTTAGGATATATTAACTGAATAATGTACCTACGTATATAAAAAAATATTTTTAATCTCGAGATTGTAATCTTCATGTATTACCTGCGAGTGAAACCCTAGCGAATGATCGTGTCCACGACAAAAGATTTAATTTTTCTTCTGAATGTTCTGAATTATTAAGACGCCATGTTCCCTCTGACGACTAAAAGATTAACTATTTCTAGCTTACAAGGAGGTTTTAAAGTCTGTGTTACGTCTGGGTTATTGCATTATGTGAAGTTGTTGGATTAGGTTCAGAAATTCATGTAATGAGTTACATACTGGATAGAAGTCAAGACTATTGGCATCAAATATGCATGAACTGCAAAGGTTAAAAATTCTCATTTTGTATTTTGATATATTTATCACCACGCACTATTTGCATCGAGTATCTTCACTTTCCTTCCTTATCTTTAAACTTGCCTTTCATTAATCGCTTTGCGTCTTCCTTTAATGAACGTAACAATATAATTGTGGTGTGGTGTAAAAGTTTTTGATGCTTTGGAGGTAAGCAAATTGAAACCTAGCGAAAGACCGAGTTATACGGGTGAGTGGTCTAAATCCATATTTCATTCTGTTAAATTAAGAATTTTTGAACAATCTAATATAAAAGTGTGTTAGCAACGAATGAAACTAATTGTCTTCGCATTTACAATATGTTAAATAAAATTATTTGCTACATGGTTTTTCATTAATGAATTTTCAGTTTCTTTTTACTCAATAAAGCGATTATTTTAAATCGTTTATCAATATGATTTTTATGTATATTGTGTATTCCAAGTGATTCTAAAACTTCTGCAAGATTTTTCCTTAGTTTTCTATTCTCTTGAACGAGGAAATTTCTCTCTGAAGAAAGCTCTGCACAATGTGATTTTGCTGCTGCTACCCTCTCCCAGAAATATTCCATTTTTTGCAAAATTTGCAAGAGATGCTGTAATTAAATATAAATCAGTATAAAATATTATTTCATGAAAGTGTTTCCCTCTTTAAGGTTAATATGGCTTCATCGATTCATTTCTTTTTTAGAGTGCCTGGCTGAAAGCATGAGCTAAATTTAAATAAAAGCTCATTGTCTTTAGCCTCATCATAATATAGTATAGATGGAGAACCGGAAATGTTCAATATTTTCTCATCTTTAATTTAAAGGATCATTTTGGGAGTTCTGTTATTTGATTTTGAAAGTTATACAGTTGAATTATTAACAATGAACTTTTCATTCAGCATAAGATTTAAGTTTAGTTTCCATCAAACTCAAGATGTATGCTTTTCAGATACTATTCTTATGTGCAAAAATAGATAAAGTATTCAACAATTCTAGGATGCTTCATTATGAAATTGTCACTGACCTCATCTGGTAAAATAATATGTTTTGTTGATCTTGCTGTAACTCTTCTCTCTGATGGCTTTCTACCATCATCTTCTTTCAGGCTATCTTGAAAATTAATTGGTACTTGTAATGGCAATAGAATTTTTTCTTCCTGAGTTTCATAACGTCTGCAAATTTGTGCCAGAGTTAATATCTTTTCACCCTTTGATACTAACTCTTTTAATTTCTGAAAGTGGTAAGCCATAAATATTAATCAACTTCTGTCATACTCCTAACCACACTATATATGATGCTCTGTATTTACGACAAAGGAAAACTTTAAAATACATGCTAAAGAACATTTGAAGTCTTTCCTTACCAATTCCTCAGCCTCCCACTTTACCCAACATCTAAACCTTTTCTAGCATTCCTCCACCTCCTTCTTTTCAAATATCCTACATATCCTTTGCAAAGTTCCAAATATGAATTTTATGGGACATAGGGATACTTTGTTTACTAAAATTGCCTCTGAGACTATTTAAATAAAATTATTCTTGTACTTTCTCATTTACTCTTTGAACCCTCACAGAAAAATCTCTCCCGTATAAGAAAAACCTCTATCCCTTAGAAAGCTCTCTTGTCCCTAATACTACCTTGCAACCTTTAGAACATTACCTATTGATGATAGCTATTCCTGGCAGAAACCTGATTTTGTTTTTAATACATTGTTAATTTCATATCATTAATTAACTCTTACCAGAGTACAGCAGTTGCTAATAATTATATCACAAGAAAACTGCTATAATCTCAACTTCGTCATTATTCATCTAGATGCGAAAATAGTTGAATTATTTCTGAAGAATAATTTGTTGTTTAATAGATTTGAAATTTATGTTTCTACAAGTTCTTTGGTTTCAGTAACTTGGATTTCTGACAATAAATTTTCAGACAACTTAGCTTTTTTTAGTTTGTTTATAAAAATATGGTATTTATGAATATTTCTTAAGATGAATGACCCCTGGATGCTATATATTTGCCCATTTTTATATCTGAACACTTTCCCTATAATTTGATGTAGATAATTGAAAGATTTTGTGAAAATCAGGATTAATAGCTTCTACCTTGAGCAAAAACTTCATTATATGTTTTTATATCATAATGTGATATAATTCAATTCCAAAGAGTAGTTAAATAATAGTTATAAAACTAATTTAAGATAGAAAATAACATTTAATTAAATGAATAGTGAGATTATATAACTTAGTTATATTATTTATATATAATATTTACATTTTGTACTTCATTGTTCAGTTGCACAAGGAACTGCAATCTTCTAAAATCATTTAGTTCTTCCAATTTCAGTCTCCTCATCTTTTCCTTATGTATTTCAACACATTTCTGCCTTTCTTCTTTCAAATTTCCTACTTTGTCTTTATAGTTTTCTTTGCACTTTTGAATTTCTTCCTTTAGTTTTGCAACTTTTTCCTTCACACCTCATTAAAAGTTATTATTATAATTAGTGTCAATTATAAAATTTAATGATATATTGTGCATTTTATGTTATAATTGCTTACATAACTGGTCTTTCACAATCATCATCTTTTTACTCAGTACTCATAAAACTATTCTGATCATCCATTAATTGTTCTGTTATCAATTTTTTCAACCATTGAGTGTAACCATTATTGAAGTATTTGAGTTTCTAATTCATTCCAAGAAAGATTGCTCTGAGTTAGCATTTGCAAGGGTATCATTTATTGGTATTAATGAGTGCCTCATTTAATTTAATATATGACTTACATTGTAGGATGAAATCATTACAGCTTGTCTCTTAATGCAGTGTTGATTTTCTGTCTCAAGTTGAAGATAGTATTGGTATAGCTTCCTCTTCTCTTTTGGCTTTTGTTGATAGTCCAAGAAAAATTTTCGTAAGGATAACCTCATTTGTGTAAATATAGACTCATTATTTCTTTCCATCTCATCATGGTGTATTTTGAGCTATTTTATGGACATTTACTGATAAATTGTCAAATAAGTAGTTAAATGAAAATTTTATTTTATTATGAATATATTACTCTTTCTTTCAGTTGTTCAAATTTCATTTTATCATCTCTTTTTTCTTCTTTCTCGTACTTATTATATGCATTTTCCTTGGTTGTTATACCTTGTAAAGATGTTTCCCTTCTAGTTTTCATGTCCTCTTCTAATATTTGTTTTGCCTTCACATACCTATCAATCAGATATTCTTTTTCTTTTTTGTGTAATTCAGCCAAAATGGATGTATGAGTCTGGATATTTTCTAGAGCAAACACTTTTCATTAATTTAGATTAATTTATTAAACAATTTAACAAATTTTGATTATGCTGGAAAATGTATATCATTTCCAGAAACTGTCTCTATTGTATGTATTTTACCTTTACATAAATTGTATTATCTAGTTTTTTATTTCAAAATTTTTATGTAATACAATTATTTACCATAACCAGTTAATGGCCAAGTATCTACTTAATAATTTCATACACTGATATATACAATAAAATAAATTATTAGCACCCAAATTTCATCATTCATATACCTAAAAGATTATTAATGTAAGCCATATAATTTGCTATATTAAGCATGCCACATCTTTGATTGGATTTTGTATCTTCATCTGGGCTTTGGATTTCATAATTTTTATGGTATGACACTTTTCTATAATTTTGCTGCATTTCCTATATGCAAAGAGGAATGTAAAAATTAAATTTGTTATCTACAATCTATTGTGTTATCTATCTTTGTTAATATATAATTATTTTTTATCTTTCAATATACCTTCAAGTCTCTTGACTGGTTTGAGAAAGTGTATGATTTCATTTTAGGGTTTGAACAAGTTTTCTGTATTAGCTTTGGGAAACCTTTAGAATGTCTTTCCATTTCACCCTGAAATAAAATTATTATCATAGTTTCTTTTGTGATAATTTAATTGTATAAAAATGTGTGACTTTAAAATTCTTAATTTGACCGTCTTTCTGAATGTTAAGAAGGCATATTTTTAAAATTATGTTTAGAGTATATTATGACATTGGCCATAATATGATCATTGGTAACATACTCGTCTTTCTTCATCTCTTCCTGTATGTGCTTTCAAAGACTTCTCTACTCCAAACTCTGTTGTATTCATATCTTCTATCTTATAGTAGCTCTAAAATACTGCATGTCAAGTAGAAATATGTCTTCAAATCCATACAAAATGATAGGTTTAAAAGAATGTAGCTGTAACTCTATGTCATTAATACCATGAAATTGTAATTAAATCCATCCAAGTGAAGAATATCTTTAATAAAAAGCACCAATTTAAGGGAAATGAACTAAAGTTAATCATATGATGCAATTAAACTTTATTTATATTTTTTCATTTGTGTTGACTAGATATTAACAACATTGTTACAGTTTGTTTGTTTCTTCCTTTATGATTGCATGGTGATTGTATTCAAAGAGAATAATTTTACTTTAAATATCTCTGAAATTGTTTCTGTGCTCTATGCTTTATTGGTTTAACAGAAGGATAATTCTTAAGGTCCTCTGAAATATCTTCATCTTTTCATACTTCTTTCTTTTGGTTTTAATGAAACCTTAATCTCCTTCATTTTGATGCCTTGATTGTTGTTGATGCAGAAGGCAATGATGTTCTGTTGAAAAATATATTTTCCAATATATATAAATTTATTCAAATATCAACATTGACAGTGATAAAAAACTAAGATGTTGCACATATTATTATATTATACACTCACCTTGTTGTTGTGGAAGTTCCATTATTAGTAATTATTTCAACTATTCGGAATTGTTGAACAATTGTCTGAGGTATAATAATCCTGCAAGGAGAAATAATAATTTGTTGAAATTACATTATACTTTCAGCAAAAATATCAAATTTAAGATTAAAAATCACAGCATATTATTAAAAATTTTATCTTGAAAGCAAGCTATTAGCTTCTCTATACTACTAATAAATATTCAAATTGACTGGTAGTAATTTTCAAATACATATGTTGTCTTTAGTTAAGGTGAGTAGTTAATAAAATTACTTCATACACTTCATCAGAATTATCAGTAGATTCATCGCTTGATGGGGTAGTAGAAGTAGTTTCTGTGGTAGCTCCAGTAGTTGATGTACTAGTACTTCCCGACCCAGATATGGTTGTTTCTAGAGGAACTGCATCCAGTAGTGGTAAAAATAACATAGAAATGCTCAACAGTAGCATTATCGTTTTACCCTAAAATATAAGATATAATCGAGCAATTAAAAAAATTCTCTGAAGTTGGTGCAAAATATTGTTAAATTTGAAGATATACAAAATATTTACTAAACTATTGAATTTATAAACGAAAAATCACGTATGTCAGCTACGGATAGGAAAATTAATTTCTGTGTGTTAGAGAACATAGGTTTTGTTACATAGTTGTTTCATAACTCTATGTTACACCTTAAGGGAGAGCTTCCACTCAAATAATTTTATGTCTATGTTCATATATCAACGGAGGTTGAAATCTAAATTGAATAGCAAGATACACCAGTAATTCACTGAAGTAAACTACGCTGCTCGCAAACAATAAAATAGAAAATATTGGGGAACATAGTAGATGTGTAAAAATGGAACCCTTATGTGAACGCATTATAATATGAGCCGATCCTGAGTCTTGGTAGGGATTTGAACAAGTTAAAAATGTGTTCAGTTTTTGGAATAATAGCAAACGATTCCATCAGAGTATCCTAAAAATTTAAAACTGCGTGGGAAAAGATTTTTCTCTATTATTCTGAAAAAATTACTTACGCTTAGCATCTCCATGATTCTATCTCCTCTCCAGTTAAAATTCGTCCGTACTTGGTTCTTCTCGGGTTCAACTGTAAACCATAATTGCGCACTCTTTAAATTTATACCCAAGAAGCGCGTTGAACACGTGAGCTGTTAACGTGTTAATAAATGAAGTGCTTGCATATCATTTAGCTCCTCGGAAAAAGGTTTACCAACACAATTCATCAATCATAATTGGTCATCCGAAGGTCGGCATCGTGGAGCGATACTTTGTTTACCCGAGCATTCTCATTTCTAATCACTAACGTCCTTAACGTAAAAAAGATTTTACCAATTTGTCATGCTTGGGTTATGTTCCGATGAATAATGCTTTTAAAAATGTCATTAAGGCATCTCGTAGATTGCATCGACTTGCATCATGAAAATGTCAAGCCATGCTATTGCGTTTGAGTGCTTACCGAGCGAACGAAAAGAAAAAAAACTACTCGTACATTTAAATAATCATTCATTAAAGGAAACAATGCTATTGATAGAAAATAAATCCACAATACGCAGGTACAAGGATCAGGTATTATTTAAAATATCTAAAGCAGAGTATAATGGATCCTCTATTGTGGATTCACGACAATCAACCATTGAATTTTAAATTTATCCTGAAATCTCTTAAGTAATCATTTATAGGACCTAAATAACATTAAACAAATTGATGAACTGCGATCAATTTTTACAACGGTAATATTATCCAAATTTTTTCCCTAATAAATCAGGCACCATTCAAAAACGTTAATTATTGTTTCCATGCACAAAAAGTGTTCAAAGGTAGCACACTTGTTTAAATATAACTGTTACGAAACAGAGAACAATTAAATAGAGTACTATAGAGTAAGGCGTTGAATATTGGAAATATGCTTCTGAGCATTTTAAAAATCCTATCGTGGGTGGGTTGGAAGGATAACAGTAGGATATTTTACATATATTTGTGTGCATGATAACATTAATTCTTCAAGCTAAGACACGTATTTTCATTCACTCAAGTTCCTGGGAAACAAAAACAGTAAAACTACAGGAATGATAATTTGTGAACCACCAAGGAAATGTTTAAAGAAGATAAATTTCTTTAAGTCAATAATATTTCTTCAAATATCCAGGGACTCCATATATTTAATACATTGATTTATGATAGTTTGGAACAGTAGGGAAATTATAAGACATTTTTATACCATAGGATTATAGGACATTTAATAGGATTTTACCTTCAAAGCTTCCTCAACAAAACACGTATTCTTAGGAATTTATTTTAGAATATTTTCGTTGAATTTCAAATTACTGGTTGAGACGTGCAGAATCTTTTAATTGCATCTTCCCTTAAATTAATATTTAAACTGTATCAAGGCCCATAGTATTTTCAACCGATGATGTAGTTTTTCCTTGACCTATCCTTAAAATAACTCAAGAATTTTCTAATTGATATCGAGAGGTACTGGTAATGAACGATGATGATAAACGCTCTTAGTCTGAGAAACTAAAATTTAGTCGATGAAATCCATATATAGATCCAGAATCTCGCTATCTGCTTTTCCATTAGGTTTTTCCATTTTAACCATCACATTTGTACACATACACATGTAAAATACATTTCCATTTTAACCATCTAATTCATGCATCCGACGATGATGCGTACCCACGTAAATCTTTTAATCATATGCGCTGAAAATTCATCCTTATCATTAAACAACTCATGACAGGATTCCGTAGAAAATTCTATTCACGGGTTACCAAGTGTTACTTGACTATAAACATCATTCCATTCGTATCTCAACAGTAAATTACTTCTCCGTGATACGTTCATCCCGCGAAAAATCTTTCTTTCTTGTGACTGCGCATGAAAATTTGATAATTAAAAAAATTTTTATCTTTCTTTTTTTCATCGTCTTACACGTTGAAATATAGTCAAAAACTACTTATGCTCTTTATAAAAATGTTGATATCTTGCTCGCCACACACTAAAATTATTGACACAGTAATTATTTTAATGCATAAAACGTTCTTCAAAATTTACTTATTAATAATAAAAAGAACGTCAAACTAAAATTTTATCTTTTTGGCAGACAAAATTACGTTTTTCAACGGGTTCATCATCAAATTAAATATGTAATATTTTACGAAATGTACTTAAAGAATTAGCAAAGAATAGAAGATACAGTCGTCGACTTGGGAGAAATTGATTTCGTAAGAAATAATAGAAAAGAAGGAAGAGAAAGAACAGGTTGGACAGTAACCTTCATGAGCATGAATCATCTGGTCAGTGTATGCACCAACAATTCACATCTACCACGAACCATTTCCAAATTCGGAAATCTTTTATTGCGTGCTAGGAAGTATTAAAGGATATCATAGTATCTAAGGAAATGCATGCTCTTATGAACATATCCTTGAAGTCACTCATTCGGTTTTTTTTTAAATTTCCAACGAAGGAATGAAAACCGCTCTTCAACGTTTGAGTTTTCAGTTGAGGAATTATACAAGATCCTGCAATTATAAATGGACTTCCCTTAGAAAAACGTCCTTCTTAAACTTATTCGGAAAAGTTTTTTTAATTTATTACGGTAGAGTTGGAGGAAAACCCACCTTTTCCGCTGCTGCTGTTCGGAGCCCGTGGGGTTAACATCCTTGCTCGCAATCTCAACTTATGTTAGCAATGCTAATGCAAGTAAGCAGTCGATGACGAACTTTCTTTTTCAAATTCTAAGTTCATGATCTACCTGAACTTTGGAGAGAATGAAGTAAATAGCACTTTTTTCTGTTTGATGATACGGCATTTCTACAGAGAGTTTTGTTATGATCGATGAATGAGTATGAGATCATTATTCATATCTGCTGGTTTAAAGAAGTTATCATAACCGCAAATTCATCGAAACTTCTTTCAAATTTTTCTTGAACAATATATTTTATTTTCATAAAAAATTACTTGTTATTCAACCCGAATATAAACCGTACTTTCGAATATATCTCAAGATTTTTGCATGCCTTTCTATTAAATTGTTAGAAATAAGAGAGTTTGAGAAGAAATTACCTTCAAAGATTGCATTCTAAACTGCAAGCTAAGATAAAAATTTCACCGAATGCCGATAGCATCACCTGATTAAATTTCATATTGTATATATTATTGATTAATCCACTATGATAATTTGCAATTTCTCATTTTGAGGATGGATATTATAAAAAGAGATTGGAGCTGTTCTATATATTATTCTTAACGTGAATTAATAAAAAATTAAATAAATGTATGCAATTCGTCTGAACATACTTTTTGTTTCTAATGTGTTTACATAAAAAATAAATGAAATCGCTATATTTGATAAAGTTTTCTTTTTAAGTTCTATTCGTACATGATTCATAGATAGACGGTTGTAATAGCATGAGTTCCATAATCAGATAGGCATTTTGGAAGTCAGAAAAATTCGGAAACTAAATTCAATTCATTCATTCACTGTGCGGAACGCTGTGGAAAATCCCCAGTGGCTAAGGAAACGAAAAAATTATTCAAATATACTGCCCTAAAATAAAAACGATTACTTCTTAATGTTGAGTTACAGGTTTAAATATAAATTAGATTTTAATCATATTAATTGCATGTATATAGTCCTAACACCTGCATTTGATAATTAATGCAAAGTATTTTTTAAATCAAAGTTATACATTTAATTACTTGATTTTAATAAAATATATTTCTCTCAATAACCAATGCAAAGATAGACATTTAAATAATATATTTATTAAATACATGTTAAGATTGACTTTTTATTTACATTACAGCTAAATACTTGATGAAATGAATACAAGTTAAACATTTACAAAAATGCATGATTTTAAATTAGTAGTAATAAATAGCAAATTCAATTTCTTCCAATGAAATTACATTCAACTCAATTGAATATCTCATTCTTAAGTAGATTATATGTTTAGATCTGTATTTTTTCTTTAATATTTATAAGTTAATCATTCAATCCAGTACAAGTATTGGAATGTGGAATGTAACACAAGATTTTTATGACTAAATTTAAACTCTACTTAAAACTACTTTTAAATAAATATCTCTAATATTTATCATCCAGGAAAATTTAAGTAGACAAAATATGGGTGATGTCATAAAGTAAGTTATGGAAGGTATAAATTTTATGTTTTTTCTGCTATTAATAACAAGGAAGAATCATTCACGGTCACATGATTTGGTTTTACTTTGATGCTCTCCAAATTACTGCTGCCACAATAATAACATCTTTATTTGTTTTAATCATGCTCCATTCTCTCCTTAGTTGACTGCATTATAGTAAAAAAAACTTTATATCCTAATATTTACAAATACTTCAGGCATGAGGAAGGTTTGTTTATTTCCAGTGAACTCCAAATTGTAATCTTTCTAAATCAACAATGTAAAAATAAAATATTTCTATAGCAGCCAGTTTGTGATCCTTGTTGTGATATGGAGCTTTTGCGTATCATTCATCCTTCCTCCATTCATTCTTCCTCTTTCTCACACAGATTTTATGTGTAAATAAATTACAATAATAAGCAAATTCTACTCATTCCAATTGAATGTTGATGATTGGATATAATTATGCTTTTAAGAGAATCATCTCTTTTTTGTGAAACATGAATTGTATTTTTTAAATATCGTCTTCAATAATATTGAACATTTTTAACATTTTATATGTTTCTTTGTTAGCTGAAGTGATTTTCTACAATGATTATCTAATAGTAAAAATTATTGTGAAAAAGTGAAATTACAGTTATCATAAAATTAAATTGCATTGAATAAATTGATGAATGTAAATAAATTAAAGAAATTATAGCTGTTAGGTACACCTAGTAATCAATGCAATTAGAAAAAAATGAAATCTTCTGTGTGTATCGTTTTGAGTAAAGAAAGGGTATAAAAATTACCCATAATCCTATTTCAGGTGGATTTGGAGGAATTCAGCCAGGAAAATTTTGCGGAGGTGGAAAGTTTCCTTGAAAATAAGGTAGACGGTATCGTGGGAAATTCGGTGGATGGTTTATGGGAAAATTTGGTAGAATACTTGGAGGGCGGCTCTTAGGCAAAACTTGTGGAAGATTTCTTGGAATGTAAGGAATCCAGGATCCAAAATCTGGAAGGAAAAAATACTTAGCATTAATTTGAATTTGATTTTTTTATAAAGAATACTAATAACCATAGAAAACAGTAACTATATGCATCAGTGATGCTAATTTGTCATATTAATGATTTTTAATTTCTTATGAAGCTCAGCTTAAATAGGTCTCTGTATTTTCTAATAACTGAGTTTGGCATCTCCTTAGTGAATCAAGGCTAAGGCATAGTTATCATGAATTTTAACTCCAAAATTTCCCAAGGAAATTTATTGGAATGACCATTTTTTAGTTTAAATTTTCTGTTTTTAAATATCATCATTTTTAAAAATTTTCCTTGTTTGAACTGATTCAGTAATTGCAATATCATTCCAAAATAAATTACTAATTTTTGTTTAGCTGCATATTAATTGTTCTATTTAATAATTAATATGGTAATTTATTAATTAAAACTCAGTATATTGTTTAGAGAAATCAATGCAAAATATATATCAGTAATAAATTTTCTTATTAATAATTTTAATCCTTACTCATATTTTCTATCAAATTTTAAAATGAACTCACTATATGTTGGACGAGAACCAGTGTTTGGAAAATTTGAAGGATTCCTGTGAGTAGGCCAAGCATTTGGTAGCATCCTTGGCAGAATGAAAGAATATGGTACAGGCCATCGTCCTATTTTTCCTAATACACTGTCTACACACAATTTGCATTCAATTGGATGTCTGCATCCCTCACAAGGAAAAGTCAGTTTTATCTGGTATTTATTCTTATTTTGCTGTGATACTTTTTGGATATTGGATTGTTGACCCCTGTAAAAATAGTACACATTAAAACCCAAAAAAAGAATATATAATTAAAATTATGCTTCGTATTTGGAATACTTATACATTTTTACCATAAATAAATTCATTCAGGGTTTCAAATTAAAATCCATTGTCAGTGACTACAAAGCTAGAGCTAGTGCTAGAGATTTTCTATCATAGAAAGTCAATAATTATTATATTAAGCTCCAACAAAATTTAGCAAACAAAAATCTATTTTGGTCCCTCACCAAAAGATAAAGAGTAGTGTATGATATAACTTACTTGTTACTTTGTTGAACCTTCACAACAGAAGCAACGTTTGGCAAAACCTTCTGGATTCTGCAACAGATAAATTTTTGTTTATTTACTTAGAAAGATAAAAATATTACAGGAAGAAAACTTAGTATTAGTATTGATAAATGGATGAAAAGCAACAAGTTAAGTTGGTAAAGCCAATTTTCAATAAAATACTCAGATATAGAAGGGAAATTATCTTCTAATACTCTGACATTAAAAACAGATGTTACGAGATTTCATCTAATTTTTAAAGCTTGATAAGTTTTGAAGATTTTAGGATTATTGAATCAACTTTAATTCCTGATAATGTTTGTTCAATTTCTTGATCATGTAATCCATGAAGTGTTTTTATATATCATTAAGCATCACAAATCTTGTTAGCATAACTTACCTAGAGTTGGAAATTGCTCCCTGAACAGTTGTAGTACTTGTACTAGCAGTTGAGCTTCTTTCAGGCCTTGAAGGAAAAGAAGAACATTACAACCTTAGCCCAATAGGAAAATTCCAGATTCAAAAATGAATTGAAAACACAAATATAAAATTCTTCATTGATTTCTTAACTTGAAAACTTAACTTACTTAATCTTTGGCAAAGGATGGGATAGGTGTTAACTTAGCATGTTAAAGCATGCGCTTTTTTCACAAAGTAAAAAGAATTGAACTTGTTTAACTTTTTACTTATTACTTATTTTGCTCAAACAATTCATTTTATACATTTTAAATAATTTTTGTATCATCATTTTAAACCATTTTTGTATCATATTATATATATTATAAATCATTTTTATTTTCCATTCATTTTAGGTTAATTTAGCATTTGTTATTTTATTTTATGTCAATTATCCTATAAAAAGACTGATTTGTAGTTTCTGGGCATATTTAATTAAGGGAAGATATTCTTCTTCTAGAAAATATAATCATACCATAAAAGATGAGATAGTAAAACTCTGAATTCTCAGATGACTCTTGTGCAAAAAAACATTAAAAAGAATTTAATGTATTTGATTTAATTTAATAGTTTCTTTGGAGATTTCTGGATGGGTTTCTATCTCATCATAGACAAATAGAAGATAAATGACTGAAATTCTTCCATTCTTTATAATTCATCCTATTCATTTGAAATTTTTATTTCTTTCTTGTAGACTTTAGCATAAGAATTTCATAAACTGACAGATATTATTCTCAACATATAAAGATATTTTCATTTCTAGTGTAAAAATTCTTAGTGGTAGAATCTTCAAATCTAACAGTAAGATGATATATCTGCTTACTGGAAATTAGGAGATTGAGAGTTTAGGAGAGGAGAGAGAGACTTTTCTGTGATTTTTAAAAAAATGTATGCCTTCAGAAAGCATACTTCAACCTCATATTTACTAAGTAATATTCTAATTATCTTATTATATATTCTAATATATTTTGTAAATCAAAATGTGTTTGAAGGTGTTATAAAATACCTTTTCAAAAATATTGGCTTGGTTTACAAGATTATGGTGAATGAATGAATTACAACCAGATAAGAATTTAAATTAACACTTCTTTATAAAATAATATAAGGGACGAAGAGGAAAAGCATGTCATGTAAGTAGCATTTCTGAGTGCTTAATAGTTAAAGCTGTACAACTCATATGCAGTTTTTTACTAATTCCATCATCGATATAAATTATTCGTTTTTACTTTTGCAAGAACACAACTACGTATGAACAAATGTTGGATCCTCCCCAAGATTTTTGAAACAGAGCTTATCTTACTTACATTGCTGTCACTGATGATTTCTTCATTTCAGTGGTAGTTGATATATCAAGGGAATTTTCCGTCCTATGAGAAAAATGATCAGATATTTTTAAATGTTTCTTGCTTTGTAATAGCAATATCAGAAACTAATGATTAATTAGAGATGATAGCACTTACGTAATGGTGGTCCCTTCATCTGTTGTTGCACTATCTGTTTTCTCACTAGACAAGCTTTCAATCCTAACACAAAAATAGAAATAACATTTCTTGTGAAATCTTACATAATCTCATGTTTTTATATCAAGTTTGTGCATGCAAGTTTCACAATGTTCACACCTCATATTCACAGATATGAGATGTGTATACTTGTGAATGTGAGATGTGCCTGATAAAATCTAATTTGTAATTTCTACTCACCCACTTGTACTAAACTCTGTAGCTGAAGCCGTGGTTGACCCATCTTGAGTTAAACCTCTGAAAGAGTGTAAAGGCATTGAATTGCTTCTGTGCATCTTAGAATCTACTAATTGAAGTTATACATTTTGACCATATATCCATAGTTATAGATACATAAAGAAATAAACAAAAATTTATTCCATAAATATTTTTGTATGGTAGGTTTCATACATTGAAAAGCAAATAAAAATTTAAGATAGTAGTGAAATTTAATGAGCTCGATTTTGTTTTTGTTTCTCATATGTTGGCTACTGACACTTTTAATTCAGCCATTGTTTTGATCAATAGTTGATATAATTTGTAGCTTTATTTCATTTCAAGATATGCATTCATTTATCCATACCTATTTCCAATTTATGCTAGAATAAGCTTTGAATGTATATCTATCAGTAGTCTATCATGACCTCTTAGTGATTTAAGAATAATAATTTAGGGAAGGTGGAAATAACTGGACACAGTGAGATTATGCTATATCATAAAAATTTAAACAGGAATGGGAAATATCAAACATGACATGAACTTGATCCAAGCAGTTAATGGGAAACCCATGGCTTAAACTTAACCTGGGGCTCTCCTATTACCCACTGGGTTTAAGTTCCTGTTAGCTTCATATTTTTCACTTCTGTATAGTCTTTGGATTTAAGAATAACTTGAGTTAATAGAGTCAAAATTACAACACAATGCTCTTCAACATATACTGATTATCTGTTTGAGATATTTATCTATTTATTGTATATTAGAACTACAAATAGGCACCAGGCCAGGTGGTAGCTCTACATTTACAGGGGGACATAAGTAATACTGCCTGGCATTCACCCTAGTTGAGAGGGAAACCCCCCCAAAACCTCCTGAAGGTAGTAATAAAAGATTATTATTATTAAATATATTGTAAAATAAGCCTAGCTATGGAGCTAGGAAACATCTCCTACTTAAAGATAGTTTTTATATTCCCTTTAAACATATTCTAATAAAAAAACTCAGTTTTCCAACAACCTTGATGACTGGATCAAATCAAGTGTAGGATGATGAGTTACTTAGGAATAATTAGTTTTGAAGTGTCATATGAATTATGTATAATATTAGACTATAGACTAGTTGAATTCCAAACCATTACATAAAAACTAATTCCACTCACCCACTGAAATCTCTTCCTATGGTGGTAGTTTCAAGATCATTCCTGTAAGAAGAGAAGATTTTATAGTACAAATTATTTATATACATAGGAAATAGGTCTACAGTAGATAGATAACCAATATCCTACTTACGTAGTTATCTCTGTATTCATCTCTAATTCAGGAGTCGTTGTTTCAATAGTAGAAAATTCAGTACTATGGAAACAAATTATCATATAAATTTAGGTGGGATTGATAGATGAATATAGAAAACATAAAATTTACAAGAATCAATAATTAAGCCAAGGTTTTGTAAAGCATGAACCACTTACTTATCACTTGTCATATCTTCCTGTACTGTTGTAGAGTCTATCATTGTGCTGTATCCATTTTCCTCTCTTCAAGTTAGAAGTAAAACATTATTTATTAAATTTACATAATTCACTGTTCTGATTTTTATAAATATATAAAGAATCATAAATCTTGTACAAATATTTTTTGTCAATTAATAGATGTCTTTGGGAATAAACAGTCATGATTGTAATAGCAGAAATCAAAAATTTTACTCACATGGTGGAACCTGAAACTGAAGTTGATTCCTCAGTAGCTTGTGTTGTGTCCCTAGAAGAAAATGTTGCTTCATTTCTTTAACAATATGATTTGTTACTCCTACTTCAAAAATAACTTCAAAACTTGGTATTATAATAACATTATTATCATAACAGGTAAAGAAGGCAAAATTTTAGTCTTTATTTCACAGATATGAACAAAAATGTAAATTCAGCCCGTAAAAAGAAATTAAACATTAATGATGTAGATATTTTTCTATGTATTATATTCTGTTTCTTTTCTTGACTGTCTTACAATTCTTAAAGGAAAGTAGATGTTACTTAGAATAATTTTTTTTTTTTAATTTTTGTTGACCTTCTGTGATTCTAAGATTTCTGATGTAATACATCTAAAACTAAATTAAAATCTGATTAAAAGTCATAATGACCATAATCAAGTCACAAACATTTACTCACATGCTTGTAGTAGAATCTGTTGTCTCTATAGTTGATGTTTCCTGGACTGTGGCCCTAGAAGAAAAAAAAATGCTCACCTGTATGAAGAATGCTTACAGATATGAATGACTAAAAAAAGGATATATAACTTTAAATAGAATCTGAAATTATTTTTGGTAAAGAAAATATGCATAGGAAGTTTTTTTACAAATCTTTAATTTTAACTACCCCTAGGAAACAGAAATTTTTCACATCTGCACTCACAATAAATGATATTTAATTTTGCTGATATTGCTCTATCATGAAGTATTTTCATAGCTTGAAATATATTTTAATTTGAATACTTGTATAAATTCTGCATACTTTAGATGTTCAGTATTTGTATAATTCATTGTTAATACTTGATAATTTTTCATCAAATAATCTAAAATTATGTTCAACTTCATATTATTTATTCTTTCTCTTCAGTGATGAAATCTATTTAATTACAATCACTGAGGATTGGTCTTGTAGATAATAACCAAGTAAACATTCTAAAAACATCCACAAATTTTCAGTCATCTATACCTCACTATTTATCTATTTTATTTTTCACCTTATTGCAGCTAATCCATATGGATGAAGGAAGTAAAAATTGGTAATTTGAACTAAAATATTATGCAGATAATTTTTTGGTGCAAATGCTCAAAATTCTCAAAAGATTTCAATGAGAAAAGACTTTTGTACAATATTTATAACAGAAATAATTATATTTGTATTAATAAACGATTATTGATTAGTATTATTATTAATGATCATAAATTTTTCCATCTTATCCTTAATATTCAATGAATTGTTTCTCTTTATTTACTTTCTTATCATACGTACGTTATTGACTCTGTGCTAGTCTCCAAGTCAGTTGTATTTGTTCCATCAGATAAAATTTCACTCCTGCAGAAATAAATAATAAAATGGCTTAATGGCTTATTAAAATAAACATGTGGAATGTGGGAATGTATAAGTAAATTTTCAAGTTTATCATACAGTCTCTTTACAAAGAAAATATTCCATATTCTGTAATAATATTTGTTTTATATCCATAACTTGTAAAGTGTAAAATGACAATATTCAGAATGGGTTAAATTGATGTCATTTTCAATCACTTACGTCGTGTTTAGTTTCAGTCCCAACTTTACTGGTCTCTCTGTCCCTCTAGGGGAGTGGCCTTCAGTGCTTAAAAGGAAAGGGGAGTAATATTAACTCCTTGTGAGGTAAACTTTCATTTCACTTACTAATGCATTAGTATTGGAGCATATCACAGGAGTTGTTCAGACGTTGATCCTACCTGTATATGCTTATAGAACAAAATTACCATTCATTTAAATGTAAAATTACGATAAAAAATAATCTTCCAAAAATAAAATGGGTTGATTTTAAGTAAACACTCAATAATCCATGATAGTAACAGTCTATTTGAGGAAGATACCATATTCTAAAAGTCTATTAAGTTTTTCCATAAAAGTCCATGAACCAGTTGCAATGCACTGATTCATAACCAACTGGCACCATGGTCAGAAATTACTATTAAAATATTTGTCCCCCTGTATACTACTTACCTGGTTGGTCCTGCAGATGATTTGATACTAGTATTGATTGTTCTGAAATGAGAAACATGTATGTTAAATTGCTTCCTATTTTATATGTTTGGCATAAAAAAGCCTTAGAATCTATATATAGTTTATACTAAGCAATGAAATGGAGTTCATGAATTACAGAATAAAAATTCCACTAAAATCATCAAGCAGATATTAGTAATTAAATATTCAGTACCATTGTTTGTGAATACTTGGAGACAATTTAGTATGCTATTATTCAATAATCTTAAAAAATAGAAATATGTGCAACTGTAATACCAAAAACAAATGGAAATTCCATCTAAAAATAACTTTAAGTAATAATTAATCAGGAACAAATTCATTCTCAAATTAAAAAAATCAGTAACAACACCAATAATAGTTAACATTGTTCTGAGCTATTAAAAAGATGGTTGGTTTTAGATATCACAGAATATTGAAGAGGAATAAATTAAGACAATCAATCAGTAGCCTTAAGGAAACATTGGCTTAATTAAGTACAAATACTATGAACATCTTCATATCTACTCACCTAGGTGAGCTGGAGACAACGGTAGAATTTGAAATGTCAGTAGTTAATCCAGGTCCAGGCATTGCACTTTAAAAAAGGGGTCATTAACTCTTATTGTGAGCTTAATTGTTTAATATATATACAAAAGAAAGACAAAGCTACGGTAGAATGGGTAACTTGAATGTAAGGGGTCAATTCGATTATATACCAACCTCGTTGTGTCATTCTTAGTAGTAGTAGTCGTGCTGCTGGGATTCTCCGATGACCTAAAGGATTGGAGATTTAAGAGAGACGATATATAGTCAATAGAGTGGGTCAAAGGATTCTTAAACTTTTAATGCCAATGGGTGTGTCATTTGAGAATTTCTAGGACAGTTGAAGCACAAAGCGACTGTACTTACGCAGTTGAAGTGGAGTCGGTCACCGTGCGGGCTGTGGAGGGCGATTCGTTCTCGTGCGATGAGTCCCTTTAAAAAATAATACTTCTCATGTATGTGGATGAAGTCTATTTCCTTTGTTCCCGTTTCCGGGAATCAAAACCCAGATGAGAGTGAAATTCAAGGAAAAGGGGAAATAAAATCAAGACGCGACGGATGGCATTTGCAAAGCTGTTGGCGGATCATTAATTTACCTGGGTGGGGGTTTAGCCGAGAGTGAATCAGTAAACAAAAGTTTTCCAAAGCCAACGGTTTCCCTTGAACTGCGAGCTTACTCCCGAGCTAAATAATTTCCCCCCAAGCTAAATCCCATTTCTTGTGCCTGCCGTCCATACCCGGAGTGATTGCATTGAACGTGAACGTTTAAATGTGCGTTGCATGGACACCGATGCCGGACCAAAAATCCCACCCTCAATTTGAAAGCATAAATGCCCCTTCGACAAATCTCCACGTAGGATAGCTTACCTTGACGAAGCATGTTCGTTGGTAGAGGGAGATTGTGGTCCACCCCTGTAATTGAGCCAATAATCATAATATTTATCCAAGATAGCTTTGGGTAATTTCAATGTTAGGGTTCGATTCGATATTATACCAACCTGGTTGTGTCAATCTTAGTGGTGGTAGTCGTGGGATTCTCCGTTGACCTGAAAGGATTAGAAATGCAAATGAGTTGATGCTTAGTTTATGAAGAGGGTTCTCTCGCCGATGGAGGAACACTTCCAAAGTACTGATGGAATTCGGGGCACTTACGTAGTGGAGTGGAATCCGTTTTTAGGTGTGCCACGTGGCGTGCTTTCGTGGGAATGGCCATCAGTGCTGAAATGCAAATGGGAGCATTAATCCTCTCTTTTGTGTTACCTGCTCTCAACCGAAAGTGATTCCATCAATGTAGACAATCAGTCACGTGTCTTAAAAAACGTTGACCGACATTTGTACCAACAGTATATTGTACATCTTGAAATCCACTCACCTGGGTGAGCTGGAGCCAGTCACAGAAGTTGTAACGGTTGATCCAGGTCCGGGTGTCACGCTATTGAATAAAATCGTAAGCTCTTATTGTGAACATAATTGATTAAAGTATACTGCCATTTTGGTCGGTTTGTTTCATTATCGCGGGAGATTGAAGTTGAATCAAACAGAGTGGTTGTTGGGATTGGATGTTCGATCCCTCTGGGAACAAACTATGACGCGTTTTGAGAGCTTCAACAAGTGCTCTTCCGATTAAAACTCCATGTGAGATATTCAGAATGTATGAATTCCGTGCTGGATATGCTTAAGGGACCGCAATCGGCCTCGTTATCAATTAATCGATATGCCATTTTTGTTTGATGATGATGGACGTTTTATTATTCTGGTCGGGAAGTTGAGCGGAAAGTATACTGAACCTCGGAAAACTTACCTGGTAGTGGGTGTGCTCCTTTCTGGGGTAGTTGGATGTGGATGCGTCCTAGTGTAAAAGAAGAGCATTTATTCCTCGATCAATCATATTCTGATGTAATGTCCACCGACTCTTAAGCTTTAAATGCCCATGAGTGTGTCATTTGAGAATTTCTAGGACAGTTGAAGCACAAAGCGACTGTACTTACGCAGTTGAAGTGGAGTCGGTCACCGTGCGGGCTGTGGAGGGCGATTCGTTCTCGTGCGATGAGTCCCTTTAAAAAATAATACTTCTCATGTATGTGGATGAACTCTATTTCCTTTGTTCCCGTTTCCGGGAATCAAAACCCAGATGAGAGTGAAATTCAAGGAAAAGGGGAAATAAAATCAAGACGCGACGGATGGCATTTGCAAAGCTGTTGGCGGATCATTAATTTACCTGGGTGGGGGTTTAGCCGAGAGTGAATCAGTAAACAAAAGTTTTCCAAAGCCAACGGTTTCCCTTGAACTGCGAGCTTACTCCCGAGCTAAATAATTTCCCCCCAAGCTAAATCCCATTTCTTGTGCCTGCCGTCCATACCCGGAGTGATTGCATTGAACGTGAACGTTTAAATGTGCGTTGCATGGACACCGATGCCGGACCAAAAATCCCACCCTCAATTTGAAAGCATAAATGCCCCTTCGACAAATCTCCACGTAGGATAGCTTACCTTGACGAAGCATGTTCGTTGGTAGAGGGAGATTGTGGTCCACCCCTGTAATTGAGCCAATAATCATAATATTTATCCAAGATAGCTTTGGGTAATTTCAATGTTAGGGTTCGATTCGATATTATACCAACCTGGTTGTGTCAATCTTAGTGGTGGTAGTCGTGGGATTCTCCGTTGACCTGAAAGGATTAGAAATGCAAATGAGTTGATGCTTAGTTTATGAAGAGGGTTCTCTCGCCGATGGAGGAACACTTCCAAAGTACTGATGGAATTCGGGGCACTTACGTAGTGGAGTGGAATCCGTTTTTAGGTGTGCCACGTGGCGTGCTTTCGTGGGAATGGCCATCAGTGCTGAAATGCAAATGGGAGCATTAATCCTCTCTTTTGTGTTACCTGCTCTCAACCGAAAGTGATTCCATCAATGTAGACAATCAGTCACGTGTCTTAAAAAACGTTGACCGACATTTGTACCAACAGTATATTGTACATCTTGAAATCCACTCACCTGGGTGAGCTGGAGCCAGTCACGGAAGTTGTAACGGTTGATCCAGGTCCGGGTGTCACGCTATTGAATAAAATCGTAAGCTCTTATTGTGAACATAATTGATTAAAGTATACTGCCATTTTGGTCGGTTTGTTTCATTATCGCGGGAGATTGAAGTTGAATCAAACAGAGTGGTTGTTGGGATTGGATGTTCGATCCCTCTGGGAACAAACTATGACGCGTTTTGAGAGCTTCAACAAGTCCTCTTCCGATTAAAACTCCATGTGAGATATTCAGAATGTATGAATTCCGTGCTGGATATGCTTAAGGGACCGCAATCGGCCTCGTTATCAATTAATCGATATGCCATTTTTGTTTGATGATGATGGACGTTTTATTATTCTGGTCGGGAAGTTGAGCGGAAAGTATACTGAACCTCGGAAAACTTACCTGGTAGTGGGTGTGCTCCTTTCTGGGGTAGTTGGATGTGGATGCGTCCTAGTGTAAAAGAAGAGCATTTATTCCTCGATCAATCATATTCTGATGTAATGTCCACCGACTCTTAAGCTTTAAATGCCCATGAGTGTGTCATTTGAGAATTTCTAGGACAGTTGAAGCACAAAGCGACTGTACTTACGCAGTTGAAGTGGAGTCGGTCACCGTGCGGGCTGTGGAGGGCGATTCCTTCTCGCGCGATGAGTCACTTTAAAAAATAATACTTCTCATGTATGTGGATGAACTCTATTTCCTTTGTTCCCATTTCCGGGAATCAAAACCCAGATGAGAGTGAAATTCAAGGAAAAGGGGAAATAAAATCAAGACGCGACGGATGGCATTTGCAAAGCTGTTGGCGGATCATTAATTTACCTGGGTGGGGGTTTAGCCGAGAGTGAATCGGTGAACAAAAATTTTCCAAAGCCAACGGTTTCCCTTGAACTGCGAGCTTACTCCCGAGCTAAATAATTTCCCCCCAAGCTAAATCCCATTTCTTGTGCCTGCCGTCCATAACCGGAGTGATTGCATTGAACGTGAACGTTTAAATGTGCGTTGCATGGACACCGATGCCGGACCAAAAATCCCACCCTCAATTTGAAAGCATAAATGCCCCTTCTACAAATCTCCACGTAGGATAGCTTACCTTGACGAAGCATGTTCGTTGGTAGAGGGAGATTGTGGTCCACCCCTGTAATTGAGCCAATAATCATATTATTTATCCAAGATAGCTTTGGGTGATTTCAATGTTAGGGTTCGATTCGATATTATGCCAACCTGGTTGTGTCAATCTTAGTGGTGGTAGTCGTGGGATTCTCCGTTGACCTGAAAGGATTAGAAATGCAAATGAGTTGATGCTTAGTTTATGAAGAGGGTTCTCTCGCCGATGGAGGAACACTTCCAAAGTACTGATGGAATTCGGGGCACTTACGTAGTGGAGTGGAATCCGTTTTTAGGTGTGCCACGTGGCGTGCTTTCGTGGGAATGGCCATCAGTGCTGAAATACAAATGGGAGCATTAATCCTCTCTTTTGTGTTACCTGCTCTCAACCGAAAGTGATTCCATCAATGTAGACAATCAGTCACGTGTCTTAAAAAACGTTGACCGACATTTGTACCAACAGTATATTGTACATCTTGAAATCCACTCACCTGGGTGAGCTGGAGCCAGTCACGGAAGTTGTAACGGTTGATCCAGGTCCGGGTGTCACGCTATTGAATAAAATCGTAAGCTCTTATTGTGAACATAATTGATTAAAGTATACTGCCATTTTGGTCGGTTTGTTTCATTATCGCGGGAGATTGAAGTTGAATCAAACAGAGTGGTTGTTGGGATTGGATGTTCGATCCCTCTGGGAACAAACTATGACGCGTTTTGAGAGCTTCAACAAGTCCTCTTCCGATTAAAACTCCATGTGAGATATTCAGAATGTATGAATTCCGTGCTGGATATGCTTAAGGGACCGCAATCGGCCTCGTTATCAATTAATCGATATGCCATTTTTGTTTGATGATGATGGACGTTTTATTATTCTGGTCGGGAAGTTGAGCGGAAAGTATACTGAACCTCGGAAAACTTACCTGGTAGTGGGTGTGCTCCTTTCTGGGGTAGTTGGATGTGGATGCGTCCTAGTGTAAAAGAAGAGCATTTATTCCTCGATCAATCATATTCTGATGTAATGTCCACCGACTCTTAAGCTTTAAATGCCCATGAGTGTGTCATTTGAGAATTTCTAGGACAGTTGAAGCACAAAGCGACTGTACTTACGCAGTTGAAGTGGAGTCGGTCACCGTGCGGGCTGTGGAGGGCGATTCGTTCTCGTGCGATGAGTCCCTTTAAAAAATAATACTTCTCATGTATGTGGATGAACTCTATTTCCTTTGTTCCCGTTTCCGGGAATCAAAACCCAGATGAGAGTGAAATTCAAGGAAAAGGGGAAATAAAATCAAGACGCGACGGATGGCATTTGCAAAGCTGTTGGCGGATCATTAATTTACCTGGGTGGGGGTTTAGCCGAGAGTGAATCGGTGAACAAAAGTTTTCCGAAGCCAACGGTTTCCCTTGAACTGCGAGCTTACTCCCGAGCTAAATAATTTCCCCCCAAGCTAAATCCCATTTCTTGTGCCTGCCGTCCATACCCGGAGTGATTGCATTGAACGTGAACGTTTAAATGTGCGTTGCATGGACGCTAATGCCGGACCAAAAATCCCACCCTCAATTTGAAAGCATAAATGCCCCTTCGACAAATCTCCACGTAGGATAGCTTACCTTGACGAAGCATGTTCGTTGGTAGAGGGAGATTGTGGTCCACCCCTGTAATTGAGCCAATAATCATAATATTTATCCAAGATAGCTTTGGGTAATTTCAATGTTAGGGTTCGATTCGATATTATACCAACCTGGTTGTGTCAATCTTAGTGGTGGTAGTCGTGGGATTCTCCGTTGACCTGAAAGGATTAGAAATGCAAATGAGTTGATGCTTAGTTTATGAAGAGGGTTCTCTCGCCGATGGAGGAACACTTCCAAAGTACTGATGGAAATCGGGGCACTTACGTAGTGGAGTGGAATCCGTTTTTAGGTGTGCCACGTGGCGTGCTTTCGTGGGAATGGCCATCAGTGCTGAAATGCAAATGGGAGCATTAATCCTCTCTTTTGTGTTACCTGCTCTCAACCGAAAGTGATTCCATCAATGTAGACAATCAGTCACGTGTCTTAAAAAACGTTGACCCACATTTGTACCAACAGTATATTGTACATCTTGATATCTACTCACCTGGGTGAGCTGGAGCCAGTCACGGAAGTTGTAACGGTTGATCCAGGTCCGGGTGTCACGCTATTGAATAAAATCGTAAGCTCTTATTGTGAACATAATTGATTAAAGTATACTGCCATTTTGGTCGGTTTGTTTCATTATCGCGGGAGATTGAAGTTGAATCAAACAGAGTGGTTGTTGGGATTGGATGTTCGATCCCTCTGGGAACAAACTATGACGCGTTTTGAGAGCTTCAACAAGTGCTCTTCCGATTAAAACTCCATGTGAGATATTCAGAATGTATGAATTCCGTGCTGGATATGTTTAAGGGACCGCAATCGGCCTCGTTATCAATTAATCGATATGCCATTTTTGTTTGATGATGATGGACGTTTTATTATTCTGGTCGGGAAGTTGAGCGGAAAGTATACTGAACCTCGGAAAACTTACCTGGTAGTGGGTGTGCTCCTTTCTGGGGTAGTTGGATGTGGATGCGTCCTAGTGTAAAAGAAGAGCATTTATTCCTCGATCAATCATATTCTGATGTAATGTCCACCGACTCTTAAGCTTTAAATGCCAATGGGTGTGTCATTTGAGAATTTCTAGGACAGTTGAAGCACAAAGCGACTGTACTTACGCAGTTGAAGTGGAGTCGGTCACCGTGCGGGCTGTGGAGGGCGATTCGTTCTCGTGCGATGAGTCCCTTTAAAAAATAATACTTCTCATGTATGTGGATGAACTCTATTTCCTTTGTTCCCATTTCCGGGAATCAAAACCCAGATGAGAGTGAAATTCAAGGAAAAGGGGAAATAAAATCAAGACGCGACGGATGGCATTTGCAAAGCTGTTGGCGGATCATTAATTTACCTGGGTGGGGGTTTAGCCGAGAGTGAATCGGTGAACAAAAATTTTCCGAAGCCAACGGTTTCCCTTGAACTGCGAGCTTACTCCCGAGCTAAATAATTTCCCCCCAAGCTAAATCCCATTTCTTGTGCCTGCCGTCCATACCCGGAGTGATTGCATTGAACGTGAACGTTTAAATGTGCGTTGCATGGACGCTAATGCCGGACCAAAAATCCCACCCTCAATTTGAAAGCATAAATGCCCCTTCGACAAATCTCCACGTAGGATAGCTTACCTTGACGAAGCATGTTCGTTGGTAGAGGGAGATTGTGGTCCACCCCTGTAATTGAGCCAATAATCATAATATTTATCCAAGATAGCTTTGGGTAATTTCAATGTTAGGGTTCGATTCGATATTATACCAACCTGGTTGTGTCAATCTTAGTGGTGGTAGTCGTGGGATTCTCCGTTGACCTGAAAGGATTAGAAATGCAAATGAGCTGATGCTTAGTTTATGAAGAGGGTTCTCTCGCCGATGGAGGAACACTTCCAAAGTACTGATGGAATTCGGGGCACTTACGTAGTGGAGTGGAATCCGTTTTTAGGTGTGCCACGTGGCGTGCTTTCGTGGGAATGGCCATCAGTGCTGAAATACAAATGGGAGCATTAATCCTCTCTTTTGTGTTACCTGCTCTCAACCGAAAGTGATTCCATCAATGTAGACAATCAGTCACGTGTCTTAAAAAACGTTGACCGACATTTGTACCAACAGTATATTGTACATCTTGAAATCCACTCACCTGGGTGAGCTGGAGCCAGTCACGGAAGTTGTAACGGTTGATCCAGGTCCGGGTGTCACGCTATTGAATAAAATCGTAAGCTCTTATTGTGAACATAATTGATTAAAGTATACTGCCATTTTGGTCGGTTTGTTTCATTATCGCGGGAGATTGAAGTTGAATCAAACAGAGTGGTTGTTGGGATTGGATGTTCGATCCCTCTGGGAACAAACTATGACGCGTTTTGAGAGCTTCAACAAGTCCTCTTCCGATTAAAACTCCATGTGAGATATTCAGAATGTATGAATTCCGTGCTGGATATGCTTAAGGGACCGCAATCGGCCTCGTTATCAATTAATCGATATGCCATTTTTGTTTGATGATGATGGACGTTTTATTATTCTGGTCGGGAAGTTGAGCGGAAAGTATACTGAACCTCGGAAAACTTACCTGGTAGTGGGTGTGCTCCTTTCTGGGGTAGTTGGATGTGGATGCGTCCTAGTGTAAAAGAAGAGCATTTATTCCTCGATCAATCATATTCTGATGTAATGTCCACCGACTCTTAAGCTTTAAATGCCCATGAGTGTGTCATTTGAGAATTTCTAGGACAGTTGAAGCACAAAGCGACTGTACTTACGCAGTTGAAGTGGAGTCGGTCACCGTGCGGGCTGTGGAGGGCGATTCGTTCTCGTGCGATGAGTCCCTTTAAAAAATAATACTTCTCATGTATGTGGATGAACTCTATTTCCTTTGTTCCCATTTCCGGGAATCAAAACCCAGATGAGAGTGAAATTCAAGGAAAAGGGGAAATAAAATCAAGACGCGACGGATGGCATTTGCAAAGCTGTTGGCGGATCATTAATTTACCTGGGTGGGGGTTTAGCCGAGAGTGAATCGGTGAACAAAAATTTTCCGAAGCCAACGGTTTCCCTTGAACTGCGAGCTTACTCCCGAGCTAAATAATTTCCCCCCAAGCTAAATCCCATTTCTTGTGCCTGCCGTCCATACCCGGAGTGATTGCATTGAACGTGAACGTTTAAATGTGCGTTGCATGGACGCTAATGCCGGACCAAAAATCCCACCCTCAATTTGAAAGCATAAATGCCCCTTCGACAAATCTCCACGTAGGATAGCTTACCTTGACGAAGCATGTTCGTTGGTAGAGGGAGATTGTGGTCCACCCCTGTAATTGAGCCAATAATCATATTATTTTTCCAAGATAGCTTTGGGTAATTTCAATGTTAGGGTTCGATTCGATATTATACCAACCTGGTTGTGTCAATCTTAGTGGTGGTAGTCGTGGGATTCTCCGTTGACCTGAAAGGATTAGAAATGCAAATGAGCTGATGCTTAGTTTATGAAGAGGGTTCTCTCGCCGATGGAGGAACACTTCCAAAGTACTGATGGAATTCGGGGCACTTACGTAGTGGAGTGGAATCCGTTTTTAGGTGTGCCACGTGGCGTGCTTTCGTGGGAATGGCCATCAGTGCTGAAATACAAATGGGAGCATTAATCCTCTCTTTTGTGTTACCTGCTCTCAACCGAAAGTGATTCCATCAATGTAGACAATCAGTCACGTGTCTTAAAAAACGTTGACCGACATTTGTACCAACAGTATATTGTACATCTTGAAATCCACTCACCTGGGTGAGCTGGAGCCAGTCACGGAAGTTGTAACGGTTGATCCAGGTCCGGGTGTCACGCTATTGAATAAAATCGTAAGCTCTTATTGTGAACATAATTGATTAAAGTATACTGCCATTTTGGTCGGTTTGTTTCATTATCGCGGGAGATTGAAGTTGAATCAAACAGAGTGGTTGTTGGGATTGGATGTTCGATCCCTCTGGGAACAAACTATGACGCGTTTTGAGAGCTTCAACAAGTCCTCTTCCGATTAAAACTCCATGTGAGATATTCAGAATGTATGAATTCCGTGCTGGATATGCTTAAGGGACCGCAATCGGCCTCGTTATCAATTAATCGATATGCCATTTTTGTTTGATGATGATGGACGTTTTATTATTCTGGTCGGGAAGTTGAGCGGAAAGTATACTGAACCTCGGAAAACTTACCTGGTAGTGGGTGTGCTCCTTTCTGGGGTAGTTGGATGTGGATGCGTCCTAGTGTAAAAGAAGAGCATTTATTCCTCGATCAATCATATTCTGATGTAATGTCCACCGACTCTTAAGCTTTAAATGCCCATGAGTGTGTCATTTGAGAATTTCTAGGACAGTTGAAGCACAAAGCGACTGTACTTACGCAGTTGAAGTGGAGTCGGTCACCGTGCGGGCTGTGGAGGGCGATTCGTTCTCGTGCGATGAGTCCCTTTAAAAAATAATACTTCTCATGTATGTGGATGAACTCTATTTCCTTTGTTCCCATTTCCGGGAATCAAAACCCAGATGAGAGTGAAATTCAAGGAAAAGGGGAAATAAAATCAAGACGCGACGGATGGCATTTGCAAAGCTGTTGGCGGATCATTAATTTACCTGGGTGGGGGTTTAGCCGAGAGTGAATCGGTGAACAAAAATTTTCCGAAGCCAACGGTTTCCCTTGAACTGCGAGCTTACTCCCGAGCTAAATAATTTCCCCCCAAGCTAAATCCCATTTCTTGTGCCTGCCGTCCATACCCGGAGTGATTGCATTGAACGTGAACGTTTAAATGTGCGTTGCATGGACGCTAATGCCGGACCAAAAATCCCACCCTCAATTTGAAAGCATAAATGCCCCTTCGACAAATCTCCACGTAGGATAGCTTACCTTGACGAAGCATGTTCGTTGGTAGAGGGAGATTGTGGTCCACCCCTGTAATTGAGCCAATAATCATATTATTTTTCCAAGATAGCTTTGGGTAATTTCAATGTTAGGGTTCGATTCGATATTATACCAACCTGGTTGTGTCAATCTTAGTGGTGGTAGTCGTGGGATTCTCCGTTGACCTGAAAGGATTAGAAATGCAAATGAGCTGATGCTTAGTTTATGAAGAGGGTCCTCTCGCCGATGGAGGAACACTTCCAAAGTACTGATGGAAATCGGGGCACTTACGTAGTGGAGTGGAATCCGTTTTTAGGTGTGCCACGTGGCGTGCTTTCGTGGGAATGGCCATCAGTGCTGAAATACAAATGGGAGCATTAATCCTCTCTTTTGTGTTACCTGCTCTCAACCGAAAGTGATTCCATCAATGTAGACTATCAGTCACGTGTCTTAAAAAACGTTGACCGACATTAGTACCAACAGTATATTGTACATCTTGAAATCCACTCACCTGGGTGAGCTGGAGCCAGTCACGGAAGTTGTAACGGTTGATCCAGGTCCGGGTGTCACGCTATTGAATAAAATCGTAAGCTCTTATTGTGAACATAATTGATTAAAGTATACTGCCATTTTGGTCGGTTTGTTTCATTATCGCGGGAGATTGAAGTTGAATCAAACAGAGTGGTTGTTGGGATTGGATGTTCGATCCCTCTGGGAACAAACTATGACGCGTTTTGAGAGCTTCAACAAGTCCTCTTCCGATTAAAACTCCATGTGAGATATTCAGAATGTATGAATTCCGTGCTGGATATGCTTAAGGGACCGCAATCGGCCTCGTTATCAATTAATCGATATGCCATTTTTGTTTGATGATGATGGACGTTTTATTATTCTGGTCGGGAAGTTGAGCGGAAAGTATACTGAACCTCGGAAAACTTACCTGGTAGTGGGTGTGCTCCTTTCTGGGGTAGTTGGATGTGGATGCGTCCTAGTGTAAAAGAAGAGCATTTATTCCTCGATCAATCATATTCTGATGTAATGTCCACCGACTCTTAAGCTTTAAATGCCCATGAGTGTGTCATTTGAGAATTTCTAGGACAGTTGAAGCACAAAGCGACTGTACTTACGCAGTTGAAGTGGAGTCGGTCACCGTGCGGGCTGTGGAGGGCGATTCGTTCTCGTGCGATGAGTCCCTTTAAAAAATAATACTTCTCATGTATGTGGATGAACTCTATTTCCTTTGTTCCCATTTCCGGGAATCAAAACCCAGATGAGAGTGAAATTCAAGGAAAAGGGGAAATAAAATCAAGACGCGACGGATGGCATTTGCAAAGCTGTTGGCGGATCATTAATTTACCTGGGTGGGGGTTTAGCCGAGAGTGAATCGGTGAACAAAAATTTTCCGAAGCCAACGGTTTCCCTTGAACTGCGAGCTTACTCCCGAGCTAAATAATTTCCCCCCAAGCTAAATCCCATTTCTTGTGCCTGCCGTCCATACCCGGAGTGATTGCATTGAACGTGAACGTTTAAATGTGCGTTGCATGGACGCTAATGCCGGACCAAAAATCCCACCCTCAATTTGAAAGCATAAATGCCCCTTCGACAAATCTCCACGTAGGATAGCTTACCTTGACGAAGCATGTTCGTTGGTAGAGGGAGATTGTGGTCCACCCCTGTAATTGAGCCAATAATCATATTATTTTTCCAAGATAGCTTTGGGTAATTTCAATGTTAGGGTTCGATTCGATATTATACCAACCTGGTTGTGTCAATCTTAGTGGTGGTAGTCGTGGGATTCTCCGTTGACCTGAAAGGATTAGAAATGCAAATGAGCTGATGCTTAGTTTATGAAGAGGGTTCTCTCGCCGATGGAGGAACACTTCCAAAGTACTGATGGAATTCGGGGCACTTACGTAGTGGAGTGGAATCCGTTTTTAGGTGTGCCACGTGGCGTGCTTTCGTGGGAATGGCCATCAGTGCTGAAATACAAATGGGAGCATTAATCCTCTCTTTTGTGTTACCTGCTCTCAACCGAAAGTGATTCCATCAATGTAGACAATCAGTCACGTGTCTTAAAAAACGTTGACCGACATTAGTACCAACAGTATATTGTACATCTTGAAATCCACTCACCTGGGTGAGCTGGAGCCAGTCACGGAAGTTGTAACGGTTGATCCAGGTCCGGGTGTCACGCTATTGAATAAAATCGTAAGCTCTTATTGTGAACATAATTGATTAAAGTATACTGCCATTTTGGTCGGTTTGTTTCATTATCGCGGGAGATTGAAGTTGAATCAAACAGAGTGGTTGTTGGGATTGGATGTTCGATCCCTCTGGGAACAAACTATGACGCGTTTTGAGAGCTTCAACAAGTCCTCTTCCGATTAAAACTCCATGTGAGATATTCAGAATGTATGAATTCCGTGCTGGATATGCTTAAGGGACCGCAATCGGCCTCGTTATCAATTAATCGATATGCCATTTTTGTTTGATGATGATGGACGTTTTATTATTCTGGTCGGGAAGTTGAGCGGAAAGTATACTGAACCTCGGAAAACTTACCTGGTAGTGGGTGTGCTCCTTTCTGGGGTAGTTGGATGTGGATGCGTCCTAGTGTAAAAGAAGAGCATTTATTCCTCGATCAATCATATTCTGATGTAATGTCCACCGACTCTTAAGCTTTAAATGCCCATGAGTGTGTCATTTGAGAATTTCTAGGACAGTTGAAGCACAAAGCGACTGTACTTACGCAGTTGAAGTGGAGTCGGTCACCGTGCGGGCTGTGGAGGGCGATTCGTTCTCGTGCGATGAGTCCCTTTAAAAAATAATACTTCTCATGTATGTGGATGAACTCTATTTCCTTTGTTCCCATTTCCGGGAATCAAAACCCAGATGAGAGTGAAATTCAAGGAAAAGGGGAAATAAAATCAAGACGCGACGGATGGCATTTGCAAAGCTGTTGGCGGATCATTAATTTACCTGGGTGGGGGTTTAGCCGAGAGTGAATCGGTGAACAAAAATTTTCCGAAGCCAACGGTTTCCCTTGAACTGCGAGCTTACTCCCGAGCTAAATAATTTCCCCCCAAGCTAAATCCCATTTCTTGTGCCTGCCGTCCATACCCGGAGTGATTGCATTGAACGTGAACGTTTAAATGTGCGTTGCATGGACGCTAATGCCGGACCAAAAATCCCACCCTCAATTTGAAAGCATAAATGCCCCTTCGACAAATCTCCACGTAGGATAGCTTACCTTGACGAAGCATGTTCGTTGGTAGAGGGAGATTGTGGTCCACCCCTGTAATTGAGCCAATAATCATATTATTTTTCCAAGATAGCTTTGGGTAATTTCAATGTTAGGGTTCGATTCGATATTATACCAACCTGGTTGTGTCAATCTTAGTGGTGGTAGTCGTGGGATTCTCCGTTGACCTGAAAGGATTAGAAATGCAAATGAGCTGATGCTTAGTTTATGAAGAGGGTTCTCTCGCCGATGGAGGAACACTTCCAAAGTACTGATGGAATTCGGGGCACTTACGTAGTGGAGTGGAATCCGTTTTTAGGTGTGCCACGTGGCGTGCTTTCGTGGGAATGGCCATCAGTGCTGAAATACAAATGGGAGCATTAATCCTCTCTTTTGTGTTACCTGCTCTCAACCGAAAGTGATTCCATCAATGTAGACAATCAGTCACGTGTCTTAAAAAACGTTGACCGACATTTGTACCAACAGTATATTGTACATCTTGAAATCCACTCACCTGGGTGAGCTGGAGCCAGTCACGGAAGTTGTAACGGTTGATCCAGGTCCGGGTGTCACGCTATTGAATAAAATCGTAAGCTCTTATTGTGAACATAATTGATTAAAGTATACTGCCATTTTGGTCGGTTTGTTTCATTATCGCGGGAGATTGAAGTTGAATCAAACAGAGTGGTTGTTGGGATTGGATGTTCGATCCCTCTGGGAACAAACTATGACGCGTTTTGAGAGCTTCAACAAGTCCTCTTCCGATTAAAACTCCATGTGAGATATTCAGAATGTATGAATTCCGTGCTGGATATGCTTAAGGGACCGCAATCGGCCTCGTTATCAATTAATCGATATGCCATTTTTGTTTGATGATGATGGACGTTTTATTATTCTGGTCGGGAAGTTGAGCGGAAAGTATACTGAACCTCGGAAAACTTACCTGGTAGTGGGTGTGCTCCTTTCTGGGGTAGTTGGATGTGGATGCGTCCTAGTGTAAAAGAAGAGCATTTATTCCTCGATCAATCATATTCTGATGTAATGTCCACCGACTCTTAAGCTTTAAATGCCCATGAGTGTGTCATTTGAGAATTTCTAGGACAGTTGAAGCACAAAGCGACTGTACTTACGCAGTTGAAGTGGAGTCGGTCACCGTGCGGGCTGTGGAGGGCGATTCGTTCTCGTGCGATGAGTCCCTTTAAAAAATAATACTTCTCATGTATGTGGATGAACTCTATTTCCTTTGTTCCCATTTCCGGGAATCAAAACCCAGATGAGAGTGAAATTCAAGGAAAAGGGGAAATAAAATCAAGACGCGACGGATGGCATTTGCAAAGCTGTTGGCGGATCATTAATTTACCTGGGTGGGGGTTTAGCCGAGAGTGAATCGGTGAACAAAAATTTTCCGAAGCCAACGGTTTCCCTTGAACTGCGAGCTTACTCCCGAGCTAAATAATTTCCCCCCAAGCTAAATCCCATTTCTTGTGCCTGCCGTCCATACCCGGAGTGATTGCATTGAACGTGAACGTTTAAATGTGCGTTGCATGGACGCTAATGCCGGACCAAAAATCCCACCCTCAATTTGAAAGCATAAATGCCCCTTCGACAAATCTCCACGTAGGATAGCTTACCTTGACGAAGCATGTTCGTTGGTAGAGGGAGATTGTGGTCCACCCCTGTAATTGAGCCAATAATCATATTATTTTTCCAAGATAGCTTTGGGTAATTTCAATGTTAGGGTTCGATTCGATATTATACCAACCTGGTTGTGTCAATCTTAGTGGTGGTAGTCGTGGGATTCTCCGTTGACCTGAAAGGATTAGAAATGCAAATGAGCTGATGCTTAGTTTATGAAGAGGGTCCTCTCGCCGATGGAGGAACACTTCCAAAGTACTGATGGAAATCGGGGCACTTACGTAGTGGAGTGGAATCCGTTTTTAGGTGTGCCACGTGGCGTGCTTTCGTGGGAATGGCCATCAGTGCTGAAATACAAATGGGAGCATTAATCCTCTCTTTTGTGTTACCTGCTCTCAACCGAAAGTGATTCCATCAATGTAGACTATCAGTCACGTGTCTTAAAAAACGTTGACCGACATTAGTACCAACAGTATATTGTACATCTTGAAATCCACTCACCTGGGTGAGCTGGAGCCAGTCACGGAAGTTGTAACGGTTGATCCAGGTCCGGGTGTCACGCTATTGAATAAAATCGTAAGCTCTTATTGTGAACATAATTGATTAAAGTATACTGCCATTTTGGTCGGTTTGTTTCATTATCGCGGGAGATTGAAGTTGAATCAAACAGAGTGGTTGTTGGGATTGGATGTTCGATCCCTCTGGGAACAAACTATGACGCGTTTTGAGAGCTTCAACAAGTCCTCTTCCGATTAAAACTCCATGTGAGATATTCAGAATGTATGAATTCCGTGCTGGATATGCTTAAGGGACCGCAATCGGCCTCGTTATCAATTAATCGATATGCCATTTTTGTTTGATGATGATGGACGTTTTATTATTCTGGTCGGGAAGTTGAGCGGAAAGTATACTGAACCTCGGAAAACTTACCTGGTAGTGGGTGTGCTCCTTTCTGGGGTAGTTGGATGTGGATGCGTCCTAGTGTAAAAGAAGAGCATTTATTCCTCGATCAATCATATTCTGATGTAATGTCCACCGACTCTTAAGCTTTAAATGCCCATGAGTGTGTCATTTGAGAATTTCTAGGACAGTTGAAGCACAAAGCGACTGTACTTACGCAGTTGAAGTGGAGTCGGTCACCGTGCGGGCTGTGGAGGGCGATTCGTTCTCGTGCGATGAGTCCCTTTAAAAAATAATACTTCTCATGTATGTGGATGAACTCTATTTCCTTTGTTCCCATTTCCGGGAATCAAAACCCAGATGAGAGTGAAATTCAAGGAAAAGGGGAAATAAAATCAAGACGCGACGGATGGCATTTGCAAAGCTGTTGGCGGATCATTAATTTACCTGGGTGGGGGTTTAGCCGAGAGTGAATCGGTGAACAAAAATTTTCCGAAGCCAACGGTTTCCCTTGAACTGCGAGCTTACTCCCGAGCTAAATAATTTCCCCCCAAGCTAAATCCCATTTCTTGTGCCTGCCGTCCATACCCGGAGTGATTGCATTGAACGTGAACGTTTAAATGTGCGTTGCATGGACGCTAATGCCGGACCAAAAATCCCACCCTCAATTTGAAAGCATAAATGCCCCTTCGACAAATCTCCACGTAGGATAGCTTACCTTGACGAAGCATGTTCGTTGGTAGAGGGAGATTGTGGTCCACCCCTGTAATTGAGCCAATAATCATATTATTTTTCCAAGATAGCTTTGGGTAATTTCAATGTTAGGGTTCGATTCGATATTATACCAACCTGGTTGTGTCAATCTTAGTGGTGGTAGTCGTGGGATTCTCCGTTGACCTGAAAGGATTAGAAATGCAAATGAGCTGATGCTTAGTTTATGAAGAGGGTCCTCTCGCCGATGGAGGAACACTTCCAAAGTACTGATGGAAATCGGGGCACTTACGTAGTGGAGTGGAATCCGTTTTTAGGTGTGCCACGTGGCGTGCTTTCGTGGGAATGGCCATCAGTGCTGAAATACAAATGGGAGCATTAATCCTCTCTTTTGTGTTACCTGCTCTCAACCGAAAGTGATTCCATCAATGTAGACAATCAGTCACGTGTCTTAAAAAACGTTGACCGACATTTGTACCAACAGTATATTGTACATCTTGAAATCCACTCACCTGGGTGAGCTGGAGCCAGTCACGGAAGTTGTAACGGTTGATCCAGGTCCGGGTGTCACGCTATTGAATAAAATCGTAAGCTCTTATTGTGAACATAATTGATTAAAGTATACTGCCATTTTGGTCGGTTTGTTTCATTATCGCGGGAGATTGAAGTTGAATCAAACAGAGTGGTTGTTGGGATTGGATGTTCGATCCCTCTGGGAACAAACTATGACGCGTTTTGAGAGCTTCAACAAGTCCTCTTCCGATTAAAACTCCATGTGAGATATTCAGAATGTATGAATTCCGTGCTGGATATGCTTAAGGGACCGCAATCGGCCTCGTTATCAATTAATCGATATGCCATTTTTGTTTGATGATGATGGACGTTTTATTATTCTGGTCGGGAAGTTGAGCGGAAAGTATACTGAACCTCGGAAAACTTACCTGGTAGTGGGTGTGCTCCTTTCTGGGGTAGTTGGATGTGGATGCGTCCTAGTGTAAAAGAAGAGCATTTATTCCTCGATCAATCATATTCTGATGTAATGTCCACCGACTCTTAAGCTTTAAATGCCCATGAGTGTGTCATTTGAGAATTTCTAGGACAGTTGAAGCACAAAGCGACTGTACTTACGCAGTTGAAGTGGAGTCGGTCACCGTGCGGGCTGTGGAGGGCGATTCGTTCTCGTGCGATGAGTCCCTTTAAAAAATAATACTTCTCATGTATGTGGATGAACTCTATTTCCTTTGTTCCCATTTCCGGGAATCAAAACCCAGATGAGAGTGAAATTCAAGGAAAAGGGGAAATAAAATCAAGACGCGACGGATGGCATTTGCAAAGCTGTTGGCGGATCATTAATTTACCTGGGTGGGGGTTTAGCCGAGAGTGAATCGGTGAACAAAAATTTTCCGAAGCCAACGGTTTCCCTTGAACTGCGAGCTTACTCCCGAGCTAAATAATTTCCCCCCAAGCTAAATCCCATTTCTTGTGCCTGCCGTCCATACCCGGAGTGATTGCATTGAACGTGAACGTTTAAATGTGCGTTGCATGGACGCTAATGCCGGACCAAAAATCCCACCCTCAATTTGAAAGCATAAATGCCCCTTCGACAAATCTCCACGTAGGATAGCTTACCTTGACGAAGCATGTTCGTTGGTAGAGGGAGATTGTGGTCCACCCCTGTAATTGAGCCAATAATCATAATATTTATCCAAGATAGCTTTGGGTAATTTCAATGTAAGGGTTCGATTCGATATTATACCAACCTGGTTGTGTCAATCTTAGTGGTGGTAGTCGTGGGATTCTCCGTTGACCTGAAAGGATTAGAAATGCAAATGAGCTGATGCTTAGTTTATGAAGAGGGTTCTCTCGCCGATGGAGGAACACTTCCAAAGTACTGATGGAATTCGGGGCACTTACGTAGTGGAGTGGAATCCGTTTTTAGGTGTGCCACGTGGCGTGCTTTCGTGGGAATGGCCATCAGTGCTGAAATACAAATGGGAGCATTAATCCTCTCTTTTGTGTTACCTGCTCTCAACCGAAAGTGATTCCATCAATGTAGACAATCAGTCACGTGTCTTAAAAAACGTTGACCGACATTTGTACCAACAGTATATTGTACATCTTGAAATCCACTCACCTGGGTGAGCTGGAGCCAGTCACGGAAGTTGTAACGGTTGATCCAGGTCCGGGTGTCACGCTATTGAATAAAATCGTAAGCTCTTATTGTGAACATAATTGATTAAAGTATACTGCCATTTTGGTCGGTTTGTTTCATTATCGCGGGAGATTGAAGTTGAATCAAACAGAGTGGTTGTTGGGATTGGATGTTCGATCCCTCTGGGAACAAACTATGACGCGTTTTGAGAGCTTCAACAAGTCCTCTTCCGATTAAAACTCCATGTGAGATATTCAGAATGTATGAATTCCGTGCTGGATATGCTTAAGGGACCGCAATCGGCCTCGTTATCAATTAATCGATATGCCATTTTTGTCTGATGATGATGGACGTTTTATTATTCTGGTCGGGAAGTTGAGCGGAAAGTATACTGAACCTCGGAAAACTTACCTGGTAGTGGGTGTGCTCCTTTCTGGGGTAGTTGGATGTGGATGCGTCCTAGTGTAAAAGAAGAGCATTTATTCCTCGATCAATCATATTCTGATGTAATGTCCACCGACTCTTAAGCTTTAAATGCCCATGAGTGTGTCATTTGAGAATTTCTAGGACAGTTGAAGCACAAAGCGACTGTACTTACGCAGTTGAAGTGGAGTCGGTCACCGTGCGGGCTGTGGAGGGCGATTCGTTCTCGTGCGATGAGTCCCTTTAAAAAATAATACTTCTCATGTATGTGGATGAACTCTATTTCCTTTGTTCCCATTTCCGGGAATCAAAACCCAGATGAGAGTGAAATTCAAGGAAAAGGGGAAATAAAATCAAGACGCGACGGATGGCATTTGCAAAGCTGTTGGCGGATCATTAATTTACCTGGGTGGGGGTTTAGCCGAGAGTGAATCGGTGAACAAAAATTTTCCGAAGCCAACGGTTTCCCTTGAACTGCGAGCTTACTCCCGAGCTAAATAATTTCCCCCCAAGCTAAATCCCATTTCTTGTGCCTGCCGTCCATACCCGGAGTGATTGCATTGAACGTGAACGTTTAAATGTGCGTTGCATGGACGCTAATGCCGGACCAAAAATCCCACCCTCAATTTGAAAGCATAAATGCCCCTTCGACAAATCTCCACGTAGGATAGCTTACCTTGACGAAGCATGTTCGTTGGTAGAGGGAGATTGTGGTCCACCCCTGTAATTGAGCCAATAATCATATTATTTTTCCAAGATAGCTTTGGGTAATTTCAATGTTAGGGTTCGATTCGATATTATACCAACCTGGTTGTGTCAATCTTAGTGGTGGTAGTCGTGGGATTCTCCGTTGACCTGAAAGGATTAGAAATGCAAATGAGCTGATGCTTAGTTTATGAAGAGGGTCCTCTCGCCGATGGAGGAACACTTCCAAAGTACTGATGGAAATCGGGGCACTTACGTAGTGGAGTGGAATCCGTTTTTAGGTGTGCCACGTGGCGTGCTTTCGTGGGAATGGCCATCAGTGCTGAAATACAAATGGGAGCATTAATCCTCTCTTTTGTGTTACCTGCTCTCAACCGAAAGTGATTCCATCAATGTAGACAATCAGTCACGTGTCTTAAAAAACGTTGACCGACATTTGTACCAACAGTATATTGTACATCTTGAAATCCACTCACCTGGGTGAGCTGGAGCCAGTCACGGAAGTTGTAACGGTTGATCCAGGTCCGGGTGTCACGCTATTGAATAAAATCGTAAGCTCTTATTGTGAACATAATTGATTAAAGTATACTGCCATTTTGGTCGGTTTGTTTCATTATCGCGGGAGATTGAAGTTGAATCAAACAGAGTGGTTGTTGGGATTGGATGTTCGATCCCTCTGGGAACAAACTATGACGCGTTTTGAGAGCTTCAACAAGTCCTCTTCCGATTAAAACTCCATGTGAGATATTCAGAATGTATGAATTCCGTGCTGGATATGCTTAAGGGACCGCAATCGGCCTCGTTATCAATTAATCGATATGCCATTTTTGTTTGATGATGATGGACGTTTTATTATTCTGGTCGGGAAGTTGAGCGGAAAGTATACTGAACCTCGGAAAACTTACCTGGTAGTGGGTGTGCTCCTTTCTGGGGTAGTTGGATGTGGATGCGTCCTAGTGTAAAAGAAGAGCATTTATTCCTCGATCAATCATATTCTGATGTAATGTCCACCGACTCTTAAGCTTTAAATGCCCATGAGTGTGTCATTTGAGAATTTCTAGGACAGTTGAAGCACAAAGCGACTGTACTTACGCAGTTGAAGTGGAGTCGGTCACCGTGCGGGCTGTGGAGGGCGATTCGTTCTCGTGCGATGAGTCCCTTTAAAAAATAATACTTCTCATGTATGTGGATGAACTCTATTTCCTTTGTTCCCATTTCCGGGAATCAAAACCCAGATGAGAGTGAAATTCAAGGAAAAGGGGAAATAAAATCAAGACGCGACGGATGGCATTTGCAAAGCTGTTGGCGGATCATTAATTTACCTGGGTGGGGGTTTAGCCGAGAGTGAATCGGTGAACAAAAATTTTCCGAAGCCAACGGTTTCCCTTGAACTGCGAGCTTACTCCCGAGCTAAATAATTTCCCCCCAAGCTAAATCCCATTTCTTGTGCCTGCCGTCCATACCCGGAGTGATTGCATTGAACGTGAACGTTTAAATGTGCGTTGCATGGACGCTAATGCCGGACCAAAAATCCCACCCTCAATTTGAAAGCATAAATGCCCCTTCGACAAATCTCCACGTAGGATAGCTTACCTTGACGAAGCATGTTCGTTGGTAGAGGGAGATTGTGGTCCACCCCTGTAATTGAGCCAATAATCATAATATTTATCCAAGATAGCTTTGGGTAATTTCAATGTTAGGGTTCGATTCGATATTATACCAACCTGGTTGTGTCAATCTTAGTGGTGGTAGTCGTGGGATTCTCCGTTGACCTGAAAGGATTAGAAATGCAAATGAGCTGATGCTTAGTTTATGAAGAGGGTTCTCTCGCCGATGGAGGAACACTTCCAAAGTACTGATGGAATTCGGGGCACTTACGTAGTGGAGTGGAATCCGTTTTTAGGTGTGCCACGTGGCGTGCTTTCGTGGGAATGGCCATCAGTGCTGAAATACAAATGGGAGCATTAATCCTCTCTTTTGTGTTACCTGCTCTCAACCGAAAGTGATTCCATCAATGTAGACAATCAGTCACGTGTCTTAAAAAACGTTGACCGACATTTGTACCAACAGTATATTGTACATCTTGAAATCCACTCACCTGGGTGAGCTGGAGCCAGTCACGGAAGTTGTAACGGTTGATCCAGGTCCGGGTGTCACGCTATTGAATAAAATCGTAAGCTCTTATTGTGAACATAATTGATTAAAGTATACTGCCATTTTGGTCGGTTTGTTTCATTATCGCGGGAGATTGAAGTTGAATCAAACAGAGTGGTTGTTGGGATTGGATGTTCGATCCCTCTGGGAACAAACTATGACGCGTTTTGAGAGCTTCAACAAGTCCTCTTCCGATTAAAACTCCATGTGAGATATTCAGAATGTATGAATTCCGTGCTGGATATGCTTAAGGGACCGCAATCGGCCTCGTTATCAATTAATCGATATGCCATTTTTGTCTGATGATGATGGACGTTTTATTATTCTGGTCGGGAAGTTGAGCGGAAAGTATACTGAACCTCGGAAAACTTACCTGGTAGTGGGTGTGCTCCTTTCTGGGGTAGTTGGATGTGGATGCGTCCTAGTGTAAAAGAAGAGCATTTATTCCTCGATCAATCATATTCTGATGTAATGTCCACCGACTCTTAAGCTTTAAATGCCCATGAGTGTGTCATTTGAGAATTTCTAGGACAGTTGAAGCACAAAGCGACTGTACTTACGCAGTTGAAGTGGAGTCGGTCACCGTGCGGGCTGTGGAGGGCGATTCGTTCTCGTGCGATGAGTCCCTTTAAAAAATAATACTTCTCATGTATGTGGATGAACTCTATTTCCTTTGTTCCCATTTCCGGGAATCAAAACCCAGATGAGAGTGAAATTCAAGGAAAAGGGGAAATAAAATCAAGACGCGACGGATGGCATTTGCAAAGCTGTTGGCGGATCATTAATTTACCTGGGTGGGGGTTTAGCCGAGAGTGAATCGGTGAACAAAAATTTTCCGAAGCCAACGGTTTCCCTTGAACTGCGAGCTTACTCCCGAGCTAAATAATTTCCCCCCAGGCTAAATCCCATTTCTTGTGCCTGCCGTCCATACCCGGAGTGATTGCATTGAACGTGAACGTTTAAATGTGCGTTGCATGGACGCTAATGCCGGACCAAAAATCCCACCCTCAATTTGAAAGCATAAATGTCCCTTCGACAAATCTCCACGTAGGATAGCTTACCTTGACGAAGCATGTTCGTTGGTAGAGGGAGATTGTGGTCCACCCCTGTAATTGAGCCAATAATCATATTATTTTTCCAAGATAGCTTTGGGTAATTTCAATGTTAGGGTTTGATTCGATATTATACCAACCTGGTTGTGTCAATCTTAGTGGTGGTAGTCGTGGGATTCTCCGTTGACCTGAAAGGATTAGAAATGCAAATGAGCTGATGCTTAGTTTATGAAGAGGGTCCTCTCGCCGATGGAGGAACACTTCCAAAGTACTGATGGAAATCGGGGCACTTACGTAGTGGAGTGGAATCCGTTTTTAGGTGTGCCACGTGGCGTGCTTTCGTGGGAATGGCCATCAGTGCTGAAATGCAAATGGGAGCATTAATCCTCTCTTTTGTGTTACCTGCTCTCAACCGAAAGTGATTCCATCAATGTAGACAATCAGTCACGTGTCTTAAAAAACGTTGACCGACATTTGTACCAACAGTATATTGTACATCTTGAAATCCACTCACCTGGGTGAGCTGGAGCCAGTCACGGAAGTTGTAACGGTTGATCCAGGTCCGGGTGTCACGCTATTGAATAAAATCGTAAGCTCTTATTGTGAACATAATTGATTAAAGTAAACTGCCATTTTGGTTGGTTTGTTTCATTATCGCGGGAGATTGAAGTTGAATCAAACAGAGTGGTTGTTGGGATTGGATGTTCGATCCCTCTGGGAACAAACTATGACGCGTTTTGAGAGCTTCAACAAGTCCTCTTCCGATTAAAACTCCATGTGAGATATTCAGAATGTATGAATTCCGTGCTGGATATGCTTAAGGGACCGCAATCGGCCTCGTTATCAATTAATCGATATGCCATTTTTGTTTGATGATGATGGACGTTTTATTATTCTGGTCGGGAAGTTGAGCGGAAAGTATACTGAACCTCGGAAAACTTACCTGGTAGTGGGTGTGCTCCTTTCTGGGGTAGTTGGATGTGGATGCGTCCTAGTGTAAAAGAAGAGCATTTATTCCTCGATCAATCATATTCTGATGTAATGTCCACCGACTCTTAAGCTTTAAATGCCCATGAGTGTGTCATTTGAGAATTTCTAGGACAGTTGAAGCACAAAGCGACTGTACTTACGCAGTTGAAGTGGAGTCGGTCACCGTGCGGGCTGTGGAGGGCGATTCGTTCTCGTGCGATGAGTCCCTTTAAAAAATAATACTTCTCATGTATGTGGATGAACTCTATTTCCTTTGTTCCCATTTCCGGGAATCAAAACCCAGATGAGAGTGAAATTCAAGGAAAAGGGGAAATAAAATCAAGACGCGACGGATGGCATTTGCAAAGCTGTTGGCGGATCATTAATTTACCTGGGTGGGGGTTTAGCCGAGAGTGAATCGGTGAACAAAAATTTTCCGAAGCCAACGGTTTCCCTTGAACTGCGAGCTTACTCCCGAGCTAAATAATTTCCCCCCAAGCTAAATCCCATTTCTTGTGCCTGCCGTCCATACCCGGAGTGATTGCATTGAACGTGAACGTTTAAATGTGCGTTGCATGGACGCTAATGCCGGACCAAAAATCCCACCCTCAATTTGAAAGCATAAATGCCCCTTCGACAAATCTCCACGTAGGATAGCTTACCTTGACGAAGCATGTTCGTTGGTAGAGGGAGATTGTGGTCCACCCCTGTAATTGAGCCAATAATCATATTATTTTTCCAAGATAGCTTTGGGTAATTTCAATGTTAGGGTTCGATTCGATATTATACCAACCTGGTTGTGTCAATCTTAGTGGTGGTAGTCGTGGGATTCTCCGTTGACCTGAAAGGATTAGAAATGCAAATGAGCTGATGCTTAGTTTATGAAGAGGGTTCTCTCGCCGATGGAGGAACACTTCCAAAGTACTGATGGAATTCGGGGCACTTACGTAGTGGAGTGGAATCCGTTTTTAGGTGTGCCACGTGGCGTGCTTTCGTGGGAATGGCCATCAGTGCTGAAATACAAATGGGAGCATTAATCCTCTCTTTTGTGTTACCTGCTCTCAACCGAAAGTGATTCCATCAATGTAGACAATCAGTCACGTGTCTTAAAAAACGTTGACCGACATTTGTACCAACAGTATATTGTACATCTTGAAATCCACTCACCTGGGTGAGCTGGAGCCAGTCACGGAAGTTGTAACGGTTGATCCAGGTCCGGGTGTCACGCTATTGAATAAAATCGTAAGCTCTTATTGTGAACATAATTGATTAAAGTAAACTGCCATTTTGGTTGGTTTGTTTCATTATCGCGGGAGATTGAAGTTGAATCAAACAGAGTGGTTGTTGGGATTGGATGTTCGATCCCTCTGGGAACAAACTATGACGCGTTTTGAGAGCTTCAACAAGTCCTCTTCCGATTAAAACTCCATGTGAGATATTCAGAATGTATGAATTCCGTGCTGGATATGCTTAAGGGACCGCAATCGGCCTCGTTATCAATTAATCGATATGCCATTTTTGTTTGATGATGATGGACGTTTTATTATTCTGGTCGGGAAGTTGAGCGGAAAGTATACTGAACCTCGGAAAACTTACCTGGTAGTGGGTGTGCTCCTTTCTGGGGTAGTTGGATGTGGATGCGTCCTAGTGTAAAAGAAGAGCATTTATTCCTCGATCAATCATATTCTGATGTAATGTCCACCGACTCTTAAGCTTTAAATGCCCATGAGTGTGTCATTTGAGAATTTCTAGGACAGTTGAAGCACAAAGCGACTGTACTTACGCAGTTGAAGTGGAGTCGGTCACCGTGCGGGCTGTGGAGGGCGATTCGTTCTCGTGCGATGAGTCCCTTTAAAAAATAATACTTCTCATGTATGTGGATGAACTCTATTTCCTTTGTTCCCATTTCCGGGAATCAAAACCCAGATGAGAGTGAAATTCAAGGAAAAGGGGAAATAAAATCAAGACGCGACGGATGGCATTTGCAAAGCTGTTGGCGGATCATTCATTTACCTGGGTGGGGGTTTAGCCGAGAGTGAATCGGTGAACAAAAGTTTTCCGAAGCCAACGGTTTCCCTTGAACTGCGAGCTTACTCCCGAGCTAAATAATTTCCCCCCAAGCTAAATCCCATTTCTTGTGCCTGCCGTCCATACCCGGAGTGATTGCATTGAACGTGAACGTTTAAATGTGCGTTGCATGGACGCTAATGCCGGACCAAAAATCCCACCCTCAATTTGAAAGCATAAATGCCCCTTCGACAAATCTCCACGTAGGATAGCTTACCTTGACGAAGCATGTTCGTTGGTAGAGGGAGATTGTGGTCCACCCCTGTAATTGAGCCAATAATCATATTATTTTTCCAAGATAGCTTTGGGTAATTTCAATGTTAGGGTTTGATTCGATATTATACCAACCTGGTTGTGTCAATCTTAGTGGTGGTAGTCGTGGGATTCTCCGTTGACCTGAAAGGATTAGAAATGCAAATGAGCTGATGCTTAGTTTATGAAGAGGGTCCTCTCGCCGATGGAGGAACACTTCCAAAGTACTGATGGAAATCGGGGCACTTACGTAGTGGAGTGGAATCCGTTTTTAGGTGTGCCACGTGGCGTGCTTTCGTGGGAATGGCCATCAGTGCTGAAATACAAATGGGAGCATTAATCCTCTCTTTTGTGTTACCTGCTCTCAACCGAAAGTGATTCCATCAATGTAGACAATCAGTCACGTGTCTTAAAAAACGTTGACCGACATTTGTACCAACAGTATATTGTACATCTTGAAATCCACTCACCTGGGTGAGCTGGAGCCAGTCACGGAAGTTGTAACGGTTGATCCAGGTCCGGGTGTCACGCTATTGAATAAAATCGTAAGCTCTTATTGTGAACATAATTGATTAAAGTATACTGCCATTTTGGTCGGTTTGTTTCATTATCGCGGGAGATTGAAGTTGAATCAAACAGAGTGGTTGTTGGGATTGGATGTTCGATCCCTCTGGGAACAAACTATGACGCGTTTTGAGAGCTTCAACAAGTCCTCTTCCGATTAAAACTCCATGTGAGATATTCAGAATGTATGAATTCCGTGCTGGATATGCTTAAGGGACCGCAATCGGCCTCGTTATCAATTAATCGATATGCCATTTTTGTTTGATGATGATGGACGTTTTATTATTCTGGTCGGGAAGTTGAGCGGAAAGTATACTGAACCTCGGAAAACTTACCTGGTAGTGGGTGTGCTCCTTTCTGGGGTAGTTGGATGTGGATGCGTCCTAGTGTAAAAGAAGAGCATTTATTCCTCGATCAATCATATTCTGATGTAATGTCCACCGACTCTTAAGCTTTAAATGCCCATGAGTGTGTCATTTGAGAATTTCTAGGACAGTTGAAGCACAAAGCGACTGTACTTACGCAGTTGAAGTGGAGTCGGTCACCGTGCGGGCTGTGGAGGGCGATTCGTTCTCGTGCGATGAGTCCCTTTAAAAAATAATACTTCTCATGTATGTGGATGAACTCTATTTCCTTTGTTCCCATTTCCGGGAATCAAAACCCAGATGAGAGTGAAATTCAAGGAAAAGGGGAAATAAAATCAAGACGCGACGGATGGCATTTGCAAAGCTGTTGGCGGATCATTAATTTACCTGGGTGGGGGTTTAGCCGAGAGTGAATCGGTGAACAAAAATTTTCCGAAGCCAACGGTTTCCCTTGAACTGCGAGCTTACTCCCGAGCTAAATAATTTCCCCCCAAGCTAAATCCCATTTCTTGTGCCTGCCGTCCATACCCGGAGTGATTGCATTGAACGTGAACGTTTAAATGTGCGTTGCATGGACGCTAATGCCGGACCAAAAATCCCACCCTCAATTTGAAAGCATAAATGCCCCTTCGACAAATCTCCACGTAGGATAGCTTACCTTGACGAAGCATGTTCGTTGGTAGAGGGAGATTGTGGTCCACCCCTGTAATTGAGCCAATAATCATATTATTTTTCCAAGATAGCTTTGGGTAATTTCAATGTTAGGGTTCGATTCGATATTATACCAACCTGGTTGTGTCAATCTTAGTGGTGGTAGTCGTGGGATTCTCCGTTGACCTGAAAGGATTAGAAATGCAAATGAGCTGATGCTTAGTTTATGAAGAGGGTCCTCTCGCCGATGGAGGAACACTTCCAAAGTACTGATGGAATTCGGGGCACTTACGTAGTGGAGTGGAATCCGTTTTTAGGTGTGCCACGTGGCGTGCTTTCGTGGGAATGGCCATCAGTGCTGAAATACAAATGGGAGCATTAATCCTCTCTTTTGTGTTACCTGCTCTCAACCGAAAGTGATTCCATCAATGTAGACAATCAGTCACGTGTCTTAAAAAACGTTGACCGACATTTGTACCAACAGTATATTGTACATCTTGAAATCCACTCACCTGGGTGAGCTGGAGCCAGTCACGGAAGTTGTAACGGTTGATCCAGGTCCGGGTGTCACGCTATTGAATAAAATCGTAAGCTCTTATTGTGAACATAATTGATTAAAGTATACTGCCATTTTGGTCGGTTTGTTTCATTATCGCGGGAGATTGAAGTTGAATCAAACAGAGTGGTTGTTGGGATTGGATGTTCGATCCCTCTGGGAACAAACTATGACGCGTTTTGAGAGCTTCAACAAGTCCTCTTCCGATTAAAACTCCATGTGAGATATTCAGAATGTATGAATTCCGTGCTGGATATGCTTAAGGGACCGCAATCGGCCTCGTTATCAATTAATCGATATGCCATTTTTGTTTGATGATGATGGACGTTTTATTATTCTGGTCGGGAAGTTGAGCGGAAAGTATACTGAACCTCGGAAAACTTACCTGGTAGTGGGTGTGCTCCTTTCTGGGGTAGTTGGATGTGGATGCGTCCTAGTGTAAAAGAAGAGCATTTATTCCTCGATCAATCATATTCTGATGTAATGTCCACCGACTCTTAAGCTTTAAATGCCCATGAGTGTGTCATTTGAGAATTTCTAGGACAGTTGAAGCACAAAGCGACTGTACTTACGCAGTTGAAGTGGAGTCGGTCACCGTGCGGGCTGTGGAGGGCGATTCGTTCTCGTGCGATGAGTCCCTTTAAAAAATAATACTTCTCATGTATGTGGATGAACTCTATTTCCTTTGTTCCCATTTCCGGGAATCAAAACCCAGATGAGAGTGAAATTCAAGGAAAAGGGGAAATAAAATCAAGACGCGACGGATGGCATTTGCAAAGCTGTTGGCGGATCATTAATTTACCTGGGTGGGGGTTTAGCCGAGAGTGAATCGGTGAACAAAAATTTTCCGAAGCCAACGGTTTCCCTTGAACTGCGAGCTTACTCCCGAGCTAAATAATTTCCCCCCAAGCTAAATCCCATTTCTTGTGCCTGCCGTCCATACCCGGAGTGATTGCATTGAACGTGAACGTTTAAATGTGCGTTGCATGGACGCTAATGCCGGACCAAAAATCCCACCCTCAATTTGAAAGCATAAATGCCCCTTCGACAAATCTCCACGTAGGATAGCTTACCTTGACGAAGCATGTTCGTTGGTAGAGGGAGATTGTGGTCCACCCCTGTAATTGAGCCAATAATCATATTATTTTTCCAAGATAGCTTTGGGTAATTTCAATGTTAGGGTTCGATTCGATATTATACCAACCTGGTTGTGTCAATCTTAGTGGTGGTAGTCGTGGGATTCTCCGTTGACCTGAAAGGATTAGAAATGCAAATGAGCTGATGCTTAGTTTATGAAGAGGGTCCTCTCGCCGATGGAGGAACACTTCCAAAGTACTGATGGAAATCGGGGCACTTACGTAGTGGAGTGGAATCCGTTTTTAGGTGTGCCACGTGGCGTGCTTTCGTGGGAATGGCCATCAGTGCTGAAATACAAATGGGAGCATTAATCCTCTCTTTTGTGTTACCTGCTCTCAACCGAAAGTGATTCCATCAATGTAGACAATCAGTCACGTGTCTTAAAAAACGTTGACCGACATTTGTACCAACAGTATATTGTACATCTTGAAATCCACTCACCTGGGTGAGCTGGAGCCAGTCACGGAAGTTGTAACGGTTGATCCAGGTCCGGGTGTCACGCTATTGAATAAAATCGTAAGCTCTTATTGTGAACATAATTGATTAAAGTAAACTGCCATTTTGGTTGGTTTGTTTCATTATCGCGGGAGATTGAAGTTGAATCAAACAGAGTGGTTGTTGGGATTGGATGTTCGATCCCTCTGGGAACAAACTATGACGCGTTTTGAGAGCTTCAACAAGTCCTCTTCCGATTAAAACTCCATGTGAGATATTCAGAATGTATGAATTCCGTGCTGGATATGCTTAAGGGACCGCAATCGGCCTCGTTATCAATTAATCGATATGCCATTTTTGTTTGATGATGATGGACGTTTTATTATTCTGGTCGGGAAGTTGAGCGGAAAGTATACTGAACCTCGGAAAACTTACCTGGTAGTGGGTGTGCTCCTTTCTGGGGTAGTTGGATGTGGATGCGTCCTAGTGTAAAAGAAGAGCATTTATTCCTCGATCAATCATATTCTGATGTAATGTCCACCGACTCTTAAGCTTTAAATGCCCATGAGTGTGTCATTTGAGAATTTCTAGGACAGTTGAAGCACAAAGCGACTGTACTTACGCAGTTGAAGTGGAGTCGGTCACCGTGCGGGCTGTGGAGGGCGATTCGTTCTCGTGCGATGAGTCCCTTTAAAAAATAATACTTCTCATGTATGTGGATGAACTCTATTTCCTTTGTTCCCATTTCCGGGAATCAAAACCCAGATGAGAGTGAAATTCAAGGAAAAGGGGAAATAAAATCAAGACGCGACGGATGGCATTTGCAAAGCTGTTGGCGGATCATTAATTTACCTGGGTGGGGGTTTAGCCGAGAGTGAATCGGTGAACAAAAATTTTCCGAAGCCAACGGTTTCCCTTGAACTGCGAGCTTACTCCCGAGCTAAATAATTTCCCCCCAAGCTAAATCCCATTTCTTGTGCCTGCCGTCCATACCCGGAGTGATTGCATTGAACGTGAACGTTTAAATGTGCGTTGCATGGACGCTAATGCCGGACCAAAAATCCCACCCTCAATTTGAAAGCATAAATGCCCCTTCGACAAATCTCCACGTAGGATAGCTTACCTTGACGAAGCATGTTCGTTGGTAGAGGGAGATTGTGGTCCACCCCTGTAATTGAGCCAATAATCATATTATTTTTCCAAGATAGCTTTGGGTAATTTCAATGTTCGGGTTCGATTCGATATTATACCAACCTGGTTGTGTCAATCTTAGTGGTGGTAGTCGTGGGATTCTCCGTTGACCTGAAAGGATTAGAAATGCAAATGAGCTGATGCTTAGTTTATGAAGAGGGTTCTCTCGCCGATGGAGGAACACTTCCAAAGTACTGATGGAAATCGGGGCACTTACGTAGTGGAGTGGAATCCGTTTTTAGGTGTGCCACGTGGCGTGCTTTCGTGGGAATGGCCATCAGTGCTGAAATACAAATGGGAGCATTAATCCTCTCTTTTGTGTTACCTGCTCTCAACCGAAAGTGATTCCATCAATGTAGACAATCAGTCACGTGTCTTAAAAAACGTTGACCGACATTTGTACCAACAGTATATTGTACATCTTGAAATCCACTCACCTGGGTGAGCTGGAGCCAGTCACGGAAGTTGTAACGGTTGATCCAGGTCCGGGTGTCACGCTATTGAATAAAATCGTAAGCTCTTATTGTGAACATAATTGATTAAAGTATACTGCCATTTTGGTCGGTTTGTTTCATTATCGCGGGAGATTGAAGTTGAATCAAACAGAGTGGTTGTTGGGATTGGATGTTCGATCCCTCTGGGAACAAACTATGACGCGTTTTGAGAGCTTCAACAAGTCCTCTTCCGATTAAAACTCCATGTGAGATATTCAGAATGTATGAATTCCGTGCTGGATATGCTTAAGGGACCGCAATCGGCCTCGTTATCAATTAATCGATATGCCATTTTTGTTTGATGATGATGGACGTTTTATTATTCTGGTCGGGAAGTTGAGCGGAAAGTATACTGAACCTCGGAAAACTTACCTGGTAGTGGGTGTGCTCCTTTCTGGGGTAGTTGGATGTGGATGCGTCCTAGTGTAAAAGAAGAGCATTTATTCCTCGATCAATCATATTCTGATGTAATGTCCACCGACTCTTAAGCTTTAAATGCCCATGAGTGTGTCATTTGAGAATTTCTAGGACAGTTGAAGCACAAAGCGACTGTACTTACGCAGTTGAAGTGGAGTCGGTCACCGTGCGGGCTGTGGAGGGCGATTCGTTCTCGTGCGATGAGTCCCTTTAAAAAATAATACTTCTCATGTATGTGGATGAACTCTATTTCCTTTGTTCCCATTTCCGGGAATCAAAACCCAGATGAGAGTGAAATTCAAGGAAAAGGGGAAATAAAATCAAGACGCGACGGATGGCATTTGCAAAGCTGTTGGCGGATCATTAATTTACCTGGGTGGGGGTTTAGCCGAGAGTGAATCGGTGAACAAAAATTTTCCGAAGCCAACGGTTTCCCTTGAACTGCGAGCTTACTCCCGAGCTAAATAATTTCCCCCCAAGCTAAATCCCATTTCTTGTGCCTGCCGTCCATACCCGGAGTGATTGCATTGAACGTGAACGTTTAAATGTGCGTTGCATGGACGCTAATGCCGGACCAAAAATCCCACCCTCAATTTGAAAGCATAAATGCCCCTTCGACAAATCTCCACGTAGGATAGCTTACCTTGACGAAGCATGTTCGTTGGTAGAGGGAGATTGTGGTCCACCCCTGTAATTGAGCCAATAATCATATTATTTTTCCAAGATAGCTTTGGGTAATTTCAATGTTAGGGTTCGATTCGATATTATACCAACCTGGTTGTGTCAATCTTAGTGGTGGTAGTCGTGGGATTCTCCGTTGACCTGAAAGGATTAGAAATGCAAATGAGCTGATGCTTAGTTTATGAAGAGGGTTCTCTCGCCGATGGAGGAACACTTCCAAAGTACTGATGGAATTCGGGGCACTTACGTAGTGGAGTGGAATCCGTTTTTAGGTGTGCCACGTGGCGTGCTTTCGTGGGAATGGCCATCAGTGCTGAAATACAAATGGGAGCATTAATCCTCTCTTTTGTGTTACCTGCTCTCAACCGAAAGTGATTCCATCAATGTAGACAATCAGTCACGTGTCTTAAAAAACGTTGACCGACATTTGTACCAACAGTATATTGTACATCTTGAAATCCACTCACCTGGGTGAGCTGGAGCCAGTCACGGAAGTTGTAACGGTTGATCCAGGTCCGGGTGTCACGCTATTGAATAAAATCGTAAGCTCTTATTGTGAACATAATTGATTAAAGTATACTGCCATTTTGGTCGGTTTGTTTCATTATCGCGGGAGATTGAAGTTGAATCAAACAGAGTGGTTGTTGGGATTGGATGTTCGATCCCTCTGGGAACAAACTATGACGCGTTTTGAGAGCTTCAACAAGTCCTCTTCCGATTAAAACTCCATGTGAGATATTCAGAATGTATGAATTCCGTGCTGGATATGCTTAAGGGACCGCAATCGGCCTCGTTATCAATTAATCGATATGCCATTTTTGTTTGATGATGATGGACGTTTTATTATTCTGGTCGGGAAGTTGAGCGGAAAGTATACTGAACCTCGGAAAACTTACCTGGTAGTGGGTGTGCTCCTTTCTGGGGTAGTTGGATGTGGATGCGTCCTAGTGTAAAAGAAGAGCATTTATTCCTCGATCAATCATATTCTGATGTAATGTCCACCGACTCTTAAGCTTTAAATGCCCATGAGTGTGTCATTTGAGAATTTCTAGGACAGTTGAAGCACAAAGCGACTGTACTTACGCAGTTGAAGTGGAGTCGGTCACCGTGCGGGCTGTGGAGGGCGATTCGTTCTCGTGCGATGAGTCCCTTTAAAAAATAATACTTCTCATGTATGTGGATGAACTCTATTTCCTTTGTTCCCATTTCCGGGAATCAAAACCCAGATGAGAGTGAAATTCAAGGAAAAGGGGAAATAAAATCAAGACGCGACGGATGGCATTTGCAAAGCTGTTGGCGGATCATTAATTTACCTGGGTGGGGGTTTAGCCGAGAGTGAATCGGTGAACAAAAATTTTCCGAAGCCAACGGTTTCCCTTGAACTGCGAGCTTACTCCCGAGCTAAATAATTTCCCCCCAAGCTAAATCCCATTTCTTGTGCCTGCCGTCCATACCCGGAGTGATTGCATTGAACGTGAACGTTTAAATGTGCGTTGCATGGACGCTAATGCCGGACCAAAAATCCCACCCTCAATTTGAAAGCATAAATGCCCCTTCGACAAATCTCCACGTAGGATAGCTTACCTTGACGAAGCATGTTCGTTGGTAGAGGGAGATTGTGGTCCACCCCTGTAATTGAGCCAATAATCATATTATTTTTCCAAGATAGCTTTGGGTAATTTCAATGTTAGGGTTCGATTCGATATTATACCAACCTGGTTGTGTCAATCTTAGTGGTGGTAGTCGTGGGATTCTCCGTTGACCTGAAAGGATTAGAAATGCAAATGAGCTGATGCTTAGTTTATGAAGAGGGTCCTCTCGCCGATGGAGGAACACTTCCAAAGTACTGATGGAAATCGGGGCACTTACGTAGTGGAGTGGAATCCGTTTTTAGGTGTGCCACGTGGCGTGCTTTCGTGGGAATGGCCATCAGTGCTGAAATACAAATGGGAGCATTAATCCTCTCTTTTGTGTTACCTGCTCTCAACCGAAAGTGATTCCATCAATGTAGACAATCAGTCACGTGTCTTAAAAAACGTTGACCGACATTTGTACCAACAGTATATTGTACATCTTGAAATCCACTCACCTGGGTGAGCTGGAGCCAGTCACGGAAGTTGTAACGGTTGATCCAGGTCCGGGTGTCACGCTATTGAATAAAATCGTAAGCTCTTATTGTGAACATAATTGATTAAAGTATACTGCCATTTTGGTCGGTTTGTTTCATTATCGCGGGAGATTGAAGTTGAATCAAACAGAGTGGTTGTTGGGATTGGATGTTCGATCCCTCTGGGAACAAACTATGACGCGTTTTGAGAGCTTCAACAAGTCCTCTTCCGATTAAAACTCCATGTGAGATATTCAGAATGTATGAATTCCGTGCTGGATATGCTTAAGGGACCGCAATCGGCCTCGTTATCAATTAATCGATATGCCATTTTTGTTTGATGATGATGGACGTTTTATTATTCTGGTCGGGAAGTTGAGCGGAAAGTATACTGAACCTCGGAAAACTTACCTGGTAGTGGGTGTGCTCCTTTCTGGGGTAGTTGGATGTGGATGCGTCCTAGTGTAAAAGAAGAGCATTTATTCCTCGATCAATCATATTCTGATGTAATGTCCACCGACTCTTAAGCTTTAAATGCCCATGAGTGTGTCATTTGAGAATTTCTAGGACAGTTGAAGCACAAAGCGACTGTACTTACGCAGTTGAAGTGGAGTCGGTCACCGTGCGGGCTGTGGAGGGCGATTCGTTCTCGTGCGATGAGTCCCTTTAAAAAATAATACTTCTCATGTATGTGGATGAACTCTATTTCCTTTGTTCCCATTTCCGGGAATCAAAACCCAGATGAGAGTGAAATTCAAGGAAAAGGGGAAATAAAATCAAGACGCGACGGATGGCATTTGCAAAGCTGTTGGCGGATCATTAATTTACCTGGGTGGGGGTTTAGCCGAGAGTGAATCGGTGAACAAAAATTTTCCGAAGCCAACGGTTTCCCTTGAACTGCGAGCTTACTCCCGAGCTAAATAATTTCCCCCCAAGCTAAATCCCATTTCTTGTGCCTGCCGTCCATACCCGGAGTGATTGCATTGAACGTGAACGTTTAAATGTGCGTTGCATGGACGCTAATGCCGGACCAAAAATCCCACCCTCAATTTGAAAGCATAAATGCCCCTTCGACAAATCTCCACGTAGGATAGCTTACCTTGACGAAGCATGTTCGTTGGTAGAGGGAGATTGTGGTCCACCCCTGTAATTGAGCCAATAATCATATTATTTTTCCAAGATAGCTTTGGGTAATTTCAATGTTAGGGTTCGATTCGATATTATACCAACCTGGTTGTGTCAATCTTAGTGGTGGTAGTCGTGGGATTCTCCGTTGACCTGAAAGGATTAGAAATGCAAATGAGCTGATGCTTAGTTTATGAAGAGGGTCCTCTCGCCGATGGAGGAACACTTCCAAAGTACTGATGGAAATCGGGGCACTTACGTAGTGGAGTGGAATCCGTTTTTAGGTGTGCCACGTGGCGTGCTTTCGTGGGAATGGCCATCAGTGCTGAAATACAAATGGGAGCATTAATCCTCTCTTTTGTGTTACCTGCTCTCAACCGAAAGTGATTCCATCAATGTAGACAATCAGTCACGTGTCTTAAAAAACGTTGACCGACATTTGTACCAACAGTATATTGTACATCTTGAAATCCACTCACCTGGGTGAGCTGGAGCCAGTCACGGAAGTTGTAACGGTTGATCCAGGTCCGGGTGTCACGCTATTGAATAAAATCGTAAGCTCTTATTGTGAACATAATTGATTAAAGTATACTGCCATTTTGGTCGGTTTGTTTCATTATCGCGGGAGATTGAAGTTGAATCAAACAGAGTGGTTGTTGGGATTGGATGTTCGATCCCTCTGGGAACAAACTATGACGCGTTTTGAGAGCTTCAACAAGTCCTCTTCCGATTAAAACTCCATGTGAGATATTCAGAATGTATGAATTCCGTGCTGGATATGCTTAAGGGACCGCAATCGGCCTCGTTATCAATTAATCGATATGCCATTTTTGTTTGATGATGATGGACGTTTTATTATTCTGGTCGGGAAGTTGAGCGGAAAGTATACTGAACCTCGGAAAACTTACCTGGTAGTGGGTGTGCTCCTTTCTGGGGTAGTTGGATGTGGATGCGTCCTAGTGTAAAAGAAGAGCATTTATTCCTCGATCAATCATATTCTGATGTAATGTCCACCGACTCTTAAGCTTTAAATGCCCATGAGTGTGTCATTTGAGAATTTCTAGGACAGTTGAAGCACAAAGCGACTGTACTTACGCAGTTGAAGTGGAGTCGGTCACCGTGCGGGCTGTGGAGGGCGATTCGTTCTCGTGCGATGAGTCCCTTTAAAAAATAATACTTCTCATGTATGTGGATGAACTCTATTTCCTTTGTTCCCATTTCCGGGAATCAAAACCCAGATGAGAGTGAAATTCAAGGAAAAGGGGAAATAAAATCAAGACGCGACGGATGGCATTTGCAAAGCTGTTGGCGGATCATTAATTTACCTGGGTGGGGGTTTAGCCGAGAGTGAATCGGTGAACAAAAATTTTCCGAAGCCAACGGTTTCCCTTGAACTGCGAGCTTACTCCCGAGCTAAATAATTTCCCCCCAGGCTAAATCCCATTTCTTGTGCCTGCCGTCCATACCCGGAGTGATTGCATTGAACGTGAACGTTTAAATGTGCGTTGCATGGACGCTAATGCCGGACCAAAAATCCCACCCTCAATTTGAAAGCATAAATGCCCCTTCGACAAATCTCCACGTAGGATAGCTTACCTTGACGAAGCATGTTCGTTGGTAGAGGGAGATTGTGGTCCACCCCTGTAATTGAGCCAATAATCATATTATTTTTCCAAGATAGCTTTGGGTAATTTCAATGTTAGGGTTCGATTCGATATTATACCAACCTGGTTGTGTCAATCTTAGTGGTGGTAGTCGTGGGATTCTCCGTTGACCTGAAAGGATTAGAAATGCAAATGAGCTGATGCTTAGTTTATGAAGAGGGTCCTCTCGCCGATGGAGGAACACTTCCAAAGTACTGATGGAAATCGGGGCACTTACGTAGTGGAGTGGAATCCGTTTTTAGGTGTGCCACGTGGCGTGCTTTCGTGGGAATGGCCATCAGTGCTGAAATGCAAATGGGAGCATTAATCCTCTCTTTTGTGTTACCTGCTCTCAACCGAAAGTGATTCCATCAATGTAGACAATCAGTCACGTGTCTTAAAAAACGTTGACCGACATTTGTACCAACAGTATATTGTACATCTTGAAATCCACTCACCTGGGTGAGCTGGAGCCAGTCACGGAAGTTGTAACGGTTGATCCAGGTCCGGGTGTCACGCTATTGAATAAAATCGTAAGCTCTTATTGTGAACATAATTGATTAAAGTATACTGCCATTTTGGTCGGTTTGTTTCATTATCGCGGGAGATTGAAGTTGAATCAAACAGAGTGGTTGTTGGGATTGGATGTTCGATCCCTCTGGGAACAAACTATGACGCGTTTTTAGAGCTTCAACAAGTGCTCTTCCGATTAAAACTCCATGTGAGATATTCAGAATGTATGAATTCCGTGCTGGATATGCTTAAGGGACCGCAATCGGCCTCGTTATCAATTAATCGATATGCCATTTTTGTTTGATGATGATGGACGTTTTATTATTCTGGTCGGGAAGTTGAGCGGAAAGTATACTGAACCTCGGAAAACTTACCTGGTAGTGGGTGTGCTCCTTTCTGGGGTAGTTGGATGTGGATGCGTCCTAGTGTAAAAGAAGAGCATTTATTCCTCGATCAATCATATTCTGATGTAATGTCCACCGACTCTTAAGCTTTAAATGCCCATGAGTGTGTCATTTGAGAATTTCTAGGACAGTTGAAGCACAAAGCGACTGTACTTACGCAGTTGAAGTGGAGTCGGTCACCGTGCGGGCTGTGGAGGGCGATTCGTTCTCGTGCGATGAGTCCCTTTAAAAAATAATACTTCTCATGTATGTGGATGAACTCTATTTCCTTTGTTCCCATTTCCGGGAATCAAAACCCAGATGAGAGTGAAATTCAAGGAAAAGGGGAAATAAAATCAAGACGCGACGGATGGCATTTGCAAAGCTGTTGGCGGATCATTAATTTACCTGGGTGGGGGTTTAGCCGAGAGTGAATCGGTGAACAAAAATTTTCCGAAGCCAACGGTTTCCCTTGAACTGCGAGCTTACTCCCGAGCTAAATAATTTCCCCCCAAGCTAAATCCCATTTCTTGTGCCTGCCGTCCATACCCGGAGTGATTGCATTGAACGTGAACGTTTAAATGTGCGTTGCATGGACGCTAATGCCGGACCAAAAATCCCACCCTCAATTTGAAAGCATAAATGCCCCTTCGACAAATCTCCACGTAGGATAGCTTACCTTGACGAAGCATGTTCGTTGGTAGAGGGAGATTGTGGTCCACCCCTGTAATTGAGCCAATAATCATATTATTTTTCCAAGATAGCTTTGGGTAATTTCAATGTTAGGGTTCGATTCGATATTATACCAACCTGGTTGTGTCAATCTTAGTGGTGGTAGTCGTGGGATTCTCCGTTGACCTGAAAGGATTAGAAATGCAAATGAGCTGATGCTTAGTTTATGAAGAGGGTTCTCTCGCCGATGGAGGAACACTTCCAAAGTACTGATGGAATTCGGGGCACTTACGTAGTGGAGTGGAATCCGTTTTTAGGTGTGCCACGTGGCGTGCTTTCGTGGGAATGGCCATCAGTGCTGAAATACAAATGGGAGCATTAATCCTCTCTTTTGTGTTACCTGCTCTCAACCGAAAGTGATTCCATCAATGTAGACAATCAGTCACGTGTCTTAAAAAACGTTGACCGACATTTGTACCAACAGTATATTGTACATCTTGAAATCCACTCACCTGGGTGAGCTGGAGCCAGTCACGGAAGTTGTAACGGTTGATCCAGGTCCGGGTGTCACGCTATTGAATAAAATCGTAAGCTCTTATTGTGAACATAATTGATTAAAGTATACTGCCATTTTGGTCGGTTTGTTTCATTATCGCGGGAGATTGAAGTTGAATCAAACAGAGTGGTTGTTGGGATTGGATGTTCGATCCCTCTGGGAACAAACTATGACGCGTTTTGAGAGCTTCAACAAGTCCTCTTCCGATTAAAACTCCATGTGAGATATTCAGAATGTATGAATTCCGTGCTGGATATGCTTAAGGGACCGCAATCGGCCTCGTTATCAATTAATCGATATGCCATTTTTGTTTGATGATGATGGACGTTTTATTATTCTGGTCGGGAAGTTGAGCGGAAAGTATACTGAACCTCGGAAAACTTACCTGGTAGTGGGTGTGCTCCTTTCTGGGGTAGTTGGATGTGGATGCGTCCTAGTGTAAAAGAAGAGCATTTATTCCTCGATCAATCATATTCTGATGTAATGTCCACCGACTCTTAAGCTTTAAATGCCCATGAGTGTGTCATTTGAGAATTTCTAGGACAGTTGAAGCACAAAGCGACTGTACTTACGCAGTTGAAGTGGAGTCGGTCACCGTGCGGGCTGTGGAGGGCGATTCGTTCTCGTGCGATGAGTCCCTTTAAAAAATAATACTTCTCATGTATGTGGATGAACTCTATTTCCTTTGTTCCCATTTCCGGGAATCAAAACCCAGATGAGAGTGAAATTCAAGGAAAAGGGGAAATAAAATCAAGACGCGACGGATGGCATTTGCAAAGCTGTTGGCGGATCATTAATTTACCTGGGTGGGGGTTTAGCCGAGAGTGAATCGGTGAACAAAAATTTTCCGAAGCCAACGGTTTCCCTTGAACTGCGAGCTTACTCCCGAGCTAAATAATTTCCCCCCAAGCTAAATCCCATTTCTTGTGCCTGCCGTCCATACCCGGAGTGATTGCATTGAACGTGAACCTTTAAATGTGCGTTGCATGGACACCGATGCCGGACCAAAAATCCCACCCTCAATTTGAAAGCATAAATGCCCCTTCGACAAATCTCCACGTAGGATAGCTTACCTTGACGAAGCATGTTCGTTGGTAGAGGGAGATTGTGGTCCACCCCTGTAATTGAGCCAATAATCATATTATTTTTCCAAGATAGCTTTGGGCAATTTCAATGTTAGGGTTCGATTCGATATTATACCAACCTGGTTGTGTCAATCTTAGTGGTGGTAGTCGTGGGATTCTCCGTTGACCTGAAAGGATTAGAAATGCAAATGAGCTGATGCTTAGTTTATGAAGAGGGTTCTCTCGCCGATGGAGGAACACTTCCAAAGTACTGATGGAATTCGGGGCACTTACGTAGTGGAGTGGAATCCGTTTTTAGGTGTGCCACGTGGCGTGCTTTCGTGGGAATGGCCATCAGTGCTGAAATACAAATGGGAGCATTAATCCTCTCTTTTGTGTTACCTGCTCTCAACCGAAAGTGATTCCATCAATGTAGACGATCAGTCACGTGTCTTAAAAAACGTTGACCGACATTTGTACCAACAGTATATTGTACATCTTGAAATCCACTCACCTGGGTGAGCTGGAGCCAGTCACGGAAGTTGTAACGGTTGATCCAGGTCCGGGTGTCACGCTATTGAATAAAATCGTAAGCTCTTATTGTGAACATAATTGATTAAAGTATACTGCCATTTTGGTCGGTTTGTTTCATTATCGCGGGAGATTGAAGTTGAATCAAACAGAGTGGTTGTTGGGATTGGATGTTCGATCCCTCTGGGAACAAACTATGACGCGTTTTGAGAGCTTCAACAAGTCCTCTTCCGATTAAAACTCCATGTGAGATATTCAGAATGTATGAATTCCGTGCTGGATATGCTTAAGGGACCGCAATCGGCCTCGTTATCAATTAATCGATATGCCATTTTTGTTTGATGATGATGGACGTTTTATTATTCTGGTCGGGAAGTTGAGCGGAAAGTATACTGAACCTCGGAAAACTTACCTGGTAGTGGGTGTGCTCCTTTCTGGGGTAGTTGGATGTGGATGCGTCCTAGTGTAAAAGAAGAGCATTTAATCCTCGATCAATCATATTCTGATGTAATGTCCACCGACTCTTAAGCTTTAAATGCCCATGAGTGTGTCATTTGAGAATTTCTAGGACAGTTGAAGCACAAAGCGACTGTACTTACGCAGTTGAAGTGGAGTCGGTCACCGTGCGGGCTGTGGAGGGCGATTCGTTCTCGTGCGATGAGTCCCTTTAAAAAATAATACTTCTCATGTATGTGGATGAACTCTATTTCCTTTGTTCCCATTTCCGGGAATCAAAACCCAGATGAGAGTGAAATTCAAGGAAAAGGGGAAATAAAATCAAGACGCGACGGATGGCATTTGCAAAGCTGTTGGCGGATCATTAATTTACCTGGGTGGGGGTTTAGCCGAGAGTGAATCGGTGAACAAAAATTTTCCGAAGCCAACGGTTTCCCTTGAACTGCGAGCTTACTCCAGAGAGAAATAATTTCCCCCCAAGCTAAATCCCATTTCTTGTGCCTGCCGTCCATACCCGGAGTGATTGCATTGAACGTGAACGTTTAAATGTGCGTTGCATGGACGCTAATGCCGGACCAAAAATCCCACCCTCAATTTGAAAGCATAAATGCCCCTTCGACAAATCTCCACGTAGGATAGCTTACCTTGACGAAGCATGTTCGTTGGTAGAGGGAGATTGTGGTCCACCCCTGTAATTGAGCCAATAATCATATTATTTTTCCAAGATAGCTTTGGGTAATTTCAATGTTAGGGTTCGATTCGATATTATACCAACCTGGTTGTGTCAATCTTAGTGGTGGTAGTCGTGGGATTCTCCGTTGACCTGAAAGGATTAGAAATGCAAATGAGCTGATGCTTAGTTTATGAAGAGGGTTCTCTCGCCGATGGAGGAACACTTCCAAAGTACTGATGGAATTCGGGGCACTTACGTAGTGGAGTGGAATCCGTTTTTAGGTGTGCCACGTGGCGTGCTTTCGCGGGAATGGCCATCAGTGCTGAAATACAAATGGGAGCATTAATCCTCTCTTTTGTGTTACCTGCTCTCAACCGAAAGTGATTCCATCAATGTAGGCAATCAGTCACGTGTCTTAAAAAACGTTGACCGACATTTGTACCAACAGTATATTGTACATCTTGAAATCCACTCACCTGGGTGAGCTGGAGCCAGTCACGGAAGTTGTAACGGTTGATCCAGGTCCGGGTGTCACGCTATTGAATAAAATCGTAAGCTCTTATTGTGAACATAATTGATTAAAGTATACTGCCATTTTGGTCGGTTTGTTTCATTATCGCGGGAGATTGAAGTTGAATCAAACAGAGTGGTTGTTGGGATTGGATGTTCGATCCCTCTGGGAACAAACTATGACGCGTTTTGAGAGCTTCAACAAGTCCTCTTCCGATTAAAACTCCATGTGAGATATTCAGAATGTATGAATTCCGTGCTGGATATGCTTAAGGGACCGCAATCGGCCTCGTTATCAATTAATCGATATGCCATTTTTGTTTGATGATGATGGACGTTTTATTATTCTGGTCGGGAAGTTGAGCGGAAAGTATACTGAACCTCGGAAAACTTACCTGGTAGTGGGTGTGCTCCTTTCTGGGGTAGTTGGATGTGGATGCGTCCTAGTGTAAAAGAAGAGCATTTATTCCTCGATCAATCATATTCTGATGTAATGTCCACCGACTCTTAAGCTTTAAATGCCCATGAGTGTGTCATTTGAGAATTTCTAGGACAGTTGAAGCACAAAGCGACTGTATTTACGCAGTTGAAGTGGAGTCGGTCACCGTGCGGGCTGTGGAGGGCGATTCGTTCTCGTGCGATGAGTCCCTTTAAAAAATAATACTTCTCATGTATGTGGATGAACTCTATTTCCTTTGTTCCCATTTCCGGGAATCAAAACCCAGATGAGAGTGAAATTCAAGGAAAAGGGGAAATAAAATCAAGACGCGACGGATGGCATTTGCAAAGCTGTTGGCGGATCATTAATTTACCTGGGTGGGGGTTTAGCCGAGAGTGAATCGGTGAACAAAAATTTTCCGAAGCCAACGGTTTCCCTTGAACTGCGAGCTTACTCCCGAGCTAAATAATTTCCCCCCAAGCTAAATCCCATTTCTTGTGCCTGCCGTCCATACCCGGAGTGATTGCATTGAACGTGAACCTTTAAATGTGCGTTGCATGGACACCGATGCCGGACCAAAAATCCCACCCTCAATTTGAAAGCATAAATGCCCCTTCGACAAATCTCCACGTAGGATAGCTTACCTTGACGAAGCATGTTCGTTGGTAGAGGGAGATTGTGGTCCACCCCTGTAATTGAGCCAATAATCATATTATTTTTCCAAGATAGCTTTGGGCAATTTCAATGTTAGGGTTCGATTCGATATTATACCAACCTGGTTGTGTCAATCTTAGTGGTGGTAGTCGTGGGATTCTCCGTTGACCTGAAAGGATTAGAAATGCAAATGAGCTGATGCTTAGTTTATGAAGAGGGTTCTCTCGCCGATGGAGGAACACTTCCAAAGTACTGATGGAATTCGGGGCACTTACGTAGTGGAGTGGAATCCGTTTTTAGGTGTGCCACGTGGCGTGCTTTCGTGGGAATGGCCATCAGTGCTGAAATACAAATGGGAGCATTAATCCTCTCTTTTGTGTTACCTGCTCTCAACCGAAAGTGATTCCATCAATGTAGACGATCAGTCACGTGTCTTAAAAAACGTTGACCGACATTTGTACCAACAGTATATTGTACATCTTGAAATCCACTCACCTGGGTGAGCTGGAGCCAGTCACGGAAGTTGTAACGGTTGATCCAGGTCCGGGTGTCACGCTATTGAATAAAATCGTAAGCTCTTATTGTGAACATAATTGATTAAAGTATACTGCCATTTAGGTCGGTTTGTTTCATTATCGCGGGAGATTGAAGTTGAATCAAACAGAGTGGTTGTTGGGATTGGATGTTCGATCCCTCTGGGAACAAACTATGACGCGTTTTGAGAGCTTCAACAAGTCCTCTTCCGATTAAAACTCCATGTGAGATATTCAGAATGTATGAATTCCGTGCTGGATATGCTTAAGGGACCGCAATCGGCCTCGTTATCAATTAATCGATATGCCATTTTTGTTTGATGATGATGGACGTTTTATTATTCTGGTCGGGAAGTTGAGCGGAAAGTATACTGAACCTCGGAAAACTTACCTGGTAGTGGGTGTGCTCCTTTCTGGGGTAGTTGGATGTGGATGCGTCCTAGTGTAAAAGAAGAGCATTTAATCCTCGATCAATCATATTCTGATGTAATGTCCACCGACTCTTAAGCTTTAAATGCCCATGAGTGTGTCATTTGAGAATTTCTAGGACAGTTGAAGCACAAAGCGACTGTACTTACGCAGTTGAAGTGGAGTCGGTCACCGTGCGGGCTGTGGAGGGCGATTCGTTCTCGTGCGATGAGTCCCTTTAAAAAATAATACTTCTCATGTATGTGGATGAACTCTATTTCCTTTGTTCCCATTTCCGGGAATCAAAACCCAGATGAGAGTGAAATTCAAGGAAAAGGGGAAATAAAATCAAGACGCGACGGATGGCATTTGCAAAGCTGTTGGCGGATCATTAATTTACCTGGGTGGGGGTTTAGCCGAGAGTGAATCGGTGAACAAAAATTTTCCGAAGCCAACGGTTTCCCTTGAACTGCGAGCTTACTCCAGAGAGAAATAATTTCCCCCCAAGCTAAATCCCATTTCTTGTGCCTGCCGTCCATACCCGGAGTGATTGCATTGAACGTGAACGTTTAAATGTGCGTTGCATGGACGCTAATGCCGGACCAAAAATCCCACCCTCAATTTGAAAGCATAAATGCCCCTTCGACAAATCTCCACGTAGGATAGCTTACCTTGACGAAGCATGTTCGTTGGTAGAGGGAGATTGTGGTCCACCCCTGTAATTGAGCCAATAATCATATTATTTTTCCAAGATAGCTTTGGGTAATTTCAATGTTAGGGTTCGATTCGATATTATACCAACCTGGTTGTGTCAATCTTAGTGGTGGTAGTCGTGGGATTCTCCGTTGACCTGAAAGGATTAGAAATGCAAATGAGCTGATGCTTAGTTTATGAAGAGGGTTCTCTCGCCGATGGAGGAACACTTCCAAAGTACTGATGGAATTCGGGGCACTTACGTAGTGGAGTGGAATCCGTTTTTAGGTGTGCCACGTGGCGTGCTTTCGTGGGAATGGCCATCAGTGCTGAAATACAAATGGGAGCATTAATCCTCTCTTTTGTGTTACCTGCTCTCAACCGAAAGTGATTCCATCAATGTAGGCAATCAGTCACGTGTCTTAAAAAACGTTGACCGACATTTGTACCAACAGTATATTGTACATCTTGAAATCCACTCACCTGGGTGAGCTGGAGCCAGTCACGGAAGTTGTAACGGTTGATCCAGGTCCGGGTGTCACGCTATTGAATAAAATCGTAAGCTCTTATTGTGAACATAATTGATTAAAGTATACTGCCATTTTGGTCGGTTTGTTTCATTATCGCGGGAGATTGAAGTTGAATCAAACAGAGTGGTTGTTGGGATTGGATGTTCGATCCCTCTGGGAACAAACTATGACGCGTTTTGAGAGCTTCAACAAGTCCTCTTCCGATTAAAACTCCATGTGAGATATTCAGAATGTATGAATTCCGTGCTGGATATGCTTAAGGGACCGCAATCGGCCTCGTTATCAATTAATCGATATGCCATTTTTGTTTGATGATGATGGACGTTTTATTATTCTGGTCGGGAAGTTGAGCGGAAAGTATACTGAACCTCGGAAAACTTACCTGGTAGTGGGTGTGCTCCTTTCTGGGGTAGTTGGATGTGGATGCGTCCTAGTGTAAAAGAAGAGCATTTATTCCTCGATCAATCATATTCTGATGTAATGTCCACCGACTCTTAAGCTTTAAATGCCCATGAGTGTGTCATTTGAGAATTTCTAGGACAGTTGAAGCACAAAGCGACTGTACTTACGCAGTTGAAGTGGAGTCGGTCACCGTGCGGGCTGTGGAGGGCGATTCGTTCTCGTGCGATGAGTCCCTTTAAAAAATAATACTTCTCATGTATGTGGATGAACTCTATTTCCTTTGTTCCCATTTCCGGGAATCAAAACCCAGATGAGAGTGAAATTCAAGGAAAAGGGGAAATAAAATCAAGACGCGACGGATGGCATTTGCAAAGCTGTTGGCGGATCATTAATTTACCTGGGTGGGGGTTTAGCCGAGAGTGAATCGGTGAACAAAAATTTTCCGAAGCCAACGGTTTCCCTTGAACTGCGAGCTTACTCCCGAGCTAAATAATTTCCCCCCAAGCTAAATCCCATTTCTTGTGCCTGCCGTCCATACCCGGAGTGATTGCATTGAACGTGAACGTTTAAATGTGCGTTGCATGGACGCTAATGCCGGACCAAAAATCCCACCCTCAATTTGAAAGCATAAATGCCCCTTCGACAAATCTCCACGTAGGATAGCTTACCTTGACGAAGCATGTTCGTTGGTAGAGGGAGATTGTGGTCCACCCCTGTAATTGAGCCAATAATCATATTATTTTTCCAAGATAGCTTTGGGCAATTTCAATGTTAGGGACCGATTCGATATTATACCAACCTGGTTGTGTCAATCTTAGTGGTGGTAGTCGTGGGATTCTCCGTTGACCTGAAAGGATTAGAAATGCAAATGAGCTGATGCTTAGTTTATGAAGAGGGTTCTCTCGCCGATGGAGGAACACTTCCAAAGTACTGATGGAATTCGGGGCACTTACGTAGTGGAGTGGAATCCGTTTTTAGGTGTGCCACGTGGCGTGCTTTCGTGGGAATGGCCATCAGTGCTGAAATACAAATGGGAGCATTAATCCTCTCTTTTGTGTTACCTGCTCTCAACCGAAAGTGATTCCATCAATGTAGACGATCAGTCACGTGTCTTAAAAAACGTTGACCGACATTTGTACCAACAGTATATTGTACATCTTGAAATCCACTCACCTGGGTGAGCTGGAGCCAGTCACGGAAGTTGTAACGGTTGATCCAGGTCCGGGTGTCACGCTATTGAATAAAATCGTAAGCTCTTATTGTGAACATAATTGATTAAAGTATACTGCCATTTTGGTCGGTTTGTTTCATTATCGCGGGAGATTGAAGTTGAATCAAACAGAGTGGTTGTTGGGATTGGATGTTCGATCCCTCTGGGAACAAACTATTACGCGTTTTTAGAGCTTCAACAAGTGCTCTTCCGATTAAAACTCCATGTGAGATATTCAGAATGTATGAATTCCGTGCTGGATATGCTTAAGGGACCGCAATCGGCCTCGTTATCAATTAATCGATATGCCATTTTTGTTTGATGATGATGGACGTTTTATTATTCTGGTCGGGAAGTTGAGCGGAAAGTATACTGAACCTCGGAAAACTTACCTGGTAGTGGGTGTGCTCCTTTCTGGGGTAGTTGGATGTGGATGCGTCCTAGTGTAAAAGAAGAGCATTTATTCCTCGATCAATCATATTCTGATGTAATGTCCACCGACTCTTAAGCTTTAAATGCCCATGAGTGTGTCATTTGAGAATTTCTAGGACAGTTGAAGCACAAAGCGACTGTACTTACGCAGTTGAAGTGGAGTCGGTCACCGTGCGGGCTGTGGAGGGCGATTCGTTCTCGTGCGATGAGTCCCTTTAAAAAATAATACTTCTCATGTATGTGGATGAACTCTATTTCCTTTGTTCCCGTTTCCGGGAATCAAAACCCAGATGAGAGTGAAATTCAAGGAAAAGGGGAAATAAAATCAAGACGCGACGGATGGCATTTGCAAAGCTGTTGGCGGATCATTAATTTACCTGGGTGGGGGTTTAGCCGAGAGTGAATCAGTAAACAAAAGTTTTCCAAAGCCAACGGTTTCCCTTGAACTGCGAGCTTACTCCCGAGCTAAATAATTTCCCCCCAAGCTAAATCCCATTTCTTGTGCCTGCCGTCCATACCCGGAGTGATTGCATTGAACGTGAACGTTTAAATGTGCGTTGCATGGACACCGATGCCGGACCAAAAATCCCACCCTCAATTTGAAAGCATAAATGCCCCTTCGACAAATCTCCACGTAGGATAGCTTACCTTGACGAAGCATGTTCGTTGGTAGAGGGAGATTGTGGTCCACCCCTGTAATTGAGCCAATAATCATAATATTTATCCAAGATAGCTTTGGGTAATTTCAATGTTAGGGTTCGATTCGATATTATACCAACCTGGTTGTGTCAATCTTAGTGGTGGTAGTCGTGGGATTCTCCGTTGACCTGAAAGGATTAGAAATGCAAATGAGCTGATGCTTAGTTTATGAAGAGGGTTCTCTCGCCGATGGAGGAACACTTCCAAAGTACTGATGGAATTCGGGGCACTTACGTAGTGGAGTGGAATCCGTTTTTAGGTGTGCCACGTGGCGTGCTTTCGTGGGAATGGCCATCAGTGCTGAAATACAAATGGGAGCATTAATCCTCTCTTTTGTGTTACCTGCTCTCAACCGAAAGTGATTCCATCAATGTAGACAATCAGTCACGTGTCTTAAAAAACGTTGACCGACATTTGTACCAACAGTATATTGTACATCTTGAAATCCACTCACCTGGGTGAGCTGGAGCCAGTCACGGAAGTTGTAACGGTTGATCCAGGTCCGGGTGTCACGCTATTGAATAAAATCGTAAGCTCTTATTGTGAACATAATTGATTAAAGTATACTGCCATTTTGGTCGGTTTGTTTCATTATCGCGGGAGATTGAAGTTGAATCAAACAGAGTGGTTGTTGGGATTGGATGTTCGATCCCTCTGGGAACAAACTATGACGCGTTTTGAGAGCTTCAACAAGTCCTCTTCCGATTAAAACTCCATGTGAGATATTCAGAATGTATGAATTCCGTGCTGGATATGCTTAAGGGACCGCAATCGGCCTCGTTATCAATTAATCGATATGCCATTTTTGTTTGATGATGATGGACGTTTTATTATTCTGGTCGGGAAGTTGAGCGGAAAGTATACTGAACCTCGGAAAACTTACCTGGTAGTGGGTGTGCTCCTTTCTGGGGTAGTTGGATGTGGATGCGTCCTAGTGTAAAAGAAGAGCATTTATTCCTCGATCAATCATATTCTGATGTAATGTCCACCGACTCTTAAGCTTTAAATGCCCATGAGTGTGTCATTTGAGAATTTCTAGGACAGTTGAAGCACAAAGCGACTGTACTTACGCAGTTGAAGTGGAGTCGGTCACCGTGCGGGCTGTGGAGGGCGATTCGTTCTCGTGCGATGAGTCCCTTTAAAAAATAATACTTCTCATGTATGTGGATGAACTCTATTTCCTTTGTTCCCATTTCCGGGAATCAAAACCCAGATGAGAGTGAAATTCAAGGAAAAGGGGAAATAAAATCAAGACGCGACGGATGGCATTTGCAAAGCTGTTGGCGGATCATTAATTTACCTGGGTGGGGGTTTAGACGAGAGTGAATCGGTGAACAAAAATTTTCCGAAGCCAACGGTATCCCTTGAACTGCGAGCTTACTCCAGAGAGAAATAATTTCCCCCCAAGCTAAATCCCATTTCTTGTGCCTGCCGTCCATACCCGGAGTGATTGCATTGAACGTGAACGTTTAAATGTGCGTTGCATGGACGCTAATGCCGGACCAAAAATCCCACCCTCAATTTGAAAGCATAAATGCCCCTTCGACAAATCTCCACGTAGGATAGCTTACCTTGACGAAGCATGTTCGTTGGTAGAGGGAGATTGTGGTCCACCCCTGTAATTGAGCCAATAATCATATTATTTTTCCAAGATAGCTTTGGGTAATTTCAATGTTAGGGTTCGATTCGATATTATACCAACCTGGTTGTGTCAATCTTAGTGGTGGTAGTCGTGGGATTCTCCGTTGACCTGAAAGGATTAGAAATGCAAATGAGCTGATGCTTAGTTTATGAAGAGGGTTCTCTCGCCGATGGAGGAACACTTCCAAAGTACTGATGGAAATCGGGGCACTTACGTAGTGGAGTGGAATCCGTTTTTAGGTGTGCCACGTGGCGTGCTTTCGTGGGAATGGCCATCAGTGCTGAAATACAAATGGGAGCATTAATCCTCTCTTTTGTGTTACCTGCTCTCAACCGAAAGTGATTTCATCAATGTAGACAATCAGTCACGTGTCTTAAAAAACGTTGACCGACATTTGTACCAACAGTATATTGTACATCTTGAAATCCACTCACCTGGGTGAGCTGGAGCCAGTCACGGAAGTTGTAACGGTTGATCCAGGTCCGGGTGTCACGCTATTGAATAAAATCGTAAGCTCTTATTGTGAACATAATTGATTAAAGTATACTGCCATTTTGGTCGGTTTGTTTCATTATCGCGGGAGATTGAAGTTGAATCAAACAGAGTGGTTGTTGGGATTGGATGTTCCATCCCTCTGGGAACAAACTATGACGCGTTTTGAGAGCTTCAACAAGTCCTCTTCCGATTAAAACTCCATGTGAGATATTCAGAATGTATGAATTCCGTGCTGGATATGCTAAAGGGACCGCAATCGGCCTCGTTATCAATTAATCGATATGCCATTTTTGTTTGATGATGATGGACGTTTTATTATTCTGGTCGGGAAGTTGAGCGGAAAGTATACTGAACCTCGGAAAACTTACCTGGTAGTGGGTGTGCTCCTTTCTGGGGTAGTTGGATGTGGATGCGTCCTAGTGTAAAAGAAGAGCATTTATTCCTCGATCAATCATATTCTGATGTAATGTCCACCGACTCTTAAGCTTTAAATGCCCATGAGTGTGTCATTTGAGAATTTCTAGGACAGTTGAAGCACAAAGCGACTGTACTTACGCAGTTGAAGTGGAGTCGGTCACCGTGCGGGCTGTGGAGGGCGATTCGTTCTCGTGCGATGAGTCCCTTTAAAAAATAATACTTCTCATGTATGTGGATGAACTCTATTTCCTTTGTTCCCATTTCCGGGAATCAAAACCCAGATGAGAGTGAAATTCAAGGAAAAGGGGAAATAAAATCAAGACGCGACGGATGGCATTTGCAAAGCTGTTGGCGGATCATTAATTTACCTGGGTGGGGGTTTAGCCGAGAGTGAATCGGTGAACAAAAATTTTCCGAAGCCAACGGTTTCCCTTGAACTGCGAGCTTACTCCCGAGCTAAATAATTTCCCCCCAAGCTAAATCCCATTTCTTGTGCCTGCCGTCCATACCCGGAGTGATTGCATTGAACGTGAACGTTTAAATGTGCGTTGCATGGACGCTAATGCCGGACCAAAAATCCCACCCTCAATTTGAAAGCATAAATGCCCCTTCGACAAATCTCCACGTAGGATAGCTTACCTTGACGAAGCATGTTCGTTGGTAGAGGGAGATTGTGGTCCACCCCTGTAATTGAGCCAATAATCATAATATTTTTCCAAGATAGCTTTGGGTAATTTCAATGTTAGGGTTCGATTCGATATTATACCAACCTGGTTGTGTCAATCTTAGTGGTGGTAGTCGTGGGATTCTCCGTTGACCTGAAAGGATTAGAAATGCAAATGAGCTGATGCTTAGTTTATGAAGAGGGTTCTCTCGCCGATGGAGGAACACTTCCAAAGTACTGATGGAAATCGGGGCACTTACGTAGTGGAGTGGAATCCGTTTTTAGGTGTGCCACGTGGCGTGCTTACGTGGGAATGGCCATCAGTGCTGAAATACAAATGGGAGCATTAATCCTCTCTTTTGTGTTACCTGCTCTCAACCGAAAGTGATTTCATCAATGTAGACAATCAGTCACGTGTCTTAAAAAACGTTGACCGACATTTGTACCAACAGTATATTGTACATCTTGAAATCCACTCACCTGGGTGAGCTGGAGCCAGTCACGGAAGTTGTAACGGTTGATCCAGGTCCGGGTGTCACGCTATTGAATAAAATCGTAAGCTCTTATTGTGAACATAATTGATTAAAGTATACTGCCATTTTGGTCGGTTTGTTTCATTATCGCGGGAGATTGAAGTTGAATCAAACAGAGTGGTTGTTGGGATTGGATGTTCGATCCCTCTGGGAACAAACTATGACGCGTTTTGAGAGCTTCAACAAGTCCTCTTCCGATTAAAACTCCATGTGAGATATTCAGAATGTATGAATTCCGTGCTGGATATGCTTAAGGGACCGCAATCGGCCTCGTTATCAATTAATCGATATGCCATTTTTGTTTGATGATGATGGACGTTTTATTATTCTGGTCGGGAAGTTGAGCGGAAAGTATACTGAACCTCGGAAAACTTACCTGGTAGTGGGTGTGCTCCTTTCTGGGGTAGTTGGATGTGGATGCGTCCTAGTGTAAAAGAAGAGCATTTATTCCTCGATCAATCATATTCTGATGTAATGTCCACCGACTCTTAAGCTTTAAATGCCCATGAGTGTGTCATTTGAGAATTTCTAGGACAGTTGAAGCACAAAGCGACTGTACTTACGCAGTTGAAGTGGAGTCGGTCACCGTGCGGGCTGTGGAGGGCGATTCGTTCTCGTGCGATGAGTCCCTTTAAAAAATAATACTTCTCATGTATGTGGATGAACTCTATTTCCTTTGTTCCCATTTCCGGGAATCAAAACCCAGATGAGAGTGAAATTCAAGGAAAAGGGGAAATAAAATCAAGACGCGACGGATGGCATTTGCAAAGCTGTTGGCGGATCATTAATTTACCTGGGTGGGGGTTTAGCCGAGAGTGAATCGGTGAACAAAAATTTTCCGAAGCCAACGGTTTCCCTTGAACTGCGAGCTTACTCCCGAGCTAAATAATTTCCCCCCAAGCTAAATCCCATTTCTTGTGCCTGCCGTCCATACCCGGAGTGATTGCATTGAACGTGAACGTTTAAATGTGCGTTGCATGGACACCGATGCCGGACCAAAAATCCCACCCTCAATTTGAAAGCATAAATGCCCCTTCGACAAATCTCCACGTAGGATAGCTTACCTTGACGAAGCATGTTCGTTGGTAGAGGGAGATTGTGGTCCACCCCTGTAATTGAGCCAATAATCATAATATTTATCCAAGATAGCTTTGGGTAATTTCAATGTTAGGGTTCGATTCGATATTATACCAACCTGGTTGTGTCAATCTTAGTGGTGGTAGTCGTGGGATTCTCCGTTGACCTGAAAGGATTAGAAATGCAAATGAGCTGATGCTTAGTTTATGAAGAGGGTTCTCTCGCCGATGGAGGAACACTTCCAAAGTACTGATGGAATTCGGGGCACTTACGTAGTGGAGTGGAATCCGTTTTTAGGTGTGCCACGTGGCGTGCTTTCGTGGGAATGGCCATCAGTGCTGAAATACAAATGGGAGCATTAATCCTCTCTTTTGTGTTACCTGCTCTCAACCGAAAGTGATTCCATCAATGTAGACAATCAGTCACGTGTCTTAAAAAACGTTGACCGACATTTGTACCAACAGTATATTGTACATCTTGAAATCCACTCACCTGGGTGAGCTGGAGCCAGTCACGGAAGTTGTAACGGTTGATCCAGGTCCGGGTGTCACGCTATTGAATAAAATCGTAAGCTCTTATTGTGAACATAATTGATTAAAGTATACTGCCATTTTGGTCGGTTTGTTTCATTATCGCGGGAGATTGAAGTTGAATCAAACAGAGTGGTTGTTGGGATTGGATGTTCGATCCCTCTGGGAACAAACTATGACGCGTTTTGAGAGCTTCAATGTATAACAGTAATTGAATTTAAGTTAGCTAGAAGTTACAAAATTGTTTAATGCCAATTATATTATAAATCATCTATTTTTTATATATAGTACTTTTCATTTAATTGTTTGAACTCTATTTCTTTGAATCCCTTCAATGTCTTGCAACATATATGTATATATATTTGTTTTTTTATCAGAATATTTTAAATTCAGTATTTAGTACTCACGTGCTTACGGTTGCATCTGTAACTGATATAGTGGTGTCCACTGTTGAACTACTAGTAGTAGTTCCTCTAGAATATAGAAGAAATAGTTGATATAGTTTTTTTCTTAGTATGGCATAATTTAGAAGTACCTTTAAGGTATTAATTTATTTAATGAGTTTGCAAATTTGTGCGTTATTAATAGTGATGAACAGGAAACTAAATTTTAATGTTTCCATTATTTTCTAGAATCTAACTCATCTTGCGCTTCAGTTATCTATTTATATTCTCCATACTTACGTAATAGACCATGAGAATGTGCCACTATGTGGAGTTGTCGTTTCAGCAGAAGAATCACCCCTATGAGAAAAAGTTCATTATAGAAATATATTAAATTTACCCTTATGGATGGTTTTTAAATAGGTTAATACTAGCCAAAATTAGGAAAATCCCCAATCATTGAAGTTTGGAAGACTTACTTGACGGTTGATGTGCTTCCTTGTCCAGTTGTATCATCTGTGGTTCTTTGAGTGAGGCCAGCAGTCCTTTGAGAGAGAAAGAAAAATAATCGGTGTTATATATTTTCTAATTTATTCCTATTTAAATTCACGAATATCGATATAGCATTGGAAATCGACTTGAGCGCTTCGTTATTCGAACATTGACTCACGTGCTAGAAGTAAAGGCAGTGGCCAAAGTTGTGGTCTCCACGGTTGATCCGGATCTAGTTGTGTCCCTAGAAGAGAATATTCTAGTAATTTCCTTTTTATTTTGTTTCAGCCTTGGACGACGTCTCTCAAACGCTAGTTCAATACTTTATAAATATATATGTACAGTCATTATTAAATAGTCTACAATGTAAGTTGGTCTTAGAGAATTAGATAATTCCGTCGAAAATCATTGGGAACAGGTGATTACATTATGCAGATCTATATAAAGATAAATACCTCTAATGCGAACACAATATCGTAATTCAGTGTTTGTTTTAATTATAGATAGATATGTTATTACTCTATGTACTCCTAATTATGATATTTCCATCAAATTGTGGACGTCATTCATCAAGATTCGCATTGATATATAAATTTATTTTGTATTATTTTATTTCTTGCATCTCTACGGAAGATTACCTGTGATGAAGTAGCCTATTATAGGTTTCCATATAGTCAGTATATAGCTATGTTAAGTTGTTTCAAATCCTCTTTATATATTTCAATATCATCATAGTAATTTTTAAACCTAGCAGTGTACTTTGAATCTTCACAAAATTCTTGCATAATCTAACGAAAATTAGAAATAAATGCGTACTTCTATATTCATTCTCTATCTTGGGTTTTACAAGGAGATGAAGAGGGAAACTTGCGGAAGTTGAAGTCGTAAAATATCTGTTTAAACAGTTTGTTGATCGTTAGAATAGAGCTGCAATGAGAATCTCTAACTAAATTTGAAATGAACTACCTCAGTTTTGTGTAATGGAGCCGTAATTAGAGAAAAAACTGTTTGTAGCTTCCTGAGAATATATTTAATGCTACTTATTTCTTAGATACATCTACATCTTTAAATAAATATTCTGCGGAAGCAACGAAGAAGAGTTTATTCTTTGATCACAGCCTTTGCCTTGACAGCACATAATGAGTTATGTATATTTTTGCTTACGTAATCTCCCTCTGTGAAAGAGGGATTGTAATCAACTAACAATTGGATGATCAACGAATACTATATTGACATGGCTCGTATATCGATTATCTCACAGGATAGAATAGAAAGTGCAGGACCAGGTATCGCGACCCTTTCTTTGAAGACCATCCATCGGAGTATATACGAGTATACGGAGGACGATTAGAGCATTTCTTAATAGGCTAAATACCCGTACAATTCTTATTTTTGTGTCGTAATATAGCATGTGAATCAAAACGCTGAATACGTGATACACGGTAAATAACGTTATTCCTTAAAGAAGTTCAGGGACCATCGAAGCTTAGACAATTTATCCAACCTCTTAAATAAGAAAATAATTCTTTTTCATATTCAGCAAAGAAAATTAACTGAACTAAAAGTTTTGGTAATAACTGCGACTTATTTTCTCTCATTATCAATCCTGAAAATACTTTTCGGATTCGTACAGTGAAATAGAGTACCTTTTAGAAGTTAGTTCTATCGGGATCCTTTCTAAAGTGAATTAAGTATTACCAGTTGGTACCAGAGTTCCGCTTATCACTGTAGTTAGTGTCTTCATTCCCTACTGAGTTCAGTGTGTTAAACCTGTAAATACACGAAAATCATTCACAAAACCTGACCTTAATTCATTGCTTTCGTATTTTTAAGTCTTTTTGAAAGATTTCTGCAATTACCAGTAATTGACGAGATCCAATAAATTGCTGCTGAGGTCACGAATTACAGGACTCGCGTCCGATGCCGTTTCAATATTCCTAAAAATGCACGAGAAACTTAAAGTTTTTAAAGCAAATTCAATCACACTCATGCAGAAGGAAGTATGGCACCTGAAGGTAGCAGAGTTATTGAACGAGAAAGAAGAGGGTTTAAGGGCATAACAACTTGGCAAATATTGCCAAGATTTCTGCAAAGGATAGCCCAAAATGAAGCCAAGAGACAGAATTTGAAGACCGATTAAGGTGTCCCTTTTGGATCCTAGAATAGAGTTAATAGTTAAGGTTGGAAAGATTTACTAAAAACTCAGATTAAAAAAGACTAGAAAAAGTGTAAAATGTAACAGAAAATGCTGTTGATCTTTTTACATCCTTCAAATATCAGTAACACTTCAAACTTCGATCTTCTATCATAGAAACTACAATTACTTTAACGTTTTTATTGAGCGAGATGATTATGTTCTACTCCTATTATAAGAAATGAAGTTTAACTGTTACGACGGTTATCTTTACTCTGTATGGAATTGATATCAATCGCTAAACGATATGAATAATACTGATCTAGGGATCAAATCGTGGAAAGAAAAGAAAGTTACATGATGCTTTTGGAAATAGACTAATACGTTCCAATTCCTCGAGCACAAGAAAATTAATTCGACATCAAAAACGTAACATTTTCTTTCTTTTGGGCCCGATATGATACAAAGTAATGGTATCGTGAAGTCATCTAGAAGTCTTAAGAAGTTCACTAAACATGCGAACTAAATTATCTTTACAAATTTCAAGTATCAGAGAGAATATTCCAGTGCAATATTGCAGTTGGTAGTTTAGTTAACATCATGATTTGTCAACAGTGTTATTATAAATGTTATCCCACAGCTGACTAATCCGTATTATTCAATTGGTACGAGTTTGATCCGTAAAAGGGGACTTGAGTTTGCTTCCTAATAGCTGACAACATCTACCGGTGTTCTCATAGAATCGTGATGAATTATTATTACTAAATGAGTTAGTAACATTTCAGAAAAGATGATGCGAGGACGTAGATGGTAGACGTGTCACATTCCGCAGATGTCGATGCCACCACACAGGGCATCGAACTGACACCCGAAAGAAATTATTTCTATTGGAGTGAAAAACTATGTTCCTTAGACAGGAACTGAAAACCTTTTACAATTTCGTTCTTAATGTATCATAGATATTTTTTACATATTAAAAACAATGAAATTGAATGTATACACGAATATATAAATGAAGAGACTCATTTAGCTTTTTCACATATAATTTCATCATAAATAAATCATTTACAAATAAGTAACCTATTACAAGTAGCCTATTGTTTCTTTCACGATATATGAATTACCGCTACGCTTTCCGAGGCACAATCGGAGTTTTGTTGAAAAACTAAAAATATTTAATTCATTTCATTTTGAAAAGGTATTACATCCGCCTGAGCTAAGAAAACCGATTTAAACGATGTAAATTCCGAATCAGAACTGAAAACAATTTCTCATTCTAGAAACGAACTATGTTGAAAACAATATTTTTTTGTCCTTACAACCCTTATTTTGTAGCTGCTCATTCTGATTTATATTCTTATTGAAACCTTTGCAACAAATTTTCTTTAAAAACTGCTCTTAAATTGATTTGAGAATTAGAAAATATCTTTCCCACGATTGAATATATATTCCTCTAACAGGTTGTAAGTTTATAAACACCTAGCATAGATGATTTTCTGTCCAAAGTTATCTTAATTATGCTAAACAGTCATATGTTTTGTATTTAATGTATTCGTACTTATCTTCACCGTTTTTAATTCTTTATATTGCTGTATGTTATCCTGTTTTAATGGAAGATGGGACTTATCATTCCCAATTTCGCCAAATAAAGTCGTTAGCTATCTATCTCGAGAAGAAACGAATAATCCATAGAAAGTAGCTAATTTAAACAAACGCCTTAAAGAAAAGCACCGCCTATATTTTTATGTACGTTAATGTGGAAGAAAAGGACTTCAAGAGTTATTTACCTTACGGTATTCTCAGAAAAGACACGAACAGCCGGTAGCAGTACAGCCAGGAACAGAAGATTGGTCACCATTTGAAGCGTTTACTCGCAAGGAATGGAAATAATAATGATGCGAAGAAAATTAGTTTGTTCGTGCGGAAACAGCGTTAGAATATAACTGTGGAAAAACCGATGAAGATACTACTTAAGTAAATTTTCTTGATAAGCAATGACAGAGTAAGAAGAGTCAAGGAAATATGTGCTGGATTAAGAGGGGGAAAGCGTGAGCCGATATAGACCGAATCGCACGTAAACTTTCTGGTGAAATGAAGGCAGAGAGAGAAAAACGAGGCATTCGCAATTGAAGATAATCCACATTTTAAAACGCACTGAGATATGTAGCTTAATCTTACTACGTAGAGAAGTCTTTAAACGCGATATGAGAGCTTGAATTTTTTATGAATGAAATAAAGCCCAAGAAACCACCAGGTTTGATGTTTCATTGAAATGAATTTAGGATAAATGCAAAAATGTCAGTTTACAAGAGTTAAGCACTTCTGTGGATTAAAAGATATATAAAAATCGAGATAAATGTATTATAATTCGGGTTCTAGAGAGGTGTACTATTAGTTACAAATCCACGATAACAAACATTTATTTTGTATTAAATTGAAAGTAGGAGTAGCTTTTTGTAATTATTATTGTATCTTGCCATATTAACTTTTTCAGTTGGCAACATCCGTGTGAATCTGTAGAAGTTTTGAAATTTTTATTGTGAAGTTTGTCTCAGATATTCCGTCGCAAAGTTTGTCAAAAAATATTCGATTTTTCGTCTCCTCTCTAAAGTATCAATTATTATATATTTTAAAAAATATTGGATATCTTTCAGGGAATGACAATCTATTTGCTTTTGTGGGCCCAATATTAACCATCTTTTTTATTATCCTACAGATGGAATTCCGATGCTTATTTGCCTAATTTACCTTAGTTTATAACCTGAACAAAAATAGTTTTCATTTCTACATTTAGAATAGATTTGCAAGAAAATTCGAATTATGATGCTCAATAGATTAACATACACTCTATTCAGCCACTAAGTCTCGCACAAGATGTATTTGGTTATACTTGATAGTATCAAGTTTAACCTATAATATAATCATAAATTTTTAAAATTATTTTTGAAGTTTTCTGACTTGGAGGTCGAGTTAAATTAGGTTAATAGTTTTTCCATATAAATACTCGATTCCCTGAATGATGAATACCTCTCATGTAATTTTAACGACATATATTTTCTTCTTAGATTAATTCTCCAACTCTTAGTATAATATATCAAGATGTAACAGATCATTTAAGTACCACAGAGTTCATTGAAGTTTATAAACAAAAAATATTGGAATATAACTCCGAAAGATAATTTAATTCATGTCGGGCTCCAGGACTGTGTAATCTGTGTCGCACTTCAGGTGTTGGAATCCACGTGTGATATTATTTTAAACAGTCGAAGGTTTTCCAACAAGAATACTTTAATTCATGTTCAAGAAAGAGGGAGGAGCTAAAATATTTTTACTAGCATATCTGAAAATATAATGGTATCTTCTTTTCGGATAACGTCGTCCATGCCATATACAAGAAATGGAAAGAAAAAGGGGAATTTCCCGTAGATAAGGGGATACGAATGCGGAAGATTGGTAAGAAAAGAAGCTCCTGGGCACGTACTCTGTGGGTGTATATCGGTGTTAAAAAGAAGTCCTCCCTCACACAAATCTTTTCGACGTCGAATACAGACACTCACTTCGGCGACTGCTAGCGAAGGTAGGATTTCAGTGTAATTACTTTTTTATACGGTTACTCCAGTTTATTCTAACAAACACAAAATTTAAAATTTTCATTTCATTTTCTTGTGTTGATTCATAGGAATTTTTAAATAAAAGATATTTTTACAGTATACTCAAGTATTTCTTTATATACTGAAATGAAGTGATTTATATGAGCCTCCATCACTGTTAACATCCAGAGCTATTTTTATTGAAGAATAAAAAGTTGTCCACATTTCTGAATCACTCGAAGAAATTTTCTTTTCAGGGTACGTTTCCGGAAAAGATATTTACGTATTTTTTTTTTTTTGAAAACCTCAAAAGTTACATTTACTAATATCTTTATGTATTCATCTATGTTTGAATCAATGTAATAACATTTATTATTATATTTCCGAAAAATAATTATCATTTTTATATTTGTATTACATCATTAGGATATTTATTATTTTTTATTGATAACTACCTTAGTTAGGTTGAGATAATTTCATTTTATAAAGTCTTTATTAATTTTTATTTTCTGAAGTCTACAGTCTCCTTGGATACATTTAAAGGTAACCATTATATGCATAAATCGCTATAAAAGTGTTTTATTTGGGAAAATGGTAATTCTTAGTTGTATTTTAATCTCAAATAAAATAATCTCAATGTCTCGAAAGTAAAAAAAATCGCTTAAAATATGGTATGCGTATGTTTTTTTATTATTCTATAAATATCTATGTGTGTACATTGATTCCAAAACTCAAAAATCGAAATGCAAAAAGTGGGAGACTTTTGTATGCCCTTACGATTGAGCAGTAACGAGGCATCAGAAAACTACAAATAAATGTCGTGATTTACAATTGATACTTTTTTGAAGTGGGAAACAAAGAGGAACAATACTACGTTTGTTTGGAAAGGTATGTCTTACAATGTGGATGTATTTCATAGAATAAAACCTTAATTTTTTGAGTTTTACATGATTTCCTAACATTAGGAGATAAGAGAAAAATACGTTACTATTGAACTTATATATGCTGTTTTTCATTGAAAATATAAAATTTTTGGCCCCTAATATTTATCGTTCAGGAAATGAGGCTTTGCTATAGTCTAACCACAGAAATTCCAAAGTTTTATTTTTTTATATATAGTTGTTTGGTAGAAAATAATGTGTCACGAGACTATTGAAAACTATTGCCTGGCTCTTCTTCTAGAATCGTACAGTATCGTACAAAAGATATTGCAGATCTTGATATACAAGAGATATTTATTTGAAGAATATAAGTTAAATAAAAGCAAGTGGGTTACCTTAAAAAGAAATAAAACCTGCACGACGTATAAGCACATATATGATAAATATGTACATCTTAATTTTGAATGAATAATTCACCCGCACTTTTAATTCATATTTTATTATTTTTAATATTTTATAAATGCCTAGGAACCTAAGATTAATATGTAATCTTTAGGATTTAAGGTAAGCTATTCTGCATCAACAACTGCGACGAATGTAATTGATACTGCGAATTAAGGATTTCACACGAAATTCTTTGGACATAACCGTATTAATGGTAAAAAATTTTGGCGGGAACTACCAATTTAAGTGTCGTTTAAATTGTTTTCGACGGGTTTCAAAGCTTTTCCGTAACAGCACAATTAGCATAAGATAAAATTTACAGAAATCTTCTTTTTTATTATTAATTCTTTTCTTGATCTAATAAAGATCTTTAACAGTTTGTCATCGCAGGTAATAGATGATAAATGATTCTTTTTTAACTTAAAAGTTCGTTTATCAAAAACAACGTACAGGAAAGTGTAACTCAAAGTATTTACATAAGTCAAAATGACTATAACTAGACTGCCATGTGCGTCTCAAATATTAAAAGATCCTTGAAGATATCTTTTGATAAAGGTAAGCAATTGTCCTTTACAGCCCTTACAATCATGTGCTTTGGTTAAAGAAAATTAATTTTAAAAGATATTTATCTTATTATATTCCACAGGAGAATAAGAATATAATAGGATATATATATCTTGAAAATTAATACTCTATAGGAGTATTTCATTGTGGAAATTTTTTAGTCAAGAAACAGAACATAAGAAATATTAAGTTTTTTTTTCTTTTTATTCTTCATATTTCCATTAAAAGTTTACCCTCTATAACCTTTTATATAAAGACTCTTACTAGAATGCTTACTGCGAGCAGGATTATTATATATAATGAATGTTTTTTAGAATACTCCAATAACAGTCGTTCGGAACTCACTATTTAAAGCATATATTATACTTTCCGTTACTCGTTAATTCTTTTCATGGATTTGTAATCCGGGTTGGCGTCTCAAATTAGTGTTGTGGTCTCTCCTCATTTTTTGAGTCTATGATGCCGGATTGGATTCTCAAATTAGTGACGACAGGTATCTGTGGCATTTTCTCTCCTTTATTTTCATCGTTTCCAGAAGAATCGGATGAGTGAGCCTAAAAGACGACAAGATAAGAATTATTGAAATTAATTTATTTTTCTTTACTTAACATATTAATATCAAGATAAATGCGTCGATTTAAAATAAAAAGCGGTGATACGAAATGTATCGTTTTCGTAAAGTTTAATTATTTGATGAATGAGGGTTAGCTTAAAAAGTAAAGACTTACTACTAAATGTCCAAGGTGGAGCCCTTGAGATTCGCCATTCGTTTTATTCTTTTCTGGACCATTTCCACCGCTGAATGAACAAAAAACAAGTTTGCATACAATTAGAAACCAATAAAAAAACATTTTTAACAGAAGGATTTTGTGGCTTCTGAGATTATTCATTCAATGCCAAGAGTGAACATAAGTTATTAATTTAAACTAACTTTAATCTTTAGGAATAGTTAACTTTAAAATTGGAATCCTTTCTAAAGGTGTACTTTTTCATCAATTAAATTGGAAATGAAATCCTTTTAGAACTTTTTATGACTATCTTATCTAAGAAAAGTGCAATCAGTTTTCAGAAGTTTGCGGGAATCACTGACAGCAATGGATGGCAAAAACCTTATTAAACCGATCCAAGTTTAATGACTGACATTCTCAATATCGTGAAGAGAAATAGCTCATTTTACAGACCAAATTATGGGTGAAAATTTACATATAAAATATCTACATAAGTTTTTTATTATTAAATGTATTTTATGAGAGCATGATTCTTCTTATGCAGAAATATAATCATCAACTTCGAAAATAGAAGTCGAAATCATAATATATTTTTATTGCTAGAAATGAAATGTTTACGCTCATCGTTTTTTAAATGTAATACTTTTAGGCGCATCTTACTCTTGATTTTGCGGGATCATTTTTTTTGGGCTCGGAACTCCTACAATACGAGGTTTTTCCTCGTCACTCTCCCTGCAAAAGAAGGTTAGGATTACACTCTAATAATTATTGCCGGCATAAGAGAAAAAGTAAAAAAACTCAAAAATCACTCTCTAAGATTTGATGAAAAATACCATCACATTCACGTTTTAGATAAACAAATATCAATTTATATTCGTCTCGATCTCTTATACTTGATCGAATTATGCGTTGGAATCGTGGTAAAAATTTATCTACGAGTAAGTCTTGTATCTCAAGAATAGCTCATACAGTTCGGAAATTTAAAAGAATAGATTTATATAGTGAATAATTTAAGTGTAAATAAATGAAATTTAAATCGAGCTCTTACACATTATCGGCGAAACAAGTAGCCAGGAAAAAGACCGTCAGGATGAAGATCTTCATGATGCACAAAAAAGTGACTTGTCTTACAGCTGCTCAGAGGTTGTCCTGCGTTGAGCTTGTCGAGCCTTCAAGTGCTCATCCGAAGTATTTGTATGCGATCGCATAGAGGACAAGTGTGAGGAGAGAAGGTTCCAGAAACGAAGGCATAAAGCGTAGAGATAACTACGTGAGTTCGTGAGATATAAGGAGTTAGATGCTGAAGAGAATGAGGTACATCAACGCAAAAATACGCGTGAACTATTACGTAATTCTAAGAATTACATTTCTGCTGAAATATCTAATGCGTTTATGACATATTTATGAACCTTCGATAACATACGAGGAATCAACCAGCGACAAAAATTCCCAAAATAAACTTCACATTCACATCTTACTTCTCATTTCCTGCTATTATTAAAAAATAACTTAGTTTTAACCCTTAGTTCTAAAATTCTTATATTTTACGCTCATTTTAATTCCGAACGCTCAAACTTTAAAACTTTAATCATCACGGTATAAAATTACTTCATACGTTTATGATCTCTTTTTATAGATGTTTCCTATGCGTGAATAAAATAACGGAAAATTTTCTAATTACTTACTATAATCAATGATTTATTCGCATGAGTGTAACTGGAAAAGGCAGAATATCACTCTCATATTTAATGATAATGTAATTGAAATACGAAAGTTAGCTGTACAGCAAAATAAATACAAAAACTTAAACTTTAATACTGTGCTACTAATGCATTCAGTATATATTTATTCGTCGAGAATTAGTTTTGTATTCTTGAAGGAACCGTTTTTTATGATGTAATTATTATTATTGTCTGTTAGAGCTACAAATAGGCACCAGGCCTGGTGGTAGCTCTCTTTTCAGGGGAACAAATGAAACCAACCTAAATGTTTTAGAATAGATATTAGTGAGTAAGAAATAATGAGTATGATCTCTTCTTTTGTTTCTTTTATTTGATATTTGTTGATACGCACCTGCTGTTACTGCTTTTAGAAGTAATATTCAAATTCATATCGATGGCTACTCACTTGTCATTATGGATTCGTCCTCAATCAGTATTAATATAAACTTAATTTGAAGTTTAAAAATTATTTGAGTGATTGGAAACGATTTGAAAAATATCTGACTACTTAAGAAGCGATCCCAATAGCGAATTCATCAGATTAAATTGCCCATAAGTACTTTGTATATCTTTAAATATTTGCTCTGGATAGCTTTCAACGTGTTGCGAGAGGAAAATACACTAATGAATGCAATAAAAAAGTTTAAGATATTCTGCATTTTAAGAGAATAGGTTTATTCAAAAAGTATCGCGAATTTTGGATTTTCGCGGGCTACGTAATGTTCGATTTTTGATCTTTTGGTGGCGTTATGTTGTTACTTATGTCCCTTACTTATTCTGACAATGTCGGCCATTTGGAATGTTTAGTTAATTTTTGGCAGCTGTTTTGCTTGGATGTGTTTAGGCTTGTCTTCGATTTTCGTCTATTCCAAAAAATGGATCAAAGAATTTGTATCATTTGTATTTGTGAATAAATTTTACTTTAAGTGCATTTTGCTTTTCTATTCTCTAAGAAGTTGATCCTCTGTACTAACTAGAAAATTGCTAGCTTTGCCAACAGTGAAACATTGATGAAACTTGGCTTTTTATGTTTAATATATCCATTATTTAACATTTTCTACTTGCAAAAGCTGATTCTTCAACCTTTTTATCTTCAAGATATTTCATATCGTAATTCAAATCAAATCGTTTAAGCGGAAAGAGGACAAAATAAATCCGATCGGCTTCTTATAGTTAATTTTTATTAAGGATATGTTTTCACATATTTTTAAATAGAATTGTTGCTTAAAATATGAATTTTTCTTTCCCAGTTGTAGTTGTTTCAAACGTAGTCAATTTCTCACTATATGGAATATATTACATGCACAAATCACACAAAATGTTCTGAAGGTTAGCCTCTGGTTTGTTTCGGCTGCATTTTCGGCTTTTCCGAAGTTGTCCGAGGTGTTGTCCGAGGTGATGTCCGAGGTGTTGTCCGAGGTGATGTCCTAGGTGATGTCCGAGGTGTTGACTGAGGTGTTGTCCGAAGAGGTTTAGCAAGGGCAACCTGTTTCGTTGTAGTTGGGTTGTTTGGTATTCTGTTGCTAGTGCTATCGTTTTTTAGCGGTGTAGTCACTGAGACACCGTTTCGTGTTGATGATTCTTGTTCTTCTTCCTGATTTCTACGAACATCTGATATCTTTGCCATTATATCTCTAATTCCGACTAATAAACGCGGTCGAATCTGAAAATTGAAACATTTATAATGAATATCAACGAGAAGAATTTTCAGGTTACGAAATTTAATACGACAGAGAAAATAATTTGAGATCGCATCACTTTTAAACAGCTTAAAATAGCTATTAAAACGGAGTATAGATCGAATATGATATTAATTATCTTACCAGTTTTTGCATTGTTCCCTCATTCGTTTCGTAGGTATTTGTAGTACCGTAAGCGCTGTAAAATAAGTTTGCGAATAAATAGTTTTTAACGTTCGCTCGCAATGTATGAATTTTAAGTCTCGTTAAAATGTGTACATGCGTACGTGGATAGCTTGTGAGTTATTCGTGAGTCGTTCGGAAGTTTAAAAAGGAATCAACTCGTTCGTTGTGCAATTCGTTGTGAAATTTTTTGGTGAATTTTACCAACAACTATACATGTAGATTTTTAATATTTTTGCAATTAATTTCTATTTATGTATTTAAAATATTATTATGAATGGAGAAAATATGCTAATAATTCATTTGATCGGTTTTAAATTTTTACTACGCTTTAGTACTTAAACGAATGCTGTCAAAGACAATCAATTATTTGTATAAATCAATTGTTGAAATTAATCAAAAATTGCATTGTCCATAAAAATATGCAGAGAAAATAAGTTAACAGAAATTAAGATGAAAGAACCATAATACTCTTCATGAAGTCATGATAAATGTGATTATGATGTGAGTTTAGGCTCCGAAAGAATAATTTATTAAAAATAAATGATATTTCTTAAAAATTAATTTGGAGTCAGAAATTTAATGATAATTTTAATGTTGTAAAATGGTACAGTTTAAGTAAATATTGCAGTTTTCCTCTATAAGTTAAGAAAAATAACTTCATTTAAGAGTGATAAAAATCAATTAAATGCTTAATTAATATTAATATATGTTAATAAAAAATAATTCACTAGACTTCTTCACTAAAGATATATAGTTTGAAATTTTTACAAAGTTGCGAGGTTTTTCATTCTCCTCAATCAGAATTTAAAATATAGTTTATATTGCTACAGTATAGGTATTTTATCTAGATACAAATATACTAAACATATACATAGATACTAAAATTCCCTTGAGAGAATGTAATTCTTCTGATACGTTAAATGAAGTACTTCATTTTTTGCATAGTATAGAGGTGCATTTAATGTATATTTTAATATACATATTTTACACGAAAGTTGACGATTGGTTTATAATATATGTATCATTTTACATTTAGCATGTGTTATAAATAAATTCTTACTAGTTATCAGCATAGGAATCCAGCATGAGAAGGATGAGAAGTACAATCTTAAAGAACAAGTTTAGTTCCATCTCTTTGGATATATAACTCGAGATGTCTCTTGATGCCTGTTAAGTTAGATGTCCTCGAAGCACAAGTAATTTTTAAATACTCGGCAAAGTTGCCTAGATTTAAAGTAGAGCTTATTAGTGATATTACGTAAGAATCTTGCAAAACGATAGATATCTACGTGAGTTCGTGCGTAAATTTTCACGTTTGGAAGAAAAATGCCTATACACGTTTATTTTTTACGGTACTCTGTTAAATTTCTCCAAAATTAGGGAACATAGTTTATAATACTATTTTATGAATTTAATTTTTAAAAGCCAAGAAATTTTATTCTTATGGTGTTTGATAAAGGTTACTTTTATCTTACTCAATACATCGATCTAATGGCCCAATAAAGTATTTTTACACTGTCACCAAGATAGGAGATTTTTAAAATAGTCCAATAATAATAATAAGAGGTTTTAAAAATGCGCATTGAATTGCGCCCTCGTATTTCCAAATATTTTTCTTTCCCATAGTTTTCATTTATATCTTACGATAGTAATTTTTTCCTAATGAAATTATTCCCATAATTTTTTAATGTTGGAAATTCACAGTTTGACTGATAAATAAAATACAATATTTCATAAGCTTTAAATTAAGAAAGGAAATATTATTATCGAACTAGATTAGACTACCAAGTTATTAAATAAATTCCATCTCTATCAAATTTTTTCTTGAATCATTTAATTACGATTAATGACCCTTGATAATACGATTTTCCCTAAATTTTACATTTTTAACATCTGTGAACAATGAATTATAAAAAAAATTATGAAAGGCCGACCTTTTAATAATTCATATTTATTTAGTACTTTAACTCTAAATTTAAGTGGTCCATTGTTCATAGTTCCGTTTTACTACATACTTCGCTAATATTGAAAGAGTTACAAAAGTTTTATCAAAAATTTGAAGATTGTCATTTCATAACCTATATGATGAGAAAACATTCTTTAACTTTAAAAACCTCTTGCTACGTTTTAGGAGTTACTGTTAGATCATTTTTACGATAATTGCCTAACAAGAGGACACAAAGGAGAATTATGCTACTGCTAGAAAAAAATACAGAGAACTAACATCGATGTACAAAATGTATGATATTTTGATCAGATTTTTTTTAATGTTAAAGGAATAAACTAAATATCCTAATGAAATTTCGGACAAAGAAAATAAGTGTCAGAGTTAGATTAATGGAGAAAACATCGGCCATCTACAGGTACGGTACGGCTGTCGCACAATATTAAAGACATGGAAAAAGATCTTAATTTCATGAAAAAACTTCGCGGAAGATCAGAAGGTTACAGAAACGTCGGCTCTCTAAACAATAGTGTGAAATATTGACGTATTGAAATACATATTGAAGACATTATGTATCCCTTTTAAGAAATGCGTACTGAAATGTCTATCAATAGAGTTATAAATTTCGTCATTACAAATATAAGAAGATACAAATTACGAATCCGGAAGAGCAATAGGATAAAATCAGAGAAATTTATTTAAGAAGAGGTCAACGCATAGCAATATATCATCCCATTAGCAAAGAACAATTTAATAAAACAACAAATTTATTTCAATATCTTCTGTAAAGCATACACGAAAACTTTTATGCCAAATAATAGTGTTACTGTTTTAAAAATAAGTAATAAATGAAAATAATGAAATTACAATATCACTCACGAAAAATTTATATTGAAACCTACAGTCATCCGTAGCTTCCTTGAATTAGACATCTTCCGAGGATTAGAAACAAATACAGCATCAATTCTATAATTTGAATATTGATTATTTAATATATATAAACTTATGTATGCTAGACATAAGTTTATATTTATATAGAATTATATTATAGAAAAAAAGGGAAAAATTAACACCATCAGTTTTCAAAATCATTCAAAAAACTGCAAATTCTTCGGATTCTATTCCGAGAAGAGAAGAATTTATGTAGAGAAAGGTACTTTCTTGTTTTATAATTGTGGTTCACATCTGCTATATCAGTAAAAAGTAAAAAGGATATACCTTAATTAAAATCTTAAAATAAACTAATCCCTGGAATGAGATGAAAGAAGGTAAGCGAAAGATTAATAAAAGATTGGTATTCCTTACAAAAGAATTAAAAATAACTGAGGGTATTAAAATATTCTCAGGAATTGTTTTGCTTCTAAATTGAGCTTTTATTGTATAATGAAAAATACCGTTTACACAAAAACAAAAGTATTATTATATAAATATTAAATAGTATTTTATTACAGAAAAACAACTAAATACATTCACATACATTTCCCTTAAATAAGTGAACAAGTTAAATTACAAAATTCCTAGAAGCAATGAATAAATATAATTCTACAATTAAGGAATAAATGTCGATTAAAACGGGGCAAGAAAAAGAATGATTGAAAAAATAATAATTACAAATTTTTGGTAGGCTCTTTAAATAGACGAGATCGATTAATTACACAACTTTTTAAAAAGATTTTTCTCATTAAGAAATTCCTGCAAAAAATATCACATGATTAAAAAAACCATTAACGAGGAGAAAAGGGGCAAGATTATGGGGAAGGCGGATTATTATTGGAACTTTCTGTAGACGAATGAGAGGCAGCAGATGAGGAGGTATCAGGAGCCGCTGTTGTTGACGAAGTGGTATCGGCAGATGAGGGTGATGCGGATGTTACATTAGAACTCTCCGTAGATGGGGAGGCCTCAGGCGTAGGTGCTGTTGAGGAAGTGGTATCGGCAGATGAGGGTGATGCGGATGTTACATTAGAATTCTCCGTAGATGGGGAGGCCTCAGGCGTAGGTGCTGTTGAGGAAGTGGTATCGGCAGATGAGGGTGATGCGGATGTTACATTAGAATTCTCCGTAGATGGGGAGGCCTCAGGCGTAGGTGCTGTTGAGGAAGTGGTATCGGCAGATGAGGATGATGCGGATGTTACATTAGAATTCTCCGTAGATGGGGAAACCTCAGGCGTAGGTGCTGTTGAGGAAGTGGTATCGGCAGATGAGGATGATGCGGATGTTACATTAGAACTCTCCGTAGATGGGGAGACCTCAGGCGTAGGTGCTGCTGAGGAAGTGGTATCGGCAGATGAGGATGATGCGGATGTTAAATTAGAACTCTCCGTAGATGGGGAGACATCAGGCGTAGGTGCTGCTGAGGAAGTGGTATCGGCAGATGAGGATGATGCGGATGTTACATTAGAACTCTCCGTAGATGGGGAGACATCAGGCGTAGGTGCTGCTGAGGAAGTGGTATCGGCAGATGAGGATATTGCGGATGATAAATTAGAACTCTCCGTAGATGGGGAGACATCAGGCGTAGGTGCTGCTGAGGAAGTGGTATCGGCAGATGAGGATGATGCGGATGTTACATTAGAACTCTCCGTAGATGGGGAGACATCAGGCGTAGGTGCTGCTGAGGAAGTGGTATCGGCAGATGAGGATGACGCGGATGTTACATTAGAACTCTCCGTAGATGGGGAGACATCAGGCGTAGGTGCTGTTGAGGAAGTGGTATCGGCAGATGAGGATGATGCGGATGTTACATTAGAACTCTCCGTAGATGGGGAGACATCAGGCGTAGGTGCTGCTGAGGAAGTGGTATCGGCAGATGAGGATGATGCGGATGTTACATTAGAACTCTCCGTAGATGGGGAGACATCAGGCGTAGGTGCTGCTGAGGAAGTGGTATCGGCAGATGAGGATGATGCGGATGTTACATTAGAACTCTCCGTAGATGGGGAGACATCAGGCGTAGGTGCTGTTGACGAAGTGGTATCGGCAGATGAGGGTGATGCGGATGTTACATTAGAATTCTCCGTAGATGGGGAGGCCTCAGGCGTAGGTGCTGTTGAGGAAGTGGTATCGGCAGATGAGGGTGATGCGGATGTTACATTAGAATTCTCCGTAGATGGGGAGACATCAGGCGTAGGTGCTGTTGAGGATGTGGTATCGGCAGATGAGGATGATGCGGATGTTACATTAGAACTCTCCGTAGATGGGGAGACCTCAGGCGTAGGTGCTGCTGAGGAAGTGGTATCGGCAGATGAGGATGATGCGGATGTTACATTAGAACTCTCCGTAGATGGGGAGACATCAGGCGTTGGTGCTGTTGAGGAAGTGGTATCGGCAGATGAGGATGATGCGATTGTTACATTAGAACTCTCCGTAGATGGGGAGACTTCAGGCGTAGGTGCTGTTGAGGAAGTGGTATCGGCAAATGAGGAGGATGCGGATGTTACATTAGAACTCTCCGTAGATGGGGAGACCTCAGGCGTAGGTGCTGCTGAGGAAGTGGTATCGGCAGATGAGGATGATGCGGATGTTACATTAGAACTCTCCGTAGATGGGGAGACATCAGGCGTTGGTGCTGTTGATGAAGTGGTATCGGCAGATGAGGAGGATGCGGATAGTACATTAGAACTCTCCGTAGATGGGGAGACCTCAGGCGTAGGTGCTGCTGAGGAAGTGGTATCGGAAGATGAGGGTGATGCGGATGTTACATTAGAATTCTCCGTTGATGGGGAGGCCTCAGGCGTAGGTGCTGCTGAGGAAGTGGTATCGGCAGATGAGGGTGATGCGGATGTTACATTAGAATTCTCCGTTGATGGGGAGGCCTCAGGCGTAGGTGCTGTTGAGGAAGTGGTATCGGCAGATGATGGTGATGCGGATGGTACATTAGAACTCTCCGTAGATGGGGAGACATCAGGCGTAGGTGCTGTTGAGGAAGTGGTATCGGCAGATGAGGGTGATGCGGATGTTACATAAGAACTCTCCGTAGATGGGGAGACTTCAGGCGTAGGTGCTGCTGAGGAAGTGGTATCGGCAGATGAGGATGATGCGGATGTTAAATTAGAACTCTCCGTAGATGGGGAGACATCAGGCGTAGGTGCTGCTGAGGAAGTGGTATCGGCAGATGAGGATGATGCGGATGTTACATTAGAACTCTCCGTAGATGGGGAGACATCAGGCGTAGGTGCTGCTGAGGAAGTGGTATCGGCAGATGAGGATGACGCGGATGTTACATTAGAACTCTCCGTAGATGGGGAGACATCAGGCGTAGGTGCTGTTGAGGAAGTGGTATCGGCAGATGAGGATGATGCGGATGTTACATTAGAACTCTCCGTAGATGGGGAGACATCAGGCGTAGGTGCGGCTGAGGAAGTGGTATCGGCAGATGAGGATGATGCGGATGTTACATTAGAACTCTCCGTAGATGGGGAGACATCAGGCGTAGGTGCTGCTGAGGAAGTGGTATCGGCAGATGAGGATGATGCGGATGTTACATTAGAACTCTCCGTAGATGGGGAGACATCAGGCGTAGGTGCTGTTGACGAAGTGGTATCGGCAGATGAGGGTGATGCGGATGTTACATTAGAATTCTCCGTAGATGGGGAGGCCTCAGGCGTAGGTGCTGTTGAGGAAGTGGTATCGGCAGATGAGGGTGATGCGGATGTTACATTAGAATTCTCCGTAGATGGGGAGGCCTCAGGCGTAGGTGCTGTTGAGGAAGTGGTATCGGCAGATGAGGATGATGCGGATGTTACATTAGAACTCTCCGTAGATGGGGAGACATCAGGCGTAGGTGCTGTTGACGAAGTGGTATCGGCAGATGAGGGTGATGCGGATGTTACATTAGAATTCTCCGTAGATGGGGAGGCCTCAGGCGTAGGTGCTGTTGAGGAAGTGGTATCGGCAGATGAGGGTGATGCGGATGTTACAATAGAATTCTCCGTTGATGGGGAGGCCTCAGGCGTAGGTGCTGTTGAGGAAGTGGTATCGGCAGACGAGGATGATGCGGATGTTACATTAGAACTCTCCGTAGATGGGGAGACCTCAGGCGTAGGTGCTGCTGAGGAAGTGGTATCGGCAGATGAGGGTGATGCGGATGTTACATTAGAATTCTCCGTTGATGGGGAGGCCTCAGGCGTAGGTGCTGTTGAGGAAGTGGTATCGGCAGATGATGGTGATGCGGATGGTACATTAGAACTCTCCGTAGATGGGGAGACATCAGGCGTAGGTGCTGTTGAGGAAGTGGTATCGGCAGATGAGGGTGATGCGGATGTTACATAAGAACTCTCCGTAGATGGGGAGACTTCAGGCGTAGGTGCTGCTGAGGAAGTGGTATCGGCAGATGAGGATGATGCGGATGTTAAATTAGAACTCTCCGTAGATGGGGAGACATCAGGCGTAGGTGCTGCTGAGGAAGTGGTGTCGGCAGATGAGGATGATGCGGATGTTACATTAGAACTCTCCGTAGATGGGGAGACATCAGGCGTAGGTGCTGCTGAGGAAGTGGTATCGGCAGATGAGGATGACGCGGATGTTACATTAGAACTCTCCGTAGATGGGGAGACATCAGGCGTAGGTGCTGTTGAGGAAGTGGTATCGGCAGATGAGGATGATGCGGATGTTACATTAGAACTCTCCGTAGATGGGGAGACATCAGGCGTAGGTGCTGCTGAGGAAGTGGTATCGGCAGAGGAGGATGATGCGGATGTTACATTAGAACTCTCCGTAGATGGGGAGACATCAGGCGTAGGTGCTGCTGAGGAAGTGGTATCGGCAGATGAGGATGATGCGGATGTTACATTAGAACTCTCCGTAGATGGGGAGACATCAGGCGTAGGTGCTGTTGACGAAGTGGTATCGGCAGATGAGGGTGATGCGGATGTTACATTAGAATTCTCCGTAGATGGGGAGGCCTCAGGCGTAGGTGCTGTTGAGGAAGTGGTATCGGCAGATGAGGGTGATGCGGATGTTACATTAGAATTCTCCGTAGATGGGGAGGCCTCAGGCGTAGGTGCTGTTGAGGAAGTGGTATCGGCAGATGAGGATGATGCGGATGTTACATTAGAATTCTCCGTAGATGGGGAGGCCTCAGGCGTAGGTGCTGCTGAGGAAGTGGTATCGGCAGATGAGGATGATGCGGATGTTACATTAGAACTCTCCGTAGATGGGGAGACATCAGGCGTAGGTGCTGTTGAGGAAGTGGTATCGGCAGATGAGGATGATGCGGATGTTACATTAGAACTCTCCGTAGATGGGGAGACATCAGGCGTTGGTGCTGTTGAGGAAGTGGTATCGGCAGATGAGGATGATGCGGATGTTACATTAGAATTCTCCGTTGATGGGGAGGCCTCAGGCGTTGGTGCTGTTGAGGAAGTGGTATCGGTAGATGAGGATGATGCGGATGTTACATTAGAACTCTCCGTAGATGGGGAGACATCAGGCGTAGGTGCTGTTGAGGAAGTGGTATCGGCAGATGAGGAGGATGCGGATGTTACATTAGAACTCTCCGTAGATGGGGAGACATCAGGCGTAGGTGCTGTTGAGGAAGTGGTATCGGCAGATGAGGAGGATGCGGATGTTACATTAGAACTCTCCGTAGATGGGGAGACCTCAGGCGTAGGTGCTGCTGAGGAAGTGGTATCGGCAGATGAGGATGATGCGGATGTTACATTAGAATTCTCCGTAGATGGGGAGACATCAGGCGTAGGTGCTGTTGAGGAAGTGGTATCGGCAGATGAGGATGATGCGGATGTTACATTAGAATTCTCCGTAGATAGGGAGACATCAGGCGTAGGTGCTGTTGAGGAAGTGGTATCGGCAGATGAGGGTGATGCGGATGTTACATTAGAACTCTCCGTAGATGGGGAGACCTCAGGCGTAGGTGCTGCTGAGGAAGTGGTATCGGCAGATGAGGTTGATGCGGATGTTACAATAGAATTCTCCGTTGATGGGGAGGCCTCAGGCGTAGGTGCTGTTGAGGAAGTGGTATCGGCAGACGAGGATGATGCGGATGTTACATTAGAACTCTCCGTAGATGGGGAGACCTCAGGCGTAGGTGCTGCTGAGGAAGTGGTATCGGAAGATGAGGATGATGCGGATGTTACATTAGAATTCTCCGTAGATGGGGAGACATCAGGCGTAGGTGCTGTTGAGGATGTGGTATCGGCAGAAGAGGATGATGCGGATGTTACATTAGAACTCTCCGTAGATGGGGAGACCTCAGGCGTAGGTGCTGCTGAGGAAGTGGTATCGGCAGATGAGGATGATGCGGATGTTACATTAGAACTCTCCGTAGATGGGGAGACATCAGGCGTTGGTGCTGTTGAGGAAGTGGTATCGGCAGATGAGGATGATGCGGATGTTACATTAGAACTCTCCGTAGATGGGGAGGCCTCAGGCGTAGGTGCTGTTGAGGAAGTGGTATCGGCAGATGAGGGTGATGCGGATGTTACATTAGAATTCTCCGTAGATGGGGAGGCCTCAGGCGTAGGTGCTGTTGAGGAAGTGGTATCGGCAGATGAGGATGATGCGGATGTTACATTAGAATTCTCCGTAGATAGGGAGGCCTCAGGCGTAGGTGCTGCTGAGGAAGTGGTATCGGCAGATGAGGATGATGCGGAAGTTACATTAGAACTCTCCGTAGATGGGGAGACATCAGGCGTAGGTGCTGTTGAGGAAGTGGTATCGGCAGATGAGGATGATGCGGATGTTACATTAGAACTCTCCGTAGATGGGGAGACATCAGGCGTTGGTGCTGTTGAGGAAGTGGTATCGGCAGATGAGGATGATGCGGATGTTACATTAGAATTCTCCGTTGATGGGGAGGCCTCAGGCGTTGGTGCTGTTGAGGAAGTGGTATCGGTAGATGAGGATGATGCGGATGTTACATTAGAACTCTCCGTAGATGGGGAGACATCAGGCGTAGGTGCTGTTGAGGAAGTGGTATCGGCAGATGAGGAGGATGCGGATGTTACATTAGAACTCTCCGTAGATGGGGAGACATCAGGCGTAGGTGCTGTTGAGGAAGTGGTATCGGCAGATGAGGAGGATGCGGATGTTACATTAGAACTCTCCGTAGATGGGGAGACCTCAGGCGTAGGTGCTGCTGAGGAAGTGGTATCGGCAGATGAGGATGATGCGGATGTTACATTAGAATTCTCCGTAGATGGGGAGACATCAGGCGTAGGTGCTGTTGAGGAAGTGGTATCGGCAGATGAGGATGATGCGGATGTTACATTAGAATTCTCCGTAGATAGGGAGACATCAGGCGTAGGTGCTGTTGAGGAAGTGGTATCGGCAGATGAGGGTGATGCGGATGTTACATTAGAACTCTCCGTAGATGGGGAGACCTCAGGCGTAGGTGCTGCTGAGGAAGTGGTATCGGCAGATGAGGTTGATGCGGATGTTACAATAGAATTCTCCGTTGATGGGGAGGCCTCAGGCGTAGGTGCTGTTGAGGAAGTGGTATCGGCAGACGAGGATGATGCGGATGTTACATTAGAACTCTCCGTAGATGGGGAGACCTCAGGCGTAGGTGCTGCTGAGGAAGTGGTATCGGAAGATGAGGATGATGCGGATGTTACATTAGAATTCTCCGTAGATGGGGAGACATCAGGCGTAGGTGCTGTTGAGGATGTGGTATCGGCAGATGAGGATGATGCGGATGTTACATTAGAACTCTCCGTAGATGGGGAGACCTCAGGCGTAGGTGCTGCTGAGGAAGTGGTATCGGCAGATGAGGATGATGCGGATGTTACATTAGAACTCTCCGTAGATGGGGAGACATCAGGCGTTGGTGCTGTTGAGGAAGCGGTATCGGCAGATGAGGATGATGCGGATGTTACATTAGAACTCTCCGTAGATGGGGAGACTTCAGGCGTAGGTGCTGTTGAGGAAGTGGTATCGGCAAATGAGGAGGATGCGGATGTTACATTAGAACTCTCCGTAGATGGGGAGACCTCAGGCGTAGGTGCTGCTGAGGAAGTGGTATCGGCAGATGAGGATGATGCGGATGTTACATTAGAACTCTCCGTAGATGGGGAGACATCAGGCGTTGGTGCTGTTGATGAAGTGGTATCGGCAGATGAGGAGGATGCGGATAGTACATTAGAACTCTCCGTAGATGGGGAGACCTCAGGCGTAGGTGCTGCTGAGGAAGTGGTATCGGCAGATGAGGGTGATGCGGATGTTACATTAGAATTCTCCGTTGATGGGGAGGCCTCAGGCGTAGGTGCTGCTCAGGAAGTGGTATCGGCAGATGAGGGTGATGCGGATGTTACATTAGAATTCTCCGTTGATGGGGAGGCCTCAGGCGTAGGTGCTGTTGAGGAAGTGGTATCGGCAGATGAGGGTGATGCGGATGTTACATAAGAACTCTCCGTAGATGGGGAGACCTCAGGCGTAGGTGCTGCTGAGGAAGTGGTATCGGCAGATGAGGGTGATGCGGATGTTACATTAGAATTCTCCGTTGATGGGGAGGCCTCAGGCGTAGGTGCTGTTGAGGAAGTGGTATCGGCAGATGAGGATGATGCGGATGTTACATTAGAACTCTCCGTAGATGGGGAGACATCAGGCGTAGGTGCTGTTGAGGAAGTGGTATCGGCAGATGAGGAGGATGCGGATGTTACATTAGAACTCTCCGTAGATGGGGAGACCTCAGGCGTAGGTGCTGCTGAGGAAGTGGTATCGGCAGATGAGGATGATGCGGATGTTACATTAGAATTCTCCGTAGATGGGGACACCTCAGGCGTAGGTGCTGCTGAGGAAGTGGTATCGACAGATGAGGGTGATGCGGATGTTACATTAGAATTCTCCGTAGATGGGGAGACCTCAGGCGTTGGTGCTGCTGAGGAAGTGGTATCGGCAGATGAGGGTGATGCGGATGTTACATTAGAACTCTCCGTAGATGGGGAGACATCAGGCGTAGGTGCTGTTGAGGAAGTGGTATCGGCAGATGAGGAGGATGCGGATGTTACATTAGAACTCTCCGTAGATGGGGAGACCTCAGGCGTAGGTGCTGCTGAGGAAGTGGTATCGGCAGATGAGGATGATGCGGATGTTACATTAGAATTCTCCGTAGATGGGGACACCTCAGGCGTAGGTGCTGCTGAGGAAGTGGTATCGACAGATGAGGGTGATGCGGATGTTACATTAGAATTCTCCGTAGATGGGGAGACCTCAGGCGTTGGTGCTGCTGAGGAAGTGGTATCGGCAGATGAGGGTGATGCGGATGTTACATTAGAATTCTCCGTAGATGGTGATACTTCAGGCGTAGGTGCTGCTGAGGAAGTCGTATCGGCAGATGATGGTGATGCGGATGGTACATTAGAATTCTCCGTATATGGTGATACTTCAGGCGTAGGTGCTGATGATGAAGTCTTATCGGCAGATGAGGGTGATGCGGATGTTACATTAGAATTCTCCGTAGATGGTGATACTTCAGGCGTAGGTGCTGCTGAGGAAGTGGTATCGGCAGATGAGGGTGATGCGGATGTTACATTAGAATTCTCCGTAGATGGGGAGGCCTCAGGCGTCGGTGCTGTTGAGGAAGTGATATCGGAATATGAGGGTGATGCGGATGTTACATTAGAATTCTCCGTAGATGGGGAGGCCTCAGGCGTAGGTGCTGCTGAGGAAGTGGTATCGGCAGATGAGGAGGATGCGGATGTTACATTAGAACTCTCCGTAGATGGGGAGACATCAGGCGTAGGTGCTGTTGAGGAAGTGGTATCGGCAGATGAGGAGGATGCGGATGTTACATTAGAACTCTCCGTAGATGGGGAGACCTCAGGCGTAGGTGCTGCTGAGGAAGTGGTATCGGCAGATGAGGATGATGCGGATGTTACATTAGAATTCTCCGTAGATGGGGAGACATCAGGCGTAGGTGCTGTTGAGGAAGTGGTATCGGCAGATGAGGATGATGCGGATGTTACATTAGAATTCTCCGTAGATAGGGAGACATCAGGCGTAGGTGCTGTTGAGGAAGTGGTATCGGCAGATGAGGGTGATGCGGATGTTACATTAGAACTCTCCGTAGATGGGGAGACCTCAGGCGTAGGTGCTGCTGAGGAAGTGGTATCGGCAGATGAGGTTGATGCGGATGTTACAATAGAATTCTCCGTTGATGGGGAGGCCTCAGGCGTAGGTGCTGTTGAGGAAGTGGTATCGGCAGACGAGGATGATGCGGATGTTACATTAGAACTCTCCGTAGATGGGGAGACCTCAGGCGTAGGTGCTGCTGAGGAAGTGGTATCGGAAGATGAGGATGATGCGGATGTTACATTAGAACTCTCCGTAGATGGGGAGACCTCAGGCGTAGGTGCTGCTGAGGAAGTGGTATCGGCAGATGAGGATGATGCGGATGTTACATTAGAACTCTCCGTAGATGGGGAGACATCAGGCGTTGGTGCTGTTGAGGAAGTGGTATCGGCAGATGAGGATGATGCGGATGTTACATTAGAACTCTCCGTAGATGGGGAGACTTCAGGCGTAGGTGCTGTTGAGGAAGTGGTATCGGCAAATGAGGAGGATGCGGATGTTACATTAGAACTCTCCGTAGATGGGGAGACCTCAGGCGTAGGTGCTGCTGAGGAAGTGGTATCGGCAGATGAGGATGATGCGGATGTTACATTAGAACTCTCCGTAGATGGGGAGACATCAGGCGTTGGTGCTGTTGATGAAGTGGTATCGGCAGATGAGGAGGATGCGGATAGTACATTAGAACTCTCCGTAGATGGGGAGACCTCAGGCGTAGGTGCTGCTGAGGAAGTGGTATCGGCAGATGAGGGTGATGCGGATGTTACATTAGAATTCTCCGTTGATGGGGAGGCCTCAGGCGTAGGTGCTGCTGAGGAAGTGGTATCGGCAGATGAGGGTGATGCGGATGTTACATTAGAATTCTCCGTTGATGGGGAGGCCTCAGGCGTAGGTGCTGTTGAGGAAGTGGTATCGGCAGACGAGGATGATGCGGATGTTACATTAGAATTCTCCGTAGATGGGGAGACCTCAGGCGTTGGTGCTGCTGAGGAAGTGGTATCGGCAGATGAGGGTGATGCGGATGTTACATTAGAATTCTCCGTAGATGTTGATACTTCAGGCGTAGGTGCTGCTGAGGAAGTCGTATCGGCAGATGATGGTGATGCGGATGGTACATTAGAATTCTCCGTATATGGTGATACTTCAGGCGTAGGTGCTGATGATGAAGTCGTATCGGCAGATGAGGGTGATGCGGATGTTACATTAGAATTCTCCGTAGATGGTGATACTTCAGGCGTAGGTGCTGCTGAGGAAGTGGTATCGGCAGATGAGGGTGATGCGGATGTTACATTAGAATTCTCCGTAGATGGGGAGGCCTCAGGCGTCGGTGCTGTTGAGGAAGTGATATCGGAATATGAGGGTGATGCGGATGTTACATTAGAATTCTCCGTAGATGGGGAGGCCTCAGGCGTAGGTGCTGCTGAGGAAGTGGTATCGGCAGATGAGGAGGATGCGGATGTTACATTAGAACTCTCCGTAGATGGGGAGACATCAGGCGTAGGTGCTGTTGAGGAAGTGGTATCGGCAGATGAGGAGGATGCGGATGTTACATTAGAACTCTCCGTAGATGGGGAGACCTCAGGCGTAGGTGCTGCTGAGGAAGTGGTATCGGCAGATGAGGATGATGCGGATGTTACATTAGAATTCTCCGTAGATGGGGAGACATCAGGCGTAGGTGCTGTTGAGGAAGTGGTATCGGCAGATGAGGATGATGCGGATGTTACATTAGAATTCTCCGTAGATAGGGAGACATCAGGCGTAGGTGCTGTTGAGGAAGTGGTATCGGCAGATGAGGGTGATGCGGATGTTACATTAGAACTCTCCGTAGATGGGGAGACCTCAGGCGTAGGTGCTGCTGAGGAAGTGGTATCGGCAGATGAGGTTGATGCGGATGTTACAATAGAATTCTCCGTTGATGGGGAGGCCTCAGGCGTAGGTGCTGTTGAGGAAGTGGTATCGGCAGACGAGGATGATGCGGATGTTACATTAGAACTCTCCGTAGATGGGGAGACCTCAGGCGTAGGTGCTGCTGAGGAAGTGGTATCGGAAGATGAGGATGATGCGGATGTTACATTAGAACTCTCCGTAGATGGGGAGACCTCAGGCGTAGGTGCTGCTGAGGAAGTGGTATCGGCAGATGAGGATGATGCGGATGTTACATTAGAACTCTCCGTAGATGGGGAGACATCAGGCGTTGGTGCTGTTGAGGAAGTGGTATCGGCAGATGAGGATGATGCGGATGTTACATTAGAACTCTCCGTAGATGGGGAGACTTCAGGCGTAGGTGCTGTTGAGGAAGTGGTATCGGCAAATGAGGAGGATGCGGATGTTACATTAGAATTCTCCGTAGATGGGGAGGCCTCAGGCGTAGGTGCTGTTGAGGAAGTGGTATCGGCAGATGAGGATGATGCGGATGTTACATTAGAACTCTCCGTAGATGGGGAGACATCAGGCGTTGGTGCTGTTGATGAAGTGGTATCGGCAGATGAGGAGGATGCGGATATTACATTAGAACTCTCCATAGATGGGGAGACCTCAGGCGTAGGTGCTGCTGAGGAAGTGGTATCGGCAGATGAGGGTGATGCGGATGTTACATTAGAATTCTCCGTTGATGGGGAGGCCTCAGGCGTAGGTGCTGCTGAGGAAGTGGTATCGGCAGATGAGGGTGATGCGGATGTTACATTAGAATTCTCCGTTGATGGGGAGGCCTCAGGCGTAGGTGCTGTTGAGGAAGTGGTATCGGCAGACGAGGATGATGCGGATGTTACATTAGAACTCTCCGTAGATGGGGAGACCTCAGGCGTAGGTGCTGCTGAGGAAGTGGTATCGGAAGATGAGGATGATGCGGATGTTACATTAGAACTCTCCGTAGATGGGGAGACCTCAGGCGTAGGTGCTGCTGAGGAAGTGGTATCGGCAGATGAGGATGATGCGGATGTTACATTAGAACTCTCCGTAGATGGGGAGACATCAGGCGTTGGTGCTGTTGAGGAAGTGGTATCGGCAGATGAGGATGATGCGGATGTTACATTAGAACTCTCCGTAGATGGGGAGACTTCAGGCGTAGGTGCTGTTGAGGAAGTGGTATCGGCAAATGAGGAGGATGCGGATGTTACATTAGAACTCTCCGTAGATGGGGAGACCTCAGGCGTAGGTGCTGCTGAGGAAGTGGTATCGGCAGATGAGGATGATGCGGATGTTACATTAGAACTCTCCGTAGATGGGGAGACATCAGGCGTTGGTGCTGTTGATGAAGTGGTATCGGCAGATGAGGAGGATGCGGATAGTACATTAGAACTCTCCGTAGATGGGGAGACCTCAGGCGTAGGTGCTGCTGAGGAAGTGGTATCGGCAGATGAGGGTGATGCGGATGTTACATTAGAATTCTCCGTAGATGGGGAGACCTCAGGCGTAGGTGCTGCTAAGGAAGTGTTATCGGCAGATGAGGGTGATGTGGATGTTACATTAGAATTCTCCGTAGATGGGGAGGCCTCAGGCGTCGGTGCTGCTGAGGAAGTGGTATCGGCAGATGAGGGTGATGCGGATGTTACATTAGAAATCTCCGCAGATGGTGATACTTCTGGCGTAGGTGCTGTTGAGGAAGTGGTATCGGCATATGAGGGTGATGCGGATGTTACATTAGAATTCTCCGTAGATGGGGAGACCTCAGGCGTAGGTGCTGCTGAGGAAGTGGTATCGGCAGATGAGGGTGATGCGGATGTTACATTAGAATTCTCCGTAGATGGGGAGACCTCAGGCGTCGGTGCTGCTGAGGAAGTCGTATCGGCAGATGAGGGTGATGCGGATGTTACATTAGAATTCTCCGTAGATGGGGAGGCCTCAGGCGTCGGTGCTGCTGAGGAAGTCGTATCGGCAGATGATGGTGATGCGGATGTTACATTAGAATTCTCCGTAGATGGGGAGGCCTCAGGCGTCGGTGCTGCTGAGGAAGTGGTATCGGCAGATGAGGGTGATGCGGATGTTACATTAGAAATCTCCGTAGATGGTGATACTTCTGGCGTAGGTGCTGTTGATGAAGTCGTATCGGCAGATGAGGGTGATGCGGATGTTACATTAGAACTCTCCGTGGATGGGGAGACCTCAGGCGTAGGTGCTGCTGAGGAAGTGGTATCGGCAGATGAGGGTGATGCGGATGTTACATTAGAATTCTCCGTAGATAGAGAGGACTCAGGCGTAGGTGCTGCTGAGGAAGTGGTATCGGCAGATGAGGGTGATGCGGATGTTACATTAGAATTCTCCGTAGATGGGGAGGCCTCAGGCGTAGGTGCTGCTGAGGAAGTGGTATCGGCAGATGAGGGTGATGCGGATGTTACATTAGAATTCTCCGTAGATGGGGATACCTCAGGCGTAGTTGCTGCTGAGGAAGTGGTATCGGCAGATGAGGGTGATGCGGATGTTACATTAGTTCTCTCCGTAGATGGTGATACTTCAGGCGTAGGTGCTGCTGAGGAAGTGGTATCGGCAGATGAGGGTGATGCGGATGTTACTTTAGAATTCTCCGTAGATGGTGATACTTCAGGCGTAGGTGCTGCTGAGGAAGTTGTATTGGCAGATGTGGGTGATGCGGATGTTACATTAGAATTCTCCGTAGATGGTGATACTTCAGGCGAAGGTCCTGTTGATGAAGTCGTATCGGCAGATGAGGGTGATGCGGATGTTACATTAGAACTCTCCGTAGACGGGGAGGCCTCAGGCGTAGCTGCTGCTGAGGAAGTGGTATCGGCAGATGAGGATGAAGCGGATGTGACATTAGAACTCTCCGTAGATGAGGAGGTCTGAGGTGTTGCTACTGTTTTCGATGTACTCGAAATCGTTACTGGGTCTTCTGCTACATTTTGTAGAATAGATGCAGTCGGAGTTGGTGACTCAGATATTGATAAATTATTGAGTTTTTCTTTTAATTCTTCACTTGATCCCATTGATGACGATATTGGTAACGAATCTGTTACTGTAGACATTTTAGTTATTATCGGCGTTGATTTGGATCCGAATGTTGGTTTTGTAGTGAATGCTGTTTTGTTTGTATCATTGGTTCTCTTTGTAGTTGGTTTAGGTCTATTTGTGTTCATTTTTGCTGTTGATTTTGTGGTTCCTTTTGTTATTCCTCTTGTTGTTTTTCTTGTTATTCCTCTTGTTGTTTCTCTTGTAGTTCGTCTTGTTGTTCTCCTTGTTGTTCCTCTTGTTGTTTTTCTTGTTATTCCTCTTGTTGTTTCTCTTGTAGTTGTTCTGTAAATCTTGCGTGTTGATTGAGTTACTGGTACTGTCTTCCTTGTTGTTGTTTTTTGTGTGTCCAGTGTTACTTTCTGAGTTTTATTGCTTGTTGGTGTCCTGAAGGTCTGCGTAAATCTTTTAGTTGTTGTTTGTGTTGGAGTTGTGTTATTTTTTAACTTGTTTGTAGTCGTTGTTGGTGTTGTTTTCCTTTGAATAGTTTGAGTTATTGTTTTTTGTGTTGTAGTGCTTCTTCCTTTATCAATTCCTTTTGTATTAATTTTCGTAGGAGGTGTCGGATTCGATTGCTGTTTCCTAGGAGTTGTAGATTCTCTTGATACAGAACTTTGGGCTGATGTTCTTGTTGTGAACATACGGCTTGTGTACTCCCCGTTCACAGTTGACGGTCTTGTGGTTATTGCACTTATTAGAGTTGATTTTGTTTTTGTATTTGGCGTTGTACTTGTGGTTGGAGTTGTTTGCGTGCCCTTTGTTGATTGAGGTTCAGTAGACGTTGTTAATACGGACGAGCTTGTCTGCATAGTTGTTGTTGAGGATGTAGACGTTGTTAATACGGACGAGCTTGTCTGCATAGTTGTTGTTGAGGATGTAGACGTAACCGAAGTAGGTTTTGACTTCTCTTCCTCTGGTTTAGTTTGTTCGTTTTGTCTTTTTGATCCCTCATTTCCATCCTGGAAAGTAATTTTCGATATAAACCTTTCTGATTAATGTAATGTATATGCCATTCTAAAAAAACATGTAGGTACACAAATAGCCTTTATATAATTTCCATTTGTCTTTAGGAATGAGGCAATGAAAAACGTACCCGTATTTACTTTTTTAATCATCTTACCGATCTCTGTGATGCGAGGATGAATGGTCGAACATCTCCGAAATTTGATGCCTCTCCTTTTTTTATAGAACCGGGTCTTTCGGTATCCCTGTGAAATGAATCACATTAAAGAGAAAGATAATTAATATTATATGAATTCTTAAGATTTTAAATAGCGCGATAAAAGACAATATAGAATTACAAATCGTTCTGTATCGTTTTTGCGATATCTTAAACTTATTCTTTTCCTCTACCAAGAGATACTTTACGTTCCTCTCTTCCGGAGCTTGTTTCTCCGAATGGTTCTCCACAAAAGTAAAGTATATTTACTTTGAGGATATTTAGAAATTAATGTAAAACAAATGTTTATGAATATATACATATATTATATATTGGAATAGCCCAGTACAATTTCAATTTTTTTTAACGCTTTTACCCGGAGTTTTAAATGAGATATCTTATACTCACCCAGTATCTTTGGAATCAGATCTTGAATGACCATCAGATACTTGGCCATTTTCTTCTTTTAATCTCCTACAAAGGAATGATTTATTTTATTTACAGATATGAGTGTAAAATTTATAGATTTGGAATGTTTGTAGTAAATCTGCAGCTTACAATTTTTGTATTAATTGCTAAGAATATAAAATACGATATCTTAAACTTACCCTTTTTCTTTGGCATCAGATCCTGAAGGAACATCAGTATCTGTTTTATTCTCTATTCTCCTACATGGGAATTTTAAAATATTAAATAAACTATTTTATATTAAAGACATAAAAGTGAAATTAATATAATGAAGTATTTCTAGTTAATTAACGTAGCGTCTGTTAATAGATGTCTAAGAAATATACGTATATATTTGTATAGTTTGTAGTTTAACTTTTTAATAAAAACTTTTTAAGTTGAATAAATAAGAAAAATTAAGCCAAATAAGGCCGATTCTTACCTTCCATGACTGAAACAGGTTGCTAGAACAAGTACAGTCAAAAACAATGTCAGCTTCATCATGAAGTTCACAGGGATTTGACGAAACTTGCTCTGTTGGTTCTCTTATTGAAAATGAGTAAAAAAATTGAGGAGTTTCACAGTTTAAATACTCAGAAAAAGTGTTTCTATGATAAGATTAACGAATATGGGAGTAAATTTTTCAAGAAGATATTTCAAAACAACGTGAGTACGTGAGCGAATTTGATATTAGCGCACAATAATTCGAACACGTTTGTCACCTTTAGAAAACAGATTCACTTCTTTTCGAGGTGAAAAAAAGTTCTCGGATAAAGGTTCCTCATTTATTCAAGAACCGTAAGGAGGATCCCTAATTGAAAGACTTAATAAAAAATATAGAAGATAAGTACAGATTATCCAAGATGATTTCCTTAGTATTTTATGATTGTGCCTCCGGGTCTCAGTCAACGTCCTTATAATCAAAGATGTTTGTGAACAAAATAACCATCCCCATTCTTTCACCCACTTAATTATTCTTTTAATATTTTAAAGGAAAAGAACCTGCATGTTTTACGAAACGATTGGCAATACCACAAGCCTTGATAAAAAAGTAATAAGGATTTGAAATAACTTAGTAGACTAAATAAAATTTTTACAAAAGCACCCTTTCTTATACGGAAATAAAAATGCTGTTCACTGAGAACGTTCTTTAAAAACAAATCAAGAGTACCTCCAATAAATTCTACCACGGTGGGCAAATGACAGTCGTAATTGATGCCCTACTTTTTATTTCTATGAAAATTACGGTGTTTATACGATACGTTAATTACGGATGCGGTATATATACCTCTGCTGATAAAAGACTTACAACAACTAATTCATGACTTTTAAACATAGGATATTGTTATGCTTTAGGATTCAAATAAGAGTTACCCTGATGCTACACGGATAACCGCTGGGGGATCCGGGGCTAATGATGAACTTAAAGAATAGATTAAATCGTATGATAGTTCATTCCTATGATTTTTCTCATTATAGTTAAAGTAGATTGCTAGGGAAATGGTCGTAGGAAGTAATCAATACAGAAACATATTATATCCACGCAGATTCGACACGAAGTTACTCGAGGGAGTTGTAAACGTGTGCGTAAAGATGCATCAAGACTATAAATACTACGCAAAGGTATGTTTATTTGATAACATTGAAAACAAAGTCTGGAGGAAATTTCCAAGAGGATTTGCTAAACTATGGTAAAGCGACGTTAGTCCGTGCGTGGAATTCACTAGTAGTGAGTAAAAATAATCTAGGATGCTTTATCTTCGACAGACTTTCTGCGAGTGTAAACGTTTCACTTACGCCTAAAAAACGTCATCAGCTGATGCTGCATTTTATTTTTATACATTTTTTAATTTAAGATATCTTTTGCCTCCGTACCATAATGAAAGAAATAATCCTTCTATTTCTTCAGCTTATACTTCTTTATACTTCTATCATTTTTAATATTTTTCGGGAAATCAATTCTTGGAATGTGTAAATACAAAATTAAATTATCATCAGAAAAATTAATTGCATAAATTATCAATTGGACATGTTTCCTTTAATGAAGAAATCTTGTGCCACCTTTAATGAAGTTTACTAACAACTTACATGCTTATCTTTACTCTTTACGAAATGAATTTCTTGTTTATATTGTTGATTAATTATCATAAATAGTTTTTTGGAACAAATATAAAATTTAGAGAAAAAAAACCTGATTTTCAATATTATTGAATGGTAAACATTCAGACTGTGAAGTGAGTATGTTTGTTCCAATGCCACCTACAATTTCATCGTAAATGGTATTTTTTATAATTGGTTATGCACACGATCAAATTATTATTGAATTAATTAGAGGATATTATACTTATGATGGTACTTGTCAAGTTAAATGAGGTATCTACTGTAATTAGAATAGTTTACCACATTAAACGATTATTTAAATTATTTTTTCATACTTTAAATAATCTTAATTGAAATGCTACTTAAAAATGCTACTTAATTGAAAAAAAAACATCTCCCAAGATTCATCTAAAATTTCGCTTCAATATTTTTATAGGCTCTACAGTATGTTTCTTTCGCGAACGTGAACTCAATGCTTCCAAAAAGTAATTATAAACTAAAGAAATTTGAGAGTGCCACAGATATCGCGGTTGGAAATATTTCATCGAAATATGATTAGACTCCATGATGAATAAAGTTGATTTGGTATTTGCCAAATTTCCTCAATATATTATTTTATATGCCCAATAAGAAACAAAGTATCTTCTTGAAATATGTGAAGTACCAGATTGAGAGAAGAAACAGTTCACGCACTCATTTTTTTTACTTGGTATGGGCTACAGAAACATGCTTGAGGGAGGCCTTCTCATCTTATAGTAATCGTAAAGTCAATCGAATGATAAAAAGCAGGATTTTAATTTCGAGAAATGTTTCGATTTCTTCTGAAGAACTTATATCATTGAACTTTCTCTTTCGGATAGGATACTAAAACAGAGGAGCAAAAATATTACCATGCTTAGTGGGTCAGTCATTTACTTCCATTTGCTTCGTCAAATTTGCCCTTCTTGCGAGAAGTTTTGGGAGTTATCTAAATAGAGAGGTTGACCCTTTAGATCAAACATACGTATTTTATAAGTAACGCTCACCTTGACGTCAAGCAAGAATTTTCGGTCCTCTTGTTACGTCCGGTTCAGCTGTTCCTTTGTTAAAGGTGTATGTTTAGAGGAGAGCCCATAAACTTTCAGAAACTCTACTTTCAAGATATATATGTATATCATTAAATTCACTTTAAGTTTCTTGACACTGAAATGTTTGATTATATTCTTTGTTACAATGTAACCAACGAATACATTTGGTTGCTAATTACAGTTTATTTCCGTTGAATCGAGTACATGATTTGTGTTGGTTCAGTGAGTGATCGAGATGCCTGGGAGATAAAAGTTTCCGTGGTGTACTTCCTGAAACTCTACTACATGTATCATGAGTGAGTGAGAATTAGGTGAAGAGTAATCTGCTTTAATAATGGAACGTACACGGGTGAGTATTCAACCCCTATGATGTAATCGACAATATTCAGGATTCCAACGCAGATAAGGTGTAATCATAAGAAATCGCCACTTCTTGTCCTAAACTTAATTGAAAATTGCAGGATCCATAATGATTTGACATTTATATTCACGGTAAAACGAAGTATCACTTATAATAGTCTACTATTTTTCTAATTCTCACCAATAAAATGAAAGGATGATAAATATCTTGAAAATAATTATTTCCTTGTATTCCTTCTCAGACCCTTATATTTTATGTTATAGTATCTTTTATGAACGTACTATAGGAAAATACTGCAATATTTATCAAACAAGTAAAAAAAGATATTATATTTTCCTGAAAGAGGTTATCTCAGGTTCATTATTCATTTTAAGATATCCTTAAAATTATAGGTGTGTTCTTATAGAAATACTATTAGCTTGATGTAATTTGAATGATGAAATTATTTCATGAATGAAAAAAAACCTTAACATAATTATATTTTATAATTATCTACATAACCCTCTCAGATGTGTTATCAACCAAAGCAATTTTCTTTTGCTCACAATTTCATTTTAAATGGTATTTATTTCATTTATAAGACTTTCGGATGCCAAATCATATTGTTGTTTGTAAATATACAAGTTTTTAATATTTATACCTACTATATTCTTCGTATTATTCCTGCAATAATTCGCTTGGACACACAAGTATTATTGTGGGGATGCTCTAATAGTTATGTACAACGCATAAGCTAATGACATTACCCCTTCAATTCAGGTGAAAGAGCTCTTTGGTCAAAATGCTCCCCATTAAAAATACTCCTAGGCCAACCCTGCATAAGGTCTTCCAATAATTTGCTACCATACGCATTTTGATAATTTTCCCATTATTGAAATCATATTCACCATTCTCATGAAATTGAATTCCATTCTTCTGATATTCATTTATATTTTCAAAGGGAGCATTGGATTAAAAAGTTGTCTTATGATATATTTGGCCAATGTTCTGGTTAGAGGAGTTCTTTCTTTTTTCCCAACATAAGAATGACATAATCCGATAACGCCTCATTTTTTCCCTGATCCAAGTATATGAATCAGCTACTCCTGCTATTCAGATAAAGACCAATAGATTGAATCTAGAGCTCCCATTCTTTACACTGTTTTGCTTGTATGTACAATTTTTAGACTTTGTAAAGTCACCATTGAAGAGAACAAGCATAGATAGACACAGTAAACCAATGTTTAAATAGAGCAATAAATTCTTATAATAATGAAATAGGTAATTTTGAAAGAAAGAAGTCAATCATGGCTCATGGAATTAAATTCCCCCCATCACCCATATTCCAGAATTTCTTTTGTTCATCATTAATAACTCAAGTAATTTTCCACAGATTGGGATAAGCTTTGAGTGTGATGATGATTTATTTGGTAGAATGACTCATTAAGGATTATTAATTCTCATTATTGCACAAATATTGCTTTTAGATTGTTGCTTAACATTGGCTCCTCAAGTAATCATTAGGTTTCCATTACCCTTTTTTTTATTGAAAGATATGGATGGTGTGGCAATGATAATGAAAATAAATTATTCAATAAAATTAATTTCGGTTAAAGTGATTGTAAAAAAATAAGACCTAAACATATTCGACCATTCACAATTATCATGGCTATGTCCCAATTATATTTTGAATATTCAAATCATATCTCCAATGTCATCACTGCATAATTCAGTTTTTAATTAAACAAAATATATTTTTCAGGGCCCTCAGAATTAACGGTAAGTTTGAAATATGGGATCTGCCATTATCATTCAAAATTATGCAAGAGAGGGAATAAAAACACTTTGAGAACATAAATGGTGTGCAGTGTGAAAAAAGTGAGATCTTGGAATAATTTCATTTGCTATGATTGATTCTGAAATACCAAAGAGAATGGCAAGTTGACGATGTCCAAAGTTATTCTTTCTTAGAATGATGCAATTTTAATTATAACCATTTAAATTATATTTTACTATCTCATCCAGAGATTTGAAATTTTTTTCTAATACATATTTCAGTTAATTTCTCTAAAACTTTGATTGATACTAGAATTACTTTTGGGGAGAATATCACATTTCCTTATAAATATTTGAAAGAGCTTTCTTTTCCAGTTTCAACTGGTACAAGAACTCCATCCATCTTTAAAGGACCAAAGGCAGCATTTCCCCTGGGATTTGATCCGTGATTGGCAGGAACATGTTGGTGAAGGAGTTGAACTTCTCAGGTTTGTAGTAATTTCCTTTATGACTATCCTTGGAAAAATGGGGATGATTAAAAAAAATTGTGAAGTGAGAGATAAATAAGTTAGGTAACTAATAATTAAAATTGAGAGTGAATCGGTTGTATTATAATATGAGATACGGGATAGAGTCTTTTAACTAGACCTATTGGAGAATGGAACATTATCGTCACTTTCTTCTATGATGTCATACTATCTCTGATCACTGAAAGTTCTGCAGTGGTTTAAATTTTTGAAGTAACTGTTAAAAAATGCTTTTCATAGTATTAAGCATAGGTTTTCTTTTTTAAGTACTCATCTGGATCCGTAACCTGAATATGAAGTTAAACTCAAGACATTCTTATTAGTTATCTGATAAACCTGGAACTGATATTGATGGTGATTTTAATTTCAGTTTGGGAACTGAGTGAGGTATTGGAAACCTATTTATGATAATTACTGTAGGGTTTTTAATTAGTCCTTTAAATTTCATTCTACATCATCGGGCGATATTATTTCCTCTATACATTTTGGAACTGAGGATTCGTCTACGTACATCGAACGCGAAGAAGTTGGTGTCGATCGCGACTAAGGTGTTGCAAACAGTAGGGAATTTAATCCGGGAATTAAAAAAGGATCGCTATCTAATACGTGCACAGTACATGGATACAAACCGTAAATTTATAATATCACTTACTTTTCGAAAAGGCATGAAAGAAGCAAGCGCAACTTACATTTAGAATATTCGTCTACAAATCGTGTCCGATATTCATTCTTATGATTAATCGATAATAACTCAAGAACTAAGTTAAATTTAACCTATGTATTTAATTTTTGAAATTAAATCTAGGATTTAAAAAATGAGTATTTATCGATAGTGAATATTGCGTGCCTACTATTCGGACGGTATATATCTATATCGCTGCGGAGACGCGCACGAGTATACTGTCATTGGGCGCAGGTGTTAAATGAGGTAGCTCCGCTTGATATACAGAGTAATTGTAAAATACGAAGACAAATTTCCATTATCTACTAGCATGATACTGTAGATACGAGCACATAAAACTGCTATAAGTTTTCGATGATTTAACATCTGTATGATTTATCATAAATAATGTCAAACTTGCTAATCACTTCTTTTACCTTTCAGAAAGTTGCACTGCCGAGTGTAAACTGAGAACTGGATTTCGTAATGCGCAACAAACTTAAATCTATCCTCCGAGACTTCTTGGTCGGAGAGGTTGGATTCAAGTTTGTTTTGCACAAAAAATCCTTTTGTCAGCTTAGACTCAGCAGTGCAGTTTTTGAAATGGTAGGCGTTAGGGATTCAAAAAAATTAAAATTTTCTTGACCAGGAAAAAATAATTTTGAAAAAAGATAGGGAATTAAGAATTAGGGCGCCTTTCGGCGTTGGGGCCGTGCCGCCACACGGGTTCCAGAGCTGTCGTGCGGGTCTGAGACTCCCGCAACGCTAAAGTGCGGGCCCGAAACCGATATATTTTTGGCAAATAACCATTATTTTCTCGAAAAAATCCCCCGTTGATGGCGGCCGGGAGCTCCCGATCGGTTTCGAACCCGCGAACAGTAGCGTCGCACCTAGGTGTCTCGACCCACTCGGCCAGCTACTGGAACGATGAAGGCCGAGCAGAATGAGCTTTAGTCTCGACTCACACCCTCGCCCCCCCCCCCCCCCCCCCTTCTTCCCGTACTTGACGATTAAAATATTTGCTATTGATACTAAATAAGTATAGTAGACGAGCGTATATATCCGATTTTCGTATGGTATTCAAGCAGTAAAAATCTTGAATCATGTATTATTAGTGGACAATTACCTGTTGATCGTCTTTTAAACTGATTAAATTTAAAGTAATATTCTTGGTGCGAACGACGTTTTTTAATTTTAATGACGCTTGTTAAAACGTATTTGAATTTTGATGGTGGTTTTTCTAATGTATTTCGCATTCAGGCGTATACGTTGGTTGAGCCAGAATTCGAGGTTGAGCATTTATTTTGAATAAGTTGTATTCTTTCTTCTGGTACATATTCCGTGCAAGAATAGGGAAATTTTAAGAAATTGCTTTTTATTATATTATTTGTAATATCTCCTATGGAAATATTCCTACGATTATACAACTTGAGCTTCTAATGTCATTTTATCGGCGATGGTTTTTTTATTTCTTTTCATTTACGTCACTGCTATGCATTCTTTTATGGTTTTTCTCTCTCGTTTACTTAATGATCGTTTATTTTTCTATTATTCAGCTCATTTTTGCCATTATTATGCACATACTATCCTCCGAATAATTTTCCGTTCCCATTTTTAAAGTAATTGAGACCAATCTAATTATTGTATTATCTTAAAGAAATTATCTAATTATTATATCATGGAATATTTAAATGAAGTTTAGCAACAATTATATCACAAAAATTCAATTTTGAATATTTTTACGGTCTTGAATCACGTCGGTGCGATTTTCCGCATTCATTTGTATTTGGTGTAATGAAAGTTACCGTAAGAACTGAAGACTTATTTTTTTTATTACACTGAAATGGAATTTTTATGAAGATTTAGAATTGTTTCTAACTTAAGTGGAAATATCTTACGCTCGCTGTCAATCAACGACGTTGCCAATCGTTATGGATAAACACGAAAGCTTCGTGAGAGCGTGTTAAAGGAGGGATTGATAGCTTTAGGATGTGGAATGGTTAGAACTTCTATGGATAATACTAAGGTGAGATCTTTATGTCTATTCGCATACTTTTAATTACGTAAATAATGAAGAATGTAAATATATTCGCCGATCGAGTATTCTGTTGAATGTATCCGACTTTATTTTTGCCTTCTCGCTTCCTCCGTTATCATATATAATAGCATCCCATTGAAATTATTTTATAATTTATTGATTTAAATATTCGGCGTTAATTGTAAATTTGCCTACCGAAGAATTTTCTCTTGTCGAAGTAACGCAGAGAAGGAATTTAAGCAGTAATTGGGAATTATCTCTTAATGGTTAGAATGCCATATGGCTGATAATAATCTAAATTAGAAAAAAATCGTAATTAATCTCTTTTACTAGGTCTAAGGATGTAGTTCAGATAGAATATTAAGTGTGAAATGTAAATTTGTTTTCCTTCGATCTGTACATTACTTTAAAGTTGATTGAATCCCATTTTATTCGAATTTAATTCATTCATTTTATCAACCTATGATTACAACATTTTATTGAATTCTAACTTTATGTACTGAAGATGATTTCTTAACGTGATTCATGGGGAATCGAAACCACAACACAACTATTTTATGTCAGTGAATGGGAATATCTGTAGGTACTCTAAAAGATGTAATTTTAATAATGTACCTTTTCATTAGTTTTTTTGGTCTAATCCATCATCATTAATGATACTTATAGCTTTTGGTCCATATCTACCTTTAATAATGGTCAATTGGCTGAATCTTTTTGCTTTAAGCAGTACCAATCCAGGATTTATTGTCAGAATGGTGTTATCATTTCTTAGTGCTAAATGAGTAATCATTCTTGTTTATTAGCATTCAGTTTACTTCAATCTCTGAGAAAAAAATTGCCTTCCACATCTAAGGCTTATCATTAAAATAAAAATACCTAAATTCTTTACTTGAATGAATGGCAACTAATTAGGTTTTAATTTATAGCTTATTTCTATTATTATAATGTTTAGCAGCCATTCGTTTTATCTCGCACACAGATGGAACTAGGCCTTAGACTTGAACTGATACAGGAGTGGATCTTGGACTTGGTGTGAAGTGACCCAACTGACATCAGAAGGGGTTGGCAGATGCAGCATATGGGAGTTGTGAAAATTGTGAGTTTGAGAACTATTGAATTCTTCATTAGATTGTAGTATCAGGGCATGTGCTACTTATTATTATTTCCTTTCTACCATTATTAGTCTTCCTGTTTGTATCACTACTCCCACTTTTATTGTAAGATATGTTTTCCCCAAAGTGTGCGTCACCCATATCCTTCCTGAACTCCCTCCACTTTTCAATTTATGTATTTAGAGATCACCTGTGCTACTTATTATTATTATTTCCTTTCTCACATTTTTTGGTGCCATATAAACTTACTTTTGATGAAATGTAATTTATTATTTTTTCCCTGAGTACTATACTATATATTTTCAGACTTTCAGTTCATTACTGCTACTTATTTGATGTCAAATTTAAAACTTCCTTTTCTAGTTGACTTTATTTTTTAGCAAGTTCATTTTTTATTAGCTATGCTTTTATAATTTTCACCATTGGATAATTATCTTATTTATCTGTGGGAATTTTAAAGTTTCTCATTAATGGAAATGTTAAATAGTGAATTATAAATTAATATATCATAAACTGATATGCTTCTTTCGGTAGAAGAATAATTTAATTTTTATATTATTCAACAGGCATTGCAGATCTGTACAACCTGTTCAGACATCTATTATAATCGTCCATGGTAAGTTGTTCATATGTCTTTAAATAGTTATTAATTCTGACTGAATGGTATGTCTGATCATTAGGTCATAACCACTCATTTAGCTTGATATTTTAGTTTTATTCACAATCTATTAAAATTAATTAATGTGTATTTGGATGAATATATTATGATCTAAAAGTAACTCTACTGAAAGTTTTAGTTTGATTCAGTTAATTCATTGTATTTTTTTACTGATACTTAAATTTTAAAATATTTGAAATTAAAATTAAGTACATCCAGTTTAAGATGTTAATGTAGTGCGAGGATTTTAAATAGACTCTCTGATTTGCAGGAATGGAGTGAGGAGGACATCAAGTGGTGGCAGGAGATGAGCAGATGGAGTAGGTGAAAGACCAGGAAGAGACCATTGCTGAAGTAGAGGTATTAGAGGAGGAATCTTCCAGGGGTAGTCTTTGTCCATGGCTGCCAACATCATTCCAACCCATCCTACAGGTAACAGTGCCACTTCAATGTATTTTTTCTGGAGTGGTACTGTTATTTCTAAGGTGGGCTGGAATGATGCTGGCAGTCATGGACATAGACTAAGACTAGTTGAGATGAGGGAAGGAAGAGATGAGAGAGGGGCATAAATGGGCATAAAGAAGAAAGATCAAAAGAAAATTCAGTTCTTAAAACGATTATTTATTTTATTTAAGAATAAATACATGAAAAATTAATACAAATTTCTTTCATTTACTTGCTGTTCCATTCATGTGTCTACTTCTTTCTTCACAGTTCCCTCTCATTCATCATGGCTAATTCTAGTTCTGTTCATACTATCAGGGCATGGGCTACTTACTATTTATTTCCTTTCTTCTATCATCTGATACCTTGGTTAGCAATTAAGAAGAGTAATCCCAACTCAGCCCCGATCCTCAATCAACTATTCTTCCACCTAGGAAGGATGAAAGTAAAGAGGACCAAATTATATGTTTCCTTATCAAGCTTATCATAAGCATATTCTCCCAGCAAGTCAGGTCAGCACCAGTAGTATCCCTTTCTTACTTAAAAAACTACTTGACTACTCTATATTCTTTAATTTTAAGTCTTTCCGATACCTTATCCCATCAATTTACTTCCTCTTCTACTTCCTCTATTGACCAAATGAAAAATATGTTCTCTGAAAGGTATATCATCTGTATCCTCTCTCTGCTATATCCACTTTGCTATTCTAGCAAGTGTCACTAAGCACTATCTATCCCTAAAATATATAGGCCCTTGAGGTAAGATTGCTTAGATAAAATCTTCTATAACAATTAATGATTATCATTATGGTACAATAAATTACCATTTTCCTCAATTAAAAATGTTTTAATTTTTACAAATTCCTAGTAACATGAGTCAAGAAAATGTTGCTAGCCATTATCATTGAAGTGATAACAGCTCATATATAAATAATCTCAACAATGGAAGTGACTACAGGATGGTAAGAAGCAGAATTAAGAGCAAACCTTAAATGGAAATTTAGAAGTCAATGTCATTACTCTAAATTTAGGTAGGTATTCCAATAGCCAAAGATTTGAAGAATGAGTTCTCAAAAGAGCCATTGAAGATAGTCATGAAAATTATAGAAAAATCAGCAATCTATCGTTTTTCTTTGTAAGATGATAGATACACCAACCATAAAATAACGACAAATAATTCTTAAAATGAGCATGAATGCTCCGAGCTTGAATGTAACAAAATAAATACTGTAAAGTATAAGAAAATAGTATTATAAATACAAAAGTATTAGACTTATCGGTCTTAATTCCTGTTATGAATAAATCTTTACGAGAGTTAAAGCAGGATTAATAATAAGACTGGAAAAGATAGAAAAAAGAGTGGTATTCTTTACGCAAACAAATTCAGCAAGTACATAGGCAAGAGCCTATGTTACAGATGAGAAAAGGTAAAACTGTCATTGATAAGTTCACTGATAGAAACATATTGGACTATAAGATGTAGAAGAAAGAACAAACATTGAACACCAAGAGGTGTGAATGAGACCAACAAGTTCATCAAAAAATAAATAAAACTGATATTGTGTCAAGTGCTAGATGGTAACTCACCAAAGAGAGCTGAGAATTAAAAAATTGGAATGTGGTTGGGGAAGTGAACATCCAGTGTCACATTTAAAATGGCTGATGAATTATCAAGCAGAATCAATTAGAGTATTAGAGGAGAAGAGGTAGCAAGAAGAAAACATTGGATACCAATAGTTCAGAACTGAATTCCAAGAGGAGCAAATGAGATAAACAAGAAGACTAAAAGATAGCAGGAACTGAAATCACATCTAGGTAGTAACTCATAAGAGAAAGCTCAGAATTGAGAAAATAGGAATGTGCTTGAGGAAGTAGAAGGAAAGCATAAGTAGCATTCCATATACATTTGCAAACCTCTATCTAGACAGTCTCAAAGCTTCTTCCCTTGAACCAAAAACCTTAAGGTTGAATATTATAATAGAAGCAATAAAAACTACCTTTCTTCCGATGATCAGCATAACTCTTTTAATAATCATTGCCTTAAAGATGTATATATTTTAATTACTCTCAAGGTGTTCTAAAATTGCAAAGTGGAGAGAGTTCTGGAAGGATATGGGTGATACACACTTTGGGGAAAACATACCTTACAGTAAAAGTGGGAGTATCCTGGAAAAGGGTGATTGGAAGAAGGACTTTGCATTGCGGAGGTTAGAACAAAACAACTTGCTTTAAAATTAACCTGGAATACTACAGGCGCTGACCTGACTTGCAGGGACAAATATTTCTACATAGTTTGATAAGGAAAAATAGAACATGATCTTGTCTGCTTTCATCCTTCCCAAGTAGAAGAATAGTTGATTGAGGATCGGGGCTGAGTTGGCTTACGCTTTTCTAATTGCTAACCAAGGCATCAAATAATAGAAGAGAGGAAATAATAATCAGTAGCACATGCCCTGATAATACAATCTAATGAAGAATTCAATAATTCTCAAACTTACAAAGTTCACAACTCCCATATGCTGCATCTGCCAACCTCTTCTGATGTCAGTTGGGTCACTTTACACCAAGTCCAAGATCCACTCCTGTACCAGTCCAAGTCTACGGCCTAGTTCCATCTGTGTGCGAGATAAAACGAATGGCTGCTAAACATTATAATAATAGAAATAAGCTATAAATTTAAACCTAATTAGTTGCCATTCATTCAAGTAAAGAATTTAGGTATTTTTATTTTAATGATAAGCCTTAGATGTGGAAGGCAATTTTTTTCTCAGAGATTGAAGTAAACTGAATGCTAATAAACAAGAATGATTACTCATTTAGCACTAAGAAATGATAACACCATTCTGACAATAAATCCTGGATTGGGACTGCTTTAAGCAAAAAGATTCAGCCAATTGACCATTATTAAAGGTAGATATGGACCAAAATGGATACTGTAAGTATCATTAATGATGATGGATTAGACTAAAAAAATTAATGAAAAGGTACATTATTGAAATTACTTCTTTTAATGTACCTACAGATATTCCCATTCACTGACATCAAATTGTTGTATTGTGGTTTCGTTTCCCCATGAATCACTTTAAGAAATCATCTTCAGTTCATAAGCTTAGAATTCAATAACATGTTGTAATCATAGGTTGATAAAATGAATGAATTAAATTCAAATAAAATGGGATTCAATCAACTTTAAAGTAATGTACAGATCGAAGGAAAACCAATTTACATTTCACACTTAATATTCTATCTGAACTACATCCTTAGACCTAGTAAAAGAGATTAATTACGATTTTTTTCTAATTTAGATTATGATCAACCATGTAGCATTCTAACCATTAAGAGATAATTCCCAATTACGGCTTAAATTCCTTCTCTGCGTTACTTCGACAAGAGAAAATTCTTCGGTAGGCAAATTTACAATTAACGCCGAATATTTAAATCAATAAATTATAAAATAATTTCAATGGGATGCTATTATATATGATAACGGAGGAAGCGAGAAGGCAAAAATAAAGTCGGATACATTCAACAGAATACTCGATCGGCGAATATATTTACATTCTTCATTATTTACGTAATTAAAAGTATGCGAATAGACATAAAGATCTCACCTTAGTATTATCCATAGAAGTTCTAACCATTCCACATCCTAAAGCTATCAATCCCTCCTTTAACACGCTCTCACGAAGCTTTCGTGTTTATCCATAACGATTGGCAACGTCGTTGATTGACAGCGAGCGTAAGATATTTCCACTTAAGTTAGAAACAATTCTAAATCTTCATAAAAATTCCATTTCAGTGTAATAAAAAAAATAAGTCTTCAGTTCTTACGGTAACTTTCATTACACCAAATACAAATGAATGCGGAAAATCGCACCGACGTGATTCAAGACCGTAAAAATATCCAAAATTGAATTTTTGTGATATAATTGTTGCTAAACTTCATTTAAATATTCCATGATATAATAATTAGATAATTTCTTTAAGATAATACAATAATTAGATTGGTCTCAATTACTTTAAAAATGGGAACGGAAAATTATTCGGAGGATAGTATGTGCATAATAATGGCAAAAATGAGCTGAATAATAGAAAAATAAACGATCATTAAGTAAACGAGAGAGAAAAACCATAAAAAAATGCATAGCAGTGACGTAAATGAAAAGAAATAAAAAAACCATCGCCGATAAAATGACATTAGAAGCTCAAGTTGTATAATCGTAGGAATATTTCCATAGGAGATATTACAAATAATATAATAAAAAGCAATTTCTTAAAATTTCCCTATTCTTGCACGGAATATGTACCAGAAGAAAGAATACAACTTATTCAAAATAAATGCTCAACCTCGAATTCTGGCTCAACCAACGTATACGCCTGAATGCGAAATACATTAGAAAAACCACCATCAAAATTCAAATACGTTTTTACAAGCGTCATTAAAATTAAAAAACGTCGTTCGCACCAAGAATATTACTTTAAATTTAATCAGTTTAAAAGACGATCAACAGGTAATTGTCCACTAATAATACATGATTCAAGATTTTTACTGCTTGAATACCATACGAAAATCGGATATATACGCTCGTCTACTATACTTATTTAGTCTCAATAGCAAATATATTAATCGTCAAGTACGGGAAGAGGAAGGGGGCGAGGCTAAATATAATCTCTTTTACTAGGTCTAAGGATGTGAGTCGAGACTAAAGCTCATTCTGCTCGACTTTCATCGTTCCAGTAGCTGGCCGAGTGGGTCGAGACACCTAGGTGCGACGCTACTGTTCGCGGGTTCGAAACCGATCGGGAGCTCCCGGCCGCCATCAACGGGGGATTTTTTCGAGAAAATAATGGTTATTTGCCAAAAATATATCGGTTTCGGGCCCGCACTTTAGCGTTGCGGGAGTCTCAGACCCGCACGACAGCTCTGGAACCCGTGCGGCGGCACGGCCCCAACGCCGAAAGGCGCCCTAATTCTTAATTCCCTATCTTTTTTCAAAATTATTTTTTCCTGGTCAAGAAAATTTTAATTTTTTTGAATCCCTAACGCCTACCCTTTCAAAAACTGCACTGCTGAGTCTAAGCTGACAAAAGGATTTTTTGTGCAAAACAAACTTGAATCCAACCTCTCCGACCAAGAAGTCTCGGAGGATAGATTTAAGTTTGTTGCGCATTACGAAATCCAGTTCTCAGTTTACACTCGGCAGTGCAAATTTCTGAAAGGTAAAGGAAGTGATTAGCAAGTTTGACATTATTTATGATAAATCATACAGATGTTAAATCATCGAAAACTTATAGCAGTTTTATGTGCTCGTATCTGCAGTATCATGCTAGTAGATAATGGAAATTTGTCTTCGTATTTTACAATTACTCGGTATATCAAGCGGAGCTACCTCATTTAACACCTGCGCCCAATGACAGTATACTCGTGCGCGTCTCCGCAGCGATATAGAAATATACCGTCCGAATAGTAGGCACGCAATATTCACTATCGATAAATACTCATTTTTTAAATCCTAGATTTAATTTCAAAAATTAAATACATAGGTTAAATTTAACGTAGTACTTGAGTTATTATCGATTAATCATAAGAATGAATATCGGACACGATTTGTAGACGAATATTCTAAATGTAAGTTGCGCTTGCTTCTTTCATGCCTTTTCGAAAAGTAAGTGATATTATAAATTTACGGTTTGTATCCATGTACTGTGCACGTATTAGATAGCGATCCTTTTTTAATTCCCGGATTAAATTCCCTACTGTTTGCAACACCTTAGTCGCGATCGACACCAACTTCTTCGCGTTCGATGTACGTAGACGAATCCTCAGTTCCAAAATGTGTAGAGGAAATAAAATCGCCCGATGATGTAGAATGAAATTTAAAGGACTAATTAAAAACCCTACAGTAATTATCATAAATAGGTTTCCAATACCTCACTCAGTTCCCAAACTGAAATTAAAATCACCATCAATATCAGTTCCAGGTTTATCAGATAACTAATAAGAATGTCTTGAGTTTAACTTCATATTCAGGTTACGGATCCAGATGAGTACTTAAAAAAGAAAACCTATGCTTAATACTATGAAAAGCATTTTTTAACAGTTACTTCAAAAATTTAAACCACTGCAGAACTTTCAGTGATCAGAGATAGTATGACATCATAGAAGAAACTGACGATAATGTTCCATTCTCTAATAGGTCTAGTTAAAAGACTCTATCCCGTATCTCATATTATAATACAACCGATTCACTCTCAATTTTAATTATTAGTTACCTAACTTATTTATCTCTCACTTCATAATTTTTTTTAATCATCCCTATTTTCCAAGGATAGCCATAAAGGAAATTACTACAAACCTGAGAAGTTCAACTCCTTCACCAACATGTTCCTGCCAATCACGGATCAAATCCCAGGGGAAATGCTGCCTTTGGTCCTTTAAAGATGGATGGAGTTCTTATACCAGTTGAAACTGGAAAAGAAAGCTCTTTCAAATATTTATAAGGAAATGTGATATTCTCCCCAAAAGTAATTCTAGTATCAATCAAAGTTTTAGAGGAATTAACTGAAATATGTATTAGAAAAAAAATTCAAATCTCTGGATGGGATAGTAAAATATAATTTAAATGGTTATAATTAAAATTGCATCATTCTAAGAAAGAATAACTTTGGACATCGTCAACTTGCCATTCTCTTTGGTATTTCAGAATCAATCATAGCTAATGAAATTATTCCAAGATCTCACTTTTTTCACACTGCACACCATTTATGTTCTCAAAGTGTTTTTATTCCCTCTCTTGCATAATTTTGAATGATAATGGCAGATCCCATATTTCAAACTTACCGTTAATTCTGAGTGCCCTGAAAAACCTATTTTGTTTAATTAAAAACTGAATTATGCAATGATGACATAGGAGATATGATTTGAATATTCAAAATATAATTGGGACATAGCCATGATAATTGTGAATGGTCGAACATGTTTAGGTCTTATTTTTTTACAATCACTTTAACCGAAATTAATTTTATTGAATTATTTATTTTCATTATCACTGACACACCATCCATATCTTTCAATAATTAAAGGGTAATGGAAACCTAATGATTTTTTGAATAGCAAATGAAATCTGAAAGTAATATTTGTGCAATAATGTGAATTAATTATCCTTGTAGAGCCATTCTTCCAAATAAATCATCATCACACTCAAAGCTTATCCCAATCTGTGGAATATTACTTGAGTTATTAATGATGAACAAAAGAAATTGTGGTATATGGGTGATGCAGGGGAATTTAATTCCATGAGCCATGATTGACTTCTTACTTTCAAAATTACCTATTTAATTATTATAAGAATTTATTGCTCTATTTAAACATTGGATTACCGTGTCTATCTATGATTGTTCTCTTCAATGGTGACTTTACAAAGTCTAAAAATTGTACATACAAGCAAAACAGTGTTAAGAATGGGAGCTCTTGATTCAATCTATTGGTCTTTATCTGAATAGCAGGAGTAGCTGATTCATATACTTGGATCAGGGAAAAAATGAGGCGTTATCGGATTATGTCATTCTTATGTTGGGAAAAATGGAAGGACTCCTCTAACCAGAACATTGGCCAAATATATCATTATATAAGTTTATAATCCATTGCTCCCTTTGAAAATATAAATAAGTAACAGAAGAATGGAATTCAATTTCATGAGAATGGTGAATATAATTTCAGTAATGGGAAAATTATAAAAATGCGTATGGGAGCAAATTATTGGAAGACCTTTTGAAGGGTTGGTCTAGGGCTAAGGAGTACTTTTAATGAGCTAGGATTTTGACCAAAGAGCCATTTCACCTGAATTGAAGGGGTAATGTCATTAGCTCATACGTTGTACATAACTATTCAGAGCATCCCCACAATAATACTTGTTTGGTCTAACTCCAAACGAATTATTGCAGGAATAACACGAAGAATATAATAGAAATAAATATTAAAAACTAGTATATTTACAAACAACAATATGATTTAGCATCCGAAAGTCTTATAAATGAAATAAATACCATTTAAAATGAAATTGTGAGCAAAAGAAAATTGCTTTGGTTGATAACACATCTGAGAGGGTTATGTAGATAATTATAAAATATAATTATGTTAAGGTTTTTTTTCATCCATGCAATACTAATTTCATCATTCATTGTGTTTACCACAATAATTGGTTTTATAACATTTATTATTAATCAAAAAGTACGTTTAATCTTACTTACCTTCCACCTTACCACCACACGCACAAAATGTTAGTGAAATTCGAGCAGCATTCCTGCTTGATTGGGAAATTGAACTTGCCAAAGAACCAATTTCATCGGTCCACTGAATTAGAAAAAGGGAATGAGCAATCATTTCGTGCAGTTTTCATTAATATGATTACAAACATTGGAGTAGAACTTGCATTCTGAAGGACGATAGAGAGGAATACAATATGTTATGTCTAAAAATACTTATACAAAATACAGAAATAGAACCATATGTAGAGAGAAAAATAGTAAAGTATAAAATTCAGTTCAAAAATTTTAATTAAGAAATACTATAGTAAGGAAGTTAAATAAATAAAAATAGAATTTTTGCATATTAGAAATTCATATTTATGTTATCACTAAAAATATCTCACCTAGGCTTTATCCGAAAACCGAATGCATAACGTTATCATGAAGCTTTAGAGTATATTCATAATGTTGGACAGCGTCATGATAGACGGTGAGCGAAAATATTTTAAATTACGAACGGTGCCATTTAAAGCCATCTTAAATTATTTGCTAATCTTCTAAATTGTTAAGATATAAACTTTCATTTGATATTGTTACTTAGATGATAGCATTCGAGTAGACTACACGACAAGTGAATGCGGAATTTCGCAGTGGCTTTTTGGCGACAACTGTAAACTAACATTCAATGCCGATGATTATTCGGATAGTAATATTATGATGATGTTAGTATTTAACTTTATTTAAATGTATAGAGCTTCTGTAATGAGATAAATTGCAGTTAATGTTGTAATTGTTCACTAAAAGGAATAATTAGTAGCCTTATTTATAGGTTCACCAATATGATAGCCAAATTTAATTGGAAATTTAAAAAATTTTTGAGAACATGACACATAGCAAATGATAAAAGAAGAAAACTATACAGTTTTGTAAGGTTAAATAATAATAATAATGCTTATGAGCCCGTATTGATTGTGGGTCCGCATTTATATGGAAATGATAACAAATAACAAGGGCAGTATAGAAATTAATAATTTAAGTTTATTGCAATAAAAATCCTTTAATCATTACAGGGAATGCATAAACAATATTGAGTACAATTGAATGATTTATAACTTCGAAATACACAAAATCTTCAGAACGATGCTCGGGATTACGATGAAACTTTTTCCTATTGAATTATGAAGACATTCATAGAAAATTTGGCTTCCGCTATTCAAAAGTTAGTATTCATACCAAAGAAACAGCCAAAGAGTACGGTCTACTCAATTAAATCTTTAAAACCATATTGCATTTTGTAAAAATCCAATTTGTTATCCAAACGCAAAAAAATCGGCGGGCCCACTGCCCCTGCAGTTTAGGTTGTACATACGTATCTTATATATATATGTATTTAAATAATTATTTTTGAGTAACGAATTACATAATATAATGTGCTTGCTAATGAGCCTATATCTGTCTATGATAATGAGCTGCATAAGTGCGCCTGCCTTTGTGGCGGCCCTCAAGTGAAATCTGGTTACCAATCATTCTTCAGTTTATCGCAGATAAATTTACTCCATCGCAATTGTGGGGCTCCTGATGTTGACCAAGATAGTCATTATGCTGGTTCCTCCTCCTGATGTCAGGTTTGCGGGATCTACTTCTTGTGACTCTGGCACAGGATAATCTCCTATTACGGATGACTATAACGGTTACTCTGTTGACGTATCATACTGATTGGACGTTAGTGCCGTATTTGTTGGTGTTATGGATGTTGAAGTTTCAGAAGATGTTAATGATGTAATTATTGTTATTATAGGTGTTGATGTTGTAGGTGTTGATAATATCGATTCTATGGATGATTCTATTGAAGAATATGCCATAGTTGATGTGGTGGAATCTGATATTGTAGAGCTTGATGTTATAGAATCTGATGTCGTAGATGTTAGTGTTGAAGGTGTTGATGTTGTAGGTGTTGATAATATGGATGATTCTATTGAAGAAGATACCATAGTTGATGTGGTGGAGTCTAATATCGTAGAGCTTGATGTTATAGAATCTGATGTCATAGATGTTGATGTTGTAGATGTTGATATTGGAGATGTTGATATTGGAGATGTTGATGCTTTAGATTCAGATGTTGATGTTGTAGATTTTGATGTTGATGTTGGGGATATTAGTAATGGTGTATCAATCATTCCTCTGGTTCTAAGATTTGGTCTGGTTATAATATTTCGCTTATCAGACTGATTTCTATCTGAGTTTTTCGTTTTCTTAGCTGCTGTTGATATTGTTGCAGTTGGATTAATGGATGGTTCTACTTTACTCTACTTATTACTCTTCTGAAAGTGAAAATCTTATGTTGAATTATTTACAAGCGCATATTGGAGCATATATCACGTGATGAAAAGAAACTTGACTAGTTTTCTCCATAGAATATGTAAAGTTTAGAAAACTTCCGAGTAGGCTTTCTTACCGGAGATTGCGTAGGTGTAAGATTCTCCGCAGTCGTTGTACTGTCTAGTTTTAAATTTTGGCGATTCTCGGGACTATTGAACGAAAGGTCAGAATAAAATCGCAAACAAGTAATTAATTTTTATCATTGGCTATATTACGTATACTGATGATAAAAGCATTATGCTCATACTATGCCGGCCTCGTTGGCGTAATGGTTAGCATGCTAAACTTCTGATGCTGAGGTCCCGGCTTCAAATCCCGACTGAGGAGGAAATTTTCTTCTCACGGTCTGGATGTCTGTGACGTCCTTTGTTGAGTTTCATACCTCACTGTAATTGTCCCGTAAGAGGATGTTTGTGTGGTCTTTGTTAATAAATAATTATATTTTAGACCTAATTTTTTTTGTAATTACCCTTTTCCTTTCTCAAAAATTCTTGTGCTTTCAGCACTTGCTGAGTTCGTTCTTTTTATCGCTCGCCTGTAGAGAAAAGTTTTATTTATTTCATGGGGATGAGGGTTGAATTAAAAGATAAATATATATGTAGTAATATATCACAATGTCAATTGATAGAGGTTTTAAAATATATATTTTTATTATAATTATGTTTGATATTAATTAATAGAAAAACTGTTTTTAGAAAAATTCAACAAAGTATTCACTTAAAAGAAGACGATATAGTAATGAAGAAAGTAACCGATATACATCCCATCCACGTCGAACTTCTCCCCTTGACACACGCCGAAAGGCGGCTTGCAGGGTATCCATTTAGAAGTACATAATTATTTACAGGAAAGAATATTACTTTGCTACATAGAATACGGGCTACTCATAATAAGTATACAATGAATAAGGATAAATTAAGCCAAATAAGTCCGATTCTTACGTTTCATGAGGAAGGCAAGTAGCCAAAACCAGTACAGTCAAAAAAAATGTCAGCTTCATTTTGTAGTTCAGTGAGATTCAACGGAAACTTGCTCTTTGGTAGTCTTATTGAAAATGAGTGAGAACTAAAAAGGGAACATCCATTTAAATACTCTGCAAAAAAGTTTCTATGATAAAGTATGCAGAAGAGGACGGAAGATAATATTTCATGAAGACGTGAGTACGTGAGTGAATTTGAAGCACAATAATTGGAGCACGTTTGTCACCCAACGGTTTCACTTCGTTTCGTCATGGAAAATATTATCAAATTTAGATTATTCATTTGTTTGATAAACACCTCACGATATTCTAGTTGTCAGGTTAAGATAACGATGTAGAGAATTATTATTAGTTAATCCCCTCCCTTAAATCAAAATATGAGTGTAAGATATTACATATATTTCACTATATATATATAGTACCGCAGGGTCTCGTTCTCGTATCGATTGCTTCACCATCCTAATATTGACGAAAAGTATCTAAAAATAGTCTCTGAAAAACTCAGGTCTTTTGAGAAAAAGAGATACAATAAAAATATTTTTAATTCTAAATTCCTTAATATTGCTACCACTTAAAATATTAAAAATAACGAATTTTAATATAATTATTAACCATTTTACATGCCAATTGTAAAATTATTATACATAGGTCTCTATGAAAATATATATCTTTACTTTTATGGATATAGAATCGTCCACACATTGTTAACGCGACTTATTCTGCTTTTAAAGCAACAAGTTATTTACGAAATAAGATTCAATTGCATATGTGATGATTTGAAAAATATTGAATGAATTATTTCACAATATAGGACAAGCAGATTAAGCGCTGAAAACAAATAAAAGTTCACTTTAATAATCCGATCGTCAAAATGAAAAGATATTACGACATGAATTTCTAAATGCTAATTTTTTTCTTTTCTCACAATGTTATTATGTACTGTTGCTTTTCCTGCGATTAGTTTTTGTGGAACTCACGAAGTCACGTAATAATCACTTCGGAAAGATTTTGTAAGACCATCTTCTACTTCCACCTTTAATCTCATCGGAAAAACTACTCTTCACGTAGTATTTAAAAAAGAGACCGTATAGATCGCTAGACCTACGAGGATATTCAGCTGAATAACATCTCCTTCATCTGCACAATGGAGCTGAAATTATTATTTATTACAATCCTCCTGGTAACTTGCTTCGCCGAAAATGTGTAAGAAACATATTATTAAATCATCATACTTAATATTTTAGTTGATCTTGGTGGTTTCTTTGGTAAACAATCACAAAATTATTTGCAATAATATGGGAATTCATTTAATTTTTGATATTGAATCATATCTTTGTAATATTTTTATTCGGTAGCAAATTTTCAAATTGCATTTGATATACGCTTTGAAACTCACAACTCAAAGATCAAAGTGTTTAAATTTTTTCGTACTTTTGATCTTTAAATTCAATGAGCAATCTAATTATAATCTACTCTTACTGGAAATCACAAATAATTATTACATTAATTAGTGTAAATCTAATAGTTAGTATTTCTCGCTCGATAATTGCTGACATTCGTCAGATCTTTTTACCAGTAGGTCTTAATTTATTCATTACATTTTTGGGCTTCTTCGAATCAAATATAGGAGTAAAGAAGATTTAAATTAGATTATAGATAGTGAAATATTATGCCCAAGAATTTTTTCTTTCATTTATTTATTCAATATCTCATGCTGAATATTACCTGATAAATATCATGGATGGCACGCATAAAGAGTCTGCTTGGCATCAGGATTGTTTACTATGAGGCATAGAAATTGTTCACAATTTTAATTTTATCGTTCATAATAAGTTATCATACTCATTTGGCTCCATTTCTGCAATTTTTGTCTATTCAATTCTCAACTGCTTCATTTACTCTTATTTCAAGTATTTTCTCTTGACCCATGTATTATATTTAAAACCTAACGATTTTAAAGTAAAATCTTTCTCTAGCTGGCATATACCATCGAATTCACCTTTACAATGTTTTATTCGACAGAGATGTCATGAAAAAGCACAGAATTCCAAGACAAGCCAGTTCAAATCAAGCAAATTCTATGGCAGCATCTAATAAATCATCGACTCAACCACCGAAACCAACAACGGTAAAGTAGTGACTAAAATTTTCGATCAATATCCTAAATTCTTTGGATTTTAAATATGAATCTAAATGTTTCCCTTTACCAACTGATGCAGAGTCTTTCTCAATGAACTGAGTTTGAATTACATTTGCAAAAATAATTCCTCATATTTCAGAAACGGCCTCTGGTTATAGCGGCAAGATCGGGATAACAAACAGGAACATGAATCCAATCTCAGAATAGTGCATCAGTTTTAAGTCCTTGATTATTCCATGTGCTCATGGTGAGTTCTTCGTAGGAGGGGATATTATAATCGCTGACGACCAATCAAATGAGTACAATTACTTCTGGGACCAGCTCTAACATTTGTGAGAATTCAAAAAATATTAACCCTGTTATTATGGAGATTGATGAATAAATGTATATATTTTTTATGAAATTTATATCACAAATAAAAATTATTTTTCTGATGTAGTCATTATAAAAAGGGTGATTTATTCGTTTTTGAACTTCAAATTATTTTACCCATACTGTATGCTTATACTACCAGTATAGTATAATTAATCAATATGTCCTTTGCATATTACTATCATGGCGTCAGAATGATATTTCAGAATTTACTTTGCTCGCGAATCACTAGTTTTTATTAATTATAAGGTACGTTCATACGTAGTACTAGAAAGTCAAGAAAAAACCAAACGTCGAAATTTGAAATAAATATTTAATTTATTTATTGGCCAAGATTGAAATAGGCTCAATATGGCATTTATCGGAGTTTTATATTATTAGAATCATTCCCGATAAATGAAAAACCTCCCTAACTTCATAAGGTCTTTTATTATTCGAGGAAGTTTATTCTTCGGTTTAACTTAATGAGAATATGTTTAAATGCTCTAATAGCAGCTATGCGAAGGCAGTAGATTCTTTCAACAGCGTTTAATTAACTTCATTCGTGTGGACGAGACGGGAGGATGTGGTCATAAGAAGAAGCGACACCTTCTACCTATTTAGAAGTAGCTTACCAGCTGCTCAAAAACATAAAAAATAATAAGAAAATGTTAATATCACATGTGTTAATTTCTATTTATGCAGATTTATTGCAATTCAACGACAAGTATTTCCACATCATTATATTAAAATTACGATTACAAAAGTAGTTTACAATGCAATCCAATACAATTTTTTAATTCATAATTATGATTATAGAGATTTTGCATGGCAACCCATTGATTATTACATTTTCTTCTTGAGGTTTGAAATAAAGTCTGATTTGTTCATGATTTATCTCTTCTTGGCCGGTTTTGCGAATCTTCTATTAAAACATGTCCATAAATCTGGAAGAGATTGTGTTTATTTAATGCTGTATTAGATTTTATTACGAATACATGAAATATACGTCATTAGAAAGTAAATAGAAAAAGTTTAATGCATAATTATGCAATATAATTCCTACAAATCTTGTGTAAATCACTCATTTAAACAATAGAATGTACATATATATGATTTTATACGTAATCATTATCTGTACCTTTTCAAATCTCTGTTTTGCTTCTCTTATAGTTCTCAAATCGGTTACCATGGTACTATATAAAAAGAAAAGTCATTTTATTAGTTCTAATATACCAATTCGATGAAAATTTTGCTCTCAATATTACGACCAAGATTCAATGTAATACTTTTACTAAATAAGAGCTGCTATAAAGTCATGCTTGAAGCGTGATATCAATAGTTATTTGTGATACCTTTAATGGAAAAAATCTTAAAGTAACCTAAAGTGGTATTTTTTAGGAATCATTGAATTCTCGTTACTCATGGCTAATATACTAATCCATAATCTTTGGAATTAAATAGAATAAGTCTACATCCAAAATTTAATTTCAAGTATATCGATCGAAATAATGTGTAGTATCGAATTAATAATAACATATATATTTCTAACTTAGGATTGAACACAAAAGATAAATCCTATTTATGGAACACAGAAATTTTTACGCTTCAATACTGGCAAGTTCAAGTGTGCAATTGTACATACTCATCATCAGCAAAACAGGTGGTAAGTAAAATTATCAACAGCAGCAAAAACTTTACTCCCATTGTACACTTCACAACTGAGCTCCTTATAGAAGTGACTCGTTAAAAACATGAAAAAGCAAGAAGCATTTAGGTAACCAAGGAATTCTTTTTTCGCGATAAGATTAAAGTAATAGCTTAGGAAAAAAAATACAGAAAAATGCAAGGGGAAAGCGCATCTAATCTACGCATGTTCCCAGTGTATTTATGAACGTTCCAGAGTAAAGAATTAACCGTAACATTTAAGAGTTTACGAATATAGAACTATCCTTTTATTTCTAGGCAGGCGTCACATAAGATGGTCTGTGCTTTTAGGATTAAGGAAAAGAGCATTTTTTATTTTAAAGCAATGGATACTAATACCTTCCTCATTAAATTTTCTTTGCCTTTTTTGTTGGTTGGTTTTTGAGATACTAATAGATACTGTATTTTTTCTTAAATCATAAGCATATATTAATAATAGTTGCGTAATAATTATAAATTCTTTTCTATCTATTTCCATAATGATATCACTCTTACATATACGATCTAATATGATACCTATTCATATTCTTCTGCTGAAATTTCATTGAATCTCGTATGTCATTCTGCATCGATTCAATTGTTTGGAGTTTAATTAAAGAATTAGTTAAGAACAATGAATTTCATGAAAAGTTTGATGAGATTTAGTTAATGGTCAACTTAGAACTTGGAATTCATTGATACAGGGAACTCAGGATTTCGGATAAATCTTGAGTTGTTGATATACTAAAAAGTAGCAGAGTTTTTCACACAACTTATAGGTCTTTCAAATTATTTAAGAGGTTCTTTAAATTTTATCCCGAATTAAAATTAAAAATCCTAATTATCATCTCAATTGGGTCTTGAATCGAACTTGGATGTGGAAATTTTTAAAATTCACTAAGATTTTATGCTAAAAAGTAATGTTAATATACCTTTGGATGGCCTTATAAAAATATGCAACATATTGTGTGATTTTAAAATTAATTTAATTCGAATTTTCTTTCCATTGAAAACGTCTGGAAAATCATGAATATCTCATCCTATGCTAATGCATCAGCTTATTCGAATATTAATCTCATTTAGAATACGATTCTTTTCATCAATATTAGAAGGCATGACTTCGTGGAAAGCAATGGTATAATGAAAAACTTTGAAATTTCTAAAGAAAATATTTTCGCAGATTTGCTTTGGATATTACGAAGTTTTTCATTATACACTTAGTTTCTAAATCCATATAATAAAATAAACAATTGAATAAAATAAAGTGGATAAAGATGTCTTGGAGTGGAGAAAGATGAGATTGTCCAAGCGCATACCATATGGATGCTTCTTGAACCACGTACGATACAAGATAATTGAATGAAGATGATTTAGAAAGTAAACAGTGTAAATAAAAATTATTAGGCACAAACTGTCAATAGGATTGATGTACAATCATGATTCACAAGTCCTCCGTGGAAAAACAGAAGTTGTCAGACACGTCTGAAAATACGTGACAAATAACACGAATGCGGTCAATGAGCCTTTGTGGATAAGTCCTCTTCCTCGCACAGCAGTAGACTATAAGTACGCAGAAACTGAAAGAGATTTAGCATTTGACAGATAACTTTTTATCGCCATTTTTATGAGAGATATCTTAAATCTCGTTGATCTCTTATGGTAAGTACTATATTTTCTGTTATCATTAATCCACTACATTATTTTGTATTCCTCTCGCCTTGGAATGGATTATTATAAAATGAAACTGATGTTTTTAAGAATACGATATTTTATGATACGATCATTTACTTTTATTTTTATCAATAATTCCAATGGAGTGATATAATCAACAGACTTACTCTGAATCGGCAGTCGGAGCTACAATTGTAAGTGTACACACAGAAATTCTGAGTACCTAATAGTATTATTTTGGAGGTTATTTTACCTGATTGAGCTCATTTAAATTCATATTTCTCCAGCCTGAATACCTAATTTCAACATTTCACTTTATCTGACGAGAATTTTTCTCTATTTTTCATTAAGAGTATACCATAGGACTGTCGAAGGAAATGAATGGAATGAAATCATATCAAGCTGTTTATTATAATGTCTAATAAAAAATAATGGTACAAATTTTATCGAGGAAATTCTTCATTCGTTGAATTTCAATAGGAGAGTAGAAAAAGAAAAATGTTTCCCAAGATGGCGGTGAACGAGTTGTCGAGGAGAAGCGGTGATGCCTAATTCTTCCCCGTCCTCTTTGCTGCCATTAGCACTTAATTCAGCAGAGAGTCCTCAAATCTGTGGAAGGTAATAAGAATAATCAATGAAACCATGGTGTTGTTGATTGAACACTCATGAATATGAATACGTAATGGTTTGAAATTTAAGAGACTGTTTTGTGTTTTGATTGCCTAAACGACACATCAATGAATAGCACTATTCTACCGATAATAATTGTATCTTTGTTAAAGGACTGTACTCACCATCCAATTAAACTTTCCATAATTGTGTTTTATTATTGGTCTCAGTTTGAAACCTTCTTGTTCACAGTTTGTGGTTTCTGAGTCGTCGATGCACCGGACTTCGTGTCACGCCTTGAGAAAACGAGATGGAAATTAATCTAAGAGCATTTAACCTTCTCATATTGATTTGAAATTGAAACAATTTCATTGAATACAGTTGTAAAAAGTCTTTTGGATCCTATTCGAGTTTAAACCTGTTAATTTCGATCTTTTCATAATCCTATGCGCATAACATTCACTCTAGAAATCGTTTCTTGTGGGAGTGAGTGAAAGATTATATTTTCATATTTTTCAGGAAGTATTAAGTAATAATATTGAAATTAAGAGGTTCCAGAAAAAAAAACATTCAAAATCTGATCTAACATTCGTAAAAAATCATCCAACGATTATTTTCTTCGCAAGTTTTGATTTGGATTGCTTCTGTATTTGATTATAGAGCAAACTGTAGTTTCACAATCTGATTATCAGACCGAACTTACGCTGGTCTCTTTGGGGCAGTGGTTGGTCTAGGAGTGGTCTTCGTAACACCATGTTTTGAAGAAGGAGTGGTTGGCGTGGGTGAGTTCTTGTTTGTCTTCTGAGGGCTGTCAGTCACAGCTGAACGGCTGTTCGGGATAAAAGACATCGATATATATGTATATATATATTCGTTGATCGTTTCATAACCTTGGATTTCAAATAATATTATTATTCTTAAACGACGTGATATCAGAGCTTCCTGAATTCCTCCTAAGCTACGATGTACAAATAAAAAGGATATAAGTACTTACAGTGGTCTCACGGGAGAGCGTGTAGGATATGTCACTCTAGACTTTGGGGTAGTGGATGGTACACCTCCGATCTTCTGAGTTGATTTCGAAGTTGTTTGCGGGGTACGTCTAATGACAGAAGTGAAAGTAAAGCTATTGAATCGTTTCACCAAATGTGACATAAGGTTCATTAATACTTGGTTCTCGAAAGCTCAGTGTTGAGTATACCGAAACATTGTTACACAAGGTGGAGATTATAGCAGGCACATGAAATACTTACGGCTTGATGGTGGAGGTAGCCAAAGGTTTTGCGGATCCACTGTTTCCAGATCCAGTCTGTGGCTTCTGGGTGCTTACGTCAGGGCTTCTCTTCTCTCTCTGTTGAAATGAGTCCCGCCTATGTTTTGATAAGATAAATAAATGTAATTAATGTGAATCAACAATTCGTTACCTTGGTTCATTACTTTATAGCTCGTCATTGACTTTAGAGAGAAATCCGCCAGTAGTTTTACACTCATGTGAATATTCTAAGAGATATTTCTTTAAATTCAAAGCAAATCTTAAAAAGATACTCTAGAAGAATGAATAAATTACTGGATCAAGTAATATTCCTTTCAGGCATCCATACTTACTTGAATGGCCTTGCAGTAGTTGGGATATTGCTCCATCCTTGACCAAAGCTATCCTTGTTTTGGGTATTGGTTGCATGAGTTTCTTCTTCACTCCTGGATCGATCAAAAACAATCAATCAATCGCACAATAATAATAAACTTATAAATTCTAAAATTCTACAAACGACATTAAGTGATTGATTTGTTTCATCAGGGGAGATGTACTTACGATGTGGAGGATGCGCCAGCAAATGCAGAAGCAGAACCGCTCTTTCCAGCAATGGAGGATTGGGAAAAGATACCCGTTGGTTTCTCAGTGGTCTTCAAATTCGCAATGAGAGTGTATGGCTTGAACCTAGAGATACAGAAATCGATTGTTCTCAGAATCTAATAGCCAATATATAATTCAGACACGAAGTTCTTTCATCATTTTTTCATAAACTGAGACAATAAGTTGCATTAAAATATTCAAGAAGTTCTATTAATAGCTGATGTTAATGTTCTTGAAAGGATAAAAATGAGGATCGAATATCGGTAGTTATTAATTTAGGGTATTAGCTGCAATTAAATTGACTTACTCAGTTGAAGCGGTAGTCCAGGTTGTTGAGGGCTTGAATCCGTCCTCATTAGAATCACCTTTGGGTTTTGGGAATGTGGATTCTGCCTCAACATCGCGTCTAAAAATTAAATCATTGCTCAGATTATTATTGGAAAATAACTTCTTTCATTTTGTTTCCATATACCGTATTATTTAGTCATACCGAAAACTCAAATATAAACAATATGACTTCCTTTTCCTTAGGAGTCAGTTCGTTTACTGTTAATCTACTTAAGAAAAGAAAGATTTGTCCCGCAACATTAATAGTTAAAATAAAATTATTATAAAATTTGGTTAAAGATATTCAATTCTTAATTAAAGACTAGATAAAATGATATCGACATATTTCCCTCTATAGCATACACGCATTTGAATTGAAATTGAAAATTTGATAGAAAATCCTTTTCTTTACCGTGTCCTTCATAGAAGAAATCCCTGTAGAAGAAGTCACATCATGTCACTATGAACTTCTCAATCGTTTTGTTGTTGTTTTTCAAATTATGATCGTGAGGTATTTTTAGCGGTTCTTTGATTTAATTGAGAGTTTGAATAGACTTTTAAATAGACCGATATCATCAGAAAAATAAAGTCAAGGAGGGTTTTTATTTGGTTACCTTTTCTCCATAGCTTTTTCAGTCACTTGATCAGTTATATTAGTCACTTACGTTTTCCTGGACGATTCAGTGGTGGGCTGTGTAGTTTTTTCGTCATTTGAGTGTGTTGTTGCAAGGGTAGCTTCTGAAAAGCGAGTGGTCGTCACAGTTGAAGATGGGGATGTGGGTTGAGCAGTTGACTGCGAACCCGTCAAAGTAGCTGTCTGAGAAGCGAGTTGAGAGGTAGTGTGGGCGGCAGTCAATTCCTCTGGTTGATTCGACAAAGCTACAGTTTGAGTGGCACCGAACGTCTGCAGACCAGCGGCAGGCACAGCTTCGGACTGGATGGTTAAGTCCGAAATACCCTGATCTGCCAATACAGGTCTGCGATTGCCGAATAGATTCTGAAGACCTAGGTTGGGCCTATTCGCAAAAAGTTGTCCGAGAGCTCCTCCAAATAAGGGTCTCTGAATACCAGGAAGAGTCTTCCCGTCTTCGTCTTCAGTGTCTCGTCTGATCAAAACGAAAGGATAACTGTGTTGCTAAACCTATCCTTTGAAGAACTCTAATAATATTTTGTGTTGGATTGAATTTTGATAAAAGAGACCAAGTTTTGAAAACTCGTATAAATAGGAAGGTAATTTCAACAATTAAGGTTCTTCCAATAAAATAGTCACTCAAGTCAAATTAACGAATAGTTCTACAGAGCAAGGTATTGTCAGGTATTCCCTATGTTGTTCTTGCAAAGCAATTCATACCATGAATATGATAAAGCAATCCGCCAAAAGTTTTAAATATTCATTTCATTTTAGGCTTTAAAGCGTGGATATTATCACTTATAAGATGGAATCTGGTATCTTTAACTATGTCACATAAAATAACGTTAAACAGAAAAATATAAATGTGGGATTCTAAGAGGTATTCCTCATCGGAGAGAATTCCAAAATTAAGCGGTAGAGGTACTAAATATACGCATGATTCCTAGTCAAAATCAATTCTGATTGTCTTGGTAATCTATGTTTTGAGCTTTTAATGTCACGTCAACAGAATTATATTTTCTGATGGTAGTTGAGATTGGTAGTGGAAAATAAATACAGACCTGCGACGTGGAAAGGTGGGTGTGGCGGTCAAGTCCTTCAAAGTGGTTGTAGGAACACTCTTAGGAGAGTCTGTCAGTGGCTGGCTCTTCGGAGTTGTTACAATTTGCCTTGTGTTTCTCACCGGAGGCGTTGGACTTCCCGGTAACTTCGCTGGTAGAGGTTGGATTCCAGGCCTCCTTGTGGTGATATCAATCTTGGTCTTCGGAGTCGTCTCGCCAGTTACGCTCGCAGCGATTGTGAGCACCAGCAGCAGTAGATAAGGTGACATTTTGGTATCTTTTGGACTGAAGCTCACAGACAATGCTAAGTGTAGGATGACTGTTGGTCGACAGGTAACTGACGAACTATCCCCAGTGCAGACTTTTTATATACCTTGCAGGAGTTGATTTTTGTTTGATCAGAGGGGGTGTGATGATGGCCAGGTAACATTCGGTGGAGGGAAGGAGAGGGAAACGTTATAAGGAAGGACATTGGTCTCTTCCCCGAAACTTGGTGATCTCCTAGATCGTTACGTCAGCAGGGGAAATGTGGATCGAGAAGAGAATTGATACGACCGCGCGTTCATTAGAGGGAGGTTCGAGACTAAGTGGGAAGGAAGAATACATTGGCTTACGGACGACACGTCATTTGAATATTTGCGTAATGCGTGAGGGACCTTAGAGTGCGTGATTGTCCACTCTAGGAGTGATTCCTCCGATTAGCGAATAGATGTTTGCTTCTTAGCTGTACGACTGATGGAGGAAAAGGGCATCAAGGTTTCGGTGAAGGATTTGCTGTTCTTCTCGAGGGGGTTTTGCGGATGAGTCATTGAATATGGATGGGAATTTCCTGCAGGGTTATCCGAGTGCAGATCGTGTGTGAGTCTCCGGTTGTTTTCTTCATTTACGTCACGAGCACTGACTGACTAAAGAACTCACGACCAAACTACTTCTCAGAACTTTCGCGAAACCCTAACAACAACTAGTAGGATGATGAGTCGGCTCTGTCTATCAATCAGTATGTTGAATGATTGAAGGGTCAACGTGTGATTCAATGTTAGACTAAGCGTAAGTTCAATGAAGCTATCTCGAATTTAAAAGGAGAATAAATCAATAGTGTAGTAAACACACATATATTGTCAGTGGAAGAGTCAAGAATTTAAAGAAGTGGATTATAAATAAGGGAATAAAAATCGATTAGTAATCAATGCATGAGAGATAATACAGGATTGAAGAACAATGAGATTTAAGGAAAGCAACGTGTATATTTACGAGTAAAATCTGTGAGTAGAAAAAAAAACAAATATAGATTTAATAAAGCATCTGTAATATAATTTATTCCTCAGATTCATATATTTTGATTTGGCAATTATATAGTTGAACAAGTTTCATTTGTGAGTAAAAATAAGAATAATTTATTTACAGCTTAAGGAACTAAAAATAAATAACAAATATGCAACCTAGGATTTAGAGCATCGCTCCAACATCTCTTTTTTCCCAGTAGGTAATAATTTCTTATTATTTGTATGGGTTAAAGAGTAAATAATCCTTTTTGATATTGAAATATTCTTTAACTTAGCATTTTACAATACTCTAATACATTCTTACGTGGCAATACGATGGAACAGCCATCTTTAAAATCATTGAAGTCCATTAAAACATTTTTATTATATTTAATTTTAACTCATTAAAACATAAATTTTAAGCTCTAAGCCATATCATGTTGGAATTTTTGCTATTGGAATCTTTTACGGAGATGGAAGTGATAAGGATTTTTAAGAGGTTTCGTTCTCTTAAAGCAATCAAAGTTGAAAAGTTAAAAGATTCATAAGTTTCAAAGTCATACATATATATATATGAAAAAGTCATATTTATGAATCGCGCATAATTTTACACATGTATATATGAACATTTTTCTTCTTATCAATTTTTGAAAATATTTCTTTGGATTTTTATCTCTATACGCCTTAAAATTAACTTATATGTTTCAAGATTTTCTCGTAAATTATAATCTTCTTCACTTGTTATAGCAAACCTAAAGGTTATGTGAAATAACACAATTCCTTTTCGTATTGAGGTGAAGTAATTTTTGAAAATTGCTCAATGGAACGAAGCATGAATAAATTGAATTTAAAAAGGAAATCCTAGGTTGATTGTGCATAACTTTATAAATTCTCGATATTTTGGGATTGAATCTCAACAAAATAAATGATCTTTTTGATAATAAATGTTTTATTGTTCCTTTGGTTGATAGTCAAAATTTCGGTATCATTATTGCTCTTGTTCTATTTGTTGAACAAAATCATTAAATTTTCCAAAGACAAATAAGTAAGAGAATAATAATCATACATTAAAATAATAATTGTCTTACTTCAAATTCGATAAATACTGGATGTGCATATTTCTTACATCTTTCATCAATGCATTCCATAAAATGGAATGTTCCTCTTTCATATGTTTAAATATATAAACAAAAATTGTTTATTGTTTTTTCTATCAAAATACATATTTAGACTTGCCTTCTTAAAACAAAAAAGGCTCAATTTATTTCCCGCTAGACAAGCAGGATGGTATACAGGTATAATACTGTACTGTAAAATAATGCATGACGCCCCATCGCTGTCTTGGACAACTTGACAAAGCAAACAATTTACTCAGGCAATGATGAATACGCTAAACCAATACAGAAGCGTTATTACGATCACCATTCCTTCATTGTACTGAGAAATTTGCCTTACGTTCTCGATAAAATTCCAGTGTGATAGATCAGGCTTCAACAATGAAGGATTAAAGATGATAAATATGTGTTTAATATGGGTTATATTAATAAATTGATATCAATCCCTCTCCCTTCCATGATGTAAACTCTTCTTAAGTTTTACACTTGCAATAAAAATTAACGTTATTTAATTACATTATTACATTAAAAACACTTCCTCAACGCATTGAATTATCGTTCTTATTTACTCGGGCCTGTTTCGTCAAATGGCCTCCAAAAGTTAGCTCCAATTATTATATTGAAGGTTAACAATACATTTTCATTGAAAATTTTTATTCTTCTATTGGATTGTAACATTTTAAAAGTGATTAACTTAGGTTAGTTTACAAATGGTTTTAAAGAAATCTTCGTAAGATATTGAGAGGTGGACAGAAAATATCTAAAATATATATGATTAGATTTGGAAAAAATCTATTTAATATTATAATTTACAATAGAATTTGAAAATAATTTTGCGAAAGGTTGAATTCGTAAGACTTTCCCACGTATCATTACTCCTACTAAAATTAGATAACGTTCCGAGTCGATTCGGAGGCGCTGGATTCATTAAACTCATTCACAAGTGTTATTTGGAGCAGGAGAGGGCGTTATTGGAACAAATACCGAGGCAAGTAGTGCAATAGCCCCGAAATGTGGACTCTATAACTGTTACCGTTTAGAGCCACTATCTTGGATCAAATTTTAAGGAATAAACCTTAAAGGTTTTACGATCCTATGACTATGATACCATAAGCTGCTTGCATTAGCGACTTCTATACATTCCTGCCCTCTTTATAAGAAAATTAATGAATAACAAAATAATAAATTTTATAAACATTCAAACTGAATCTACCATGATTAAGTTTTTAAGTAAAAGACTGATAAACCTGTGTAATTTGAATTCAAAATGTCTTCAAAAATCAGTTACTTTAGATTTCATTTTTCACACCGGAAAATTTTCGTAACAGATTTCGGTTGTCGTGTTGCGTACAAGTAAGAGTACAGCCATGATATTTCATCGCCTGATTTTAGCCACTGAGTTACATGAAGTGAATCACAGTAATTAGTATTCCAAGAATAAACGGAAGCCACCGACGTATCTGTTAGAAGCTTCTTCTATACGGGAAAGAGGGATTCGTTGAATATAATTCTCTAATCAGAAGCACTTATCACAGAATTTCTGATAAATATTTATGATTTTCATTGACGTAGAATTCATTCAGAAGAGTAATTAATAGGTAGATTGGCCATGTTCAAACTTCGTTTAAAGATCAAGGATAAACTTTTAAACTTTAACAGTTTAAAAAAGCTATTCTTACGTTAAACATGGTGTTAACTTTACGTATTATTTTATATTAAATACGGCACATTAAAATTAGGCAAAAATGAAAATATGTCAACCTTTGATCTTTTATTGTTTATTATTGATCGAAACAAATAAATTAATTTCAAACTATGTTTTGAATAACAGCTCTATAATTTTTTTTATAATAATTCAACTGAAGAAGCCCTCAGGTTCGCATCAAAAGAAAATATTATGTTCTTAAAGTTCATAGCAACAATTTTAAAACCTTTGAAATCGGATTCACTAATCGGATAGTATTCTTTTTTTGCCGCGTTACAGTTTTGCCTTAATACTGATTTCCAAATGTGCTCCTAACTGCATGAATTGATTTTATTTATACACCCTTGCTGTAAACTAGTGAAATAGAAAACAATTGTAAAATAACTGTAAAATAATCGCTGATATTATTTTATAGCAGACTATCAAAGCCTAATTAAATCATTCCATTGAAATCAAAAATTTTTTTCTAAAATATATAATTATCCGAGTTTTCTGATCGAAACTATATATTTATTTTAAAAGTTTAATCCATGAAACCAGAACAGCTGGTAATGTTGGAGTGGTCATGTAAGATATTCCTCTATTACGAAATTTTTCATTAAAGAGCTAACGCGAATTCCTACCCATGAAAGACTGCGCGCAAGTTTTAATCAGTAGTAAAGTAATTTTCTCGAAGGTTCGAGTATCCATTTGTCAATTGGTGGACTGACCTACATAAAGGTTTCGCTAAGCATTTTGCAAACTTTGCAAAGAGTAACGCACTAAGAAAGTCTCCTTGGTTAAGAAACTTCCTAAGGGAAGGGAAACTTCCCCCGGGTGCTAATTGGAATTTCGTGAACTTGTATTTTTGCAGGGATTCACCAGCAGTTTTAAATGAAATTACTGTAATGAAACCAGTAATGTTCTTACATTTCAAAATACTTAAATTGTAAATTTTTTTCTCATGAAGAATATGGATATGTTTTTTGTACGATAAGAGAAATTTTGCTGTGATCTTTAAATTTTAAAGGAATTTTTTCATATTATGTATATATGCATTGTGGAATTTTTTTTGATAAAGATTCAAATTTACCTTCAGGATTACTTAATTAAGTATATTATTATTTATGTATTTTGTACTCGAACATGTATAATGCATAATATTATTAAGTTTAATAATTAAGCGTAGAAATTCAAAGGATAGGAGTTAAGGTGTTGCAGTAAAATAGTGTACGCTCAGTAAAAATCCCAAGGAGGAATGAACTTGAAAATTTCTGACAGGATCAGGAATTCAACCCGAATTTTCAAATTGCCGCCCTGTGGACGAACTCGTAAATTTAGCACACAAAATTTCCTGAAAAGTTCAATGGACAGAGTACCCGACCAGCAATAGAGAGACCCGGGTTCGACGTTTATCATGTCCATTCTTCTTTGGGTGTATCGATGACTTTTTTTAATTTTTAAGGTCTAATTATAGAAAGATGCTGCACCGTATTTTAATGGTTCATTAGGAATGAGTAGGAATGTCTGAAAAAAAGCTCATAACGTTATGAATCTCTGAATGTTTTAAACAAATATCATATACGCAACTGGCGGGCTAGTTGAACTAGATGATAAGAATCACGAATTCCTTCTCTCCAAAATATAACAGATTCTATCGATATAGCTGATAATGTTGACTCCAAAGTTTTTCATTTAAGTACAGGGATACATAGATTCTATTTGATTTATATAATTCATTGGATCTAAAAAAAAAACTGCCCACTTCCATCCCACGCTCGGAACGGAAAGCATACCTTCTCTTCATGCCTAGAAGTACGTATACTTCCGAAGACATCAGTAAAGACGTCTTCAATCCAACCAAAATAAGCATAAAACAAAACCACTTCACCTTCGAAAGAATGTTTTACTAATAAAAGGAAGCGCTTGTTTTAAGTCCCTCTCTCAGCCCATCACTTGCTAAAGTTTACAAGGAAGATCAAGAAAATAAGCTGTTCGACAACAATATAGATATTTCTCAACACTGTACTTATAAGCGAAGATAAGTGGAAGATATCTTCTGCTGATCGAATGGATGTGATGGACAAATAAAATTTCCTCGCCCCCCTAAATTACCTCAACTATAAACTCTTCTTAAAACAATTTCCTAAACCTATTTATTTCGTCTGATATATGGAAGGCTAGATCCCTCCATCTTCAAAAAATCTTCATACAACAACCTTAGCACACCCACACTTTCCACCCTCATTTCCATAAAAAAGCTGCCTCCTATGACATGATCAATACAGATATGAACATGAACATGGGGGACATAAACATATCCATGTACCCCATCAACCGAATCCCATAGTAACTAGCAACTCACCATGTCTCTCAGATGGGTATGTCTATAAACCCACCCTTAGGATATGTAGATTATTTTACTTATTTATGGAATTGTATAACAATAAATCCACAAGGATATAAATCTGCTTTTTGAGAGAAATATAAGTATTGGATTAGTAGAAATAGACTAATTTCATTATTACTTGATTTTATGTAAAGTAATTACTCAATCGAAAAGGACGATATCATTAATTTATTAGTGTACTTGCACATCAAATAGCAGAATAATGGATAGTGGCAGTATTGAGAAGAGAGGAGAGTTACATAAAAGAATATATTATGATCCTGTATTATAATTCCTGAATCTTCTTCCTTTTTATATTCACATTAACATTAATCAAGAACGAAAGCAAAGTAATTACTATCAATGTACTGCAGCTCATTCACATTCTTAAAATAATTTCAATTGAAAAAAATTGAAAATGATTAATTTAGATTCAAGCTATATTGTGTATCTTTCTCTTGAATCATTTTTGTTAATAAGACTGCTATATATAAAGCTAAGTAGGATTACCCATTACAGTTTAACAGTATATAACATTTGGCAATCAGTGTTATCTCAGACATAAAAATACACAAAATTATGTTCTCTTGTTGTTCTCTTATTCTTCTTGTTGGAGCTTTTTGATTTCTAAATGGTGGAGTTTAAATATCATTGGTGATAAACGACTAAGAATCATTAAAAATAAAATTATATATAACGTATATTGCAAAATCCAAAACACTAATAGTTAAGCATTAACAAATAAATCGATTGTTATAATGTAAATCATAGAACATAAAATTAAGATTTTCACAGATAAGCTAGGTTTCATGTGTAAAAAATTTAATTTACTGAAAGATTCATTACCTACAACGTCCATATTCAGAATTCTATCGGTATATTTCTCTAGTATATATCCGTTTCTCAGTACGTGAAACCATTTGACTTGAGTTTATGGATTCCAAAATTCGCAGATTTGCTTCTTCACTAAAAGAATAGAATGACATTGATAGCCATTCAACTACAATTTTTTTCTAAATATTGCTTATTTTCCAATAAAGGTTCCTGAAATACTTCATTACTTGAGTATGTACAATTTCTAAAATTCATTCAGGCAAGATTATTGACATGAAAAATTCATTTTCATGTATCAGCATTTATTAAAAGATACTTTGCGCCTCCAAGGGCTCGCTTCCCTCCACGCCAATAAGATGTTGACATGCGGAGCCGAACAATTGACTCTCAAAATACGTCATATCACTGATTGTGTTCCTCTGTATTGTATAATTTTCACCGTAACTATAATTTAAATTAATTAGATAAAATGTTTTATAATCAAAGAATACCATCCACTGTGTTTATTGGGCTCTTTTTCACCAGTGTTTTGGTATATTTTCCGCATTGCAGTATTTTGAAGTGGTCGAATCGAATTGATTTAATTTATTGATGTAATTTATTGTCGTTTAAGGTTGTTCAAACTATTGGCGAATTCACTGCTGATGACTGTTGGGCCCTTGGATTGAATAAAGCTAATTTATTGTGCTCATCTTGTGATCAGCTTCCGCAGTTTGGACTGGAACTGTTAAAGTGGGTTAATAGTTGTATTTATAGCACCCAACTCGTTATGAAAACGAAAATGTTAGTTATTCATAAGTTTTCGTTTCTCTGTAGAGATCATTGCAAGCAGTGCTGTCATCGGGATGAAAGTGTGAATGCAGTCAAGCAATACGCTCGAGCACGACTTGAAGTTTGTACTTGTAAATTCGGAGCATATCCTCAAATTCAAGGTATAATAACCTACTGTCTATTTAATAAATATTTAAGGTATGAGGACTTTATTATACGAATGTTTATTTTTCTAGCATTCATCAAGAGTGACAGACCAGCTAAATATCCGAATTTGCAAATAAAATACGTCCGTGGATTGGATCCAATCATCAAGTTAATGGATGGTGAAGGCAACGTGCAAGAGGTAGGATTGACATTAATGCTGCACTCTTATTTCAAAAAATATTTGTACTTTATAATAAAATAATCTATATTATAATAATTTGTAATTTTGCTTGAAAAATATTTTTACTGTAGGAATATTATATTCGATCAAGAACGCGATTATTTCAAATTTGAATAATTGAGTTATCATTCAGAATGATCTAAAAGTCTTTACTTTTGTTGGAAACATGTATGGTACTGCTCGTTTTGATGAACATTGAGAAATAAATTTTGTGAATTCAGTTACCAGTTTTGCCGCTAATTTCAGTTATCTGAAAGGGGTAGGGTACAACATAAAGAATGATTCACCTAGGCATATTACTCATGTGCATAGTTGCTCAAAATTATAAATATTAGTATTGAAATATTAAGTGTTTTTCTTTGATCTACTTCACTAAAACATGGGCAATTAATGATGGTGTTTATTTCATATTGTTAGTATAGTTATAACATAAAATATTGTTTCATTTTCATTCACAGGTTCTTGCTATCGATAAATGGAATACTGAAACTGTTGACGAATTCTTGAGAACTCATTTGGTAGCATCTGATGAAGATATAAAAATAAGGTTAAATTTAGTTTAATTTCTTGTTTAAGAAACTTATAATAAAATTAATATTTTTACTCCAACAGTGTTATTCTTTTGAAATCATCAATTTTTGCAGTATTACTACATCAACAGAAGGTATTTGAATTGCACAAGATGTTAAATGTTAAAAAGTTAAATTTTAAATTTTTTGGCAAAAATTCCTTTTCTGGTGGTTAAAGCAAACATTATGCATGACTACAAAAACTGTTCATTTACTCACATCATTTTAGGTATCTCTTTTATTTAAATTTCCTTGGAATATATTGGACTTAGTTTTAATACATTTTGTCACCATCTTGCTTGACAAGCCATAATTATTTTGCAAATAACTGATTGATCACAGCATTGAAAATATAGAAAAAGCCAGGCCAGAATGTCACATTGTTTCCTAATGCCTGATAATACTAGATAATATTATCAGTATTAATCAGGCAATTGCAGCAGAATGACTACATCCATTCTTAAGTAGAAGATATTATTTTTGCACTTATAATTCAGAGAATCCTCCTCTGAGATAGAAAATCAGTGTTAAGTAAGGGGAAGCAACATAGACTGTAGAGATCATCCTTCCTCTGATACTGATTCTCAACACTCAAATCACACTTCTCCCAAAAAGATCCACACACACTTCTTTGTAGCATGTAGATACTTGTAGAACTTCATGATTTAACAATCACAAGCAATGTTATCAAAGAACAACATAAGCCTAAATTCAATAGTTTCATGAGCCAGTGACACCAGGTGGTGTTCCTGGTGATCCCACTACATCTATAATCTCAGATATAGGCTTTTGCTGCTTTTGTGCTTCAGTAACAGCACCAACTGGGAGTCCCTGACCACCAGACGTAGTAGTTGATGAGGAAGATGGAGCTAAAGATCTGTCTGCCCCAGAAGAAACACTGGTAGGTATTGCCAATGTCTGTGAATGAGGAGAAAAACAGGAATTCTTACAATAACATCCTTCATATTTTATTATATTTACATATTAAACAAAATATAACATTTATTGATTTAAAATAGCACTCCACAACATTAGGCCAGAACACCAAGAGTTTATAAAAAAATACACAACTAAATGATTAATTTATATTTGGAATACATAGAATGAATGTTAAATAAATACCCCTAAATCTAATTGATTGGATGAGTGATTACTTGCTTTAAACTATTATTAAATGACATGTTTCATAGTGATGATCTTTAACATACTAAGTGATTTGTCACTACTCATAAAAAACCCTATCAGTTATAAGCTAAATCCTAAGATAATTTTGCAAGAAAAGTAAATCCACACTAATGTTCATTTTGAAAGTTGATGAGAAATTAAGAAACAAAAATTTTACAATTACATAATACTTTAAGTCACCTAAACAATATTCAAGTGAAAAAGTTACACTAAAAATGGATGAAATATATTGATATGACTAACCTTTCCAGGATTCAAAGCCTCATACTGGTGGCGTAAAGTTTGTAACTCAAACTCACAAGTTGCAAGAGCTGTCTTAAGTTCATAGAGTAACACCATATCACTCCTTAACTCATTGAAGTGGATGCTTATCTCTTCCGTCGGCATCGGGTTGAGCTCTGAAATTTGAAGATATATAAACTTAAAATTCATAAGAGCCAAATTCCAAATGATTTTTGAGAGATCCCAATCCTATACAGTAGTCCTGAAAGAAATTAGTATTTTTATGAAAATACTTTAACATTAACACTTAAATGTGAACTAGAAACCACTTAAAAAGGAAACAATACTGGGCTTTAATAGCAAATACAAATTCAGCATAGATATGCTCTTGATAGCATTAATCTTGACTTCCTAAAGGATTCTCAATCCTAGTAAAAAGATTTTTTCTCATATCAAACTATAATTGAACACAAAATTATTAAGTAAATATTAGATAAAATTATTTGTCAGGATCAGTAACTGTGACACAGAAGGCTGAATTACAGCTTTATATAAATATTAATAATTATTTGCTGCATCTGATGGTCTAAGAGCCTACCAAGGAAATTAATAGTCTAAAATGTTGAAGCATTAACTTAGGTCTACTCTGATGAATTAGTTTTAAATAGGAAATCCAATCAACAATTAATGTTTCTTTAGAAGTAAGCAATAAAGCAACTAAACACAAGGTATGTCTGTTGGAGAGAATATTCTCATGTTTTTTTCTAAAGTACATAATTTAAGCAGGTACTTTAAACAACAAATACACATGGTACCAATTGGAAGGAAAATAAGACATCCAAGAACATTTTGCAACATTTAAAATTCAAAATATAAAAGGAAGTTCATCAGTAAAACAAGGCAACAGAAAGTTCTGAAGAAACAAAGAAGTATACACTTGAAACTGAAAACACCAGTTAAGATTATAGACTATAATGACATGGAATTGCTATTACAATTAAGAAATCTCAAAATAGACATTTTTCATGAGCAAAATAACCTTTGAGGTTCAATTAGCTCAAAATGACAGTTATTTTGCTTGCGGACAATGGATATTTGGAGATTTCTCAACTTTAATATCTAATCACAGCCATGTTCCTTCTTATGTGAATTTTAAAAGATATTACTAGAATAGCTACACAAGGAACAAAAAACATCCAGGTTTTATATGCTAAAGTACTATATTAATATAATAGCAAAAAGAATATTATCAGCAACATAAATAATGCAATAAAGGGCAAATTAGACATCTATAAAAATTTCTCTGAAACCTTTTAAAATACAAAAATGCAGTTGACGTATGTTGTAGCATTTTCTTAGTTAAAAGCTTTTGGTAAGATATCCTCAATGAATAGATTTTACTGATAAATGAAGTATATAATAATAAATACAGGGACCAAATATTTAAAAAATTTCAAATGTTCCTTGGTTTTCAATTAACACATTTTGGGAAATTTGAAGTGAAAAATTTCATTGCTGAGATGGTTAAATGAGAATAATATAAAATACTTTATATTATGATTACAGCTCCAGCAGGGTATTAAGGTATATAATATCTACTCCTAGGATAAAATATCAACATAATTACTAATATTGGGTTTCACTGGTAAATGTAAAGTTTTTCAGTACAAATGAACAATCCTGTCTTTTTCATATCCTCTGACAATTCCACGGTTATGGTGGTCAAGAATTTTCTCAAACAAATCTTTCCATCCTATTGATTCTCCTTTATTGAGATATTCTTAAATTATATGAAATTGTTACGTGAAAGAAAAGGCAATATGTACCTAGCCTCTATATATAGAATTAAATTTATCAATTGATTCTACTTCTTAATCCAGAATAAACTAGATTTAAATGTTTGTCATTTCACTGCAGAAAAATAACATATGATCAACAAAGTTTAATACTAAAAACAATTTTTTTAAGGATAAGTAACTGAGGCTCTAAATAAATTAGCAATTATACCCAATAGGGACATAACACTGATAGGAGCATTTACTTCCAGACATTATGGTTAGAAGCTGAATGCAACTATATGATAATTACCAATGTTGAGTTCATGAAGTAAGTGCTCGATTGCTTTTGTTTTCTTCTGTCCAACACTAGCGGGCAATTTCATTCTTTGAGAACGAAGGGATACTCCAGTGCCTTTAAAATCAGCAAACTTGATACCCGCAGTCTCCACTGCCTATCAATCAACAAAGCAAATAAATACAATAGCAAAAACTCAGTAAATACCATAAAAATTATGAAATGGAATACATATTCAGAAATAATGGAGACTTCATAAAGTAAAATAAGAAATAATAATGCTGTAAAAGAAGTTTGTAATACAGGTGCTTATTCTGGAGCAGGAACTCTGAAATAAAAACTAAGACAAAAATTCATACTAAATAAAATGCTTCAGTTACTCATCAGTGAATACTTTTGCTCATGAAAAAATAATCTAACTTTTTAAAGTAGGTAATTATTCTAAAAGCAAGGTACAGATTAAACCTATGAATAAAAGATTTACAACATGCTTTAAAAATATAAGTATCAGAGGATCTTGAATAATATCCAGTAAATTGTTGGTGGTAAATAAATGGTCAAATCCAGTCAAAATATCCTCCTCCCTCACAATAGTTTTTGTCTTTCCACCATCAAAAAACCTTCAGAAGGTATGATTAATTCCAGCACTGGAGAGACTGAGAGTGGATTACATGTAGCTATGAAGAGAGAGCATATATTATGAAAACCTTTAATTCAAGACACATCTCACCATAGCATCAGGTCGAGGCCTTAGAGGATGATGTAAAAGCTTCTTTTTGTTGACTTTTCTCTCAGCCTTACGACTTTCCACTTGGCTATCTGCAGCAGTGATAAGTTTCTGGAGATCTTGAGTCTTCTTCTCTCTCTCTTTCTTGCGAGCTTCAATTTTCCTCAGCTCATTTAGTAGGGTTTGTTCCTCTTCAATCTTTAACCAATATAGAATGAAAACAATTAGTATTATGAATGTCAAAGTCAAATTAGTTACAAGTTAGCTTGGGGTGTTTTCCTATTTAAATAAATATAATATAAAATATTATGCAAAAAAGATTGTAAATCAAAAGCACAGTCTTTTAAAAGTGTTATAAAACCACATATCACATAGACAAAGTGACTGAAAGCAAAAATTACATGGCAACTATACCTGATCTGGAGTTCTGTCAAACAGTCTTCGCAGCTGCTCTTTCCTTCTTCTCTCATGATCAGCATCAAATACATAGGTCTTTGTTTCCTGGCCTCTCAACTATTGAATGAAAACATCAATTTTGAAAATTATGACTATCTATTTTGTGATATCTTATGTCTTAAAATCATCTGATTGATATTATTAATTATCTAACAAAAAATCGAAGTATTTATATATTCCATCATTAATTCAAAATTACCTAACAAGATTTTTCATCAACTAAATCTAATATTTTTCAATTGATCAAACTTCTCATTGCTCATGAAGTACTATAAAAATAACGTCAGGAAACCTAGATCAAACTCAAAACGTATAAAGAGAATGCATAAATACTATTTAACATTTGATACTTACCACAGCTAATAGTGAACATATTTCATAATATCTCTCCTTGAGGTCCTCAACAGATCGCTCAGAGAAATGTGAACGATCCCATCGGTCATGTATCACAGGAAATCTTAAATCGAAACGACGACAAAGATCCATTAGATGATCTGTTTCCTCACGACTCCAGCCTTCAGGGCCACCAGCGGTCACTCCAGGAACACCAGTAGCCAGAGCGGACCTATATTCATTGTCTGTGTATGTTGGGATATTGACTTGCTGCGAGAAAATCGATATAACTTGTTAAATGAAAAGGAAATTTCTCTTAACTAAGATCAGCTTTAATTTTTAACAAGTATGAGCTTCTATAAATTATATCATATTGCAATTACAATTACAAAGCGCAAGCTTAGTATCTCATAATCTTACATCCTAACCTTATTGAACTGAGCAAAAGGATACTCCTTTCCTTCGTCAGCTACTCTCCTCCAATGATGAAATACTGCTCCATCCTTCCGTGCAGGATTAGTAAAAGGCATCCACTTCCACGGTCTAACTTTTCTCATTCCAAGCTTAGCTTTCATTTGCTTGTAACCTTGACCTAATATCAAATTTGCAATTCTCTTTTACCAATAAACTCAAATAATTATGTGTCATAATAAGAGTCAATACTGATGATATTCATACCAGTATCTGTAGGAAAGATAGGAGCTGCATCCATATTATCCGTATAAAGCAAAGCAAAAAGTTCGCGATGCATTCCTTCTGGTCGCTTCATTGGTTCATGAGCTTTCTTTGGTTTAATTTTCTTCTTCTCTGAGACACCTATAATAGCCTCTTTTGTAATTTCTGGCGTTGGGGGCCTTTCCAGCTCCAGAATATCTCTTACATCCGCCATGGTTTATTTTGAAAAACCTGAGTAGGACCTAACTGAAATTAAACTTTTATTGCTATACTATACAGCTCTAACATTAAAATACTACAAAATTGTCTTAGCATAGGGTTCTACCTGTTTTAACACTGCGTCAAAACAATGTACACCATGAAAACTATCAGCTTCGGTATACGACGTTCGATTGTTGACGAAATAAAGTGAGGCTTTCAGTACGTTTTGTAGGTGGCACTAGCTTGCATACGCCTTCAATTATACACCATGGTAGTGGCGGGAATGACAAGATAGTGGGGTTAGAAATATGTTAATTTTGAAAATTCCTTCGGATAACCTAATTGTTAAATTACCATGCATATAACCTGCGTCATATGCAGTGACTTAATCACTGCTTCTGATGACACATTTGCTACCAATTGTGGACATTTATTCCATTACAATTGCTTAATACAATGGCTCGAGAGGTAAGTCATCACAAGATCATTAAGTTCTAATAATTATATGACTGCAATGCTGTTACCTTTTCCTTCTGTTTAGGGCGAAGACATGTCCTCAATGTCGTTCCAAGACCAACGAAAAAAGTATTCATCGTGTTTATTTCAATGTAGCAAACATCGAAGGAGGAGACGATCCCAGTTCCTTACAAAACAGGATTGATAACATGAAGTTTCAAATGAAATTGAAAGAGATGGATATAAAGAATTTAAAAGAAGCTAATTCTGACTTAACTTCTAAGAACAAAGCTCTGAGGTTAGTTATAATCCTGGTTATTTCTTAAAATCTTTTAATGTTGTAAATAAGTATACTTAATGATATATAGAAATAATTATCATATCGACTAGTTTCAGATTTATTTTAAGGATTAAACCATTCACGCAATTAGCGATCTCTATTAGAATCCCGTCGATTTTTGTCTGCAGTGTCCAAGGATGCATGAATTAAGTATATAATCAACACAGCAATTTAATGTTTAGTACTGTATATTTCAGTTGTTATTTTGTTGTTTTTAATTTTAAAGAGATCGGTCTATCATACTGCCTCCTTTTCCTTGATTTGATGTTTAACACCTAGTAACAGAGCTCCGAATGCAAAAGTGATTAACTTTGGTCCTCTCAAACATGTAGTAATTCTGATCATGGTTAAAAATATATTTTAAACTGAAGTGTGTGGCTTGTTTTAATTTCAGAGGAGAAGTAAAAGAGGTTGAGGAAAAAATAGCTGCTACCAACTCGGCAATATTGTCATTGAAGGGCCAGATCCGTAACTTAAAGGTCCAGAATCAAAGACTAGAAGAACTGAAAGAAGAGAACAAAGCCCTTCAAGAACAACTCAGCACAATGGAAGGGTAAGGCGATATATTTAATGTGTCTTCTCAATTTCTTTTCATGATTCAATGTAATCTTTGTCCATTTTTCAGGATGCTGACTATAACCAAGGGAAGTGTATCTGAAGTTGATGAGCTTTTGGGTACCTTAGTTGGTTCATCAACTGAAAGTAGATCACTGGCAACTTATTGCTCTGCTCTAAAAAGGTAATCTTAACTCTAGATTTAGTTGACTTGTTTTTATACTTAAAAACATTTGTATTTAATGCAAAGTGAAAAAATTACCCTGAATGCTATAACAGACCTTTTTATCAATTGTTAATAAATGAATTCAATGAATCAACTCATTCATGCATTATAGTTATATGAAATAACTTATCTTTATTCCTTTTTGGACATGAGCTTTGGTTTTTTTGATTTTGAGAGATTTTGTTATTATGATAAAGTCGCCTAAAGGAGCACTTTTAGATACTTGCTAGAAAAAACTGGCTGGAGCTATAATCTCCATATTCAAGTTTAAAGATCTTCAAATCCTCATGTTGGAAATCAATGGCCTATTGCAAGTCTTGAGCTAACTTCAACTTAACAGAAATTAATCCTGAAAAGCTCAATTTATTTACTGTTGAAATATCTTTCAGGGAACTGCAAGGAATGGTTGAAAAGAAGAAGCTGATGCAAGATAGGATGAAAGAGTACAACAACAATCTCTCCAAAGCATATGCTGAAAGAGACTCCCTAAAGGAAGCTTACAAAGAAAAGATCAAAGAGGAACAGCATCTCAAAGAAGAACTTTCTCATGCTATTGAAGAGCAAGATAGGCTTAGAAGGAAGTTTAAACAATGGGGAAAATATTTGGACCTGATCAACAGCTCTGAGGAGCAAAATTCTGCAATAGATGCTTTGGCAACATTTGTGAAGAAGGGCCCGTCTAACGAGGGAACAGCTAAAGAAGTGCTGCGTCTACTGACTGAGAGTCCAGCTCCCGAGGGACTCTTAGCAAAATTCAAAATTACTTTAAGTTCTCCAGAAGTAGGACATTCTCCATGTGAAAAGGAAGTAGGTGAAAATTCTAGACCCTCCAATAAGATACTGTCAAAAATTCCAGTGATACCCCCTGTTCGTCCAGTGCTCTCAGATCCTAATCTTGGGGATGAAACTCCAAAACGCTTCCCAATGAGTGAGATGTCCCAAAGCCAATTCAGGACAGAGAATAAAGGTTTCCATAAGAAAAGTTTCTCAATATTCCAGAAATCAAGAATCAGTAGCAAACCTGAGGAGACTCTGAAAGTTGCAATGAATGATGAAGTCTTCTATGATGGAATGGGAGGACATAAAAAGGCAGAACTTTTCCCTGACCCAAAAAGACCGAAATTATCATTAGGGGCAAAGCCCAAAGTGAGAAAACCAGGAACAAGTCTGGGCAAACCATCAACAAGTAATAGTATACTGGACCATTTCCTTTTAGATTAGTTTTATATAAATAAAAAAATGATATTAATTTAGAACATTATTTTATTTGTTAAAAAATTAACATTTATTTAGTGTCCATCTTGGCTTCACGTGCAGCCTTCCTCTTCTCGTACACTCTGATCTGCTGGTTGGTCTTCAGATTGTGCTTCTTTGCAAACCTCAGGTTCTTCAAAAACTTGGGGTCCACCTGGTAATAGAAAATTGTTTAAATTAAAAAACTAATTTGATATTAATTTATGCTGTAATCATTAATGTAACAATCATGCAAAATGACATCAAAATAAATACTGAAAACAATTATTTGTAATTCTGTATATCATTGACAATTAGTTCATTAGTATTTAAAAGATACCTCATCATAGAGAAGATTCTCTCATATTAATGAACAAACAGTATGAATTGCATGCCAAAATTATTCAAAACATGGATTGCCAAAAAACACATACAAATAATATAATCAAATCGGCAATTCTTGCATCTGTACTGTTGTACTATTACTATTAAGGCTACTGAATATTGGCCCAAATAAATTCTAAACTTTACCGGCTGAAGCTTAACAAAAGTAAATGAACCAAAGGATGAGGAAATTTCTCAATTACTGAAATTTAACTAATTATTTTACATTAAACCCAGGAAAAACGATAATTTAAATTTAAAAATTTGATATCTTTATTCATTCATTATAATTAAAAGAAATTCCGCACAAACAGAAGTGTATATAATCAAAAATACTTTGACAAACGACATCTAAACAGCTTCTCCTCAACTCTTCTGGGAAAGGAAACACGATTGTAGCAGACGATGAATGAATCCTAAAAAGCTACTTTGAAAACAATATTTTCGCGAAATATTCTCTACGAATTTCATAAAATAAATTAGCTGATGATACATAGAAAGAACTCATTCGTTCTTGCTTTTCTCGTTTTGGATTAACGATTACTTTCAAATAAATATCTACCAAATAAGAATAAAAAAAGCAGTAATCACTTTAAAGTTCTTTAAATAATTCTTCAGCTGAGCAAGAATAAACAAATTAAATATATAGCACAATAAAGATTAATTTAAAGATGACTTACTCCTCTAGTAGATTCGTGACGGTAGCGCTTGGGACGTTTGATACCATTTCTGTGGGCCTTCTTGTCTGTAAAAGAAAATATAGAAATTAGATTTAAACCTTTAAAGCGAAAGAATTTTTATCGTTATTACAAACTGATTTTTTCTTACTCTGATTATGATTCGTATGGTTCTTCGACTTGGCCATGCTTAGTTAACCTGGAAGAGAAAATCAATTTACAAGGATAACGTCCACATCTACTTATAACGGATATATACAAGTATATAAGCGACCTAAAAGCACTATTAGCTTGTTTAAGGTGATAATTTGCAACATTAAAGGTGGATGTTCACAATATTCATCGATTACCTTTACCTTGCAAGAACACGTCTCAGTAACACCACAGAAGCGGAAGTAAACGAAGGCTGTTTGGATGCAATTGTTTTCATATATAATATTTCGCTGTTTCTTTGTTTAATATAAGGCGCGAAAATTTTTAAACATGAAAGTTGGATTGAAAATAGTGCAACTGATTTCAAGAATTCTTACTTTCTTCTTACAATTGATATACTAATTATCACTTAAAGAATTTTTTATAAAAAATATATCAGGTCAACTGAAATCTTGTGCTCATTTCAAATTAATCCCTTGATTTATAATAGTTTACATCGTTTACTTTAACTAATATTATTTTCTTTCTCGCTCAGATCAAAAAGAAGGAATTTGGGTAAAAGTTATGATTTTAATTACTAATTTTTATTACAATTTTCAATTTAACAGAGACAAGAGAATAATAATATCCGTTAAAAATCATCAAAAATAGACGAATCTTAGTGTTAGATGCTAAAAAATAAATTTGAAAAAAAATAGATATATCGAGTGTTGCTGGCGGTTCCTCTTCAATGAATTGAACCAATGCTAAGTGTCATTAAGTTGCTTATATTCACTAAATGACTCCGAAGCGGAAGAGTCTATCTTAAGGTATGTGAAATTAAAATATATTTGTTGATTACAGAGTATTTTCACAATTTATCCACACCCATTACTCGCTACTCTATCTTGGCATTACCTATAATGACACTGTGTTTGTATACCGATGAGACGAGTTGAATAAGGTTAATGTGATATGTCGAAAGGTCACCGGGCGAGTAATAATGAAACAGTAACAAGACATCGCTGCTATATCTTTATAAATAGCTAGAGATTGAGTGTAGAGAAAACTGACATTTTTTTAAGCATTTTGTGGTAATTCAGTTTTGCCTCAAAGTTTTTATTAAGAACTTCTATCTTAATTATTTATGATGGAAAAATATCACAAGATAAGGTATCACGAGAGTTTGACTTTGAAAGTCATGTTTTTTTATATGTTTTAAATGTAAAGTTATTTTGAGCTAAAGAATCATAGAAGAAATATTAAAAGATGAAATTCAAACTTAAGTTCAATTAGGTATTTCATGTAATTTACTTAGTTCTATGAAGAGAGATTCTTCCTCATGTCTTTTTTTCTAGTCACCTCTTAGTTTTCTGTTGAGATTTATAAAGTTGAAATGAGTAAAGTGAAAGATGAGGCTTAAAAAGTACTTTACCAAGATTAATGAACTAACTCATAGATTTTTGAAAGTATTAAAATATTATTCTCCAAATTGTCTGAAAATACAGTTGCATCAAATGACACTTGTATACATTGTTTTAGTGACCAAATATAAAATATTATTAATTTGGTTACTACAACAAAGTGAGATATGCTTTACTCCTTACACATTCCATTCTCCTTAAACTTTTCCTTCTGTGTGAATACCTCTGCTCTGCTTTCACTTCCTAAGACTTGATTATGATGCAAATGCCCCAAAACCATTCAATCCTATTCAATCTCATTAAAGTTTTCTGGTCATTAAATCATAAATATTGACCAAATATCACTCATGAGTTTTCCATTAAAATTTTATTCTTTCCATAAATCTTGCTTCTTTTTTACTATATAACATAATATTATTTGAATATTAATTATATGTTTGTCATATATCAAGAAGATGTATTTCTTAAGTAAAGGATAAGGTTGCATTTTTATTGAATTTTTTCTAACAAGTCACATGATAATTCGATGATTTATTGAAGAATATTTGTAATTCATTTGCATTAATAATTTTAGATATTTCTATTTCTGATGGGTATAAAAGAATTTATTATGAGTACTATATTATTGTAAATCCATGAATTTCAGCAGACATTTCTGCACCCATTTAGTAATTCAAACTCACTATTCAAGTAGTAACTTATTAAATAATTTACATATCTTCAGACCATTATTGATCCATCAATCCAGTTAGAATGGTCCATCTTTAAGTATTTTCATTAAATGACTTCTGCTTGGAAAAACTCTATTACTAATGAATTGTTTGAGATGCTGCTGACACCTATTCAAGGTATTAAATAAATTCTGATAAAGGGAAGGAAATAATTATACAAGAATAGAAAACATAACAATATTTATTAAAGCTGTTTCGTTCTCTAGTTATAAAAAGCAATAAATATAAATAAATATGCACAGTCATAATAATTGCAACATATTACATATGGGCTAGATAAATAATATACATAGGAATAAATGAATCATCTAATATTATAATTAAAAATTTGGTAACAATAATACTGCATTTATTCAGTTTCGAGCACCATAATTTGTAATGATAGTTTTTCTATAATTCAATATCATCATAAGTTTAATCACAATTGTGCACATTTTTGGGTTTGGCATAAAATTTTTGTAGACTATATACAACAGCAAAAATTGATCAAACAATGAATAGCTATAATTATGTACATTTTAATTTATTCAACCAATTTTTACCTTAAAATTCTATCAGAATCTTAAACTTTTATAAAAATGGCACATACTTGCCAATTACTAATATATATTCTCAAATTGTCAATATGTGATAATAAAAACCAATTCTATACAAAAAATCTCTTAAAGCTGAGAAATTTTTATAGGTGCCATTATTTGCAGTTTGAAAAAATTCAAAAGTATGCTAGAGAGAATTATCACAATACAAACCAAAAAACTGGTCCCATAAAAATTTTAATAATACCAAATACTTAGTATTGATTATAATTCAGGTTATATAAAAGCACTACCTCCTCCCAGTCCACTTCTGATGAAGAGTATTCAATACTGAAGGCATTCCTTCAAGATATCGCAGTTTCACCCAGTCTCCACATCTTTGTGAAACTGATTTAGGGGCAAGAAGTGCTACGGCTACTTCTTCAAAAGTTTCTTCATTTCGACGTACATACATAGCTGCATCCGTTTCAAGCTGTCTCAAACATTCAGGTCTCACTTCATCCAGTGTTGTGTCTTCTGTTAAATGGGGATTGAAGCGAAAGTACACCCCACCAGGAAGCAAATCACTCAGAATAGTATGTACACCTGGAAAAATTTTAGAGGACTTCTCTCAGATCAACTTACACTTGAAAAAAATCTTTATGAAGTGTCTTTACTTAATATACAACAACATAAGTTTTTAACAATATAAATGCATAGAATTATGAACAATTCTTATCATAAAAGAACATGAATCAATAAAACAATTGACATATTTCACTAAATGTATTCCACCATCAAAGGCAAGTTAATGAGTCATTTCATTATGTTTTTAAGACAATGAGATTAAAGAACTCAGCTCAATCACCTTCAGTATCAGTAGCACTGTCAAGAATCTTAAGAAACTTAGTTTTCCATGAGGAAGCTGCAGAAGCTGATGATGAAGTAGTTGCTTCCTTTGGAAGAACTGCATTAGGCATTGGACCCATAAATTCTCCTTCGCCCCCTCCAGCTTGCTCAGCCATTCGCGTCCTACTCAGATGTGATAAAGGCATTCCAGCATGCTTTTTCCTTCCAGTTCCTAATGATAGAACACACTGAAGTGGACTGTCAGGCCATAGGTGCCTAGCTTCATGAATTGCCACTGCAGTTGGATTATTCACCAATATACCTCCATCCTTAAAAGAAAAGTAATTGGGTTAGTTAAAATTGGCCCAAGAAAAATTTGAGGAATGTCTTTTCTACAGCCAAACAAACCTGGTGAAGGAATTCTCCAATTCGAAACTCTTCAAAATAGGAAGGAGCAGCAGCTGATGCACGAACTGCTTCCCAAAGCATATGGCGAGAGCTTCCCATGTATTGTGATGTCATTCCATACGGAAGATTATAATTACGGAACACATAAGCAAGTATTCTTGCTTGATTAACAACTGTTGAAACAGCAGCAAGCTGAAACATAAAAAGTTTTGCAACCATATTAAACATGAATTAAAATAAATATTTTAGTAAACTAACCCGATATGGGTTAGTTTACTAATATATATATAACTTTAATATGTGGTTACTTAGGCTCATTAATCCTGAATCATAATCAAAGATGAACATTTATTTATAAAGAAATTGACTATACATAAAAAGTAACCACATATATTTACAGTTGATACAAACTTCAAGAGAAAAAAAATTTCCATAATACATACATAAAATACATTAAGTAAAATTATAAATACTACAGAAATAATAAAACCATTATATTCAATTCTAAGTTGATCAAGGATTTCAAAAAAAGAATCATACACATGTGATATCTTTTTAGTTAAAATTAAGGTATATAATCTAGGATTACTAAATATAAGCAATATTTATAAGCAAAAAATTTTAGTTGAAATTAAATTTCAGGATCTTACAAACAGCAAGATAATATCTTTCAGGAAAATTTTCCAGAATGATTTAATCAGATAATCAAGAAAACAAAATTATACAATCGGAATTTCAAGTAAGTTGAACTAAAGGAGCATTAAACAAAATTTGAAGAAAATGTACCTGAGTGAAACTTCATGAACATTAACTAAATTGGATAAGAATAGTGCTTTGATTTGAGAGGAGATATTAAAACCTTACAAAACAGAGAGTTTTTTCAAAAAGAGACAGAGAAATTTAATAAACCGGTTGATGAACTATTGTGACAAAAACTTATCCCTTAACTCCCAAATTAATCTTTTGTGGTATATAGCTAACCTTAGGACAGGTAGGATCCCTTGCAGTTTTGCCAAGTGGGGTGTCTCCAAGAAATTCTTTCAGTAGAGCTTCCCATCTTTGGGTATCATAATATGAATGAGACCACACTAAGTTGCTGGTTCCCCAAAATGGACTCTGTTTAAATATCTGAGCACTTAATTCTTTGTACATAATTGAGCATTCTTCTAGTGATTTCTTGTGAGGCCCTGATGAAATGTAATGAAAAAATTAAAATGTAGTTTCATTCAAGAAAAAATCCAATAAATATTGGAATAAGGGGATGGGAAAATTGGGAAGGGCAATTACTTGTGAGAAATTTCTTCTGAATAGATTACTCAAAGGAAAAGGATGTAGCAATTATACAATTATGGACAAAAGTAATAGGAGTTAAATCTTGCAAAAGAAGCAAAGAAATATTTATTTTATTATTATTATTAAATAAATTTACTACTCTGATATTTATGCTACAAAGATAAAAATAATTATAAAAAAATTTGGATTTCTAGTACTAATTAAACCAAAATAGTGAAAATTTTCAATCTGGTAAAACAAGTCAGTAGGATATTATTATGTTTTGAGATCAAATAATATGTTTCAATGTTAAAGAGAATTTTAATGGTAAATATGGAAAATAGACATTCAATCACTTAATAGTAGATTTAATAAATATAAAACAGAGAGAGAAGATCAGCTATCAACTTAGCATGATTACATAATTCCCAAAGTAATCTACTAAATTACTTCATTTTCAATTTTGTAGCACAAAACCTTTCAAATTTAAGCATGATTATTATGCTGAAAATATTATAAAACCTATCAATAAATGACATTCTTTTGTTTACTACTGATTCTATAGCCACAAATACCGATCAGATATTAGCTTACTATAAAATCCAAACTTGAATATTTTTAATAATGTTAAAGATTAAGATAATGCTTTGACATATTATCCTTAGCACTTACCTAAAAGACAGGCTAAAATAGCTCCGGTGCTTACTCCACAAATAAAGTCAAAAAGTTCATAAATACGTTTTCCTGTCAACTTTTCCAATTTCCTAAGCATTTCCACAACTAAAACACCTCTGAAACAAAATAAACATAGAATTATTAAATAGTAACACTGTGGTAGAATTCAAGGATAAAACCAATAACAGGTCTATAAAATGTCATGCAACCTAATTCACATATGTTTAGTAATAAAAGAATTTCCTTAATTAATTTTTTACGTAAATCCAATTTTATGACAGTTTAAACGTAACTAGTAATGGAATAGAAAATAAAGGTATAAGACATCCATTTGAGTCACAGCAGGTATATTATTCAATGCTTTTAAATAAAATTTTATAATTTTATGTTTGAAAAATAGTAGTTTATTATGATATAGGATTATTTCAAGCATTAGAAGTATCTATGGAAATTATTCTGGTTATTATCATTCTTAAATTGTAATAATAATTCTTGAAATATTCATATTGACTGGAGCTCAATGCTAATGATTTCCTTTCTTAGAATTAGATTATTACCTAGTTCCCCCTCCATCAATAGATAAAATTCTGATTCCCCTGCCGCGTAGAGAGTCAACGTATCCAAGAAGGGACAATGATTCCCGAAGAACACCTTGAATTTCCTCTTCCTGAGCCTCATCTCTCCGTATTTTAAGAAGTAAGGTAATGGCCCCTTCCTATGATTGGGATTAGAGTTGTGTGGATGATTTACTTCAACTAAATACATTAGTACTTAGTATAAATCAAATTTCAATCAAAATTTTAAATAATCAAATTTCAAGTTACAAGGAATGTATGTTCATATTAAATTGCATTCAATTTGCTTTATTTACACTACTTTCAATGCAGTATATTTCCTGAAGTTACCAATAATAACACAGCCTAAGACATAGTTATTTACTACTTACTTTAACAGCCAAATCCTTGGCTTCAGGATATTCATTTAAATGACTAGTAAGATCTTCTATTCGTTTGAACAATGATGTCCTAGTTTCAGCAGTTCTTACCGAAGATATAACATGCTTGGTTCTTGCATCAATGCAGGTCTGAAATTGAAGTTAAATGGAAAGATACATTTTTGGACCACGCAATGTTTTACTTTTTCGTTTTAATGATGATAAAATATTATATCATATGAAGCTTACCTTGGAAACGACATTTTTGGACTTCCATTTAGGATATGCTTCATCGACAACTTCGTCATAAGTAAATGGTAATTTAAGACCATTCAAGTATGGGTTTGTGAGAATTGATTTTGCTGTCTCCATCGGCCACCTTGCTGCCCCATTGCTGCTTTTTTCACGACCTCGAGATTCACTGGCCTCAGCCTTTCTTGGAATATCTTCTTCTTTTTGACTAAATATCGATGGTAATTTTTGCAATATCTTTACCCATTCTTTGTTTATTGTATCCAAAATGCTATTCTCCCCTGTTGTTTTCATCACATAATCCTTCGCCAGTTTGTAGGTTTTTGACTGAAGTAGGCGAACATTTTTGAACTGTGACCCTGTTGACATGTTGGCTGAAAATGGAGCTATTTTCCCCGAAGACGTTTTGTATGTCCTGTAAGTATTAACGGCTATTTATATAACTGTAATCACCATAGTATCATGTTGTTAAACTAAGTAATTGTGCTCACGAGTTTTCAAAATGAAATGGAAACAAAAAACATAATGTGCGATATAAACAGATTTAAGCTGTGAAATGGCAGAAGAAATGAAAATCCCTCTAAAATGATCAAATAGATTAAACAATAAGGAAACGCTATAGAAAAAAATATCGTCTGGACAGCCTTGGCCTCATAGCCTTCGCCTCAATAGGACCAGCTGACTTTCGCGTAAATATTTGGCAAGAGTTATCGAGTACGAAGACGCTCATTTTTACCTTGATGCCATACAAGAGCAGCGTTGAATTCTTCTGTAACTCTTGCTTTGAGACATATTCAGAACTTGGAGACTGAGAATACATTCTCTCCCGTTGTACCTCATCTTCTACGAGCTCGTAGAAAACAATGGACAATGGAGAGGCTCTTTTAGTTTGGGCTAGAGACGCGCTTTGTTTTGATGTTAAAATAATAATCACTAATACACCAGGAAGCACTTCTTTTAGTAAGAAAACACGATATTATTCATCATCTGTTAACTATTGCGTATAAAGATAACTCAACGACTGAATCCTGCGCATTGGCGCTCGTCCTTTAAAGCTTGTGTTTAAACTCCGCCCATATGTTTACCTCGTCAGCCTCACCTCATATGACGTCACGAGATTTTTAGGCGAATCTCCATTTCCGTCGCCTAGTAGCACGATAATAGGATTTGCGTAGAATCGCAAGTCTTGAACGCATAGGAGGAGTACGTAGGAGATTCTACTTGTCACTGTCACATGGCCGTATTGCAAACTCATCATTCCTTATCGCATTTAAGTAAGTTCCGGTTGCTGAGGTTTACAAAATACAACTGAGCGGCTGTATCGACTAATTTTATTTTTAACTCTAATTTTCCTTTCACTTCTTACGAATTCTAGGGTACCCGTAGAATAACGCGATCCTAAATTTGCTAGAATTCGGCCTTGTATCAGTCTGGCCCGATTATCTTCAAGGACCTACGCTCTCGCAGGGGTATTTATAGCTACTATACAGAACGAATTCAGAGCGTTTCCTTCCGCATTTTCCTTAAAATAATATGAATATCATGATATTCTGTGCTTAAATTTAAATACTCTTCTATCTAAAGATTCTGTAAAATTTTTATTTTTCCTCTTGTATCGTCATGATTAACGAAAAAATGCATATGGAGGGTAAACATTTAAAATAATTCTGCTATATCGGACATTAATCATTCTACTCTGATTTTGTATGTATTAATTCATGGCATATCTCAGTACATTCCACATAGAAATTTTAAGGCTTACATCCTCCGTAAAACCAAAACATTGGGCGTTAAGTGTTACTTTATGTTAGAGTGAAAGTAAAACGTACTATATGCTCCTAAGTAACGCAGAAGTTCCACGAGATATTGCTAGAAGTAAATAATCGTCGTACTTTAATTTTAAATTGTTATATATATTAGTACACAATTTTTATGCTAAGCAGAAGTATATTGTAAAAATAAAAGATTTTTTACCTGAATGTGAATTTTATTTCTGACTTCGACTACTAATTACTCGAGATTAACACATACGCAGACAATTAATTTTTAGGATACGATTTTGAATAAGAATTATTTCTTCAAGGAGTTACCATTCTATATTTATAAAAAGAAATATCTCTAAATCCTTGAATTACGTCTTTCGAAATTTTTTCACTGTAGAATTTTTGGATTGAAATCTGCAGTACGTCTTTTTAATAAAACTGTTTCAGTTTTCCTCCTTTGTCGATCGTTCGATTGAATTCCCTGATAATGCTATTGTTTTCTATTTGTTTATTAGCACTTTCAATTGGCCTTACCTATTGGATTTTGTAAATTTAGTTTTTGACATTGATTGTTACGTTTATATTGAACCCGGAATTGGTATTGGTAGATTTATTTATATTTTTACTTCCGCGCTCTTTCTTGAGTTCAACTTCATTTCAAATCTATTCAGATTCAAACAGACATAATTATAGAATTTTAACGCCAAATGTTTGAGTCTTTAAAGTAAAAAAGGCGTATATTTTCGATGGTGATAATTCAAAAAATACATAATTTTTTACGTAGAGTTCGCCATCTTATGTTTAAGAATGTAAAATAACTCATGAGAAGATCTGTAAGAACGAATTATGAAGATTTAATGCGCACTTTAATGCTGCACTGCAGTAAGTGTTGGGTGAACAACGTTTATTTCTTCGAATAGGCCAGCAATATAAGTGAAACGATAGTTGCGAAAATTGAATTTCTATCGAGACAGATTTTTTATATTCAGTTTTGTAACATCTGACGTCGCACAAACACGATACAGCACGCGATTGCGAACTTGATGGTAATTCAGAGACGTTGACTTTTATCACATCATTACCATTAAATAATAATTTATCTATTTATGAAGGAAGTATGAGATAACACATTGTTCGGTCTCCTAACACGTAAGATAATTATTTTGTCTCCGTAAAATGTTATGACTCTTGAAATGTGTAAGTTGTTTACGCTAAATTAATGTTTTTCGTAGAGTAGTTTCAATAAATATTACGTTCTCCGCAGCCGGAGTAACACCTTAAGGTGAGCTACACTCTAACTTCAATTAAATAAACTTTTTGGTATAATGCATAGAATAAAAAGGCTCAAATCTAGGAAAAAAATTGTTTAAAGAATATGCTCTCAGCAATTGTTTTTTTAGTTAGATGTTATGATTGTGCTCATTAGATAGTATGTTTAAGAAGAATATATCAAGGATATTATATATATTAGTTTTCCAAGATAAGTGAGCTAAAATACGTAGTATGACGAAATTCGCAAAACTGAAATGATAAATAATAAGAAAACATAGATTAGAATAAAAAGAGGAAATATGTTTGTCGTTTCTTTTCTTGAAACTTTTATAGATTGATGTGAATTAATCAAGAGTAAAAGAAATCAAGAAATGTTAATTTTTTCGTTTGTTAATTGGAAAATTTTAATAGGTATAAACTTATCCTATACAAATTCTATTATGAATTCTAAAGTGTGCATAATTAACCATTCAGTGGATTCATAGAAAACTCAATGGCGAAATCTCAAACGGAAGTCAGTTTCGTTTAAGGGGAAGAAAGTCTTTCCTTTTTGGAATGAAACGTAATGCAAGAGTACCAGTTTTTGTTACGTAACCAGCCCTTATGTAACAAAAGATTGAAGTGACTATTCTTAAAGGGTTTAATCTAACTTAATGCCGTTAAGTGTTGACATTTGAATTCCTGTATTGGCATTTCTCATCGATTGGATAATGATTGAGCCTTTTCCGTTGTAAATATGAGATAATTTGCTGCCTCATCCAACACTCCCAAGTGAAAGTGGAAAATATTGCTCTTCCGCCTTCCCTTATCCTTAAGGGAGAAGCATAATTATCATTTGTAATTAAGATTTGTTGGAATGATAATTTTATAATGTAAGTGGAGGAATGAATTCTCTACCAGATTGCTGTTTGAAAAAATCTTCCTTATTCCGAATTATTTTTGCTTTCTATTTAATCTAAAACTTATTTTAAATTGTTATCTTAAATTATTTTATTACGTTTTACTTCAGGTGTTTAAAGTTATAAGTATAACCATGGTTCATTAATATTTTTTAAATATCAAGGACTTTATGCAAAAAATATAGCGGAGAGATATATATTAAATCAATTATATCAATACATTACCCTGTAGTTCTCGTTCTAACTTGCTTGCTGAAAATTACTTCTATTAAAAGAATTTCATGTTTGTCAGTCTTGAATTTTGAGGTCGACATGATAATAACATAGTTAAGTTCTACCGATTATCTAATACAATTCAACGCAGTTTTTTTTAATGTCATTATTAAAAAATAGTATCCATCTTATTAATTTTTGTAGGTTAAGATTGAATTAAAAATTCTTAAAGGTTCTATCTATTGATTCTTGGGCGTCACATTCCTTATCTGCAGTCCAGAAATCCCAAAAACATATTTCGCACTTCCGACTGAACTAATAAACATAAATATGACCCACTTTTCGACTTCGGTATCTTATCGGTTTGACTTATTATCATTATATCGTATCTATATTTCACAGGTAAACTGATCGATAAGTTTATCACCGATAAGAATTTAGAGATTACTTTTCCAGTCTTCCTCGCAAATTGCTTTCCGCATCGTAAACCGAGATAGAGTACTTCATGATGATTTCTTCTCCTATTACTAGTTACGTTGCACCTATAACATTTACTGCTTCAGTTCTTCCGAAGAACACATCTTAAGGAAGCGTTCCAGTTGTTTTCTTGGTTCACTGGTCATATTTGCCCTGACTAACTGTTAGTGCGTCGGAAACAATCATTCGTATTTCTCGATGAACACGTAGCATTAAATGACAAAATAGATAGCAACGCAAGAGGATAGATTAATTCTCAAGGTAAATGCTCGAACCTAATCAAGTATTATTTGATATATATTTTGACGAAGAAGTTTTAAATTTATTTACTTAAATTTTTCTGTTGCAATCCAATATCTGAGTGATACAATTATCGAAGTCTTAAACATTGCCGTTCTTATAAACCGCTTTTGGGATGATTTTCCAATGAAGAATTCCCTTATATAGAGAGATGATTAAGATGATGGTCATTATCGCATTCTCTTCAAACTTTCTGATGAGATGTACCATGAATATCACGTGCATAATATTTATTATCAATAGGTTTAGATACTTTTGCCATAATTTCCTGACTTTACAAGTAAAAGATATCCACGTAGGATGGAAAATATATATGTGTGTACACATTCATAATATAAATATTAGAATTGTGTAGTGCGTTAAATAATATGCATGAGTTTTCTAAGAGCTCTTTCAACAAATAAATTATATGCTCTTTTTTTAGTTCATTTACCATCAGTTTCCTAAAAGATGAATAAAACGTAGCAACCCAAGATTTTCGTGAATCGATAGAGACGATGTTACATAAGTGCTCTGTTTCCTTCATAAGGCAGTTCTATTTCCTAATTATTTTCTATTTTGTAATAACTGCCGAGTGAAACGCTATCCCAAAAATGTCACTCAAATGATCATTGAATGAACACCATCGAAACACTTACTTCTGAATATGGTAAATATTTACCGACGGATATAATAAGTGTTTCCTCCAATGTAATATGAGTTAACATTAACAAGATACGTATTTAATCGGCAACGTTCTAATATATACACATACACCTATATTAATAAACTATACTCGGATACAATATTATTATGTTGTGAATTTATTTACAATACATAGTATCATCAATATGTTTTCTTTCTGCTTGATTATTATTCATTGTTTATTATGGTTTATAATGTTATGAGATGAACGTTCAAGCTTCAAGAAGGTGAACTGATTGTTCGAAATGTGATTGGTGACTCATTCTATATTGTCGCACGCACAAGCACTAAGGACCTTCTCACGCCTCCCGCGCTCAGTCCTTACTTTCCCGCTTGTCGACACGCTCTCTCGCGACACACCGTTCTCACTGTCTCGGCTCTCGTCACTCTTACTGTCCCGTTACCCTTGCCCCCGGGTCTCTAACCCTGCCGCCAGGATGCAGCACGGGGGCGTCAGGCGACAACCGCGACACTCGGCCTCTCCTGACGCACCACTCGTCCCGAGTGGTACTATCGCACGACTGTCATCCCTGGTACTCCGAGGTCTCTGCCCCTGCTGCCGCCAACCGCCTTTTTCTTCTTCGCCTCCATCTTTATCCTCCTTATCTCCGTCGCCGTCAGCGTCCACTCCATCGCATTTCTCACTCCTTTTCATCCACTCCTTCCCCGTCCACCGGCCTAGTATCTGGTAAGGGATGGGCCACGATGGGTCATAGGAGCGCGATCTGTGGTGGTGTCCTTGCATCCGCGGCATCCCGCTTACCCTATGGTTGGCTTGGCACGATGCAGGACATGAGCGGCCTCTGTTGCCATCTCTTGGGCACGTCCTTCCTCCACTCTGGAACTTTTCATAGGTAGGCTGTTGGTGCTGCGAGGACTGCCGATGGTGATGGGTTGACCTCATTCCGGTTCCCTTGTGTTCTCCCATGGTACACGGCTCGTAGCCCGTAGAGTCGGGGTAGTGGTTTCTGCCGTATTCGGTGTAATCCAGGGTCTGAGGATGGTGATAGGGAGGTCTCTGCTGTCTATGGTCAGATCGGTGCTTGGTTCGAGGGGACGCATCACTTGAACCGACGCGATGGTGGTGCCTGCCTTCTTGGTTGCAATGCCTTCCGCTAGAGGTTTGAAAACTAAGGTTATTCTTTTCTATGTCGGCATGAATGATCTGCAGAGGCTCTTGCCACTGGTCGGAGCCCGATCTCTGTTCTCTCCGCCTGCGCTTTCCCCCGTTCTCATGCTCCTCCAAGGCCTCTTCTTTGCCATTTTCATCCTCGTTCAAGTCCTCTTCTTTGCCATTTTCATCCTCGTCCAAGCCCTCTTCTTTACCATCTTCATCCTCCCCCAAGTCCTCTTTGCCATTTTCATCCTTATCACCTTCAGCTGCGTCTCCAACAGATTTCCTCTTGGTGCTAGCGGTCGTTTCTTCAGAGTCCTTATTCTCTGCAGACATCCTTGCTTTTTCATCTCCATTTTCCTTCGGAGACTCAGCGCCTCCGGAGCCGTTCCCACCTTCGGCTTTCGATGACTCTTCGGTCTTTTCAACCTTCTCATCAGCACCCTCTTCCTCTGCTGGTTCTTCTTTCTCTTGTCTATCTTCTTTCGCATCTTTTGCTCCCTTTGCCTTCTCTACAGGGGCTTTTTCTGCAACCTTAACTGATGGTGCTGCAGCCACAGTTTCTGTATCGGCTTTACCTTCCAATGTCTCCTCTGTCGCTGCCTTCTTGGCACCCTCACGTTTCTTAAGAGCCAGTTTCTTTTGTTTCCCTCTCTCTTTCTTCTCCTTCTTCTTCTGTGCAGCAGTTTTGACGGTACTAGTCTCCTCAGCAGCTTCCTCTTCGTCTCCTGCTTCTTTGTCTTCTTTCTCTGCTTCTTTTGTCTCCTTCACTCCTTTTGCTTTACTCTTCTTTTCTTCCTTCTCAACTTTAGGTTCTTTTCTAGCCCCTTCTGTTGCTTCCTCCTTCGCACCACCTGAGTATTCTACGGGCAGTTCTGCCAGCAACTTATCAAGATCTTCATCATCTTCCTTCTTCTTTTGGGCTGCAGGTTTCTCGGAGCTGACTTTCACTTCCTCATCACTAATCTCAGCCTTAGGTTTCTTGGCTTCCTTCTCCTTTTTGCCATTCTTATCATCCTTATCAATAGTTACATTTTCTACTTCCTTTGTCGGATCTTCGATATCATCGTCCACTTTCCCTTTCTCCTTTTCTTTCTCCTTTGTAGGCAGTTCCTCCTCATCTATGGTCGGCTCATTCTTATCTTCATCTTCTTCTTTTCCCTCGACCTCCTCCTGGTTGAGCCTCTTCGTCTCCATCTCTTTCTTCATACGAGCCTCAAATGCAGGCCGCGTCTCGAACGCTTTCCTGATGCCCGCCGACCACTGGTCCCAGTCGCCGATTAACGCGATTCCTAGCGTTTTCTGCCAGGATTTGGCAGTTCCCGTCAGCCTATAAACGGCTGCCCGGAGCTTCTCTCCCGGACCCCAACCCGCAAGATAGCCAACATTCTCGATTTTCCTGATCCACTTATCCACGTCTTCCTGCGGACTCCCCGAAAAAGAGGGAATGCCGACCACGCTGGTCCAACTCAGCGGTGGAGGCGCTGCCGACGCAGGAGCGGGCGGCTTAAGGGTCCGAACCAACTCCCTCATTGCTTGCATAAGCAACCAGACGTCCGCCCCCACTTCCTCCATTGCGCGTCCCAAACCCTGCTTGAGGTTAACGACCCTGGAAGGACGCTCAAGGGAAAGCGCGCGAAACGGAAAAAAAAACGTGGACTACGAAATGTAGGGCCAAAAACGATAAAAAACTAGAAAATACGGGAAAAGCAAAAAAAACACTCCAAATGGCTTTCCGATGGGATAGATTTTCGCGGATAACGATTCTTCCGAACTAAGCCACACGTGCCGAACACGCCTTCGCAATGTCCTCTCGATTGAGAATTAAAAAACGCACAAAACGAACGACACAAAAAAAAACAGTGACAAATTTCACGGGCGTGATGCCGGCCCAATCCCGCTTCTGACACCAAATTATGTGTCGCACGCACAAGCACTAAGGACCTTCTCACGCCTCCCGCGCTCAGTCCTTACTTTCCCGCTTGTCGACACGCTCTCTCGCGACACACCGTTCTTACTGTCTCGGCTCTCGTCACTCTTACTGTCCCGTTACCCTTGCCCCCGGGTCTCTAACCCTGCCGCCAGGATGCAGCACGGGGGCGTCAGGCGACAACCGCGACAATATGGTAAACAGGTTTTTAATCTCAGTGATACATCTACTTCTTGTTCGCTGTATAGCATGTATAAAAATTAACTTTTCTTACGGAATCCATCGTTAAGTAGTCACGTAAGACCTTGGCAATCTGTGTATTTTGAACATGTGAGGTTTCAAAACATACCACATTTCGTTTGCTTGTAAACTAGTGAACGTAATCTCCTTCGATTGTGTATGTTGACAAATATAAAACTTCAATCATCCAGGTTTATCATATACGATAAATAAAATAAAGCTGTAAATGAATTTTTCAGTTAAATTTATCATATAAACATTGCAACAAGACTTCGTCTTCCAAAAAACCGTCGAAGCAATTTGATGGCTTTTATGGAAGTAAATAATTGTTTAATTTGTTGGTGAAACTGCTTATTATAAATAACACATTATAATTAATATGTCTTGGAAACTCATTTCTTGACGAAATTGACGAAAAAGTAAGTTCTAAAAGTTGGTTCTTGTAATATTATTTTGGCGTATTTTGCTAAGAGATCACGTTCTAAAATAATCTTCGCAGAATATTTTGTAGAATTGCAATTCTTTGAACATTCGATCATTCTACAATAACATCCCAAGCAAAATAATCTGATGATTTCAATATTATACTATTCTTATAGTTTCATTATGCGTTAGATTATCGCCTTTTGAGTATTGCAAGTTAATTATAATCTAGAGCTCACCTAGATATAGAGGTAATTTTAGATGCAGAATCCTATTCACAAGCTGTTGTCAACAAAACAAACCTTATATTTGATGCGAACGTAACTGATTTTCTATTCGCACATGACTTACATTTAAGTCGCAGGAAGGGAAGAGGTGGGGGTTTATTGACCGAAAGGAATATGAAGTTGTAAACAGAGTTTTGCGAAGCAGAAGCCATCCAACTGCGCGGTGAGACGGAACTTTTTTGCGATGCATTTTATGAATCAGAAGAAGAGACAAACAGCGAATTGGACTGTAAGGCCAAGCGGAGACGGAAATGCACATTGAGAGATTGCCAGGGATAAAAATAATGGTCCTCCGAAACGTAACTCGCATGAAACATGAATTGCTCTACTTTAAGGGGAGATAATCCTCGAGACGTGGATATTTCTAGATTAATCTCGGCCACCGCTTCTCACGGTGTCTCCGGGATTTCGCTTTGCTTTTACTTTCAATTCCTGAGTTTTGCACAATATTTTTGCTGATTGTTTTCCTTAATTTGCATTGTGTGATTTGAGTTTTGCAGTTCTTTTGAACTTTATATTCTTGGATGAAGTTAAAGTTTTCGGCGCTACTCGTGCTCTCAATATAAAATTTATCGTTGCTCTCCGAATACTGATACTTATAATTTTTCTTTTGTTTTGTTTGTATGAATTCCGAAACTATCCTAGTTACGCCTATGCGAGCAACGCGTCGACTTGCGGCCGATGTTTTATGAATTTTATGCATCATTTTGAATATACCTGTTGTTTAATTGAAGATAACAATTGGAAATTAGTTTGAAATCTTTTTTTTGACTCTCATCACAAAATTATTTCCATCTTTATTGACTTAATTGTAATAAAAACTGTTCGACTGAAGACTGACCTGAAGAAGCCAGCAGCATCTCTGGCGAAACGTCGTCATGTAAAAATGACCACCATTGCGTTCCCGAAAACTAATATTGCATAATATACTTGCAACGAAAGCCTTCGAACCAAGGTTCGACAGATGAGCAATTTAGAAATAGTTTTTGATTGTTCATTGATTTTGAACTTTAAATGATACCATTTGAAGGCATCAAGAGGATCTACTGAAAATGCAACGCTTAACGATATGCGTAACAAGGTAAATTTTATTTATTTTCGTTCCTGCTTGCATAACCGATACTTATTTCCGACTCTATGCGGTCATTATAATAAAAAAGTCTTCGTTATAAGATTCAGATAATGGCTACATTTGGAGGTCGGTATAATGAATATAAATGCTTCTATTAATTTTTTAATTAATAGAAGCTTTCTATTAATTCTTTCTTAAGTGGTTCGTCATCGTGCTTCTTCTTAATTATCTTCGTTCATAGAAGGTGCATTGGAAAAAGGCCCTCGTGATAGAAAATGTGTTCCCGTATTTAAATCGTTTGAAGGCAACTATATAGACTAATTATGAGTAGAAGTTAGCATTCTTGCTAACTTATCTTAAGTATCAGCATTACGAGACACAAAATTGATCTATGTTATATATAATAATCTAACTTTGAGAAAAAGATATAATAATGACACTGTTTACCTTAAGACATATTAGTTGGAACAAAAGAAGAGTATGGCGATGTGGAATCTATTTCTGAAAAAGAATTCAGTTTATTATCTTTTTCATGGTAATCAATGCCATTCGGCTATGATGTACATATAGGTTGTCTGGAAAAAAGTTGCTCTCCTCAATCTACCTAATATATATTTAGTCTACGAAATTCTACGCTTGTATAAATCATTTTCAACTAACAGTAAATAAAATATGCTTAAAATTTACTCCGTGCATGTAAAAGAATCAGCGAATCGGTCTTGAAGTTTAAACGGATGAGAAAGGGGCTGGATTATTTTGCTTTATAGAGAATTCACTAAGCCCTTGATTGATCTTGGCATACCTAAATGTACGATGACTCTAGTATTACAATAATTTAATGTAAATTCATTAAATAAAATGAAATCCCTATTCATAAAGGAAGTTACAGATATATATTTTAGATGAAATCATAATTTTAGCTAACAAAAGCAACCCATTATTGGGGTTCATTAAGCGCAAAATAAACATTATTTCGTGGTTTAGAAACTGAATATGAATTGAGATTTCTCTGAAGATCATTGTAGTGAGGATTTATCATGCAGCCGCCATCGGCATTAGAATGGTGAGCTACTTGAGTGACGAAGACCAATCATCAACCATTACGCAAAGTGGGCCATCATTAGGGACAATGAGGACATTGAACGGGCCTCACTAATCACATTTCAAAGCGCTCTACTATATTTGCTACATACAACCACTGTATTATTTAATGGGTTGAATTTCTCTAGTTACCTTCCTTTCCATGAATTCTTCGTTCAAAGGAAATGTACTACTCAAAGAAGTTGTGGTGTTATATCTCTTTTGATTCCCGTCATTGGTCGTTTCTGCATTGCAAGAACACCTTGTTATTCTGTAATCTATTTTTCAGCTGCTTTATATCTATTGTCTCTTGTACATCATCGTCATATTCTTCTTGTGATATTTTAAAAACAATTTGAACGATAATATATGTCTATTTTTCCGGAAACTGGAAGGAGTTACTGAATAAAATGTTTAAATTTAGATTAGATATTGGAAATTGAAGTCAGTAAATTTTATTAAAAGTCAAGAATATTTTCTATTTTCCTCAGCATATACTGCCTTTTGCGCATATGTTGGATGTTATTGTCAATCTATTTTTAGTTTTCGAAGTGAATCATTCTCTCATATCTACAATGGGTGTATCTCCAACTGAAAACATAAGTTGCAGCATAATTTGCACTCGTCGATTCCTGAAGATAATGCGCTCACTTATTTCAAGGACTTCGACATGCGGTTGAAGTTTAGCAATAATAAGCATACATTCAAGGAAGGATGAGTGCAATTTTGTGCAATAGAACCGAGAGCTATTGTATCGAACATTTTCTTTCGTTCGTTCACACCTCTTTTGTATACAATACACTTTAAAACTACATCTTACGAGTATCGATCATAGTTTGCGCAAAGGTATTACGGAATGTATGTTTTAGTCTGGCCATGTTATTCAAACCAGTCCAAGAACGCAAAAAGACGAGCTGACTTAAAGTTGCAAGGTAAACATTTATAATGCCAGAAGATTGGCTACGCTTTCAATTCTTTTAAACGAGATCCCGGGGGGACTCTGATTTTGGACTCAAAGGTTTGTTGTGTGACACACAGTGATTGGAGTCGGATGATCTTATGAATGCGTGGTGTCTGTGGAAGAAAGCCAGAGTATTGTTTGCTGTTGTTCACCAATAGTTATCTCTCAGTTATCTATCTATGATCTTGCCTTCGGTTTAGTTTCTATATTAATAAATGTACACTTTCCATATTTGAATTAGAATTTAAAAATTCCAAGGTCTTTTCGTTTCTATCGGAAACTGAATTTTTATTTCGGAATGTGTGTCACTTCAGTGAAAGGTATAATTTGCAGTGGTTCTTTCCCTTGCGGTGAGTAATTTGGTTATCCCGTAGTAATGCATTCTAGTGTTAATTGTCAACGTGATTAATATTAGCCGTTAGAGTAATTTCAATTCTCTAAATTTTGGTTTATCAGTATGGTATGCTTGTAATATTAGATGTTAAATGTTCTAACTTCAACAAATTCTTCAACTTCAACAAATTAAGTATTATTTCTGATCAATTTCACATCCCTTTCTAATGATCCCTATCATGTATTGCCCTATTTGTCTCGTTCGACTTACATTTTCGACTCCATTCTTAAAAGCAAAAATCATAAAGTGTTTCTAGGTTTTCATTTATGATAATTAAGTGAAATATATAATGGAGTAGAAGAATTATCTTCTGTGTTGAAAGTGAAAGTCCCTTTCTATTTAGGGTAACCCACAATCAGTTGATGATTTATTTATTTAAACATGTTGCTTTAAGATTAATTGATATTATCAAATGGAAATCGATTAATTTGAAAGAAATACAATTTATGTTACTAACACATCTTTCAGTTCCTCAAGGAGCAAAACATATTCCCATCGTTTCTTGTGAAAGAGTCAATAATGGGAATTTAATTTTTCATGAAGAGTCACTTTATGCTATAATGACAAGTAGTCATTTTAGCATGTGTGGTTAGTAAAAATCATATATTGTAAAAATGAGTAACCTTTTCATACACTATCTCTGGCGAGGAGTTGCCAAAAGTGACTTTAGTCCTTCTAGATGTTTCATTTTCAACCAATCCATACCTTTTTTCACAATAGATTTTGGTGTTAGTAATGCAGCTGCTACTTCTTCGAACGATAATTCATTATGTTGAATGTATGTTCTAGCATCTATTTCCAGTTGGTTTATAAATTCAGGTTGAGTGTCATCCATGGCCATATCCACTGTCAAGAGTGGATTAAAGCGATAGTAAACTCCTTTAGGAAGCAAATCACGAAGAATGGTATGCACTCCTACATTGAATGAAGATGAAGCATAAAGTTATTTCAACTTAAATTATCACATATACATAGTGTAGATTTATGGAAATATCAAGTGATTGTGAATAAGAGATGCATATGAATTTTGTTATGCATATGAATTGGTTGCACATGAAGTTACTTATTATAGAAGTTTAGCTTCAAGGATAACAGATCATTTTAGTTAATACATGAAGACAAGTTTTGATTGGGATTGGCAAAATGTTCTTTAACAATTGTGCAACACTGACTCATAAAGATGCCTATGATTTAATCTTTTTAAATTTATTGTAGTTAAAAATTTTTAGTTTACCTTCTGTATCAGTTGCACTGTCAAGAATTTTCAGCAAAGTTGTTTTCCATGAGGTTGCTGTTTCAGTAGTTGAAGTCTTCTTTTGTGACCTTTGGAGATTTTTATCTGTTTCTATATCTGGATCGAACTCAGTAACTTGGGTAGAATTTATCTGATGAATTTCAGCATATTTTTTCTTTCCTGTTCCCAATGAGAGGATGCAATGCAAAGAACTATCAGGCCAAAGAAGCCTAGCCTCATGGATTGCTACTGCAGCTGGATTATTAAGAAGAACACCTCCATCCTAAAATTAATCTTTCTATATATTTTTTAAAACACAAGGAATTTATTCTATATCCAGACATTCATGTACAATGTAGCCTAAGGTTTTTTCAAAGTCTCCTTAAATTTTCACATTCATTTCATATAAATCTAAATAATCAGCAGTATTTATATCTTTATAAAATAGGAAATCTACTCATTGAATATAAGCAGTGATATTTATGAGTTTGTTTATCAAGTCTAAATAGTTTATTTACCTGATGAATGAATTCCCCTATATGGAAATCTTCAAAATACGATGGAGCTGCTGATGAAGCCCTGACTGCTTTCCATAATTCAACATGGGAGCTCCCTAAATAATGTGATGTTATTCCATATGGTAGCTCATAATTTCGGAAAACGTAGGCAAGAATTTGTGGTTTGTTGACCACAGTGGATACGATAGCTAGCTGAAATAAGATATGAGATGATTATAATAAAATTAAATATTAAGATTTAACTTAAATGTAAAAAATCCTTTTAAAAATGAATTAACTAAGAAAAATGTAATAATAAAGTTATCTAATAACTTAAAGCTCATGCAGTTGATCATTAATTTAGAGAGACATTTTAGTGAGACTAACATGAGAAAAATTATTTCTGAGGTGATTACAGTATTAATATTTATTATATAATATACAATATTAATGAAAAATACCATAATTATGCAGTTCTCTGCAATTTAGATGATATGTTGACTGATTTATAGTAACCTCAAATTACCTCGATGATTATCCAATATCTTCTATATATCTATATCTTTTTCTAATATAGAATTATTATATATTCTTCAACTAAGCAAATAAATCTATTTGGTTTAAGTTATTGGACTGTATTGAATTATGAAAAACTTTTGAGTTATTTCAACTTAAAAATATAGTTCAAGGATATAACAGATCAATCAGCCATTGAGCCATTTTTCCAGAATTACATCTAATTTGGCAGTAGCAAGTAACTAGCAATTTAGAGGTCCAAGTTTGGGTCCTAGTCCTGTCAGACTTTTTCTACATCTATTAGACCTTTGATTTATTTCTGCCAAGTAAGTTTTTCACTGACAAAAGCCTTGTAACTGTATTTAATATCCACTTATTAATTCCTAACCTCAAAGCAAAACTTTGGAACATAAAAAATCCTATAAAAAACTTCACAAATATCAAAATCATTCTTAGTAGAAAATTGATTCATACTCAACCTTAGGGTATAATTTACCATACTAACTTTTGGACAAGTAGAATCTCTTGATGTTTTGATTAGAGGAGTGTTTCCTATAACATCCTTTAACAAGCTGTCGAATAGCTTACTATCATAATATGAGTGAGACAATACAAGGTTTCTTGTACCCCAAAGAGGACTTTGACTAAAAATTTTTGCACTTAGTTCTTTATATACAGCTGAGCATTCTTCTGTCGATTTCTTATGAACACCTGCATGTATTAAATTTGAAAATTAATAAATTCAGCTCATTTTTATTGACAAACAACAAATATCTTACTTAGGATAATTAAATGAAATTTATAAAAATTTAAGGAATACTTTTAGAAAATTAGTTATTATTGTTTTTTACATGAGAAATATAAAACAATACATATGAATTTTATTCATATACTTTTATGTATTTTTTCTCAATTATTTAAGCAACTTCAAGATTATTTAACATTCTATGTTGAAATGAATTAAAGTTATGAAAAATTCTTTTCTATAAGAAAACTTGAAAATCTCAAGAATGGGATTTCTCATTATTTTATTGTTAACTATAATTAATAATTGAAGGCCCCTAATCTCTGTTTACCTAAGAGACAGGCAATGATAGCTCCTGTGCTCACCCCACATATTAAGTCAAAAAGTTGATGTGTATGTTTTCCTGTTAATTCTTCCAGCTTTTTTAGCATTTCTAGTGCTATAAGACCCCTAGTTGTTGCGCAAAAATATTCATATGAATTAATGTAAATAGCTTATCACTTTTAATATTAGATAGATTTAATAGTAAATAAATTATCTCATTTTCAAAAAGTTAATTTATCAATTTCTTTAAATGTAATTATATACTTAACAGGAAAAGGATGTGATTTAGAATAGTGATTTTCAATATGAAAGGATACAAATGAAAATTTTGGTAAAGGAAATGTCAAGTATCCCCTATATTCTTACTCTATAGTCAATATCGATTTTGTTTATTCAACCTACCTGGTTCCTCCTCCATCTATAGATAATATCCTTATTCCTTTATTGGGAAGAGAATCCATATAACCAAGAAGTGAAAGTGATTCTCTCAGTTCAGCCTGTAATTCCTCATCATCCTCTTTAATTCTCCTTAAATGTATTAGGAGTGGAATAACCCCTTCCTAAAATAGTATATAAATTCAATAATTCTTTGAGCAATTGTTATGTTTAATAATTAGAATTTTTTTATAATAATTTTAGATATTTTTGTGCAAAACTTTTTAAATTCAGCTTTTAATTACTTATAAAAAAATGTTACCATATCATTAAACTCAGCCATCATTTATTTTCTACTATGTAACATATTCTGTGCAAAATATGCAAGTGTAACTGATACTATTATCTGGCAAAGTTATTCATCAATTGCTTCAGATCTATTTCTTATTCTCCCTCTTTAAATTCAATTCATATTTGTGAACATAAACTTACAATGGATATTGCAACTGTTTTAGTCATTTGTAGCCAATAATAATACTATCATTGAGTGGAAATAGTAAAAGAATTATCTGTATGATAGTTTTATGATGCAGATAATTCTCATTTCAGATGAATTAAGTATAAATAAAGAGAATGGAGACAGTGTAAATTATAAATAGCAGGAAATCAAAAATACTCTTTTTAGTTTTGGCAAAAATATGTATTTATTTATTTGTACATACCTTTACAGCAGAGATCTTAGCTTCAGGGTATTCTTTCAAATGAGATGTCAGATTTTCTAACCTTTTCTGTAGTGAAATAGAGGAGTGCCCAGACCTCACTAAAGATATAAATTTTTTTGTCTTGGCATCAATAATTGTCTGTAAGTTAATAATCTCTTTTAGACATTTTTATTACTTGAAAATATACTATCACACTCACACAAACCTTAGAAATAATGTTTCCAGAGTTCCATGATGAATTTGTTATGTAAGGAGATTTTAATTTAATCTTATTCAAATTTCTTGAGACCAAGGTCTGCAAACTTTTAATTTTTGTTGTTGAAATCATTTGGGCTTCTTTCCCTTCAAATTTTTTGTGCATTACATATTTCTGTATATCATCTTGCATCCAGATAAAAAGAGAAGATAATTTTTGTGGAGCCTTAGCCCATTCTTTCCTAATTTTTTCTATAAAATTCTCATTTCCCTCAGTTTTCATACAGTATCTTCTGTAAAGTATCTTCACAGGGTAAAGATTCATTTGTAGTTTTCCAGTTTATGTTTGAAGTATGATCTATATGGAGGTTAAAAAATCTTTCTGCAAGTGAAAGGGCATAAGAAATGGACACTTCATAAATGTAATCACGGGAAAGAAAATAAGAGCAAATGAAATAGTGGAAGACTGTATATTATATTCCACAAAGAAGAGATGTTTTTCTAAAAGCTATCTTCCTACCTTTTGATTGTCGATTAAAAATATTAATTTATATTTTATGGTTTGGGTCTGGGTTTGTTTTACTTATTTTAATATTTTGCTATATCTATAATAAGGTTTGTGATACAATCATTTCTTTCTCATATTATTGTACATTTGAAACTAATGTGATAAGTAAACAACTTAACTATTCTGTATTCAAACAATATCTCATGAATGATAATAAACACTTGATCTGAAACTTGGAAGTTCTCTTACAATTTACATGCGTTCATTCATGTTTTATAATTATTAGAACTCGATATTGAATAGAAACAATATGTTTTTCTTGACATTTCCTATAATCATGATAGAATAGACGATTAGGATTTAGAAATAATCATAATAGTGGTCCTTTAGATTGTTGCTGTTATGTTTTCTTATTTATTCAAGTTGGTGGCTTTAATTAGAGTAGTATGTGCAACAATATCCTTAATGCAATCGAAATTAAATTTTCTGTTCGTTTTAATTTTTAGAGGATATTAGGGAATTTTTTTTGGTTAAACAAATTTATAGTGAGTTTTTTTTCCTAACAGATTCTATTTCTTGCTTAATAGAGAAATATTATCTTGACTTTACAACAACTATTGATTCAATCTTTCCTATGTCTTTTCAGTGGTGATTATCATAACAAATTCATAAAATCTCGAAAGTTGAATTTTTCTTCGTAATGATAAAAAAAATTTAGATCTATTTTAGTTCTTTCGGTTGTTTTACTATTATACAGACCCCGTTGTAAGCCAATTCACTTCCGATCAACATACAACTAGTATAGTTAATAAAAAACATGAATCCATATAGCTCACACTTTCGTTATTGATGAGTTTTAGAGAAGTTTGTGTCTAAGGTAGGCGATGATATTTTACTTTCATTAATAATGATTCATAGATGTAAATATTTCGTGTTCTAACGAATACGTAAGTCCTAGCAGTAAGAGGAACTGGGAATGTGAAAATTTATCAAGTTTGTTTAATTGATCCAGTTGTAGAATGCCATTTACTTAAAAATAAAGCTATATTTTGGAGGTAAGTCTAAGTTCCACCAATAACACAAAAATATTATTCTTTATACATTCATTACTAAATACATCAACAATACATTTATTGGGATAGTAAAATATACTTACTAATTAGCCCATTATGTTCATAAGTGAGGCCAAAATTTTTGAAGTAGTTTAATTGCTGCTGTAATATTTATAAAGAAGGCGATGAAAGTAGTATGATTAATAAGAAGCTATCAATTTTTCCGGAAAACATCATTACTGAGTATTCGGTCAGGCAAATATATCTAAATCAGTAGTAAATCCTTAAGTTTCAGCTAAAAATATTTGATTGCGAACCACTAATGAAAGCTATAAAAAATAAAGCGTAATTAATGTTATATCTTTACCCAAAAATATCATCCACTTCATCGAGATTCCTTTTCAATTAACAATCATTTATGTGTTTTAGGTCCTAGGCCAGGGGACTTTAAAATTTTTATTGATTGAATTGAAATTTGAATTGGTCTCTATTAATATATTTGATTGAACTATTGATGGATTTTTTAAGAAAATACTAAGGTATAAGGTATTATATAGAAAACTGGTGTCTTTGATCTTTTAAATTATTGTTCGCCTTAAACCGTTATTTAACTGAAAAAAATTTAACTCAAGGTGAAATTGTTATTTAGCTTTATCTATCTAAACATATATCTTAATTCCGTAACTAGGAGGAATGTAAATTTCCGTTACTGAAAAATAATAATCATCATCAGGCTTTAATCAATTGATATAAATTGGTGACAATTGGAACATCATATTTCTCATTTTCTTGGTACTTCTTATCACTATAAAACTGCATCTTGATGAATCTATTGGTTTAATTATGGAATGGAATACTACCATCTTGAATTTACCAAGACTTTGAGTTTACTCTTGTAATAGTCAGAAAAAATAAGTTATTCGAGAGCAAGTGATAACCCCCCTGAACTATGGAGGGCTATGAAGTAAGCAGATGTTCATTTATGTCTTATATTAAAATTTATATTGCCACCAGACCTATGTCTCCTTGCCAGTCATATAGTAATGATAAATTAAGGCTGAAGTACATTTGTATGCCATGATAAAAATCTTGCAATTTCAGCGAAGGACTATTAGTAAAACCTCCCATAAGCTGTGCACTTTGTTCTAAGTTATTTCATGTTGATTTTGAATCAATATCAACAAAATAATAATTTCTTCCTTATTACTTATAACTACCTTATTTAATCATTCTTCAATGTGCAAGAATTATTATACTATGTAATAGTATGAGGCTATCAATTTTAGCCTCTGTAAAAATGTGAGTTTGCCATCCTTATTATCGTTTTCTCATTTACTTTGACATAGGTTTAGATTACCATTCCTATACCATTGTTAAAAATTGAAGAGGGTTGCCACCTCAATTTCTCAATCCCCAACAAGTAGATATACAAATAAGTAGTTATGTATACTGTATGGTAATTATCAGTGCTTAATATAAGTTTTAATAAAACGCAAGTAAAAAGGGACTTATTTTATAAAATTGATTAATTATTGATAATGAGAATTTCTGGTATATAAATGTTTGTAGAATAGCTTTTTATTCACTCACTTTGTAAAAATTTCTGATAAATATTATCAGCCTACTCACGGGTATTTTTTTCTAAACCAGTTTAGTTGTACTGCAGTAATAAGCATGCAAATGTGTGATTTTCTGAACTCGCATTTTTGTCATTCACCTAAATAGAGTCTCAAAGCACAAAAATATTTCTACAAAATTTGCCAGTAATTGGGAATTTGATCATATAACATTTCCAAAAAATGGTATACTGAAAAATATAAAGAAATGAATCTTTACTGTTACTCTATCTCATCAACTATTTAGATCTTCATTGTAATAATTCACCATATGTAATAAAAAGGATTGATTTTAAAATTAAAAATTAACTCAAAATAAAACTGCAGTAAAATGTATTCATTATATATTATCACAAATTCTTGCATTTTGACTTAATTAGGAATAACATGCTTCAAGTGGAGAAAACAATAAGTAGATTTCAGTGCTAAATTTTTCTGTAAATAACTGTTAATAGAAGTAAATTAACACTCTGAACGTGGCTGATGTCTTTACAATGGTTCTTAGAGTACAATCTGAATTTTATACCTTTAATGTTATTTGTATGTTATATGATTTATAGCCAAACGACTATATCATATTGATTTTAAAATCTGCATCATAGCAAACTAAAGCTTGTGATGTATAACATCAACAATATCCCTAACTCTATTCATTGTCAGGATTTTGCGCTGTTTTCCTTGTTGGTTGCATTATTCACAAGTTCAAGGAGCTCTGGTAACTGTTTTACATTCCCCTTTGCTAGTCCAGTGCTCTCCACCTGAGAGGAGGGAAATTAATATTATTATATTAATACATATCATAAAAATGCATATAGTCCTCTGATAACAATTCGAAATTTCTTTACCAGTTGGCAGAAGCAATGAACATCTAGGGCAAGTTGAGCACGTATTTTATCATCGTCATCAGTGGATGAAGACTCTACCCCCCCATCTTGAACTTTGTTTCCTACACCCTTTATTCTTTTCAAACGTCTCAAAGACTCTTCCATTTTTTGAACTGAAGTCAAAACTTCTGATACATCAGCATAATATCTAAAAAGAAAATTATTTTTCTGAATAAAAGAGAACATTTCCAAAAAATTTCAATTTCCAATAGAATATGATACAAATTTAAAAAATATTAAGGGAAGTAAAGATAATTAAATTCATAATAATGAATTTTTTTTGGCATTTTTATAGTGCATTGATTCAAATTTTACACAAAAAACTTCAAACTAAGATAGAATATAAAAGGAACAGCTTAAAGCATAGATTTAAATTATCTTACTGTTAATCTCGAGATAGCAACCAATCTATAATAAATTTTAGCTTTATTGACAAAATCTATTAGAAGAAAATAAGGTTCGCTACTTACTGAACAGTTATCTCAGAGAAAATTTTTGCCATCCACTCATTGAGAAGTGCAGAACTGACCCATGCGTAAGATGATTCATTTGGTTTAGTGGATGCATTTGAATTTGATGAGGAGAAAGATGTTAGTATAGAAGCACGGAAGTTCAAAGGAGGGCCAAGAGCAGCACCAACATAAGGACGAGGACGTGTTGGATGAGCCCTGTTTGTCCTTCGAAAGAATCGAGGTATATCACGACATTGTCGAAGATGTGGGAGTGATCCCTGTGATATCAGTCTTACTACACATTGGGATGCCAAGGGTTCGACTTCAGCTAATGATTCTAATGAATCATTTAGGCTCTCTGGAACAAATAGCAATCATAAGTAATGAATAAATAGAACTTAGTACATAAATATGAACAATATCCATAATTTTATAGAGATGATATGGCAAGATGTATGATTTTCAAAAATTCCGTAAGTGTTAGGCAGAATTGTGTAACAGTTTAATTAAGCCATGTCTTAAAAAAACGATACAAAAACATTTCTGAATTAAACCAATTCTGAATTTTATTTCACTAACATTATAGTAAAAATGGGCTTTAAAAAAATTTTCTACGTAAAATACGTCTATATCATCCCAAAAATCAAATTATTAGAAGAAATTTTCCAGAAATATTAAAGAATTAGTTTTACGTCATGCTTAAAGAGTATTGAAATTTTCCTATGAGTTGTTCTCAAGTTCAGTTGAATTTCATTATTTGAGGAATATAAGTTGAATGATGAGCTAGGCATATTGAAGATGTCATGCAAGGTAATCAGTAATGATAACCCCAATGGTAATTTCACAGCATTATGACTGAATAAATTATAACAAGAAAGGCTATGGAAAGAGCTTTATAACCAAATGATTTGTAAAACATAAGTGCCATTACTTTGCATTTAATTCTCTACAAGCTTGAGATAATGTAAAACAGGACAAGATAAAAAGGCATCAGAAGAAAAATAATTAAGGGAATTATCTGTTTAAGGGAAACAGATAATCATTATTCTAAGACACTTAAAAATTTCATACTTTGCAGATGCTGACCAATGTCCTGGTTTGAAGTATGCTTTATTTCTGGCTGATTTAGTAATTGAGTTACTCTTGGCAGTAGGAACGTTTGGAGTCTAGCTGATAAATGGTCAGCATCTCTATGCAAACAAATTGGTAAAAGCAGAGCAGCAGACAATACTGGATTTTGAGGTGTTGTTGACCCTAGATCCATCCCTGTCCCACTATCATCCCCATTTTCTCCACTATAGTTGGTACTTGAATCCTGAGCAAGAAAAGGTGGTGTTGTGATAAGGTGTAAGAGAAAAAAAGCATTATTTCTTTTCAAATAGCAAGAATTTGGTAATTAAATAAAATTCAAATTTTCTTTGTTTGCATACACATATGTCTAAATTATAGTATGTAATTAATATATTATATCTATCATATAATTGATTACTTATGTTAAAAATAATATTAAAATATAGAGAATAGAAAGAAAATAGAGAAAATGAGAGAACCATTCTGTACTCGGTTGTATTTAAAACATCTTTCAACTCACCTTGACACTCTTCATTTGATGTTCAACAATTTCTTTGCTCCAAACACTGTACCTAGCCAAAATCTGCAGGTTTAACTTCCAGAATCTATGCAGAAAACATTTAATAATATTCAAATTAACTATTAAAACTGTGCTTACTGAATTTACATTAGATGGTTTTCTTAAATATCTGTTCTGAACTACTTGATTTTAAGAATATAAGAACAATCTGAACATCTTTTTGATAAAAGAAATGGCTAATATTTTTTGAACATTAGAAATCAATGTCCTTCAAAGCTAGTAAATTATAACATGAAAGAAATTCTGAAATAAATCTACTTTAATCATTCAAACGATAGAACTTTGAGGAATTATTACTTAAAGAAAAAATTATTATTTACTTTAATTGAATTTACATCACTTACCGATGAGTGAGTTGAGGAATATATACTTTGCTATCCCAACAGCGGAGCATGCAGTCCCAAACTGTACTGGTCTGTATAATCCAAAACCCTTCATGAGATGGCCGTATTTCTTTCAATCCCATCAATTCTTCTATGTTATTTGCCTCAAAACCATTGCTGGGATAAGGCTGTGAAGGCAGTATAGCTTCAACAGAACCTGCTATTTCCTGAAATCTGTAATAGAAAAAGAAATTAACATGAAATAACCTAATTTTAAATTAAATAACTCTACCAGTTACAATGTATTACTTTATTGTTATAAATATTTATCATGATGAAATTTCATCAATAGTACCTTATTTGAAAGTATACAGGAAGGTTCCAACTATTCAGGAATGGCAGATAGGATGGTTGAGCTCGCATCCTCTCAGCAGCACTTATTGTGCCACAATATTTTTCAAGTTGATCAAGGAATGCTATAGTTTCACTGTATCTCTATTTCATGAAAAAATATTAAGTTAACAAAGGTTAAACAGAGGAAACACTGAAAATCCACAATGCTTACAAATTTGAAAATTTCAACTTGGTTAAGCTCATAAATTTATTTTGAGAAAAAAAAATGTGTTCATAGTTATAGTTAAAAATATTCATAATCACTATCACTATACGTTACTTATAAAAGTACTGCACATATAAAGATAACTAAACTAATTATATCAAACTTACATTATTCATACAAAATTTAAATGTGTTATTGATTAACATGTAAGTGTTTTATTTTAAATCATAAATAGAAGTAAAAGAATGTTGATATGAAAGAGAAGAAATAAATTTCTTCCAATTTAATTATAAAACTATACCTGATGAAAAATGTCAGGATTTCCAGGGGCATTAATGTTAGGCAGGTGAATCTCTAATTTATTTACAAACTGAGGCCACAGGCTATGGGCTAAGAAGTCAAACCCCTTCACAGAAGGAGGCCTGCAATTTAAACAATAATTCAAAAAAGAATAATGTATTTTATTATATATATATATTGACAAAATTAGGGCCATTTTACCTTTGCCCTTCCACAGTTAACTCCAAAAGTTTTCTCAATTTGCAATCAACAATACTTAGCACCTTACAGTAAACTTCAGCCAAGCTAATAGAGCTAGATCGAGCTACATTCTTTGGATTGGGTGATTTCATAATCTCATCAAGGGCTGGAGCTATTACACGGTCCCCAATTAAATCTTCAGCAACATCACACATCCCTAAGGATGCATAAGTGCACAAGAGTCTTGTTAATTGGGACCTCACATCTTTTGAGTCTCTCTGTCTCTCTTCTGCTTTGAGAGCTTCTAAAAACATTATTTCCAGTAGCCTTGTCAACCGATTGCGTACTGATTCTGTTCGCTGCAAAGGAGAAAAAATGTTCGTTGACACTACAAATACTAAATAGCATAGTTTGCTTTATTTTGCAACTGTTTTTTAATTACAAAGTTCAATGAAAATGGAATAAAAGATTATACAATTTACATATCTAAACAATACTTATTGAATAAAATCTTTTATACTTTGATAGCAACTGAAACCAAAAAGTTAAACTGTAAGGAAATCACAATATATAACTTTCTTTTGAGACCATAATATATTAAAGCCTTTCAATTTTCATTATAATCATAATGCTTGAGGACTGTTCATGGACCAGGGAGTGTTCCTATATCACTAACTGATACAGGTACGCTTCCATGATGATAACCATGAAGCTGTTTTCATTCCAAATATTCTTCTGCTATGATACAACTTTTACTAGGCACTGAGATATTAAATCCAATTATGGACCAATACAAAGAACTAAAAGGAAGATCAATGACATACATTTAAACTAAATAAAGAGAGATGAAGGAAAGAAGAAATTTCAGGATAGTTTTTAGCATTAGAGGGGATAGAGGGCTGTAATTAATCACTCTGTGGATAAAATGACCAATAATGATAATAATGCAACTAAATATTTTCCTTTTACCCGATTCAAACTCTCAACTTTATCACTCTTTCCAAGGCAAAATGTCAAGTGATTGAACTCGGCAGCTGCTCTTTCCGCAGTGGCTAGGCTTTCATTCATTTTCAACGAGATATCTTGGATTTCATCCTCTAGAAGACATTCGAGTCGTTGTAAGGAGGTGATTGCTTTCGATAGAAATTCTAATTTTGCTCTTTCCTTCCTTAAATTTCTCCTTGCATCCAGCTGATTATTTACACCCTTCACAGCTTCTTCTAGGCTTCTTTTTACCGTCTAAAAAATTTAGAAAATAAATATAAATCTCATATGATCAAATATAAAGTTTAGTCATTCAAATTACTAAAATTTTACACAAAATTACACATCATCAACTTGAATTCTTCAAATGCTAATTGTTAAAAAATAAGAAGATATTCAGACTGAATGCCACGAAGTACTGTATTTATGAGAATAATTGAAACCCTCTTTAAGTAATTTTCCTACCATGACTTCTTCTCGTAACTGGCCAAGTGGATCACGGATCTTCTCGACAGCCTTATCGAGGTCCACAAGACTACTTGACAATCCGACGAAGTCTTCATAGTCTTGATCGATAAGATCCAACGTAGCAGAGCGAAGAACCTTAAGGTATGAACCAAGATCATCACGCATTGTCTCCAATGATGCTCTTCCTCGGTGTTCTTGCAGGAAGATATCTGCGGAAAACGATTCCTGTAGATGGAAAATCAAAATTACTTTCTTTATTATTGGTATGCATAATAACCAAGAATAGGGTAGATATAGTTCTGACATTTAATATGTACGGTTACAAAAATTATTTCAGCAATAACTCTTAATATTTAGGTAAATGAAAAAAGAGTAAACATTTTGTGTTCATAGCTGTAACTTTTGAACTTACCTTGATAAATGCATTTCCGTCAAAACATAGATCATTGGAGCTCGCTGGTAATGTATATCCGTCCACATCTTTGGACATTTTATCAGAAATTATCTATTAATTATTAACATAACGTTATAATTCTTTAAGTGTGCACACGTAAACAAGTATGCGTGACAAATAACTCTTGAGCTCCGCCCTCTAAAATTCGTAACTCTTATGTTTCCGTCAACTGCAGAATGATCGGGACCGGACATAGGATATTTTGCGGATCTCTCCAAATACTCTCATCCTTGCTGTTGGGATCTTGGTAATACTACTCAAATATGATACGCGTTATGCTGGAACCATAAAAATATGGAAGGTATTTATCAGAAGATAAAGATAGACTTCGCTTCGCCAGACAAATATTCGGTTATTCTCAAATAGCGGCGCCAGAGTTTCGTATCTGACGGCGTTTAGATTTAGTAGACTACTATTGTTTTTTGGATTTCCAATCAGATGCTTTGTAATATATAAGACTTTTAAGTTAGATATTACTGATCGAGAAGCATGTTGTTTCTCGCAAAAATCACATCACGTGATGTACACAACATCTGTCGATGATTCTCATTGTTATTGTTTGTAATAGTTACTATGTATATTATATATATATGAATTTCGATAGAGGAATAAACAATTAGTCCACATATGTCTAACGGTATAAAGTATAATATACATGTTTTGCTTTAGAACCGTGTGATCTTTTAGTATTTATCAATATCAAGGAATTGAAAGTCATGAAAACATTCCGTCTATTGGTTTCATAATTTCTTAAATAAAATTTTATATAGAATCTGTTCTTATACACTAAAAATCCTAAAAATGATCAGCCAGAATTCATATTGCAATAGCTTTGATTTCTACATTTTACTGGATAGGCTCCTACGTATGGCCTAGAAGTAGTTCAATGACTTTTCTGCCTTTTTCTGTATTATTCTCGTTCGGGATTAAATTCAAAGATTTCGCTTGTCTGATAACGCCAATGACATCATTCATATCTTATACCGGTATTTTAATTCTGTTATATATCGATTAATTGAAGAATTCTAAACATAATTTTTTCATGAACAACCTTGAATTAAAAGTGATCGTAGTAACTTCAAATTTGAAATTATCAAATGTGAACATTTTATCGGTTTGTTAATCGTAATAAATGTGGACGAGCAAGTTCTTTATTCATCTGAGAAAAATATCACAATCATGACAGTTTTCATTCTCTTTTTTATCAATAAATATGTCTTCTTCCATTCTTATTGCTCCTTACAGATACTGAATGATATTCCCCTCGATAGCTGATTGAAATCGCACGCACAGTGAAAGATAAGCAGTGGATGTGAAATGAAAGCAGTCTCTGACAAAGCAATTAAAGGTAGAAAATAAGTCCCTAGTGTTCTCCTTATTAAATTAAATTATGTACTCCTCGTGAAATAAATATTTTTGAAATGAAGAGTTCTTAAGGGAATATGGAATGTTTTTGAAGATTTTATTCTAATATTTTTTATTCATAGATTTTTAAAATTTTGTTTGTAATAACTAACTGTTAAGTAACTTAATGAAAGTTTGTATACGGTGACTTATGCACCAAGAGTATTTCCGTGATCTGAGAAATTATATTTTGTATTTAAATATATTATGAAGTTGCTCTGCTGAGAGAAATATTATGAGGGTCGTTCTTATCTCTCGTTATCTATAACTTTTTACCTGTATTTCAATTAGTGATGGGGACTGCGTATGACATTTTTCCTTCCCTTCCTTATGCGATGTGTATGCTCGGTGAAGAGGATTGAATAACCCCTATAAACATGTTGCGCTAATCGGTTGCTGGTTAGGATCAAAATATAACAATTGTGCTTAGATGAAAATAATATATTTTCAATTATAATTCAAATGAATTATAATTATAATCTCCACCTTTCTTTAAGAAGTATTTCTGTTGTAGGAGATGATTATGCAGTGAGCATTCTATTGTATTCCTATGGTTTACTGTATTTAACTTCAAACAAATCATCTTTCGCGAAGCATAGATATTTTTTGCTTGTTTGTCTCATCATTACTGGTGATCTTATCGAAAAGAAATATTTAATGAAATAATTAAGATAATGGCAGATGTTCACATAAGATATTATTCGGAGAATTTTTTTTTTATTCTCACTTCTCTCATATTTATTTTCTTCATTGATGGAAACGCGCTCTCCAACAGATTTACAGAAGATTAATTAAAACGTAAAATATATGGCTTCAGTGATATATTTTTTTGTATTTATGTTGATACTCTATGATAATATGATTATATTAAATCACTTTATTAATGCTAATCAGCCTTGCTCTTCCTCGATCACTCAAAAATATTACAATCTTTCAGTTTTCAATATTCGTCTGCTGTTGTGAGTACAGATTTTGTTATTCACTTGTTCTTCGGTTGTGAAATATTTGATTCGCCAATGCATTTCCTCACCTGATTGTTTTCGTCTTTCAAAATGTCGTCAGCTCTTAGTCGAGTAGGATGTGTAGTAGCCTCTAGAACGTAGTGAACGCATTGTAGTAAAATGTCTTATGATATTGACTGGGTTTTTCCAGTCTTAAGACAGCCTGCGCGACTATGGAACATCGCCAGTTCAGTTACCGTATCCACCGTGGGGATTTTTTCCAAAATTATTATGGGTAAGTGAAGTTAATTCTATTAGTCTCATATTTTTCTTCAAAATTGAATGAGATATGTACAAAAAATGCTTCAATGCTATTCTGTATTGTATATATGATGTCATTTAATGTTTTTCCGTCGAAGGTAGACTTTAAATGACTAAAAGTGAATAATTCTTTAGAATAATTTATTTCTTTATTCTTATAGAATGGCTCAACACGACCACAATTCATAACAAGGAAATTTTGATTCAAGCTATTGATAAAAGATCACCGAACGTTCCGCTCATCACCGTATCGAACCATTATTCATGTTTTGATGATCCTGGATTATGGGGTAATGTACATTACATTAAAAAAAATCGTGTTACGAAAATAATTATCGCCATTATTCGTAATTAAGTGAATGCCATTTAATTATTTATAAAATATTTTTTCCTGATCTAAAGTTGTCGTTAAATGTTTAAAGCGGAAGTCAAGAAGCGAGGTCGTATTTACATGTTGACCTTGACTATTGTGATATGATTCTCGTATACCTTCAAGCCTTTACGACATCATTTGCGCCCTTGAGAAATAAGGGCCAAAGCAGTTATGGGAGCGTTTTTGCTCCAATTTTTTTTGACCTCTAAGATAACTATACTCACGAATTTTTGATTTATTATTTAATATTCATATTTTCTTGAATTTTCGCATCCGTTCATATATTATGGGGTGTAAATGAAAGTGTGTTATATGTATCAACGGGAAATTCCGTTTAAATTTATTCCCTAATTAACGTAAATTTTTTACTATTCTGCATTTATCTAGACATGAACTTTTTTATGTTTCAGGCGTGCTCAATTTAAGGCAACTATTAAACCGGGATAAAATGAGGTGGTCCTTGACAGCTCATGACATATGTTTTACCAATGTCTTCCACTCATATTTCTTCATGCTTGGGAAATGCGTACCCATAATTAGAGGCAATGGAGTGTATCAGGTGTGTACATGTATATCCAACCATTGATATTAAAATTTGAAATTATAGGTTTATTATTTTAATGATAATTGTTTTGTTTTAATTCGTTGTCCAAAGTTTACTACTTCTATAAAATATGTCTTTCCTTTAAAAAAAATAGGAAGCCATTGATTTTTGTATAGAGCAGCTTAGTAAGGGAGGATGGGTTCACATATTTCCTGAAGGAAGGGTGAATATGACTCAAGAAAACTTCCGTATCAAGTGGGGAGTTGGAAGGTTGATAATGGAGTCCCCTGTAGTACCAATTGTTCTGCCTCTATATCATGTTGGAATGGATACAGTGCTGCCAAATCAGGAGCCCTATTTTTTGCAGGTATTTAGATTCAGTCAAAAATCTTTCATTAAAGTTTACCGAAGTATCATCATGATTAATTATAGTCTTCAGAATTCCTTATCTACAGTAGAAAATATTTAATATAATGGTTATGCATTTAGCGTTTGTAGTTACATTAATTTCCTTTTGTTATTCAAAATTCATAAGGTTGACATTATAGTTATTATGAATACTTATAATATATATACCAAAGAAAAACAAACTTACATTACTGTTTTACGTTTTGGATTTAGTTATTTTAATGAAAGAATTAATTTCTGGTTAACAATTATTAGGTGGGTCGTAGAGTAACAATGAATGTTGGGCAGCCACTGGAGTTGGAAAATGATGTAAAAATGCTCAAAGGAAGAGGTGCTAGTCCAGAGGAGTCAAGACTCTTCATCACAAATAGGATTCAAGAGGAGTTACGAAGTTTACGTACACAGACTGAGCTTTTGCATCAAAGTGGAAAAAGAAAGAAATCCGTCTCATGATGGTCAGTTAACTTTCTTGTTGTGTATATACCTGTATATATTTATCAGTGGAATGGATAAAAGAGAATGCAGTTTTATCTAATTCACTGCATGAAATGACAATCATCATTATGGCTGATATCAGTATGCAGTTTTAATTCATTTAAAGATACTGTTGTGCTATTCAGCAGTGATATTGTTATTCTAAGTTCCCATATTTTTATTTGATTGTTATTGTTTCTTTTACAAAGTTATTATTTTGTTAATGCAGCTGCATTTTTTTGCGAGTATTTATTAATGAAATTATTTTAATGTCAAACCTCGCTGCAACATACCCGAGATATTTTGTGCTCTTCAATAAAGTTGATGTTCAATTTCCCAGAAATTGATTATAAAATTTTATAAATTAATAAATATTAATTAACTAATGCATTTAATTTTGAGAAAATTACTTGCATGGTTTACACTCTAAAATTATTGAATATCATCTGAGTTTGAGATGAGATTAAGAAGAGATTATTCATTTTAAATCACTGTATATTTGGAGTATTTATCAATTATTGATTATAGCTAAAATTTTTAAGTAATCTTATTATAATATATACCATCTCAAGCTATACAACAGTGGCTTTTGTTTCAGTCATAATAAATTTTTAGCTAAAGAATTATATGATATAGATTATATCCTTCTGATGAACATAAGAAGGTTGAGTATGCAAAGTTACGTACATCATAGAAAGTCATTCCAATTTGGAAATTTGATTCCTCTGAAAATATTATATTATTACTCTCAAGAATTTTAATTCTGACCACACTTTCAAGTATGAATTTATTTATAATGTTCTGTAACCATAGTTTAACCATTGTCCTCAGTATTCAGTGTGTCAATTTAGGTTAATGGTAAGATTGTGTCATCAACATAAAACGAAAATAATGTAAATGACTTGTCTTTAAGGCTTAGGTAAATTTCATAGTTTTGTCATTTGTCATGCATTTAGAATGTTTGATACTAATCTAATTGCTGATGCAAACTAATAAGTGGAAAACATTATGGATAGTGCAGAGTAGAATTTAAATAAATGTAAAATATAAGTTTTATAAAATAGAATTCAGAGAGATATTATGCAATTCAGTACTTCTCTATGCAGAGAAACATAAATACTCATTTCTCCTCATACAGAAAAGATTTTCTATGATACTAATTTTTATACCAAGATGTTTTTTTATAGGGATTCTCTCTTGAGCTAGCTGAAGATTTGTTTTGGTATCCATATAAGCATTTAATGGCACAAAGTTAATTGTTTCCAAAATCTGCTTGTATAAATAGTCAGATATCTGCTATCTGTAGCATGGATTTTTCATACATTTTTAAGATATGATGGAATTTTTGAATTAATTTCAAAATATTTCATTCATTAGGGCTTAGTTTTTTAGTATTCCCTGATACAAAGCGTATACAGCTAGAGATATTTAGCGGATGCTAATAAAATATAAAGCTGGAGAATTTTAAGTGCCTTTAGAATTCTGCTTTCCTGTGATTGTAATTGACTAATACTTTCACTTTGAACAGTGTCCGAAAGTAACAGCTAGCGAGTCCTATTTTTTGAGGCATTTTTGTAGTTGTTTGCTCCCCAACCTTGCACTTTTTTCAAGGTGATAAAATTCACCTTACTGAAGCTGGTGCACTTGTTTTGTGTATTTTTATTTGTTTACAAAGCAAGTGATGTGGAAATAGTTGTGGTTTCAGGTTTTGTATTTTTGAATCATGTAATCATTTGCATATTTGAAAAAAGACAATGATTTCTGGTAGAATTTGTGGCTATCATGATGAAAATATGTATAATTACAATTTTTATCCTTAGAGAAGAATATCATGCAAATAATTGTTAATGACTTACTTCAGTTTGAATCATAATCATTTATCATGTGATTCACATACTCTAAAAGAGGAGTTCATTGCATTTTCAGTGAATATTCTGCCAAATTTTGGAGTATTACTTTTGCAGTAATGTGGGCATGAAGTTCTTCATTGTTATTTAGAATTTGATTCTACCTCAAATATTCTTGTTTGGTCATGTTGATACATTTTGTTTGCTTTCTGTCTTGCATTCAATTTGTTGTTGTAATATCTCTTAATTTTGAAGGTTGATGTTCGGCTTTATCTATCCTGGAATTCAAGAATGAAATTCTTTGTTGTATCATTTTATTGTGTTTATATTTGGGAAAAGTTAGGTGTGATTCAATGTTTTGTATATGTTTGTGTAGCTAGTGGCCTTAATTTTTGTAATGATCTGGCACATTAGCTACAAAAGTGATGGAAATTCCTTTCAAAATATTGGCCTAAATGGCTGATTAATTAAAAAATTGGCCTTTGAAATGTGCAAAAAACTGCAGCTGATGACGATAAGGTAGACTTAAATATTATTTTTCCCTAAACTTTTTAAATGGAAATTTGTTCAATAGTTTATAGTAGCAAACAGAAAGAATCATTGGCTTTCACATTATGATATTTTATCAATGTGTGAAATACTTGTTGAAAAATTAAAATTATGATTTTGATTAGTTATGTTTAACCTTATTTCTCTCATATTTATAAATATTTATGTTCAGTGAATTTTCTATACCTTATACAACTGAATATTATATTCTTAAAAAGTTGAAGTTTAATTTTTCTTCTCTGTAATATATTTATGAACCTACCTCCTGCTGTAATATCGTCATTATAATTTCATATTTAATGCTAATCAGATAACCAGCTTATATTGAAATTTCATCTTGCATTTTTTACATCTTTACGTTTCTTTCAATTCTCATACATTCTTTTAATGCTGTATAAACTGAAACCCAGCAACTGATAAACTGGAATCATTGTTTTTATTTAACCAAAAGTTCTGCCGGGTTACTCTTGTAATTTTGGAAATAATGGTAACAATTCCCTTTCGTATTCCCTGTTTGGTCTAATAGTTACATATGAAATGTAAATTTCGTGAATTGTATTGAATGCATTTATCAAGAGGCTGTAACATGTTTTATAAAATCCATTCAAGCAAGTTCCCTTCGTCGTTCAGAAATTTTATTATTTAACTGAATAAAAAAATACTCTAGTTTGGAGACATGGAGTGTCACTTTCTTTTGCTTGATTGAATAGTTTTCATGCTGGTTTTTTTAAGTGCGGTTGGGATTTTGATGTTCCCCCGATATCATGTATTTACATTGAAAATTATACTATATTCCGGGAGATATTGAAGTTTGAAATCCTTGATAGTTGTTGATAGTTGCCATGAATATTTTTCTCTGGTAAATTTCATGAAATATTGGACTCTTCGCATCTTAGTTCACTTGCACCCAAAACTGGAGTGAGTGATGTCGTCTGATTTAGGCCAACACGCCATTTCGGAGGTTCCAAAAGCAGTGAAAGTTTTCTTTTGTGGATGGTCAGTTTTGAAGGAACGAATTGCGAAACTGCTGCAACTGGAAGGTTTTGATTCTTGACGCTATCAGCGTAACATTGAGGGTTTTCAATCTTTCGAACGAATACTTTCGCGGATATTTTAAGTGACCCAATTTATTTGATCCATATTAAAATCCACTAACACCTTGCGGATAAAGTCTCCAATATTTGCACTTACATGGTCTCTCTAAGACCCTAATATCGATATATCGATGTTCGATAGCTTCCATTTTTGTGCTCGGAAAAAATCTCATGTTAGATGGCGATATCTGCTTGCAGGTTTCGCTAAATAAACTATGTATCTTACCCTATATATTTCGCTGACCAAGAGGGATTTATCTTTAAGATTGCACTTTGGTCCCCTTTTTACAATTTGATGATTAGTCAAGCTTACACAGTTAATTGTTTAATTATCTGCTCGGGTGTGGTTCGTTTGATTGCTGCTATTAACTAATCAACTAATGATGGAGCGAGTATTTCTAAATTTGCCTCCGCCTCGTGAAGAATAAGGCCAGTGGGACGAGTTCTAAAGAGTTTATAAATATTGCGGCCTATTGAACGGGACAACTTTCGCTAGCGTCAACTCTGGACGTCTTTATTTTCAAATACAAAATTTTGTTTTCCCCAGAATTTTGTTTGCGAGTTTCACCAATCCAAAGTAAATAGTCGATAACTCAAGTGATTTGATTTATTGATTCTGAAAAATCCTGAAAGTTCCGCATATTCGTGACATGGCAGGATTTTTCTGAGCCGCCAAGGAAAATCAATGGATTAAGGAAAGGTGAGAAGAACACGACGAGAGTTCGTGGAACTTGTTAGCAAATCTTGTGAAAAAATCAATGCTTATAAAAATTCAAAATCGTTCCAGCAAATTGTAGTATGGATTTTCATCCGTATTTTATATTCTGATATAAATTCTCTTTCCTTAGAGTCTGGTTTGGATAACCGTTCGTTTGCAAATTCAATTTGAGGAAATTTTACTTTGATGTGGTCAAGTAATTGAAAATTATTGCCCAAAAGAATCGTGCTAATTGACCTCCTTTTTACATAGACGTAACATAATGACCGTTTCCATATCTATATCAATTTTGTCAGATCAGTTTTATTCCGTGATTGGCTAATCACGCTGCAACGACTGCTGAAATAGAACGCTAAGCGAATTTCGAATCGCCGCGTGCAATATTTACCTTGACATTAGTTTACAATCATATGAGAATTTCAAACATATAGCAAACATAACATCGTAAAATATCTTTTATAACAATAACTTACGTAATTGCTGAAGGCGGAATGAGAATGTTTATCGAAGACAATTCTTATGCAAGAACCGTTTGATCAAAATATTTGTATCTACCGATACCGAAACAGGTTACAAAAAAACAACGGTTACAAAGAAACGAAATTTAAGACTCATAATAATCGCACATACACTCGTAAGATACAAAGAAAAAAAAATTAAGACTCGTAATAATCGCTCATACACTCATCATCACTGTCTGGTGTATCTCATTCCTCGTCTTCTTCAATATCAATGGCAGCTAGCAGCTCTTCCTCTGTATCATCTTCATCGCAATCTTCATATATATAGCGGCGCATTTCTTACGCGTACTCCCACTTCACTTATGTTACCGGTGAAGTAACAAGAGGTATGCTTGTTGTTGTTTTTGATTTTAATGTCGCCGGACACCATCGTCTTGTAATATTCAGGTGTGGGGTCAAGAATATCGACTCGTAATAATACTATCACTTACAATGGTTTACAAAAAAGAACAACGTACGGCTGAAAAAGCATTTTTCAGGCATAAAATTTTTACCTGCATTGTATATGCCACCCCCTACTTTTTGGGCTTGCAAATTTTGGAAAAAAGGGGTGGCTTATACATGGGGAAATACGGTATATTTTACTTGGGTTCGATTCTCAGTCAAGGTGCTATTTTTAACTTCTGCTTTACATCAATTATCAAGTCGTATAAATTCAAATTGTTAACTACATTTCACCTTTTTTCCTAATCCAATAATCAAGCGTTTAAACAATCAACTTTTTCAATCTTCTTTGAACAAACAATGGCGTTCCGACATTTTCGGGATACGGAGAAGTTGTCTTTAGCTCAGTGAAAGAAAAGTAAATATTGTGTGTGTTAAAGAGAAACCGTATCTCTACACTTGAAGAATGGTATTTGCTTAAATTCTAATCCTTACATTGTCTTGATACTTCAAATTATTTACCTGTCTGCAGCTCACAAACTGATTTCCTTCCTTCATGGCATAAGAGGGGCTTTGGATGCCATCTGATCTTTTATATGTACGCAGTAATTATTCATATTGGGTATAAAATTCAATCCCTCTTTGATTAGGAAGCTGAGATGAGTTTCATTTGGGTGTTAGGAGGTATCCCATCTTTCAAAATTTTGATTTTTCAGCCTGATCCTTCTTTTCAACTTTCTGCCTGGATGGAGAAGCCGAGATTTCTAAGTATGGTATAAATGCATGAAATAAAAAAGAGCATTAATTCGCTCGAAATATATACGCAATTATTTATATGATATGAAAAATTTCAAATGATGGTTAATGAAATTTTTACTTTATTTTTACTTGCAAATGGTGAAACTGTATGCTATCATGAAGCACATATGTATTTATATTCGGTAAAAAACTAATGTTCGAAAAAGCCTTAATTCCACATTTTGTGTAAAATACAGGCAAATGCATCATATTTTATATCATCCACGCGTTCCCTGAGCAAGAAATATTGGATTTTGGATAGAAACACAAAGAATTCTCCTATCAAACGATGAAAGGAAAGCAAAAATCCTTAGCAAATGAAGAAAAAGAAAAGAAAATAACATTCTAGATTTCACATTAAGTACGATGGACTCACGGATACGGCCCTTTGAACAAGGTAATAATATACCTGTAACATAATAGGATTTTCCTTGTATACAGTACTCTACCGGTATATATTAATTATACGATATATATAATATTGCAATATAATATTTTGATTCATGTTCTGTATAATTTAGGCTGTAAAAAAGTAGTAGAGTAAAACAGTGTTTATGAATATATTTTAGAGATACTCGAAGTATAAAATTCTGCGTAGGTTTTAATCGAATCCTGCCGAAATTATTGATTATTTCTCTCTTTCTTGTAATCGACGAAACAGAGGCGGGAAAAACGCTTCGTCATAGTTTCCCCACTCTTGGAAAACCTCATGAGGCTGTTTTCTGACTCAGCCCTAATGGGTATTAAATCAAATCTTTGGTATATATTATTTTTCCTCCATTGGATATTAATTGTGTCCTTAAAGCAATTTTGCATGATTTGTCAATCACCTGATTATTTCCGTGTTTATTTGTTTGCTGTAAAATGGTGATCTAAAGAGAAATCGTGTTTTACCGTATGCATATGGGAACTTCCAATGTTGGTAAATTTGCATCCACGATTCGTCCTTGAATGGTATCAGGTTACTCAGTCGTGGGAGGATAGTTACGGAAATGGTGGCCAATTCAGGGAAACTGTCGTAAACTTTATATTGATGCACGTGTGCATACCTGGACATTTAACTATAAAAAAAGTTTTCTCGAGAAGGCCAGTAAGAGTTAAACGTGTAATTTCCCATAGGATGTTGCGAAAATTTTCATTGCAAATAATAAATATTTGCTATGAAAGTAATCGCTTTGTCGGGACCTTTAACTGCGTGAATGTGAAGGGATGATGAGGAAGAGACTGTATTATATGAATATTGCCTCAAGAAGATGAAATTACTACCTTTCCAATGATAAAAAATAATTATCCATTGTACTTCATGTACAGTACATACATACAGTAAGACCCCGCTTAAAGCTGCCCCGCTTTACGCTGTTTAAGTATAACGCGGTTTTGTGTACGAAGACGACGAAGTTAGCGTTTCTGAAGATGAGGAACAAAGGGAACTCTCAATGGATTTTCTAAAAAAAGTTTAGCCACTATAACGGAAATCATGGATAAATTTGTACAAAATGATTTAAATTTTTAATAGAAGTTCAAAGGCAAGACGAAGCGTTATTGTTGCGGTATATTGTTATCGACAACTGCTTACTGAACGAAACAGGAAAAGAAGAACGACTTTAGATGACTTCGTCATAAAAAAAACAAAGAATATTCAATGAAGAAGAACCTTCCTCGTCATAAACATCAGATCCTTATTCCCAATTCTTTTTATCTTCATGAATGTTTTATGAACAAAAATCGATATTAACAATAAATAAGTCTATACGCTATAAATGTACTAAAAAGTATTTAACAACAAATGTTTCAAAACATATAAACCAAAAAAATGATAAATTTTCTTATTCTCTGTTATTTTTCACTGATCCCCATTAACGTACATATGTACGTACGTGTTAAGTTGCCTCGTTGAACGCTGTAACTTATTGGAACGCATCCCCCGCGTTAAGCGGGTTCTTACTGTACTTTGGAACTTCAGGTTGTTCGATAAATATTCAATGGAAGTTTATTAGATTTTTAGCTCCATTAATGTGATGTATCATAGTCTTATAATTACAATTTATGAATGCGTAAATAATTGTGTGTAGAATCTTTTAAACTCACAATTTTAGAGGATAAGTTTTATGAAGAATGGAATAAACCAACTGCAAGTCATTGTATTCTGCTGAACAGTGTAGCATAATTTCCCCTTTTGAATTTTAGTTTTCCATTTCTTATGCGTGATGTCCATAGAAATCTTTGTTACCGATTCGGGAATCTGATTTTTTTGTTGTTGTTAAATGTTTCATTTTGACTTATAACGAACTAATAAGTTAACGAGTAAGCTCTTATTACAACGAATATCAAATTGATTCAACGGTGCTCGGTTGGAATCAGAGTATAATATGATGAAAATTGGGTTGAAGTATTTATCAATACGGATAAGAGATCAAAGGTAATCAAATAAAATTTGACCCTTAGTATGAACTAAGTTCATGGAAATTGCCGAATATTTTTCCTTTTGTTTTTGTTGTTTGTTTGTTTTGAAATATGAAGTTATGAAATAACTATTGTTATGAAATAAGATGAACGTGGAAGAAGAAACTTTAGAGTAGAGCTCCACGCCTTACGCCTTTCATCATCAGAAGCTCATAAATTTATCTTTCTTTGAATCTCATTTCGTGAACAGGGAAGTCGGCTATTGAAAGCAAATTGCGGTACTGATGAGTAAATTTAAAAAATTTCCTTAGCATAATTTATAAATAATCGAAAGAGAAGATACTTAGATTTTTCTCGTAGCGTAGAGGATCGGAAAATAGATTTAATGATAAATAGTCGACCAATAGCTTACAGAAGTGTTAACGTGGAAACATTGCGGATATTGAAATCTGTCTGCCATCATTATTAGTGATACGTCAATTTAATTACCTGATGCATCACAATTTGATGTATGTATAACTGTGATTCAAATATTTTCCTATTTAAATTATGCTAACGATGTAGAATTCTCTCTTTCCAAAGTTCTTTTATCTCTCCGTAAAAATGATGAAAATGCAATCGATTGAATACGTTCTCGTTAAGCCAAGATATCTATGTTCCAACGGAGAGGCACTTTTGAGGATTTTCTAGCGTTCGAGGACGAAACTGAATGGTTTCTTTGACTAATTATACAGTTTCTCCGAAGGATAGTCTATTTTTGAACGGCAGGATGTAGAAATATCAAGGTGAATTTGATCCAACTGAGGCAATTTGATGTTCCTATTCGGGAAAATTCTAGAAAGTCGAAATTGCTATAATTTAGCGTCTATCTTATGTTTTATTACCAACTCAATAAAATTAGTTTCATTAATAAGTTTCGTATTTTTATTAGGATTGAAATTTTATGGAATGAGTATAAGAAGACAAACGTAAAAGAACAATTTACTAATTGAAAAAATGGATAAAGATGGACTATCTTCAATAATAAAAAATCTGCATACTTAAAGGTGATAGGAAGATTCCGTTTCCTTACTGAGAATTTCAGCGTCAAGTGAACATGCGCCTCTCTCCCGGCGTCAGAAACCTTCCTCTCATCATTATTTCAAACTTGCTACCTTGTTGGGAGAGAAAATTTAATATTCTTATAATTCTATTAATTATATCAGAGAAATATTAAAACCTCAATTTTTCGGGTAAATTTCATGCCGCAGTTTTAAATGGCATCCTCTATTAATTCCTATATTAAAGTGACTAATCGTAATTTTTCTTTACGGGGACAATTTATAATATGAAGTTCATGACTGTAAACGGAACATTTACGATCAAATATTTTGAAGAATCTCGTTGCTAAGTTTGAGCGATTATTGCACGCAACATTAAGTTCTAATGCCTTTGAGTTTAGTTATTTCTTAAGTTGATTTTATTTTTCATCGAGTAAGTTCTTAACTTAAAATTTCATTTAAGGCTAACGAGTAAGGAATGTTATCGTGTTTACGAATGGTATTGTTAGAAACATATAAAACTTTGGTCTTGTCGAATGGCGAATTTTTTAATTATACGTTTGACTTTTATTTTTAAAACATATGTTAATCATGTTAAACCTGAGAAAAATTGGAAATTCGTAATCCAAGCTAACACCCATCATATTAGTTTCAATAATAATTAATTTAAGTTCAGTATTATGTATTATTATATTCTCATGTGTGAATGCAGAACTCACACTTTTGGAAATTACATCCTTTCCAATTGTTTAGCTTTTGGAGGTCACAATTGTTAGTTTAAACCGTAGTAGGAACGTAAAAACTCGCTTCATGAAGTCGGGGCTTTTATCCGAATCGAGAGTGCTCATCCACAATGGCAATCGAATGAATTTTCATCCAAAAATCGTTTGGAGAGCAATGGGAATCGACACTGACCTTGCGAAGATGTTTTCGAGAGGCAAAATCCATCAGCGTGAAGGACCATCGCTGTCCCCTTATCGCGAGAGAGCCCATCACTCTTCACTCCCTCCTCGGTGGGGACCGATTAAAAAACACCCTCTCTTCGGCAACGAAAGAGCCTCTTGTACCCGCGGTTCCGTCTTCTTGCAGTCCGCAAGGTCGATATTATCTTCTACCTTTACTACGTCTCGCCGAACCGAGCATTCATGTCTCCTCTCGGCCTTGATGCAGATTCCATATCCTCGTTCCTCTACTATTCCTTCCCTTTGTTTCCCTTCGATAGTTCAGGAGTGCAGCTTCTCTCCCATCCCTCCACGTCTCCCGGAGTTATTCTCCCCTCTCCGCGGAAAACCCTTGACATTAGATTTTCCCTTGCACCGGCTACATCATGTCAACATTGGAGTTAAGGAGCTATGCGTGGCTGCCAAGGCCAAGCACGCAACGTCGCCTATCGCATCATCGGCTATTGGATCTTCCCTCTCTCGTTTGAGGGAAAGCAACTTCTTTCCGTCTCCCATTCACTCACCCTTCAAATCCATAGAATGGCAAATTCCTATATTCCCCTTTATATTTCCGTCAATTGGATTTAAATGTAGATTTTTTATAGGTCCTGTTTTGGAGGATTGTATCTTTGTAATAATAATACTAATATTTTGTATTATCAACCCATGTAGTTGATTAATTGTTTTTTTTTATTGCTGGTGTAGTTATTATACGAATTGCAATCTCCAGACTAAGAGTATCGATTTTTAAATAGTACAGTCTTTTAAATTATGCTTAGGATTAAATCTTATAAATTATTAGATCTAAAAATGCAAAGCTAATAAATTTTAGCAATAAGTATACTATATACCTGAATGTTGGTTTAACAAGCAGGATACGTTCTCACGCGGAAATGTCAGTTGGGATACTTAGGTTCATGGTCTGCACATCATGAGGAGTTAAAATTACTAGGCATTGCAACCATCCTTCCTCTTTTGCCATGTACCACGAGGTTTGAAGTTCGAGGTGAATACCATATGTAGATTTGCAAATAAGTGAAAGCTACAGTAATTTGCGTTTAAACTCGACTTTTTTAAATGTGTAAAACAATATTTGGAGGTGTTCTTTAGTTTTGAGGGATAACACTATCATAATTAGACAGGCCTTGCACAGGATATGAAGAAACTATGGCTGAATGTTAATCGCCAATCAGTTTACTCGTTGATACATTAGTTCTTCATTTTATGGAATCAGCAACGCGTGAAAAAAATGCTGAAAATTAAGAGGAAAGATTTTAGATACGAACGATGTTTTCATCGCGTCCTCGATTAGGGATTCAACCGTTCCTCGTGGTTGAAAAGCCGAAGCGCGAACTTCTTTTTTTGCTCGTCTTGATTCCTCTGAGACAATAGCTTTTAAGCGGATCCACGAGAAGGAGTGTATTTTGATCTCGGGAGAAGAACGTGGCAACGCAATCGTCGGACACGTAAGTTGTTTTCAGTCATCCAGAATTCAAGAGCCATATCACGAAGGGGATGTTTTGTTGTCACCTTCTTTGTCGTTTTCTTCGTAGTTCGTTCTTAGTATTTCTTTGTCGCATGTTCTCGCGACGATTTTAAACGCAGAGGAAGCTAACGCTCTGACTCTTGTAAATGCGGGTGAAGTGATAGGAAGCAAGTGGAATCGTTTTAGTTCCAATGTTGTACAATTGCTATTGTTCAGATGTATTTATGCACATGAATACATTGGTCTCCAGCGTGCATTATAAAGGGCAGAAATTTTCAGTGTACAGTACATTGTTCGTAATTAATTAGTGTTTGTTATTTAATTATTAATTAATTTATTCGATAAAAATTTAATAACATAGATTAGTTATTTTTTGTTCATATAAGAAGTGACGTATTCTTGTTCAGTGAAAACAAAACAAAAGCAGAATCCGTCCACGAACCGCACACCAAAGACTGTTTGTAGTTGCAGTCAATTTTTTTCCGGATAGAATATTGCTTTGTTTCTCGGCTTTTAGTGTAGGTAATGATAAATGATTTTCTTATAATCTCTTCATAATTTATTCGTTGTTAGAAAAACAAAGCATTCGGTCTATAAGACTAGAGTGATTAAAATGGTTGAAAGGGCGTTGGATAGTGTACCACATCCGATCTGGGTTTTCTTCGTCACCTTTTGAATCAGCGCTCCGTGGGTGCACTGGTGTGCGCGGTAATAGAGGAGTAGGATGTAGGGAATATTGAATAGTCGATTTCTCGGAAGAACACTTTGATACTCCTAAAATTGCCGGATATAGCTTACACTGAATCCGGATACAAATGGAAAATAGAATCTTTAATAGATGACCGTTCTCGTATTGCTACAGTTCTAGCTGTCTCCTTACAACTCAATCTGAAGTTTCACTTCACACTTCATAAAATAAACAGGAAGTAATTTAAAGAGCATTATTATTTTATTTTAATTAAATTTATGTATTTAATAAACGTAATATAATCTATAAGTGAAGTAACATCTAATCACTTAACGTGAATCAATGTAATAAGATGTAGGAAAATCTAATTGATTGCAAGGTCCTTCTAAATCATAGTTGGCTAAAAAGTTAATTTTAATAATATATAATTAAAATATAAAAATTGAAAAAGTATATTTAAAATATATTTCTAATAATGATATATTAATATTTAGTAATTATTAATCACTGCCTCTCCATTGCGGAATTTGAAAGAATTCGTTACCTTAGATAATTTCTTCTTATTATCTTCTAGAAATTGATATGAATATATCATGATCAAAGAATGGTCGCATAAGAAACTATACGTAATGTAATCTCATTGATAATAAGTGAATGGGTGAATATTGTGAAAGATGGAGAAGGAATTACGGTACGGAGAATAGCTATTATGTAATGGTGTCGAGTTATAGAGCTGAAATTATAATAAAATATTTTCTTTCGTCGGTGTGTAGTTAAATATTCTTGAGGAAATTGAGGTCAGATAACTTTACGGTGATGAGTTCATTCCGTATTCTCATTTATTTAATGTAAATCTTTCCTAGATAATTTCCCCTAATACTCATTCTGTGGTTGGAAAATATCCCATGTATTTGCAATGGTCGTGAAAAGAAATTCCCTCTTTCTTAAGTCAAAAGTTATTGCTTTGAATTGTTTCTTACGAATAAAATAATTTAATAGACTTCAGTAACACTGTGAAAGATCATTGAATATAAAGGAGAATCCAGGATTTGTATTTTTCTTAATGAATCAAAATTAAATAATTTACAAAACGAGCGATCTGATAGAGCCCGTTTCCAGATAATTTGAGAGTAATTAAAAAAATGAATTTCTTTACAAATCAGTAATTCATCTCGTAATTGTCGACATTTGGTATTTAATTGGTTGGTAATGCTGTAGGCTGATTTTTAAATTTTATTCTCATTACAATCAGCTATAATAAGTGAGGGAAAACGTTCAATTAACCGACTCTTTTTAGATCTGTACACTATGCGAGATTACTTATGAAAAATTTCCTTTAAATATTCGTTGCTACAAGGGAATTGAAGAACAGGTTTATGGAGGAAAGAGCGACTTAATTGCCGTAGGCGCTGACGCGTAAAATGTTGGCATTGTCTATGGACACGGACAATCGTTGAAATTTCCGAGATACTTTAAGAACTTATATGCCATCAAATCACGATAAAATTGATGCATGATGCATTGGGAAAACGCTGTTGCCAGAATATCGTCCGATCCTCAACTTTGGGAGGATTCTAATATGAAAGGGGGGGTTTTCCTCATCGTGTCCTTCGTCGAGTCGCTTTTCGGCCAAAAGCGATGTTCTTCGACAATAATCCTGATTATTTATACGACGAATTTACCCCTTTTTTCCTTCGCCGATGCGCGTTGACTCAAGACATTATGGCAGGCGAAATGTCTCTAGATGAAGCGACCTACCTTACCCACCTCGGGCGCTCCCTTTCATTCTTTTGTTTCCCGCCCAATCATCGCCCACTCCTTGCCATCTCGCGTCTTCCCCCACTCGCACAGAATCCCGTGGTGTACTTCCCTCTCTCGCCTCCAGACCCTCAATCCTCAGCATCTTTTGCAGTTCGTTCCCCGTCGACTCCAACTTCGCAACCCGGGGGCCGCCGAGGCGCTGCAAATGGAGGAGAAACCGGCTAAGGTCGACTGCGACAGGTCACCCGTCGTCCTTTGCGGAACAGAAGAAAAGGTCAGTTTTCCGTTTGCTTAACTTCTGTAAATATGTCACGAGAGATGGTGGTGTTCTCCCGAGTGAAGCCGGGAAATATCGCACCTCTCGGACGATTAATTCCGAATTCGCGCGGAAGGTTATGAACCCAAGGCCTAGGTTGGCAGGAGGTGAAACGAAGGAAGGCAGGTGAGAACATGGAGCTTCCGCAGTTGTGTTATCACAAGTCACGAGGAATCTGTGTCACGTAGGTGGAATAACCTCTCTTGGCTGGGTCTATTCGACTCGCTTGATTAATTGCCGCCGGAATTCCAGCGGAGTCGGGTATTGTTCGGATGGTAATGTACTCCGGCATTTTCAGGGGCAGCCTTATACGACCTGGATGAAAACGAATTGAAGGTTAGCCCTCTACATCTTAATCGAGCCGTGAAATCTTCCACGGTTGGATCGTCATGAAATAATAAACATTATCGTGATTTTCGTTTTCTTCTGGTGGGGAGATGTGACTATCGTTCTCTGTTGCTAAGCGTTCGTATGTATTACTAAGAAGTTAAAAGTGCAGCGGTGACTGTTTCCATTTCCCTCATATAAAGGATCCCTCCGGGAATAGGATGGGGACACTTCAACCGAGACGGAACGCGCTACACACATGGCCACGTGGGAGAGGCGTGTGTTATCATACTTAAAAAACTCCATGCTATATCAGGAATATTTAAAGTAATTTTGCAGTTCATGATATATAAGCCAGTATACGCACTCCGTTTTATACATTTAAATTCTATATTCGTGTTAGGCAACTCATGAAATTTATGAGGATTGTTGTGGAAGGTTATGCAGATATAAATTGATAAACAGCCAAAGAATGAACCTCGCAACATTTTATAATTGAGGATTGAATTCCGAGAGTGAATGCGCTTTGGAGAAATGAAGAATAGAAATTTTTTTCGCAAACGTAGCTGGTGTTTTCCGAAAAAAAATTCGTTGTTGACACTTTGAAAGACTTTAGGATATTTTGATTTCGGGCACCATAGATCTTTTTTTCTTTTTTTGCCTCAAATTTATGAAAATCGTTTGAAAAAGGATTGATGTATACTTTCTTATCTTCTGCACCTGACACGATAAGTTCTCATATGCCATCTTCACCTGAAATCCTGTGGAAAATACGAAGTACATTTTCCTTCAACTTAGAATATCGTTCCTCGAAGTACGGCCATCTACGATAACACTATTGAGAGATTTTATATATATATATATATATATATATATATATATATATATATATATATATATATATATATATATTTAGAATTGGACGTAAATGTGAAGATTAAATACACTCAGCGAGCTCGAGTAAGAATAAATAATACCGTATTTCATCAATTATCTAACTTTAAATAGCATACAGGGACTATATTGTATCTATGGTTACATAATATTGTTTTTATCAATTCAGTTAGTCATGATCTTTGTAGCAATGCATTAGCAACTGGGATGTTTCGAATTTATGTTGACTCGGTGCCAAATTGAAGGTAGTGCCCGCGTGCCCCCATTCCGTAGAGACGTTCTTTATTCAAAGCGTCTATGCTATTCTAGTAATCATTTGCCTATTAAAAGACTGGAAATAAATCGCACACTAATTTCAAATTTTCTGAAGTTAAATGTTTTAATCAAAAAATTTTTTATAAAGATAATCCCTATATTTGTAATTAAAGAAAACTTCGCCTACTCCAACTCTAAACTTTTGTATACGAGACAAGTGGAATTAGCAGCAATATCAACTTTTAGTCCTTGATAAAATAATCTAAAAGAATATCAGTGCATTTCCCAACTGTGTTCAGTTTTTACCTGTTGTCTCGTACATCTGAACCTTTATTAGCGAATTGTAATAAAACTATTTGTATCTTTTTTAATATCGTATGGAAACTATGCATACAAAATCATCTGTACTGTTGAGCGTTTTTAATAGAGGTACAAATAAGGTTTAATTTATATGAATTTTTTTCCGGTGTCTTCTTCCGACGTTTGAGGACTTCGGACATATACTTCTGAATGTTATTTACATGTATATTAGAGAACAATGAAAGAAAACGCTCTGTGGTAAATAAAAAAGGGTATTCAGAGATTAATCCCGTTTTTTAAAGGAGGGAAGGATTGAGAATTATAGTGGGAGTGAGACCTTGGACTTGGGATTTAAAATAAGGTTCGTTGAAGAATCGTCGGCTGGGATATGGATATGTCAGTGTATCTCGGATGTAGGGATTTAATCGAAGAAATTGTTTCCAATGGTGTCATTCTTCAAGGGTGAATGGAAGCGTCTAAGGAAACCATTAATATTCCAAGAAGACCGAGGCATTGTCTTTGAGTCCACAAGTCATTCGAGGTCAGCAGGATCAGAATTGATCGAGAAACTTTGGGGCACGCAGATCCTCAAATAGAAGGAACTTTAATTATGACAGACAGCAGGAAATGCTTGTTTACATCGACGAGAGACAAATTTCAGATACTCTAATGGCCTGAATTTTCGATGCGTAAGGAGGTGACGACCGAATGTTGAGCACCAAATCTGTTTTTGAGCTTTTTTATCTTCAAGGCGAGATAAATTAAACGGTATATTATTCACCTCATATTACCGATAATATATATATATATATAGGGAATTGCGAGATTCCTTTCTATCAAATAACATTTATCTACCCTAGAATACTACTGCATTTATTGAAGATTATGTCACCTAGGTTTAATGTGACTTTAGAAAGACCTTTAATGGATTATATTTTATTTCATTCTACATTTTGTGACCTCAACCATTTTGAAATTTTTTCCAATTGCCATATGGTTAAGCTATAGTGATACGATTTGGGTATAAGAGTTTCACATAACCAAGATAATATTGTTAGCGTACAGCCTACGTTTATGTCTTATATTTTCTTCTGCCAATCTCATTCTTATCTCACAAGTTATACTTTAATTGTAATTTGAACTTCTTCGCTTGGTACCAGGATTTATATATCGTAATTTGTTAGTCAATCTCCGTGATAGTAAGCTGCCACCGGCACGGATTTAATAATCTCTTTCGTAAATATCCTCTGTGAAAAGAATCATTCGACTGAATTTAATTACACTTAATGTGGAAGGTATACTAGAAGCTTTCTATTCATTAACGGAAAACATTAAATGAAATGGAAGAAATAATAAAGTTTTCTTATTCATACCAAAGATCTTCTACTTTTGATTTTGCGCTCTAGGTGTAACTTGTAATAACTTTTATTAACTTAGCGAACATTAGTTATGTTTTTGGGACATGAAAGATGTAAGCGTTAAATAGATCGAGGAAAATTCGTCTATTAAAGTCTATAATAGAAGGATGAAATTACTCACAATCTATAAATCTATTCGGATGAATGATTTCTCCCTATTTAAGGCTTCAAAATGTGCATTTTTAGGTGCAACGCATCGAACCTCGATGACTTACCTTTATTCATCATCATGGATCAAAGCATAAATCATCGTATATTTAAATTTGGATCCGATTGCAGAGTTTCTCCTAGGGTACGTATTATAAACCAACCACGGGCGCTGGTTAAATATGAGCAGCCATAAATTGCTCAAATTAAATAAGTTTCCGAAGCATCTCAGGCCATGAGCGAAAAACTAGTTTGAAATTCCGACGCTCAGTCATGTGTGACTCGAAACCTTTTAAACAGAAGTTCGGAAATCATTAAACCAAAGCGAGCATAACGCGATTTTATGCAGCCCCCATTCATCTTTTCTTCTCTGCCGTTGGAAGGGGGCAAGACAAATGTCGGTCGAACGTCAGGGCGCCCCGCTTCAAACGGAATTCTTCCGCGGCGATTACCTTCTGGGAAGGGTAGACGAATCGAGAAATGGAGCGTAACATTAGTTTTCAGCACCGGATCCATTTTCATGCTTCTTCTCCACGAGGCGCTTTATACATATTCGATCAAGAGTCCTTGACATTGATTCTGGAAGGGTGCGTGGGGAAAGTGAAGGGGAGGTGACGGAAGTCTCGTAATGCGGACCTAATCGCCCGCAACCGATGACTATAATCGATAGCATTGGACGCATCACGACAAACGTTTCGGCACCGTCAATGCACCCATCCAAAACTAAATCCTATGCGTGAATACATTAGCGCGGCTAATGGTTCGACGTCCGATGATCTCCGGTTCCTTTAACTGTTTCGGATGTTGAAGGATGTTTGACCACAAGAGGAAAATATTTTGTCCATTCGTCTGTTTTGGGATCATCGTTCAAAGCCCTTCTCATTCTATTCCTCTCCCAAAAGAAGCGATTAGAGGGTAATTTATTATAGAAATCTAAGTTCTCGTAATTACATTACGTTCCGACTAGAATGGATGGCTAGGTTCAAGTTTTTCTTTCTACCCTATGTAAATGATGCTATTAATTTCAACGATGAATTTAGTCCTATGACACAGTGTGAGAGTTTAATAAATTTTGGTAAACGCATATCTTGTATCGCTGCAGTTTTGTCGATTTTACGGAAAGAAAATATATTTTTTCTATTTGTTTATTGCATTTAAATTTACGAAGTCTTTTAGTCTTAATTTTCATTATAGATTCCTTTAATGTATCATGATGAATGAATAAAAACGCAGGTAATCAAAATAGACGATACCTTGTTAAAGAATTCGAACAATTCGTGTGGTAACGTAGATTTTTTGATTTAATATTCTGGCAATTAATTATCTTTAAAGCTTCCTTAAATTCATAACTTGTTATTGCTGAAGTGTTTTACTTTCATCCGCTTATTTCTTAAATTAATAACTCTTTATAGTGTTATTTAGTTCCAATGTTTTATGTCCATTGTTAAATTAATCCTACGTAATTTTTCGTGTTTTTAAATCAAAAATTCTGATCACGTCACTCGATTGCTAACTTCTTTCGTCTTCATACTCTTTCACTCTTCTTCTCCGTCTTCGTTTATAAATCGTCTGTCTTCAAGTACAGAGCTCAATCAAAATTAGATTCTGTCATTTGGCAGCAATGGTTAAATCCATCACCGTAGACACTTACGCACTCATCTGCAGAAGGGCTGACCTATCCCTCGTGCGTGATGGCTTTCAAGGTCTCTTAAGTCAATGTTATTCTGAGATTTCGAGATTTAATCCCCAAGTGGCGATGATTGAATCTTATGCAGATGCAGAGATGAAGCATTAACACTAACAATGATTTAATACCGCAGTAGGAAGAATTACCCAATAACTTTATTTAATTTTAAGGATTATCTCGTTCGTTAGTGTTGATCTTACTTCATTGTCATTATTCTCGGCTAAGTTAGACCGAATGTATAAAAAATCTAGGAGTGTTAATTATAATTGAAACTAGAGAATATCTTCAATTATTTGTTGTATAGTCTGCTATGGAGAAATTTAAAGCCTCAGTTTCCTCAAGAATAATGTCAGGACATGCATCATACATGTCAAAGAACGAAGCTACGTTGCCTAGTTGTCATTGGAGTTCTTTCACTTGTTTTTCTTTTGAAGAGTTAAGAGCGTCTCTAACCTCCCGAATGAAGTCTGCATACGAAACTCTAGAAGGCGCTTCCCGAGGCGATGAATTTTTTCTCTCTAAAACTTTCTACCAATGCTTTATGTTAACCTAATAATTCGGAAGTGAAAGATTTTAGAGTTGTTTTTTCTTTCCTTGAGGTAAACAATATTTTTAAATTGATGGGTTGAAAATAATTTATAAGATAATTATGGTTAAGTTAAGCCACTTTAACTTACTCATTTATGCGTACCTTATGAGAATGAAATGTTTTAAATTGATACGGATTAATTACTTTGACTTTAAGATAATCGATTATGAATTAAATAATTTATTCCACATTTCATTTGGGGGATTAATGGCTCTGAAGAATTGGTATAATTCAGTTCTATGTAGTGTTAATTCTTTATAAATCTCCTTCTTGGAGGAATATAGAATAATTAGGGATATAATTAACGACAATGATGTATTACTACTGTTCATTAGTTGGTTGAGTAGTCAATTCTGTATCTCCATTGAGAAATATCGCGAATTCAACATTCGTATTTATTCATTACCCAATTTGTATTTAGGAATATTTGCAACATATGTATTTGATTGAGTGAGAATTTGGCATTTACCTTCAACTTCGAAATATTATATGAAAACATAGAATCAATTGTAATGTAGCGAGTAAAATATTTATGTGTATGTTTTCTCAATACCTGCCATTTATATACGTATGTGACAGACGTGAAGATTCTTTTGCTTTAGAAAGCCGGGCGCGACTAGCAATGATTACAGACACCAAGATAGAAGAATTTCCTCACTCATCCACTCCGAAAGGAAAAGGTATCAGGGGGAGAATATAAATCTATAGATGCACTCATATCTTTCATCGAAATAAAGAATGTTATGAAATTCCGATCTTATTACAATTCCCATCGACGTCACAACTGATTCTTTGATATTTTCGTCATAATTGGATCGATGAAAGCGGAAAGATATTAAGATTACGCCACTGGAGAAAGCAGAGTGCCTCTCTAGAGCATCAAAAGCAGTAAATCAGTGTATATCCCTCCAGTGCTCTTTATTGCCACGGCTGCTGAATGAAGAAAGCTTCGAGAGTTAATCTCACTCACGAAAGTTTATAAAATGAAAGGCATGGGACTTCCATTTGGAATGGAAGGTAGTTGCCACTAATGGACGCTATAACGATGAGGTTTCTCAACAGATGACAGCTTGATACAGAAAAACATTGATACCACTGAAAAGGACCACTAATTTGTTGCCAAGGAATCGACTGGTCGTATACGTATATCCGGATTAATTTATAGCGCAGACAGCTTCCTGGCTAGAGCATAACCATTTTTAAAAAATTTGCTTTTCTTTGATTAAGCCAAATTAACAAGGAAACAAATGTAGTTTCTATGTTTTATTCGGTATATTTAAAGTAATTCGATGTTCTTGTCCCAGTTTAGAAATTTTAACGCTTTGCTACTTCTCTAAATACTTTCGCTTGTGCTTTGTTATTTCCACAATGCATTTCTACCTCTTGCAACTAATAGTCGAAGAATGAGGATTGCAAAATATCAGAGTAGAAAGATACTCATATATATTTGTTCTTTGTTATTATGAGCTCATAAACAGATATCCATTTGAGTTTTTCCTCATATTTTCACTCGAGAATTATTTCAACGTCCACAGTTTTTTGTTAACAAGTTAATAGTTCTTTGTTTCAGTGATGATAAGTGTAATTTTCAATTTACCAATAAAACTAAAAAAATAGAAGCAATTTCATCTGTAAAGACAGGTTAGGTACCCTTCAACCTCTTCAAATCATAATGATATGGCTAGTTATTTTTTCAACCTCTTATTATTCTCTTCTGCATGAATTTAATGGCTATTCTTGGATTTGACATGCATGACTTTGAATTATATACGGTGAATAAAGGAAAATGACCGTAAACGGAAAGAAAGTTAACTTTGTACTGCAGTCAGAAAAGGCTTTCTTTTTGTATTATTTTCGTTTGCTAAAATGATTGTCTTATTTTAGAGTAAGGGGGATTACTAGATGAATTCATAATGGACCCAGATTGGAAATTTTCTACGCATGGACAGTTTTGGTTTGCTTACAGGTTATGTGAAATTTCAAAAACCTTCGAATACGTAGCGATTTTATTTATGTCAACAGGAATGAAAGATAAAAAAAATTGACTTCGGTTATTGGCGAATGTTTCTGTTCTCATAAATGTGCAATTGTTCTCATGTTATTCGATCAGCCTACGTTCAGTAATATTCAAGTCTAACAGAGAAAAACCTCCGCTAGTTTTGTCCCATATTACTGATTCATTTGTACTTAACCTTCGGTTGTAAGTGAATGATTGAAAAAAAAACTTTCAAATTCGTGCTCATTTCTGGCGAAGGTAAACGAGAAAGATTTCAGTTTTTTCAAAAAGTGCTCCCAAATAGTTTCCATTTGCGAAACAACTGGGAACCGGTTAGATCAATACTCATATTGCCTCAGGGATTGGAAGTTAGATCTTTGGAGGCAAAAAAATGCTAAGCGATATCTGTTAGTTAGGATGCTACCGTTGTTGCAAATCACTCCATTTATCTCTTCTAACGAGCAGTAAGTGATTTATATATACGAATACTTATATAACGTTTGAAAGTGATATAGAGCAGAATTCTAATAAAAATCTTACTCCAAAGAACGGTTACTATTCAGCTATCCTGACCAATAATGTTTGGATAAAAACGTGTTCAACTTCGGGAACAGAAAATTGCTGATTAGGAGTGATTGTAGTATCCATTCTCTTTAATTGTATAGGCGTTATCTAATCTATAAAAATATTTTCCATATTGGTATTTATTAGATATAGACTAAAATCCGGACGGTCGGTCCTCATCAATTTCACGTATTGTTTCATCAACGTTGTAAATTTTAAGAATTACTAAGAGTAATGTTATGTTTGTACGTATGTTAATATTTCATCGGAAAAATACATAAGTTTATTTTTATTATCTCTTATTGTATTATTCATCCATTCTGTGTACAGCCAGATGTATGAATTTCATTGACAACCATTCCAATCTTTTTATTATCCACTTGATTTTGACGTCCTGCGGATGGATATGACAGACTGTTATTGCGTTGCTTTTCGATCTCTAATCGTCAAAGCGAGAAAAAATCCACGGAGTTTTTATCAAGCTTCGCGTTAAAAATAATTGAGAATGGATTAAAATCTCATTACATCTCGGCTAGAAGGTTAATTTTCACTTAACTGTCGCTCTCGGCCCATTTGACTGCTTATCGCCTTTGCTACTCTCCAATTCGATCGACCATTAAAACCATATAAAATATCAGAATTATTACGTCTGAAACGTTTTTTGCACATTCTTCTCACTTATTCTAATGGTAGTAACTAAGAGGTTATCGTAACCTTTTTTATAGTTATGTTTTATGTCATGCAATAAAAATGGGAGTGAATTTAGGCAGTATAAAATACAAGCAATTATTTAAACGTATTCACTAGAAGAAATTGGAAAATAATTGTTATACCTTGCATGATACAGGTGAAAGGTACACACACTTTTAAAATGATTTAAGTCGTAAATTCAGTGCTATATCTATCGTTTGGAATAGGTTCAACAACTTTTTGAAATACGCAGTAGATTTTATTTCGAATGTAAGCTGTCCTATCTAATATTATCAGAGGACAAACACTCTTGGAAGAGATAGTTTTTCAATGCCACCATCCTCAACTGAGTTTATTATACATTTCCAAGGTCGAATAGTACAAGATACATCCACCTTGGTTGTAAAGTATGAAATTTTTTTCAACGCTAAGGTTATGGATATGGATGAAGTTAATGATAAGATCTTTGATTTGAAAACAATAAAGGTCGTTATCTTGTAATGAAGTCGATAATCAATTCCTAAGCTTCGATTAATATCCTCTTATCAAAATATAATGATCGAAATAAAAACGATGATAAGTATTGTAAATAAAATGGCAATATTTAGGTGTTAAAGATTTATCTTTGTTAGGTACGACTTACAGATATTTTGCTTCGCGAAATCGGTCGTACTATAATAATGCAGACGTGCTGACGCATGCAAGAGGAAACTTCACATTCCCAATCTCGCCCTTTAATAACATCGTATTATTATTTTGTTCAATAAGAATCTGTTTTCACATATTTCTCCTTTTCTAGTAAAACAAGGTGACTAAGAATTTAAAATATTAAACGTTTCCATTCGAACTTTATCTTGAACGGACCATTATTATTAAATATGAGAATTTTATTTTATATCGATTCCATGGATTCACGCCATACTAAAAATATCGTTGAGACTAATAAAAGTCACACCTTTAATCCTGCCACTCTACACAGATTCTAAATGATGGCTAAAGATTCCATTCCATTAAAAAATCTTAAAAGCCCAAGGCTGATTACATATTAATAACAATCCCATTTAATATATTTAACGGGCCAATATTAAATGTCAGGCCACAACTCACGACAGATGAGACTGTCAGCTAGAGGCATTTACAATCCGAGGTGCCAACTCTGACCTTTCTGATTAACTGAACATTTTCTGTACTCGCTCCTGGCAAAGAGAACTTTCTCGATTTTGAAGTCTGTCACTGAAATAAAAGTATTGTGTAAGCTGGAATTGCTGTTTTGTGGATGACTTATATTTACGAAGTAGGTATCCATTAATGAGTTTTAACCCTTTTATTTTCACACATTTCACTTCACTAATGTCATTCCATCATAATAACATTTGATTTTCCTAAATTCGTTGATTGAATTTTATTAAATGATTATGGAAATGTGATAACACAAAGAAAAACTCAAACATTTTTTAATTCCTATAGTCTTGTTTGTAGAAAAGTCTTAGGCTTATCATCTTATTGATAATTTTGTGAAATAAAATATTCCATAAGCTTCTAAAGATGGATACAATCGAATCTATTTATAATTGTTTCGTACCTTCTTATCCTAGCATGAAAGTTACCAAGAATATACCTTACTTTCAATTTTATTTCATTAGATTTTATCATAGAATTGCAATATTCTCCACCGTTAGTTGAAGTCTTTGATAGCTTACTCGTTTTCCTTCTTAGAAAGAGCTCTTTGGAAATCACGTTTGTAGTTTCCTAGAACTTAGATGCTTCGATTTTCCTTTTATTACCAATAAAACACTTCATTCACTTTGGAGAAATGAAATAAAGGAGTAGAAATTCAATCCCTCACACTTTTAGGAGCGTTAGAAATAATAATAAATGATTATAAATTTATTGTCGTTCAAAATCTTTACACTGATTTCTTAATTTGTCTGCAAAGCTTTGTTGATCATAGTTTCAGCAGTTTAATTAATCCTTGAATGATACTTATTTTTAAATAACAATATTGTTTAATTATAGTTGTATTGTCGCTTAGTTAAACTGACTAACAATTGGTTCATAATAACTCATTAGTGAATTATAAGGGTTTTGTTTCTCGCGAGGTTTGGCAAGAGAGATTTGTTAGTCTTTTCCTCACAGTTAAGGGGAAAATATGTCATTAATAAGATTAATGTCCGAAGAAGCCCTCACAATTTTCCGCTCAATCTCACTCGAGGCAAGTAAACTTTAAGAGTAAACATGTAGACGAACAAGACTTCCCCGCCGAGAAGGAATCGGTGAGCTGCAAAGAAATTCAAATTTCTCATCGTAAATTTCCAGTCGGGATTTATAGCCTCTGTCTGGTGGAGCGACCAAGACCTTGCCAGAGGACTCTGCATCTCTCATCGCTTCTCGATCTTTCATTTCTTTCTCCCGAGGAAATTGTTGATTTTTTCGAAATCGTTCGCTCCCTGGATATTATGATTTGTCGTCTCCAACTCGCACCTGTTGAAGTTTCGTTTTTCGGAATTTACGGATTAGAGGTTCGGCGTGAATTATGCAACTTAAGGAGAAAGTTTGAGTAAAAGTGAAGAAAAAGGGAAACCGAAAGAGAAATTGGGGAAAGTGAGAGTGAAGTGGGTGGACGTGGCGCGGTTCGAGAAGAACTCCACGCTGCAGATAGTTCGCAAATCTGCCGTAATAAGGGCGCTGGATCCTTTGCTCCGTGAGCGATTCCAATTTCTGGATACCTCTTACAGGTGGATTCGAACTAAAGGGAGTGAGATTTTGCGGTAATTTTAGAAATGGCTCTGAAATCAAAGCGTATAATCGTAGCAATTGAAGGGTGACATCTTATGTACCTTATAGGATTATGGAGAACAAGTAAATCGTTACGATTTCAGGTTAAAAGTTCTCATCTCTATAAATTCATTTCAAAAATACCTTCAATTAACTGTTTGAGTGTTATGTAATGATATAATATTGCGTATTTCGTGTGAAGTGTATTGAACAGCTTTAGATGCTATATATATAAGAAAGAATCCATAATAAATATATTTAGATTTCACAAAGATGACGATAGCTGACATTTTCTTCGCGATAGATATTTGATAATTGTCATTTTATTTTTTTCCGAATCATTTTTTTTATGGAGGAAAGTACGGTTATTAGGAATTCTATTGTGCTCTCTTTTAGGGTGAAAATAATATGCTGGTTCATATTTTCAGGATAGAATTCCTTCGAATAATGCTTTTCATGATTTCAGTTGAAAATTATGAGCATCTACTGCTATTATAATGTACCTGTTTTGGACTTCAAAAATTCTAATACTTTCCGTAAAATTTGGTGGTTCGAGGTTTCATCGTATACTCACCTTTTATGACTTTTAAGTCAATGCGAAAGGAACAAAATTATATTTTCACTCTGTTACTCTGTACTTAATACCCAAAATTTAATTTTCTGAGAAAATTGAAGGTTCGGATGAAGTAATTCAATAATTATATCTACGTTTCGGTAACAATTCATCATAATTTCTTTACAACTAAGTAAGTGCAATCTTAACAAATAATGAAGGGAGCATTCTTAATAATAATCTTAAAAAAGCTATAGCCAGGGCATTATTTAGTAATCATGAAAAACTAAACGGGGACTAAGTTCAAGGACATGATTATATAACTTGTATGATAAGAATCTTATGTAAGAATGTTACATGGCCATTAATAGATTTTACAACTTTAGTAGGCGCATTATATGGTAATCAAACTGGCCTTCGATAACCAAAATATCGCTTTGAATTTGGAATAATGCTGTTTAAAAGACATCCGAGCAAATTTTCCAATGGAGCACTTGGCTTAGTCAACTCATAAATGAAAAGTTGTGGTCTCTATTATTACTTTTTTCAAATTGAGCAGAAGGCAATTACCGTTTTAATTTTCTCCGCACAAAAGTTTTCCCGAGATTAGTTCGAAAAAAATGATTACTTTCGTCTTCATCCAACGCAAATTTCGGTCCTCAACCCAATTCTTAGGCATTTCCTGAAAAAGAACGGAGAGAGTTTTTTTGAAAATGAAGATTGGGGATTTTCCTCTTTCGTATCGAGGAAGATAGCTTCTTTCGAAGCGACACCATGACCTCCTTTCGGAGCTTTTAAAGTCGGAATATAAGAATCTCCCGATCGATTTACATTTTCCGGCGCCGACTTCGAAACCGAAAGCAAACTGAGAACGGTAAATTCTTTGGACTGAATGAATCTCGCTCCGTATAGAGAAAACCGCTGGAACGTAACTCATTCCGGAGAACTCTTACCACTCATTCAAGGATCGAACACGAGGGACGGCACGAAATTCGTGATTCCCGAGTGATAAAGTGGAGCGGTGTGGCGACTCTGGCAACCGGAGGCCCGCCTCCACCAGAATATAGTAGAGCGTGACGCCGTTGAAAGTGAATCAGTCACGAATGTGACCGTTGTCAATGGCGTGAGCACGGGATCTCCCAAAGGAATGGTTCGTTTCGATGGTGAAAAAAAGGGGTTCGACAGAGGAACACGGGATGGTTTCCTTACGAGGGTTCCGAGATACAGCTAATGAATGTACGTGACGTCTTCAGCTACCCGGATAAAAAAGCGACTATTCCGTAGAAGGTTGCACCGGGAAGCTAAGAAAGGGTAATTACGAACATGTTCGCTTTCTGTTCGAAAGGAGTTTTTTCCCCCCTTCCGAGTCTAGATGTGTCGCGCGGATTTTACGAAACCAAAGAAAGTAGTGACGGCGAATGAGATACTGGAGTCATGATGGCGAAGATTTATTTCCCGGAGACGTGCGACAGTTTGACTTATCTTGATTCACTCGGCATCTTCACCTGGGTCACGGAGATGAAAGTTTTGCGTAAGAATCGTATCTGGGTACCGTTAAATGGAGCTGAAATTTAAGTAATTCTGCTTGTCGGACATGCTTTTTCCTGAACTTGGGTATTTTCTTGATTCGTGGATGTTTATGTACCTTTTTTAATGAAAATATCTTAGCGATAATTAATGATATACTGAGCGATAATTAATGATATATCGAAAAGAGCTTACAGATCGATTTAAACTCAGCATCCCCTTGAAGTCAAATTTCGTTTGATACGTGTATAAACTTCATTAATCTAAAATTTAATATCTATCATACTTATATGAATTTCTTATGTTGTATTGTAAACTAAACGATCAATCAAACAAACAAATATCTTCATTTATTCATCTCAAATAAATAGCTGTTCCTTTATAGCAATAAAATTAAAAAATGTTGAAATTAACTAAGTATATTCAATTGGCAAGCAGTCGATCTTGGAGTCGTGGCATTGTTAATGTAGCCTTTTTAATCAGCCATCACCGAGGCAACCTACGCTCCCAGACATGGAGTAATACGCCCCTTAGCGATTAATAAATTAGCCAAATTTCATCATAAAAATGATGGTTCCTGATCATCTGAAAATGAATAAAACCTCATGAATATTTCCATCGGTAACGACCAGGTGGGATAGCCCACAAGTCCTCCCTTTAGAGGTAATCATACATTTCTTCATTCATTTATTACCGCTCTGATTGCGCGACTTCACTCGTACCGAAACGAGGTTTTTCGGTGCACCCTGGAGCGCAGTTACTTTTTAAGGACGATCATTAGTTAAAGGGGAATTCTCGCAACAAGCGATTAACAGTCTCGATTCCAGATCGGTAGTAAAGGGACAATAATAAAAATTTCGAAGATGGCCGTCCGAGGCATTAAATCTCCATATAAACGAAGAATTTGGGGCGTCCGTCGGTGTGCGAAGGTTAGAGGAGAAGAGCGCAAATGGATTAGAACGTCAGGAAAGGAGAGATCGTAACGGATTTAGAGGTGGGCGACTTTTAAAGCAGTAGATGACGTAAATTAAACCGGGAATTTCACCAGTGAATCGATTCTCGGATTAGCCAAACTGATGATCCCATTTTATAGTTTATTCAGATTCGAAGTAAGAGTGTATTGGAACGTTTAAAGACCGATTTTACGAAAGTCCTTCGATGTTTCATTCGTGGGTGATAATGCTCTTGGTATGCGTCATAACGATTATGGGGCAGGTCTCTTGAGCACTCGCAATCAATTATTTCCGAGTGAAAAATTGGTCTCGCAGCAAGAGTATCGACAGAAGTCGATCGTTTTTTGTTTTCACGAAATGTCAAGGCGATTAGAGTTCTACTGATTTGATGTTGTTATTTTACGGTATTGATCAATGAGTATTGAAAGTTTCATAGATTGACACGGCCGTCAGTGAAAGCGAACGGTTCTTTGGTGGAATAAGCTACTGCACAGCGGATTAAAAAACATTTCTTCTCGAGTAACAAGCGTAAAATGGATCTTCATTACGTTTATCATTACGAAAAGTGTCGCCATTATTACAACATAGATACACTTATAAACTGTAAATTTTGAAAGTAAAATTAAGGAATTTACGGAATGAGGATTCAATAGAATTAAGGGAAATTGAAAGTAGATATTTGGATTATATGAGGAATACCAATTTTATACATCAGCCTAATCTTAAGAGAGGTTCTTGTAAGTGATCAAATAAAGATTCTAAACATGGAGGAGTGAAATAGATAAAGCTCTCAATTTTTTGATTTTTGAAAAAATTTTCGCAATCTTCCAACCGTAAAAGAGTGGCATATAAAGATTAAAACTTAAGAGATCGCGTAGGAGACTAAATAGCGGTCAAAAAACCGGAAATTTTTAGCGAAATGGTAGGAATGGAAAGTATCATCCACTTAGCAGTATCTAAGTGGCAGAGCTCTCTATAGAGATACCCATTTGGAAGCGTAAACTGCGAGAGAACGACGTTCTGAAATACAATCTTAGCGGGAAATGCTGAAACGGGAGGTAAAGTTCGTGTTTTAAATGCGACCCGAATAAGTCTTTTCATTCTACGGAGGCGGATCTCTATCGCAGCCCCACCTAGAGGATTTAATTTTCGTTTGAAAAAGGGCGAAAGAGGACAAAAATGCTGCTTCTTCCAAGAAAGTCATTGCCCTATGCGTACACTTGTTAAATACGAGCTTTTCTGTGAGTAACGTGAGCATAACCACCGTATCTTTACGAATACATCTTATCCGAGAGATCTTTCCTTTCGAATATCTCTTTCATCAGCGCATCGAGACCGACTTTCCTCATTGTATTTCGTGGCGCATAAAGTTAGATAGCGGCGCTTCTTTATTGGTCACAATATATATAGTCGTAAAATAAATGCACGTGCATTTACATTTACAGACGATTCACATATTGTGTTTACTTTTAAATTGGTCGCAATTGAAGAAATATGTCATTAATGTATGTCATTTCTGTTTAAAATTGTACGTTAGAAACTTACCGAAAGAAAAATATTAAGACTTTATTATTAAGTTACCCATAATTGCTAATAGGAAATGATTATGATCGAGGTTTTTGTGTTATATTTTTCGTCCGTTTGGTAATTTTCAGAATCCATAATCTAAATGTATATTCCTAACCTTTTAGTCTCGCCTTTAGAGATGTGAGTTGTGGTTACGATAATATGATAATAGAATAATTATAATTTTCCGTCGATGAATTCTATTATATTGTATCCTCCTTTCTAGAGACTTTCTTGAGGAAAATTTTCCATCAAATTTTATAAAAACACACTTAAGCCTCACGTATTAGGAAAATTTTCTTTAGTGGTGTTTAGTCTTCGAAATTTTTGTTTATGGCTCTGAATGGAAATGTACGGATAACTGGAACGTAGGTAAATATCAGTTGATGTTGAAAATCTGTGGGCTGTCAAAAATTGTGTACGAAGCTTTGAGATGAACCGTGTACAACATCGAAAGATGTTTTTGTTGTTGGATTCCATCGAAGTTATGATCGTATACAAATTTAATTATTTATTCTTTCCTTCACTTGGTTTTATTTATATCTTACTCGCATACTAATCAGCGCCCTCCGCGATAAGTAACTCACATCCACTCACTTCGCGAGGTTTCTAAGAATACAAGCTAGATAAAACTCAAGAATATTATGCCAGAATATCATTAATATTTATTCTTGTCAGTTCAAGTCACCGCTCTCAAGCCCGAACATTAGCTATGATAGTGTATGGACAGCTCTTCGTCAGACATCAGTCCTTTCTCTGGAAGACACAATTTTCCTTCTAAGAATCAGAGAAAATCCTGTTCTATTCTTAGCTAGATCATATATCAACAGACTTCGAAGGCCTTTACCACGAAAACTATCGAGATTGAGTCTATTTTGTCCAAATTTAATCCTCAACCTCTGGAGCATCTCAACCGAGAACTCAATCAACCTTACGCCTGCCACTTACAAATAAATCCTCTAATGAACAGATAAACTTTGACATAATCCAAGGGTTCGACTCTAGATCATTCACAGATCCACCGATGACCCGCCTTCCCTAACATATTCCCAGCCACGCCGAGTAAAACACAATCGACACGTTTCGTGCCTTATCTTCCTAACGAGGAACCGTTCTCATTTTATGCCGAATCTTACATTGTATTCTCTTCCTTAGGCTATTAATCCCACAATGCCCCATCTCGTATTCCGAGCGCCTTGTAACCTGCAGATAAGTCTTTTTGGGACGGGAGTTATTTTGGGGGGAAGGCAAAGAGGGAGGGAGTGGACGGACTAGCTTTTGAATAATTCACTCTCGACATTTTATATATACAGGTCGATGGACACGCTCGTGTTATGTAAAATGATTTCAAGGCGCCCACGAGCCACGAACCGGCGACCACGCGAGGCGATTCAAAGGTTTAATCTCTCCCCACGGGGGAGAGGCCGTGTGTAGAAGATGAGTAGATAAGCGCTAGAGGTGATCTCGCAGAAGGATAGCACCTGAGACGATACATAACACTGTCACATGATGTGTTGCACTCTGGGGATTGATCATAAATTTAATGCGATACTTTAATTAATCAGTGAAGGCTTACATTGCTTAGTGGAGTTTTACCTCTATATAACCTCTTGGTCTTGGAATCTCGCTTCTTAATTAATCGCTGAGGGAAGGGTGATGTATCAAGGTTTCCATAGAATGATCGTATATGCACTGAATATCACGACCATTTATTTAGCCTAATCTTTCCTCAAAGTAATGTAAAAATGGGAGATGCAATGCACTGTCTCCTCTTCTTCAATTGTGTTCTTTTTTTGCTCTCCTAGCTGTAGAAAACCCCTCTGTACGTCACGACAAATTTTCCATCTACGGTGAAAGTTTTCATTAGGTTCTGCTTTATGTTTGGTAAGGGGCAAATAAATTCTTTTAAAAGTAAGTTTCATTAGAATGCCATTCAATTATCGCGTAGAAAGTTTCTCATTCCGTCTTTGTGTAACAGGCCGATCGTGAGAGGAGGCCTACGGAACAGAAGAATTTGTTAGAAGTTGCCGTAGATCTATGGTTTTAAAGCGGATTGTTTCCTAAATTAGAACACGAATATATACGGTCGGACTATATACACGTCTTTTTATGCGATCGTTATGTTTTAGTATGCTCGAATATATAATATAATGGTTTTCTGCATATTTGAAAGGTTTGTTGCATTTTCGTAGATAAAAATTGCTAAAAAACGCAATCCGCCAACATTGCTCTGAAAGGGATATTTTGAGACTAGCAAATGCGAGAGAAACATTCGATGTGAGTTATTTCGTAAAAAAGCATAGTAATTGTAATGCATGGATAGGAGTAATTGATTTGGTTCGTCTTTTGATGGAAATACTATCCGAAATCGATTAATTTTGTTATAAGTCGTATAAATGCTTTAGATTTTTAAATAGTAAATTTACGAGTCTATTCTAAGAGTTAAATAACAGTTAATTTAGAAATTGAAGCTATTTTACACTACCTCCGGATTTGGAATTGAATAAGCACGATGGAAATGATTTAATTATGTTAAAAGTTGATGATATTCATTGCTGCTTGAATGGAATTTGCAACACGACTATGAAATTTAATATATGCATAAGTCACGCTCCATGCTTGAAATATCATTCAATTCTTCGGAACAAGCATTGCAGACACTTTTTCCTTCGGAGTAATCTATCTCGTGTAATCAGACTCTTCCAAGGATGCTGAATGCGTCCATTGCAGACATCAACCCGAATTCATTCATACGTGTTGGTTGAGGCCAGAGGCTGCTGATTGATCGACGAACTTGGCAGATGGTTTTGGAGTACTCGAGAAACACTATCCCCACAGTCGACGGAGCGCGATGCACAGCAGTCGCGTATAGAAGGACGGTGCGTAAGAAGGGTTAATAAGAATATCAAAGCCTATGGGGAAGATATTGCTCTATTTACCGAGAGGTGGTGGAAGGGTTGCAGGTGTGTGTGTGGAAGGAGGACTCGCTTCGTTACTTAATTCGCTTCTCCCGTGTGAGCTGTGTCACAACCCGACGGCCTCGCTCCAGTTGGTGCCTTCGGAGTGGGTTGCGGAGGGACTACTCGGAGGTTCGGCCACGCACTTGCTCCCACTGAATTCTGGCGCTGTGTAGGTGGAGTTTCTCCGCGGGGGTGGGCGGCCCTCCGTCCACCCGGAGGCCACCTCGGAGGAATTCGCGTGTCCCAGGAAGGCGTCGGTCCCCTGGTAGACGACATGACGCGGCTCGGGTTTTAAGGGTTTTTAGAACTGGTTATTGGTCACCTTATCTTTTGTTGGACGAAAAATGTCGGCTTTTCCGCCCGATTGGAGAGGGATAGATCGTTATCGTTTGTGCCAGACGCCCCGTTGTTTATCACGCCCTTTATTTTTCGTGTTTCGGTCTCCCACGGACGGGAAGACGTGGAAATCTGGTTTTGGGCTAAGCGCTCGAGTTGTAACGGATCGTGAAGATTTATGGGAACGGTTGTCGCTCTTGAATACATTTCGTTCTTTGTAGACTTCAATTATATTGCTTCGGGACGCGATGGTGAGTAAGTAAAGGTAATTTGGCGAAAATTCGGAAAATTTATAAGGTAACCTAATTCGGCTACCGGATCAGAAGTTGGAATATTTTTTTGCAGACAGATATATCCACTCTATTGTGATCAATAGAATGGTTTTCGAGAACTCCGGGATAAACTGATCCATTCTAGATTCATGTGATAGAGAACGACATTGTAGCCTTTAAGAAACAGCGTTCTAATGAAGTATATAATACGCTGTAATTGGTCTCGTGATGTATATTGATATCTCATTTATAAACAAATGAATAAATAAAATATGCATTTCAATTACTTATTCTAGCAAAACATTCGTTGTCATCGAATTGTTGATTTTCAAGCGGATACACCAATTTTATAATTTAAAGAAAAATAACAATGAGTAAAAATAGTTTACATTAGAAATCAAGGCGAACTGTTTCTCGTTAGCTAGAAGCTTATGCGTCTTATGGTTTTAAAATAACTTAACATCTCGACTCGATTCTAGATTAATTAAATGAATGAATTGAAGGAAACAATTTGATGATATGTTTTAGGTATCGAAGAAGAAGAGTTTCGATTTATGAACCATAAACAAGGGCGATTGATTTTAAAAGTTGAAACACGGTCTTGCATTGAATAGCAGACGTTTTAGAGTATCGATAGCGGAGTTTTTCCTTGTATACCGTCTGTTAAAAAAGCTTAATAATTATTATTATGGTATATTCTATCGTATTTATATCATTCTATCCTTGAATATATCTCGGTGATCTAACCTCAACTCATCCATCATATTATAAACTTCATAAATACCTTCATTCATACATCTAACCTTTCATTATCTTATTTGCTTCCATCACAGTACATTTCTTTCGTAATATACTAATTCTTCTTATTTAAAACAGCATTCTTCCCTCGGGATGAAAATATGATGCCAAGAATTCGCATTTCCTGATTGTTTTGTTTCCGAGGGATCTCACGTCACTTTTTATCAGTTTTTCCATCCAAAAGACAAAATGACGCCAGAGAGCGCCGCGAAATAAAAAGACATGGACGTATAAATTAGTCGCTTTTTGCTCCATTCCGAAAGAAACCAGTAGCAAATGGAAAAAAACGAACGGAGGCAACGCATTGGAAACCTTTTGAGAAGTTGCTCGGGTGGTTTCGCGACATACATGAATCGGATTTCATTCGCTGCATTCTACTGCTCCGCGGAAGGCATTTTCGCGCCTGTTCCAAGTTTTTCTGACATTCTCATTATCTTCCCACAGAGCGATCTCCCCTTGATCCATCTGCTTCGAGGAGGGAAGATTCCGGCCGTTTTTATCTGCACTATTTTACATGGCCGGGTTTAACATGTATACATTTTGAAACAAGACTACTTACCTCATATACTAATATTGAGGTCAACCTTGAGACCTCCCCTTCACTTTGAAATAATTCCTTTTCTTGTTCTATCCTTCTTTCCAGATCGCTCCCTTCGGCCTCGATCTCTCGTACGTTCATCCATCCGCCCCCACTCTCCCCATTTTACATTTCGCGAAAACGGTCGTTGCGCTCCTTTTCGTTTCGTTTTTGTTTCCAATATCCCCCGCGAAGGAATCCGGAACGTGAATCACTCGTAGCCCCATCGACTCGTTCGCCCTTGCGTTTCTTCCCTCACCCCACCCCCCTCACTTCGATGGAAAAAAATATCCCGCCCATGAGTCCTTCCGAAGCCCCGCGGCCTTGTAACGATTTCGGGTGATTTAACTCTTTCGTCGGATGCTAAAAGAGAAAAATGGGGCCCGCGTTATCTTTCTCGGGTCCGTGACGGATGTGGACCCTTTTAAACGTTTTCCGGGTAAATCGATGAGGCACGTTGGCCCCAAACAAATTGACGATGACTGATTTCGTTTCTGCGGGAATCATGTTTCCACGAATGGGCCTAATGAGTGCGAAACCTAAAGGGTTTCTAGAACTATGATGAACAGTATAGAAATTTTTAAGTGAATCTATCCATCGCCATTTTGATTCGTTTAAATCCTTGAGGTACTTCTGAGCAATATCTTTCTTAAGAATGGAATAAATCGACAGTGAACTGTTTGACGCAAACCTTTCCTAAGTTTCTTATAAAATATGACGGCCAATTTCCACGGACATGTTTGAATTTAGAACTATTGAGAGGCTCCATTGGCAATAATGGAATGTGCTGCTATCGTACTTCATTAGGGATCAATAATATAACAGACATTAGTAAGAATCTTGTATACTATAGTACATAAACTATCTTTTATTAATTAAAATTTGATCTGAATGATTTTAGAGTAAATGGAGCTAGAAAAAATTCTCTCATGTTTCTTTATTAAATATCCAATAATAACCACGATACTGTACTATGAACGTATCCAATGTACATAAATTTCATTATTTTAACACAGATTCTTGAGAGCGATCATTAAGTACAAGTATTGACGATGTATTTGTATAACTATATCATTCCGTGGAGTCAGGTCAGGATTTTTTATAATTCTATTTTCTTTATCTGAGTGATCTTTGAACTAGTTCAGTATTCATAAAATTGTCAAATTGCCAACCTTTTTCATTATAAAGAATATATTTTTCATTTCCATTCCATCTTCAAATTTGTATATAATATTTGTTCTTTAATCATCCTACAAAACATCCACGAAGGACTTCATTGGCTACGTTGCGTTGCCAAGACAACCGCAGAGCTAATACATCATCATCCAATCATTATCCCATCGAACGGTACTCTCAGATGAGTCAATTTAATCACTCCTCGTGCAACTATCAAATAAATCTCGCGGCCGTTTAAAATGCAAATAGTCATCTGCTGCTTTGATTCCCTCTTAAATTTGCTGATATAAAAGGCAGCGATTGAGTCTCGCGGTTACTCCGCCGTCCATCTCAACCACGGATGGCAGAGAGGGCATCGTTTATTTCATGCATACCTTAATCATAGATCATTATTCTCTGATGATGCCCCATCGTGCATTATTTAAGAAGATGTCGCCAACCATATGCCCCTACGGCTGAGTATAGCTTCTACGGCTCTGAAATCTGCTTTGAGCAGCGAGAAAGATTCGCTTCGTAAATAAGACTATATTCAGACATCCTTCTCTTCCCTTTTAAGGACTGTATGGAAATTGAGCAGGATAACTTATAATACCAATGAGTATCTTAGTTTGTGGTGATATCATAATAAAACGATAACGTAGAAATTTAAATGAATGAAATAAATTCGTACTGGCATCATAAGGTTGAGCGTCTTATCGTATCAGATAATTACAGATAATAATAAATGTCTATAGGTTATGGATATTAGGAATGTAGAAAATATTTTAATATGGCTAGACATATACATTGGTTTACGTATGATATAACCCTTATCGGAATCTTTATCTTACCTTACGAATTTGATGTATTGAAATAGCAACTCCAATTTAATTGTTGAGCGTCATATGTCAGTTTATTTTAATGGGTTCTAACCTATTGTTATGCATCTGATTTATAATTGAAAAAGAGCCATGTATACTCATGTGAGTTCAAATGTAATAGAATATATTTATATAAAAAAGTAACTCCAAAAAGCGAGACTTATCGTTCTCTCACACGGAAGCTTTTCAAGTATATGATCCTAAAAACTACCTTAAGAACCTTAATAGGTGAATTACAATATAAATCACAGAAGATTTTTATAAATACGAATTTTTAACAATCAATATGCAAGCATCCAAGTTCAAAATCTATCTGTAGATCTATTGATCTATATTTCGCAAAATTAATTCCGGTATTGTTTTACCCAAATTTATCTCTGGTGATATGGTTGGTCTAGATCCAAACCTGCTATCTGCCAAATATTTTCGCTATTAGGAGAAAACTAGTCTGAAAACTATCTCCTAAAACCTGTACCTGCCCTCGCACTCCATATTAATAATCCTTCAACCCTCTATTATTTTTCATCGTTCGGGATTGAATCTTTGCAGACGATGTCGAACGCACACAATAGAGAAGAGGCCCTGTCAATCAGCCGATTGGGTAATGGGTGGTAATAATGGCATATCGGGGGGAGGGATTGCTTCCACAAAAAATTAAATGAAACCTGATGCCCATGGCGCCGTAATTAATAACTTTAAGTCAATTTTAATGAACGGGACGAAGGTATAAAAAAAGGAGCGATCCTCGAGCGGGTGGTTTCCCGGATCGCCTTTTTCGGAGATCCGCGACCTTTGCCACAAAGGCATTAATTTCATCGCAGATCTAATTTATAAATCACGTCCCGAAGCACCATTAACCATTCAGGAGACTTCAAAACTTTAATCCGGGCGGTTATTTATCCTCGGACGGCCATTACGGGGTTGGTGTCGGGAGGGCGTACTACAGCGGGTCTCCCTTTTGAAAGTCTACTACTGCTGCTCTCCGATGGAAGTGCTTTTAAAGACGGCGGTCGCGACATCAGTCACCGGCAGGATAAATTAGCGAACGCGCTGATTAACCCTCTCGCTCAATCAGTCTCATCGATTCTAAACCCTTTTTTTATTTTTTTTTCGGTCAAATTAAATCAGCGGTGTGGCTCGCGGGTATTGACTTAATGGGCAGGGATGCCCACAAACGGATGCAAGAGTAATGGACCAGAGCGTGCTTCGGGAAGAGGAATGTGATCTCATTCGTGACAGAGGCATTCTGGGATGTTATAGGGGAAGAGAGCTACCAAGAATTCGAGAGCGAGATGTGCGCACCTGGAGATGGATTCCGGTCTATAAACGAATTAGGAAATGCTCTTTCTGAAAGAGGCTGGAAAGAAATTCTGAAACTTTGATGGAATTGGATTCCTAAGATTCTTTAAAATGCATCGAATAATAATGTTCCTCACGTTTTACGGTTCCTTATTTCTAGCTCATTACCGTAATTGTATCATAGCTACTATCATAGTGGTAGTCTTGAATTGTCCCTGTACTCTCTCCTTGCCGACGTAAAAATATTTCTGGAAAAGTCGGTTTCAATATTGCTTAAATAAGTAAAGGATTATTGTCAGTACTGTAATAAATTCATAGATAGAGATCGAAATTATAGAAGGTAGGTTGATGAATAAAACAAGTAGTTCAGAGTCGAAATTTAAAATACTTATAATTTATTTCTTCAGCCTACTCTAACCTATACATACCCTCTTCCGTAATTTCGGTAAAAATATCTATCGACGAAAAGTATTCTTTTTGTGAGTATACATCAGAGGCATGAAATGAACTTTGGAGGGGTTAAATTCAATTTTTATGTTAGCCCTTGACCTTTTAATCGATTATGAACTGAGCTTTGATTCTAAAAATCAAAAACGTGACGTCTTACACTTCTTCGATCGAATTTTTTAATTCGAAATTTTCTCAATAGACGCCGTATTATTCCCTCTTCGAAGCGTATCTTCAATTAATCACTCATCGGATGCCTACCGTCTGGGGCCCGAGTATCGAGCGCCCAATTCGAGATTAATTCGTCGGATAAAGATGCCAAAAATACCACGGAAATGGTTTGGAGTTTGCAAGAAGACTATCCTTTCACATCCCCCGTTCACTCCACGATATCGCATCGTAATCTCTAATAACCTCGGCCGACTTTAATTAGTGATGCCGAATAGCGGCGCGTCCGAGAGGAATGAAGCAAATAGGAACGTAAGGGAAGCTGTCTTCTTCCACCCACGCGGTGCTCGCGACCGGAATGCGAAATCGGCCCTCTTTCTATCTCAAGGGTTAAAAGCTGCGCGCAAGTTTTCCGCTCGACTGGGCACTCGTGTTTTTCTACAAAGACGCTCTTTATTTGGAGAGTCGTATCGGGAAGGTGTTTTTCTCGATTTTCAGGCAGGTGTTCTGAAAGGTATTTGACGAAATAGTTCGCTCTCGTCTTGATCGGAAGAAGCGGACGTTTTGATCGATCACGGGAAACTGATGAAGATGAGAGCCGAAAAAAAATGTAGGAATGATGAAAATGAGGAAATTGGCATGGAGTAGGGGAGTGACGTATTCGAAAGTTATGGGTTTATTCCGTGTGGAAATACTCTGTTCCTATGGCTTAAGAACGGGCTGTGGGATAGTTTATTATGAATTTTTTTATATTAAATATTAAAAAATATTTCCTTTGATCACATGATGTTGTGTTAATTAACATACGTACTCTTCAAATAGATCGTTGAAATAAGTTTTGTGTCTCTATCCCGAGCAGGATACTTCTCGTAATTATGGCCTCTAATTCGTTCCTATTTTCAGCATCAAAATACCTTTAGAATTGAGAGGTATGAAATTCTGCACAGCGATAACTAGTCCCTGATTTTTAGGTTGCTAATATTAATTTTAAATTAAATTTTCTGGTACATACTTTATTCTATAATTCTCCCTCTTTCTTATTTCTTTATAAAAAATCAAAATTTAAGACGTGATATTGATATTATACGAATACGCAAAGTGTTACATAACTGATTATATTTTTGCTCTCGTATTCGTATTTGTGTTTTCAGTGTTTACTTTGGTTCCGGAATTTACGCGCAATAAAAATTCTGATACAACACACATCGAATTCTATCCAATAAAAAACGTTCCAGCGATGGAATGAGCTCAAAATTTTCTAAAAATCGAAAAAGAAAGAAATATGCGAGTGAATGACGGCTCAGGAAAGATGGCCAAGCGTTTAAAATTCCATCCATCAACCCTTCGAAGTGATGCAAAGCCGAAAATTCTTCATACGCGGCGGCATCGTTTAGCCTTCAGATAAAGAGCCAAACGACGTTAATTTGATCCATGTTATGCCCATTTTTCATCTCAGATACGCTCCAATACGAATACAAGGATGCGACTTTGTTTTCCCCACAATTCCATACATTTCGAGCAGCCAATCTTTCCTACGCGCCGATAAAACAAGGCCGTAACAAGAAACAGTCCCGGCAGTACGAGTCGGCATGGCTTTTGGCAGAGATAGCGATTTTTTTCGTTTCCTCCAGTTCTCCGTGAATATGGCTCTTTATTTCTGTGAGTTCGAATCGGGTGGTAATAAGATAAGACTCCCGAGGCAGCATGTGGATCAAATTCGATCATAAAAATGTTCTCCGGCATATCTCTCTCTCCCGTAAAAAATGAGAGCGTGGAGATGAAATAGTCTTAAAAAAGATTACGACCCGAGTGTGTTGGAGCCATATGTTTTTCGGTCGTATTTTTTTCTTCCGAGGGCATTTTCACCTCGTTCCTTCCCTTTCCCTTTTTTGGGCTGTTAATTAAGGAGGCTAGAAGGAGACGTCCGACTGGTAGGGATGCGAATCTGACGGTTTCGTCATATTGTGCGATCTGTGGTTGCGGGAGAAAGAAACAAGCGAGCCGAACGAATGGACATGAAACAGACTTCTGGGAATCCCCACTCTTCCCAGAGGATTACTGCATGTTTTCCCGAGAGAACAAAAGATTTCTTTGGGCGGATAAACTGAATGATTCCCGGCAGATGGGCTTTCACAACGCAGGCGAAAATAAACATCTTTGAATAACAAATTACTCAGTTTGTTCGCAAAAGAATCTTCTCGAGATCTGGTTTATCATGCGATGCGGAATCGAAGTAATATTTACGGCAGTTAATCCTGGATGTTACATAAAAGGTTTCACGAAGCAGCTTCTTTGTTATCTAATGAGATGAGTGAGCGAGATTAACAGAGGCGTTAGAGAGTTAAAATGAGCTATTCACAGTAGACGTAATATCGCATAACTCACATTGAATCAGCAACTCATGATGAAAAAATTCAATCTCTGCTCTTACTGGTATATACATCCCGTCATCGTTGATTGGTTATCTTCTGTGGTTTATTCCCTCTTCGACAGATAAGTCTTACACAATCTCCAGTCAAGTGGAATACTTCCTTATTCAAATTGATGCTAGAATAGGTTAGAGTAGGAAGAGAAGATTCTCAGTGAGCCATTCTCAAGTCTTTGAATTTAGATAAAGCAGAGGAAACGATTTTATTTGGTAAAAGTTTATTTTATTATTTAATGGATATTGGATATTGTAAAAAGGTTTTTTCATGTTTAAGATCGAAAGGTGGTTTTCAGCTCTTTTGCATAGCTTTTTAATGAGGTAATTTCTACGATGAAATCTATATAAAAAACGAATAATTATATATCAAAACTTTATTTTAAATTATCAAATTTTAAAATCAAATTCCGAGATAAATTTAGTATATTTATGTAATCCTTGAGTAGTAAAAGAAATCATTTCCATCTAAGGATATCATCAGTGACAAGGAGTATAATTAAAGAAATCGTGCCATTTCATCATCAGTTGGTAAAACAGATTCAACGTTTTAGAAAATTAATATCCTGAAAATGCTTATTTTAAGGAATTCAGAACGCCATTGATTAAACTAGTTGGAGTATATACCAAAGAAATCAAATAAAATCCGATTCCATTTTGAATAGACCAAAGGGGCATCCAAGCAGAATATTATCCCAATGATATGAGATCGTATGATAGGCAACCAGGATAATTTATGATCTTGCAGTTATACATTTTTAATATTCAAATTAACTTTAGGAAAAATCTTTTGATGTCTTCCCAATGATAAATATACTGTGATAACCTTCACTGTGTGGGATGAATAATATTGGCATAATGGCAACTATACTCGAAATATATTCACCGCTAAGTAACAGCTTTTTCATTCGCCCTAGCCATAAAAATGTATCTCCAGCTGGGGAACCAGTGACACGGAAATTTTTTATTTCCGCTCTAAAAGGCAATACTTAGAATATATATTTCCGAAGCTACAGGTAATAATTATCATGGCGAGAAGGCGAAGCGGAGGGAATCGCTCGGCGTAAGTGCCTTAAATCTTCTTCCAGCCATTGGCGGGTAAAAAAGAGTTAGATAGAAGGGAGTAATACGGGTGGTCCAAGCCCACAATGCACTGCGTTGCAAAGAACGAAGCGGGATATCTCGAGATCTAGCAAAGCGAAGCTGTTCGTCTCTCAGATGGGGAGTGGAACGAAGCGAGGCATTAGAAGGCGCACATGGTTTCTAAGAGTGGGTGGTCATCCCGTAGAGAATTGATGGCTGTAGAGCACTAAGAAAAGGAATGAGTGAGTCGTGGTTTTTTGGCTACTCGGACTGGAATAGAGAATCGCAGGAGGTGGGCCTTCCATTTCCAATTTTTTCCCGGCATGCAAAGCGATGGTGCCGGTCTCCCCACGAGCTCCTTCGCGTTCACCCACAAGCGTGATTTTCACCGCTGTGCTCCATATCTCGAGGCGATCTAAATTGGCGCCTCCGCAGAATCTAAATTGACTGACCTTTTCTCTCCTTCGATAGAGATTTATTGCGAATATGGGACTCTCGGAGAAGAAGATTGGTGCGAAACCGTTTCTCTTTTGGTTCCCTATTGTGAAGGATCAAGGAGAAGGGTGGTGTGCGTATTCAGGATCGCTCTTCTTCGTTAATTTTCAGTAACGTTGGCTATGGTTCTTTATTTATTGTTGTTGTGTATGTTGCTAGTCAGTATTTTCTCGTTTTCGTTGATTTTCAGTGACATTGGCTAAGGGTCAATAACTTGGATCTATTTCGTATCTGTATGTTGCTAGGAAACGAAGTATCGGTTTAATTAATAAATAAAGCTAAAAATAATTATGATAAGGAGCATAATTGGCTTAAAGGTTGAAGTTCACTTAGAACATTAATTTTGATTTACAACATGATTATTGTAGTAATATACTTTCCGAAGGTATCATTGAAAATTTTATATTGTCCTTACATGTAATAAATTCTTTATTAATTAAGTGTCGTACGTATAAATATATTTTAATACGGCTCAGCGATTTCATCCATATTCGATCATGTAAAATAGGACGTTTCATACAAAATTATTTTTATTTTACGTAGGGAAATTGTTCATTATATGATTTTGATTTATTTAATTTTGATAATTTAAACATATCTATAAATTGTGCTCATCTCTCTGTTAGCAGGGAAGGGAAAACATCTTAAGTAAGTTTTCTGTAGGACTTATACTAGTCTTTTCTAATGAAAAAGGTTGTGTTTTCAATTTTTTAAGTTTACATTTTTTTTATCCGATTCTATATAATCGCACACTCACCGAATACCATTGGCATTTTTCTTTACGTCTTCGTTGCGATATAATGAAGTTTGTATTCTGAGAATTTCTTTCCTCATTTACACCTGTATTCTCTGATTGATTGTATAAAACCCATAGCCGGATGTTCCCATGGTTAGGCTTTTTACTCTCATTTTTAATGATGTAAAACAAAGCTAATAATAGTAAATTTAACGGCGGTTCTTTACATGATTTTTCCTCTAATTTATTTACATATTCTTATACTTACCCAACAGAGTCACTTGATTCATACAGTGGTGATTAAAACCTGACAATGTTAGTTTTTAATGAATTATTGATGCATTAGTAAGTAATGATGCTCTGGTATACAGGTTGTAAATTCCCTTAATCATCCCTTTTTACCAGAAAGGAGGAAGCTATAAAATACGATTTCAGCGTAGTTCTCCGTTTTTCTCTCCACTAAGCATTCCATGCTAAACATGCGGACTCATTCTCTCCATATATATTTTTTCTATGAAGAGTAATTATACGTGAAAAAAATGCTTTATCATAAAACTCCCTCTACTCCGCTTTAGTGGGCTGTCTAGATTAAAATATACGTTGGATTTCTCAATTTCCTATCCCGGAATTCGCCTGTCCGAGCTAATGGAGTGCTTTTATTGCTATTTCTTTCGGTTCGTATTACTCATGGTCTAATTATAATTTTTTTTTCGGAATACTCATTCTTTGTCTCAATATACAAGCGAGTGTAGCAGCTGAGAGCGAGCAGTATCTCTTTCAAAAAAACTCAGATATCAGAACATTTAATTGAAATTAAACGCGAAATCAAAGTATTTCTTGTGCCAAAAAGGATACACTATAAGGAAGGATTGATTTTATTTTAGAGTTTTGCTTCAAAGAAGGAAATACTGATAATAGAAAAGTAGAATATATTCTTACTTACGCAAAAAATAAAAAAATAGAGTTATTGATTATTAACTTTTCAATATTTTATTTAAAACGCGTCATTTTTTTGTTTAATTAAAAGCGATCCTTATTTTAATATTTTATTCGATCTATTTTTTCTTTCGAATGAAGAAAATCAGCTGTAAATGTTTTATTAAAGGTATTGCGCGTAAATTTCGCTGGAAATATGTTTTTCCTAGTATTATATGAATAAATTATCTAATAATTATTTATCATAGACTATAAGATTGGCATTTTTCGCATTGTTGTGTGGAATATGTCTATTATAATAGATAGGAGAATTTTGTTTGTAAAAGATTAGTTCGCAACATAATTAAAGAACGCGTTATTCGTGGGATCAAAATCAGATGGAGTCTTAATTTAAGCACTTTTGCCAAAGCCAACGTAGAGACATTTTTACAGTACGACATATGCAGATAATCTGGCTGCAGGGAGGGCTTTCATGCAATGATATCAGTATATCTTGTAAATCCAAATTTACTCACTCTTCTCCCGAATTTATTCGCGTATCAGATTCCGATCATATATATACCCAATTTCATATCTTGCCATCTTCAACTCCGAAGACATATTTGCAAAAATCTTATCGCGGGTTTTCCCGCCGATTCTGTTTGGAAATCTTTTAAGGTTAAAAGAGACGGGAGCAACAGACCCGTCACGTTAAACCCTGATTCATTACGACCCCTCTAAAGCGAAATAAAAATCTCGGGACGGTAAAGAGGCCATTAGTCAGAATTGAAATATGGTTTTTGTTAAGGTTTATCGTGAAAGAGATGCGATGGGCATTGAATTTATCGTCTCGAAGGATGTACGAAGGCGCGGTTGGGAAACTCCTGACCTCACAGATCCACGCTATTTTGTGTTCCTTCTCCCCTTACATTGCCACCTCTCGCTCCACTATTATTTTTCCCCTTTGATAAATATCTTACACCCAATAACGCTATTGCTTACCCCGTCTTCTTCCCACTTCCTCCCAAAGCACGTTTTCTGTTAAGGAAAAAACATTCATGGGTTATCGCACCGTCCGATGTCTGCGCCCACGATTTTTCAAAATGCGAGAGCCAACTCCCGTATTATTGGTCAGGAAATCGGTTTCCGAAGATTAAACCAGGTTCCGAAGGTGTGGTGGATGTTCATGAGAGGGGAATTTTGGAATAAACGCCAAATTTTTATCTCAACGAATATGTTATTAAAGTTTTTGTCTATTCATATCCATCAGCCAGAGATTAGTATTCAAATCAGAGAAAATGTCGTAAATTATTGCGAAAGTTTCTGAGTTAGCGGAAACTGATTATGATATCTATGAGCAATTATTCGTGGTTAGCAGCACCCTTAAATTATTCTATCCATTTTCACGACGTCAATTTTCAAAAATATATTTCTTGCTCTACACTCTTATGTATTTAGGAATTTCAATTTTCCATAATTTATTTTTAATATAGTTATAACTTACTTCTTGGAAGTAGTAGAATTGTTTAATTACCCTCACAGCTAAATATGCAAACTCGTGGGATTAGTACAACGAGCATAATTCTTACTTTACGTTCTACGTAATTTACGTAAAATACGATAGAGCTTGTTCTTCTTACAATTGCTAAGTGCAACGAAGATTTAAAGTCAATCTCAAGCATACTCTATGATTATTGCCCAAAAATCCTATAAGAACATCATCATAAGTTACTAATGTTACTCCCAACTCCGGTAGCGAAACGTTTGTTTTGGAGGTAATAAATATTCATCCGAAAACAGTTAGAAATATCTATTACATTTGCAAATTACAATGACTAAGACGGTTGATTTCTTTCTGCGAATCACGCAGCGTTATTCGAAATCAAAGACGCGCTTTGAAAAGCTCATCGTCACTGAAAGCGTAGGTAACCCACATAAGAAGCGAATTTGGGATGAGTTGAAGATGAGGAACGTGTCTCGCAGATTTCCGCGCTTTGCTGGAATCAGAAACGAGCTATAGAGTGTGACGTGGAAGATGAAGGGCGCAAACCGAGCGTGAAATCTTTTCACTCTTTCCCCTCACTTTTGGGGTTTTGAAGGGTTGGAACCTGCAATTTGGGGAGATCACGAATCCGCGGGATTCTCATGCACTTCTCGGAATATTCCTTTAAAGTTTCACGACTCCGCACCCGCACACCGCATTCCGTCTGCCCCCGGGCGCACGACAACCTTCGAAAATCCACTCCTATCAGACGAACCTTCTATTCGTCTACGTCAAAATATGCTCACTATCTCTGACATAATATTCGCCATGAAAAGGTGATCAATCAGTCCATTCGTGTGGTTTCTCTTTTTATTCTCGTGGCTCACGGTGTTGTTCCACTATCGAGATAGTACAGTCGATCATCCCATCCTTTGTTTTCCGATGTCTATTCCATTAGTTTTTCCACGCTTTTCCTCTCTCTGTGAGCCTCCTTCATCTGCGAGGGAGTGCCGTTGTGGGTATTCAGGTTAATTAACACCGCAAATCGAGAAAAAAAGCAGTCGCTCGTGTTAGAGACAAAGCTGGAAGGAGTTAATTGGTGGAAGGACATGATATTACCTGATTCGCCAGTTAGAGCGTTCACTTTTCTCTTGTTCCTTTACACAACTTCGCCGGATTTTGAGTTTTTTTTGGTCCTTCGATAATGCAAGCTTTTGAGTTTTTAATTGGTATTTTTTTTCGATGCATGTATCACTACCTACTTGTGGCACCATTTGACACTTGAGAACTGAATCAACTTGTAAGAATCCATCATAATTTGAAACGAATCATTACAATTTTCTTTAGAGATATTGTATTTTGGCTTTCTAGTTTTTTATCTTCAAAAAATAATTAATTAAAAGAGATAAATTTCGGGTGGGTATTAATTAAAATATATTGAGTCCGCCTTAAGAAAGTCCTAGTTCAGTAAAAAACTCTCAGTACATCGAGTACTTTACATATCATTCCGTTTATTATTCTCTCGAGGTGAAATTTGGGTTTCTGAAAATAATCCGTAGAGTAAAATTTCCTATTTATTCATTTGATTAACTAAGCTAGAGGATAAGTTAATCTTCATGAATGACTAACACGACAAAGTTCTTAATCGTCGAAATTGATGACAAACTACTTTCATCGAATTTCAAAGCTGAATCACTTTTTCTTATCTTTTTCTAAAGGAAATACTTCAGACGAAAATCTCTGTAACTAATCCTCATGTTGATTCATCGTTTTAAACAATTTATTAAGAGAATTTTGATCATAAAAGCTAACTCACTTGCTGTAATTTACTTTAACTATTAGTCATAGAAATGAGATAGGGTTTACGAATTTGTTCAAGGATTATCTGAGCTATAAACTGCCTTTTGTAAGGAGGGTATGTATCATATTTCTCGAATGAAAATACTTTAGGGCTCTTACGCTGTTAAGATATTTTATCTCCATCAGCCCGACTGTTTATTTTCTAAAGAAACGTCAGGCGTGATTAACTATAATCGCAAAAGTTTGAGGTTTCAATAGAATTACATGTTTTGGAGACTCAGGAACAGGTTTTCGGTCCCCTTCGTTATGTTTTCATTTTCCTCATTAAATACGCGCACAAGGATGAGAAGACGAGGAACCGTTGTTCAACTCTTTCTCCTTAGAAAATTTGCATATGGAGCCGAAAATCACATAGTTTTACGTGCAAAAAAATCATTGAAGATTCATTGGGATGTTTAGGTATGTATAAACGCAGCTTATGGGACTATAATCATAAAGGGAGTGTAAATACCATTGTTATAAACGTATAATGTCTCGGGTTTCTGTGAAAGAAGTTGTGGTGAAGGGACGAGAAAGACTCGCGATTATCCGTCAGAATTGCTAGTTTTTAAATTTGTTAGCTTTCTTCATATCCTCCGCATTTGATTATAAAATGACTTAAGTTATTTGTTTCTTTCATGTTTCCGATTTCAGTAACTCGAATCCTCATATTTTACAAGTAAGTTTTGAGTTATGCGCCGCGCAATTATCATATCATTCATGTTTCTCGAAAGTATTCAACTCGGTGGTGATTTATTTTTAATTCTATGAAAGCTCTCAGTACAATTGAAGAGGAAATTTTTTTAGTCTACGCAAGAGGAAGGTAATTTGTACGTTGCTATAATATGCACTTATATTAGCGTAAAACGTTTTGAATGGCTAGAAATACGATAATAAATTGATGATAGAGAATGATAGAATAATAGGAAATGGAAAAGAAGGATTTTTATGAAGAATTTCGAATTCATTGCTCTAATTTAAATAGAACGTCGGAACATAATTTCAATTTCGGTTGTTTCTATAAATTTCGGGAAACTTAAAAAAAATTCGAGCTCCATCTTTATGCTTTTAATTGGTTTCATTGCCGTGGTGATTTTCTTATATCCTATTACTATCTATATAAAACGATTCTCTATAATATTATGTTCGTAATTTACAAGATAAATGTATGTAATATTTTTTATATATGTTCCTGTCATAGCTTTTCTGCATTCCGATGTATTCTACTCAGTAATAGTTATTATCTTGTTCTAGTTTATCGTCTTTTGTAAAGTCTTCTATCATTACACCAAATCAGTATTACTGTATTCCTAAAAGTTAAAACGAAAAAAAAAGGATTTGGAATATTTAGTCTGTCTACGGTTCCGTTACGATTAATATCCGTAGATACATGTATCAGGAGTTACAATTTCTTTCGAAACATCGTTCATCGCAGTAAACTTCGCTAGCCTCTCCGTCCCATTCAGGAGCGCATGTTCCGAGGCTCAGAAATTCCCTCATGTCAAATTACCACGCTTTGAAAATGATGTCATCTCCTCCGATCCAACGGCTGTGGTAGTCGAGAGCATCACGGAAAGCGCATTATAAGGCAAATGGGCTCACGTCAAATAGTATTCCTCTCCACGCACCGTTTGCGGTGCACGTACGGGTGATTTGGAACCGCGTGAAGATGGAAGCTGTATCATCACTTCATCGCACCAGTGCGTGCTCTCTCGGGCGAACTTTCTTCCGAAGGAATCTCCATTAACGACTAAGAATTATACGCAATACTTCATGCCTCCGAATTTGCTACCCTTAAGCTTGTTTACCCATACTTTCTATCTATATCAGTACTCGTATCATGTATAAATCATTACTTTATTAGAATTTTGACGATTGTGTCCAATATTTTTATGCATAATTACGATTTATTTCGTTGTTGGAAGGAATGACCTATTCCTTCTCTTTATTAATTTTTTTCTAATATTAAGTACGATTGCAGTGCGTCATTCATTCCTTGTTGTTCACTCATGTTGGTTTAAGACGTATAAAACAGAATAGTTTCAGTATTTGGAAATAGGAACGTAAGAAGTAAAGTCTATTTTCTGTTGAAGTCGTTTTAAAATCTCCTGTCTTCGTGCAGTAATTTTGCACCTTGATTAATAAATTTTCTCCAAAACTTCTTGGCTCATTTTCACTCAAATAAAATATCGCAACAATTTTCACTTACGATTCATTCATCAAACGCAAGCAAAACTAGGCTTTCATGATTTCAGCTTAATTGACATTTTTTCCTCGCCTCATTTCGTCATTCAGCTCTCATCAATTCGATGACTCAATGGAACAACTTTGAACTAAATTTGTATGCGATAAAAATAATCTTCTCTGGAGAATTCGGGGGCAGCAATTAGAATGTCATTCTCAGGAGGTCTAAAATTGATCATTACTCATAATGTATCATTTACTTTCGATGTCAGACATCGCTCTCAAAACTGCGGTGTTGAAACTTGCGAATTCGGAGCTGCGCGTTAATGATCGGACGTCACAAACGTGTCCTTCATTTTTATTTCTTATAAATCACCCAAGATCTCACAACGTAACGATGTTTTTATTCCCTTTGCTTGCGTATCTCATCAACCCGTCCCCCGAAATCTTAACGATATCGTAAAAATGTTATTCGATGATGGTTGCACTCACGTCTGAAATGGATTCGATATTACAGCCCTTATGCTTTCGAAGGCAGTGAGTGATACCATGCGAATTTTACGTAACGCCCACCTCGTGCTCTGCTGTTATGATTTTGTTATTGACTGCTTGGTTTCAAAAGGAATTGATGATCACTTTTTCCACATTTTTTTATTCGAATCTTAGTCTCTTGAGTCAAAGGAGTCGTTACCAAAGATATACGCTCATTGCATGTTCCGATTTCCTTGGCCTCTTTTGTTTCGAAAGAAGCAATACATCAGGAATGATGGTGGTTGAGAATAATTTATTTTTTGTTGCTTCAAATGGTGCAATTTGTACTTATTTTTCTCCGATCCGAACGATATATTTTCACGCACGACTTTTTTTCTCTCGTGGAATACTTGTAGCGTTAATAGTAGGCGTATGTCAGACGTGATTTTCGCGATGCATCGTGCTGAATTTTGGAATCTCGAATAAAAAAGTGATTGGCTGGATACTTTGGCTCTCTCGCAACGTTAAATATGTATGATTTGCGATTTTTCATGGAGAATGGGACGAAGGTACGAGATTTTAACTTTCATGGACGGACGAAAGTTTATAGTCATTGCAAGCAAGTAAAAATCGTATTTGTGTGACAAATTCTAATTTTACATTAATAAAAACCAATCAACATATTTAGTGTAAGATTGTACGTAGATCACAAATTTTACGGAGGAATCATTTTATCACTTAAAATTGACAGTTAAAAGTTCCTCAATCAAGTAAACGAAACTATTTTGAAAAACCAGAAAATTATCGTTGAGGAAACACCTGATAAAAATTGAATATAATTAAAGATAAACGTATAAATAGAAAATGGTTATTTTGATTGTGTTAATTTGAAACTGAAAATTTAGAAAATGCTCTCTATATATACTCATTATAAAGTTTAATCTCAAATATTTTAAGAATTTTATAATAACTAGTTACGAAAATAAAAGTAATAAAGATGGGAATAATAAAGATCGATCTTGTACAAGAAGAAGTACATCTGTGTTACCAAAATGATATTTAAAAAAGTTACTCAGAGTCATTTCTATCAAAAAAACTCAGGTCATTAATCACTAACATCAAATCACATCACATAAGAATAAATATTCGCAATAAAATTTGATTCGTATCAAATAATCTGGTTTGCAGCTGTTTCTAGCGAGTTAGGATTTATTTAAAATATGAATTTGTTTTCGAATGGATGCTCTTGTCAGATAAATGTTATTTTGGGATGATGTAAAAGATGATGTAATCCTAATATTAATCGCTCCGGAAATTCTGATCTTATGTCGTAATTGTCGAGTGATTCTCTAAAACAATCGAAAATAACCAGCGGCCACAGATGTTTCTATCTGGAGAGAATTCAGTTGTTTTAAACATTTTTGTCTCTCTATGGAGGATGTTCGATAGAAACCGACTTCTATAAGAAGAGAGCCTGCGTGTTCCTTGATTCACTACAAAAGAAGAACGGTAGGCAATTTATATATTAATTTCCATCTATTATATTCGTATCCATTTGATTCTCGTTTGTGGATTTTTTGCACGAATTTTTAAAGTCGTCAATGGTGGTTAAAACAAATCATGTCGGTAGTTTTTAAAGCTTCTATCTACAAGACCCAAGTAGAATGTATCACTCATAGATAGTATCTTCTAATCTCACAAATTGACTGATTTGAAAATATAGTGTTCTTCATATATGTGAACTTAGATGGAGTATTTTTTATTGCTTTGGCTTCATGTTTTTTTTCCGAAACCTCATCCGCTAAGTACGAGAACCTCCAGATGAATAGCTCCTTTCCCGCTATTTGCAAAGCTTTATCGAATCATCTTTATGGTACGGGCGTAACCTCAGACATCATCTCGCGAAGGGAAAATATTTCGTCGGAACATTACTCGGGGAAAACAAGTACCTGGCAGAATCATGGGGAACATTATTGAACAACCTTGTCGAAAAAACACACCCAATTCTGCAAGTTGTTTTCTTCCGAAGTGGAATTTAAATTGCGCAATGCCATATATATCCTTATAGAGTCTTTGAGAGAAATGTTTATCGTTGCAAGCTATACGCGTATTTATTTTGAACCGAACCAAATTTGTTGTGGAGAATTTGATTTGTTTTATTTAGTACGCTGTGATTGATTGTTTCTTCCATTCAGAGCGAGTATCATGCCGCGAGGTCACCCAATACCCACATTGTCACTCCGTTTCTAAATCCTTGGTGGATTCTAGTCCGCATAAATTAATGGATAAGCTGTAAGATTACGGTGCGTACGTAAAAAATTTCGGCACATAAAAAAATGTATGGCAAACCGTCCGTGATGGATGCGCTCCTCTGTCCTTAAACGGAAAAACCTGCTGTAGAGTAATTCTTTATGATATTCCCAATTTATAACATGCTCTCTTCCGAAAGCGATCGTGTTTCTTACCCATGTTACTTTAATTCATCCGGAACTGTTTATTCGTTACAGAAGTATTTGAGAAAGGTTTCCTGGATCGAATTTATTGAAGGAATTAACTTATAAAACCAACACAGTTAAATCTTGTCTGCTGCATATTTGATTTCATATCTAATTATCATAATTCCTGAATTTATGGGGAATAAATTTAATGAGGAATGGATTGTAATAAAAGATGTAGGCACATGAGACCAGCGAAAATTTTCAGTCGGGTTCTTTCGCTTGGGAAAGTTTTTCTATGTTTTTCTAAATTAAGCTCATTTTTATTAGCTAAGTAGCAACCTAACTCTAATCATCCTCGTCATGAGTATCGCTTTGTAAACAAAACAAGATATTTTTCTTGTCCGAGGTGTAATTATGAGGAATTCATCATTCTAGAAGCTGTAAAGATATCATCCGAAATTTTTTCGCATACTCACTTTTTTGCACGTTAATAATTTACCTTTTCCATTAGCAATACCGGAAACGGGTCTACAAATTGAAGTGTTTTACCCGTTCGCTTAAAACAGGACGAAAAAAGAACCAGAGGGTTCGAGTGTAATTATTCCGTTAATTAAAAATTCAAATGATTCTTTAATATATTTGGCTTTCATAGAATAATTTATTTCTAATGATTTGGACGTAATTCTATGAGAACTATAATTATCGTGCGTGTCTTTTTTGTTGAGAGCTTTGGTCTTTAAATATCGCTCGAAAATGCTCGGATTATAGGTCATTTTCTTGGTATAATTATTCGCGTATTATGAATATTAACCTATTTTGGGAGTTGAACCTGGGACTTCTTGTACGAAAGGCTAAAATGTGTGCAACCATTTCGCTACTCTAGGTCTTTCTTCTTTGTCCGAAATACTTTATTATCATACTTTTTCTATAATATATACGAAGGGATTTAAATTTCTTCAACTACTTTTTTAAATGAAAATTTCCGTATCAGGATGCCGTGGAAATAGCTTTTTTATTGAGTCTAGCACTGAAATAGTTTGCATATGTATGCAGAGCTATGTAGACGGGAAGCATGAAATGAGAAACTGTAAAAACTTTGGAAAACTCAGCCGGAAGTCTAAAAGAAACGCAACTGCTATAAAAAGCGTTTGCGATTAGTGTATTTGATTAAGAAACGGTCGCACAGTCATTAATTTTTTACCTCACGCCTCGGCGTCACCTTTTAGCGGGGTTCAATCTACTGGCTTGTTTGTATTGCGAATTGGTGGGAGCGAATGGGAATCCTCTGTGGGAAGCTGTCGCCCGGCGGATGAAAGCCGGAATTATTCGAAATAAAAACACCCGTGTCCACCTCGCATTAATTTGCCCCAAAAAAATCAAACGAAGAGGATTTAAATGTAAATTGTTAACCGAGCGGTAATTAATAACCCCTTGACGATCCCTCCACGCATTTAAATATTAAAAACTTTTTTTCTCTCTCCCACCCTTGTTTCATTCTAATCGCCGAAATTAAAATGGGATTCTCAGAGGCGAGTATCTGCGTCCACGGCCATCCATCTACCGTTTGGGAGGCGCATTTATTCCGAACCTAAATACAGAGCCGGCGACCCATTTCTTTGGCCGCAAACAAGTTTCTTTCGGGAAAGCGGAATGGAATACTATACATCATCTTAAACAGAATGAAGAATAATGGTAAATTATAAGAACAAAAACGGTCGAAAACTGTGGAGGATGAGGGCTGGTGGCTCAGGTCATCGCTCGCCGTCTCCTTACCTCTTATTCCCACGAAACGCAAAAAATCCCTCAGATTGCCATCCTATTTCTCCTCTCTCTCAGCTTCATTTTTCTTCTCTGTTCCTTTTTCTTTCTCGAGATGTCCTCCTCTTTCCCACCGCCACCTTTCCTCGTATGTTTTTCGAGATCTTCATGCTCTCTCCTTTCACGATCTGTCGTAAGAGATCTCTACGTCCTCACATCTCAAGTCTCCAAAATTATCTCTGCATCGGTGGATTTCTCGGCGAATACTCTGCAGAAATATTCTGCTGGATGGCCGGTTTCAATGTCGTCCTCCGACCATTAGCTAGATACAGCGACGTAACCTTAAAAGGAATGCATAGAAGAGAAGGTGTTATATTTTGCTAATCCTCAGTGCAAGAATTATATCACTCACAGGAATCGAAGTAGGTACCTTATCTTTCATGGATATCAGGGGATACTTATTAAGATTTAGTTTTAGGAAGTAAATTATACTCATTATAATCTTTTGGTTTATAAGGTTCAAGGAGATTACATATCGATCCTATAAATGATATTTAAATTATTATAGCCTTATCTATATCATTGAAATTTTAACTGTTATAAACTATTCCAAGCAATATATTTGTCTCTTTACTATTCGTCGTTTATCTATTTTAATGACCTTCCTAAATTCTTCGTCAATCACTCATGCAAGCGACGTATTACGTAAAATCATTCTGTTAAGTTCATGACCTTTTTACCAAATCCTCATACTTATAAGCATTTATAGTTTTTCATAATTCATACTTTTCTGAGGAAAATGCATTCTGACTATACAAGTTGTCAAATAGAGTACTTAAATTATTTATTTTTCAAGAAGTCGTTCCAGTTATTTTCGTACGGAATGTCTCACGCGCTACAGGTGGATTAAAATTGCTCGGTATTATTTTCAAGGCGGGGTCACCTGTTGCCGACCCTCTCATCGCTTCCTTTCACTATCGCAGCATCTTTATTTCGAGACATATCCTTGACCACCGCTACAACTCACCCAATATATATTTCAGGTTCTCTCGAGAGATCACTCCAAGTCTAGAGGGTCATCGCAGTTTGTTTTTTTCAGTTCCCGACCTCTTTTCCTTTTGGTATTTGCTGTCGTGGCTCACTAAATTCCTTCTACCATTCAAATGTCGATTTTGAATCTTCTCCTCTTAGAATTAGGTGCTATTTGGGAGCTTCGCCTGGTACCGTTTTCTCTTGCTACTTCCCCTGAAAGTAACCATAGTTTCCTTATTAACGAAACACTTTAAATTACTGGATATTCGGTAAGAATGGAATATCATTGTATCAATGTTTTGTAGAACTCGATCTCGTAAATTTGGTAGGATGAGTTCCAATTTTTCCAAATATATATTAAAGAAAAGATAAACAGATGTTAAGGATCATTCTTTGAATTTCGTTACGTTTTGTTCGAATAAATCTACCGCACAAGTACTATTAATTGTTTAATTTCGACGTATTGGTTAAGACTATGAAGTAAGATTACTAAGGTAGAGACAAGATACGTAAAAATTGAACCGATGGCGAGAATAAAAGATGTCCCTTTTAATTCAATTCGATCAATGTCCATTTTTCTTGACGTGGGATTTATCGAGGAATTCGGTAGTAGTATATTCTATCACCTTTTCAAGCTTTAGAACCGTTGGGAAGAATCTTGCTATTCAGATAGCGCTAGAAAAATGGCTATACTTAAATCACAGATGCCAAGGACCTACCGTTCGACAGGAGATTTAAATGAAGAGGAAGAATTTCGTACGGTTTCTCTCCGCAAATTTTTATCTCACCCCCTTTATCGTCTTCTCTTTTTTTGTGCCTTTTCCTTCCCATCATCTTAGCTTCATTTTTCACTCCTCCTTTCCCTTACAGTTTTCTGTGTTTTTTTCTATCCTCTCCAACTCTTTTTTTACCATCCCACACGTGTCTCTTTCCTCACCGCTTTTCAATCACTTCGCATCTTCGTTCCTTTCCGTTCAATTTCTCTACCTTTCCCGCAGCTTCCACTTTCTTTTTCATACGGTTTTTCCAGATGCCGAGGGTTTTCCCATTCTTCACGCTTCCATTTATGGAGCTCTCTCCCCTTCGGGAATTCCGAGTGTGGGAAGTTTAAATAATTAAGAGGACTCGACTCGGATTCGAATGAGGATTCAGAAGGCCGTGGTAATCAGGAATGTTTGCGGGCGTGGGTGGGTTTAAATTGCTCCCGAGATTCGGTCCGGTGGTTTTTGCATTTTCGCGACTCTTTTGTTCGCTGTTCATTTAATTTTTGAGTGACCTGCCCTCAAGGAACGCTTATGCCTGAAATGGTCTAATTTTGAATCATTTAACTCGTAAAACCTTTTTTGTTCCATCAAGACTTCAAGAGAAAATTGGGTAAATGTCCAAATCGTTCTTGAACAGGACTTTGTTACGTAAAACGTTCGCTGTTATTATTTCTAGTTTGTTTTATACTAGTTAGGTTGTGGTAGTGTATTTGATCAGTAATTGGGCTGGAGATGAGTTATGAAATTTTATGTAATTAAAGAAACATTTGCTATTTCGATTGATGATGGTATTATTAATGAATATTACCATCATTTTCGGATGATAAGGCCCGCCGTAACATAAGACGCAGTATCAGAGAACGGATCTATTTTAATCTATTATATAATAGGCACTGAATTTTAAGGCGCATAAAGCGAAATAGTAAAGTTGGATACGTCCTAGTTTAAACAATTTATTAGCAACTGTCAATATTGTTTAATATTTTGCATTTAAAATATCTGACCAGCGATTATGCTCCGAAAATCATGGGTTTTGATGCGTCCCTTCTTTAAGTTGCAATAAAACATTTTGACGGATTTTTCAGCATAACGTGAATGTAGAAATTAGTTCGAGATTTCAGTTTAACCAGGCCTCAGCACAAGAAGGATTCATACATAAGGCGCACTGGCATATAAGAGGCATTGCCGATTTTGTTATGCAAATATATGGATCTTATGTGCGCTTTACATTCCAAAAATATTGTAATAATAGATCGTTTTTTTAACGTGCTCAGTTATTATTTTTTGATGTTTCAACTTCTATAATCCACGGTCATTACTTACCCTACTGCAGGTAAACTTCTAATTCTCTTCGAAAAAGTTAGAGGAATACTTCCAATTATATGTTCGATACATACACGCCTCCTTTACTCATTGATAATAATACGTTTTACTTAGACAACAACTCAAAAAAATCTTGTTGGATGTGATCCATCAATGAAACTGGCGATTCCAGTAGTACGGGAATGAATGAATATGGAAGGAAAATTTATAGAAAACGCTCTATTTTTTTATAGGAAGATCACAGAAAAATAATTGACTAAAGCAGCGTAATGGAGATTATATGTAAGTTAGTGTGAGGACAATCATATCTCTAGTTACCGATCCTTTTTTTCTGAAATTTGAAACTGAATAAATTAAAAGATTATATTTAGAAGTCCATCCACAGATATTTCCATGGTCACTGAGCGTTTCACTCGTGAAATATTATAAATGATTCCAAAGAAAATAGTACGAATATCTCTTCATGGAAGTTATTTTCTTACACATTTTTAGATAGCATGTTTTATGACACATGTCCGTGAGTCATAATTGTAAGTGCGCACTTAACTCTTCCCTACGAAGCTAAAAATATATATATCACGGAGAAGACGTTTTTACGAGAAAATGACTCATGATAATTTTCGGAAAATTTGGATGAACCAGGTCGTGAGATCATTTCTCTCCGTATGCATAAATTAAATTTCCAAATTCTTAACGGCTGTTCGTGGAAGCGATGCAGCTTTTCACGAGATCAATCCTCATGCCGAGGATGTACGAATAAAAAATACGTAATGGTCCCTCCACCGTTAAACACTTCAGCACAGATTAACGATTTCAGCGTAATTTAAATTCATGTAATAGAGCTCAGAAAGACCTTCGGAGCTGGTTTTATCAGTCCTCCATTTCACGAAATCAGCAACGAAGGTTATACTTGACCTGATTTTTTTTGGTCTGAATTCTCCCGGAGTTAAAGTTGGAAACATCTCGGTGGAAGTTTTTGATATAAAAATGTTCGTCTCTAACTTGAGAATCCCTTAAGAGGGGGGACCGTTTGGGGTCTCTCTAAATAAACAGTGGTTTGGTTCTTGTATACAAGGAGACCTCACTCAAATCCATCTCCATTTGCTTATGTGCACAAGGTATATGCTTAAGTTCTCCTATATCCTATGAATAGAATGTGCTCCCTAACACAATCGTAAGCATTGGCCCATTGATCACAGAAAGTAGTATAGACAAATTTCCCATTATCCGATACTGTGAAAGCCTGATTAAACCCAGAAGATTTTGTTTTCTCCTCTGACTAAGAAATACCATTAGAAATGATTGTGAACATCGAGAATTTGAAAAACTGAAGGATAGAAGTACACGAAAACCTATAACAGTATTACGTCTATTAGGCGATACTTTGAGGCACCATACCTTTGTGTACTAGTGGTAGGCATTTAATTATGCATGTTTATGAACTGGTTGGACCGCCGGTGGATTTCTAATGTCCCAATTCCAATAGCCCGCTCTGTCCTTGTTTGAGATGATTATTGCAAATTCAACCTCGAATATCTTTTTTCTGCAAGTTTTTGATGTTAAGGTTTTAAGGATTTAATTTTAAAGATTTTTCGAACATCTCTTCTGAACGAAATCGTAGCTTCGGGTATATTAAATTTATGACGATTAAGGAATGAAGTGTCAGTAATAATTTTTCATTATCACAATTCGTAAATATAATGAATTTCGTCAATCAGAATAAGAGAAAGAGGTCTTAATTTAAAGTGTTAGCTTTTGAGTGTTCCAACTGAAATCTCATAAAAGTTGACTGTTTCAAATTAAGAGAACGTAAAAGTTTATTTACCTTCACAATCTGCCTTAGAGAAGTCACCTTATGAGTCAATGAGCCGGAATAGAGCTCTGAAGGAAAGCCGTGTATTTCGGTGTTATTCTCGTACTTCCTCATTTTCTTTGACTTGTATAATCGCGACCACTTTCATTCCAGGAAACCTTAACTTATACTATTGTCACGGAAATTGTCTCGAGCCAAATTCACCTCAAGTAATATTGATACATTTGCATCTTCATTTATTCTCTAACTCGATCTGCAGGAAATGTATGTACCATGAATCTATTTTTATCACTCATTTCTCTTGAGTATGTTTCACAATTTTTGTATTGCCATTCATAAATCCAAAGGTTCCTGAAATATTGGTTTGGCTTGTATATCAATAATGACTCGTTATTTAAGGTTACTTCTAATATAATGGGGTAAGGACAGCAAAAAAAGTTCCATTGGAATGGTTAATTATCTGGGGCTTTCATTTATTGTTAAGAACATCTAATTAGAATGTCGTGAGAAATATGAATAGAATTACGTAATATTTACTGGTGTAAGGAAAGCCTTAAAAAAGAGTTCTGTAAACACGACAAGAATATATTATAATATTTCCTGTTTACCTCTTAGCGCTAAATTTGGGACAAAACAAACGTAGGTTTTCTATGGATACAAACATTTTCAGAATAGTATTTCGCTTAGTCTCAACTAACCATAATGTACTATTCGTGTATTATTATACATTACGACAATATAGTATGCCCATAAATAATTAAGCTCACGTTTCAACAAAATCGGTCATAATTTCACAAAAATAAAGCGTCATAAAAAAGCTAGGGGAACGTATTTTTTTGGAAAGTACTCCAGTATCTGCTTTCATGCAAGTTGCTTAAGTTACCTCCCAGTACTACCCATCCATACGTTTCTCCTATAGTAAAAAATTTCTTTAATATACGACCAAGGCATGTCATTTCGTTATTCATTCACAGAAAACGCTCTCTCTCTTAAGAGTCGCCTCACACTTTTCAAAAGCTTACGCTTCCGAAACTTAAGCTCTCTGGTCACTCGCGGTCAGCATCCGTTTCGTAATCCCGAATCTCGTTGCCATGGTTCCCGAATGTGTCCGCCTTAACGGGCCTTTTTACTGCCTCCCGTCCTTTCGGAATCGCTGCCACAGGTGTGTGTGTGGACGGCGGAGAAATTCGACGGGAAAAGGTCCGCCTTTTCGCTCAGAGGTGCTCTTGTTTACATTCCATAACTCTCTATGGCTTCCTTCTAGCGGTGCTCTAGGGCTTTGTCACGCTATTGCATCGTCAAGAGAAACTTACGGTCATTCCTTAATATAATTCCAATCGTGTAATGACGCCACAGAATATTCATTATTATTTCAGTAGTATTTCCGAAATAAAAGCTATCGGGGAAATTTTACGTGTTTATTCGTACCGATGAAAATATTTATGCTGAATCCGAGCGTTTACGTCATCAACCACGTTGCATACGGTGACGCGATGTTATCTTATGGAGGGATGGGGTTAGAAGGGGAAATCCAAGCCCATTGTGTTCCATTACATGCCGACTCGCGGAAAGTTCGTTGTTTTTTTAATGCGCCGAAAGCATTTCTTTCGCGACAGAATAGAATGCGCGTTCCGCAAATGGAGGAATCGTTGGGAAAAATCCTTCTTCAAAGGACGGAGCAGTTTCTCCGTAACCTAGATTTTTGTTTTTAAACGTCCGATTTAAATTAACGTGTTTCTCGTTACCCGATTAATCGTCCGGAGCTAAATTATGTGCTAAGGAATGCGGGAATTTTAGTGGATACGAGTATTTCCGGTTTAGCGGTCTCTCGATGTAACGTAATTTTTTCTCGTCTTTAAGAAGCAAGACTGCGATTAAGTTTGTGGTTTTTTTTAAGGGAAGAGTTTTTAGATTATTTATAAATATTTGTGTCGATGAATATGTTGCCACTAAACAAAATTCTTTTCTTAAACATTTACTTTTGATAATCTATTCGTCTTCAAATATTGACATGATGCTACACAATAATTGCGATATCATGAGGAAAGTAATTTGTAGGATAATAGTAAGTCGTGTACATATAAAAGTAATATTTGTCTAAGTATTTTATTTTATGGGTATAATTCAAGACATTATTCAGGCTAATAACCCGCGACCTGCGAGTATGATAAAAAGTAATAGCAATGGGAATTCTATCTCAATTGCGATGTAACTGCTTTCTAAGTAGCTCAATCAACTCAAAATCTCAGCCAATCGATCGAGAGCTCTGAAATGCGAATCGGCCGTATTTTACATCTTCGTCACGGATGGAAGGGAACGTCTGCAAATCGATCCATTATCGTAGCAAAACGCCGTTCAAAGATCGCTTTTCCACTATTTAAAAGGGACGCTTCTAGAGTCATGTCCCGCGTCTATCCTCGCGAAGGAAGAATGCGAAAAAGGGCTATCATGGCATTGATGGACGGGGAAGACTTTTAAATCGTCGCGGAATGTTTCAATCGCAGTGGTCTATGGAAAGCAGAGAAGGGCAATCTTGCCATCTGCTCGTGCAGACAGCGGAGCCATCAAGTTCGAAATATCCACCATAAGGCGCGCGGATGAGTCGCCGCAGAAAAAAGTGGCAGTATGCGATGGCGTTCCGTGAGTTCTAAAGCCGAGAGATTCTAAGAAAGTTGAACAAGTGTTTACCACTTGACCAGACTCTCTCGTTGGAATTTGCAGCGTTTCCGGATGTAAGAAGAAATAGACGTTTCTCATAACCCTTAAGGTCACGATGATCTAAGTTTAAGATTAGACTCATGCTTAAGTAGCTTCTGTATTTTTTACAGCTCACAGAATTTTTTTTCGTTATCGTATTGTCTCCTCTGAGAATTTAGATGTTCAAGACCAAAATGAACCTGAGAGACTTGTACGGTTGTTTCTTAGTTGTAACTGAATATATTTCACGGATCCAAGTAGTATCAACTCAGTTATATAGATAGATAAAATAGTGTCGGGAATTTGAAAAGAACGAGTAAAACTTTGGAGGCGCCGGGTATCGATCCCGGTACCTCTCACATGCTAAGCGAGCGCTCTACCATCTGAGCTACGCCCCCATTGCTGCTGAAGTCTGCATCTTTATTATGTTTGCAAGCTGAACTGATGTTTGATTCATTCAGTAATGAATGTTTAATATAATACGAATTCAAAGCCTTACGATACCTTATTGATCGTTTAACGTAGCTTTTAAAATAAAAGCTACGTTCCTATTCTTCTGGATAGTCCTGTTCTCTGCTTTTAACTGTTCCTACGGTTTAAAATGCGATATTTACTTCTAATTAAGGTATACATTACACATACCACAATATAATAATATTTTCCTTAAATTTTTTTTTGAATGTCCATGTCTTGGGGGGCTTATTCTCTTTTATTAACAATCGATATCCTGCGATTTCATTTGCCTTATCTCCGTGAATAACGTAGGGTATACGGGAATTTGTGCAATATCTCAGCAGATCTGTGGAGCTCATCTGTGGAGACGAAACACCGTTATGATTGATGCAGTCCCTAATGCAATCGGTTGTCTTCCGATATATCGATTTCAAAATCCGCTCCTTATGGTGACAAGAAAAGGAGGAGTATGACATCAATGTCATACATTCGAATAAACATGAGCTTTTATTCCTCTCGCCTTCCAGATGGAGATAAAGTTGGTAGTTTTGAAATAAGCACATTCATGATAGATGAGGTAAATGAAAGGCTTTACACTCTTATATATTCATCTCATTTCATCATTTACACGGGTTTGATTCCGTTCTTATATTTTTTTCATAATGCATGATTTGTGATCGAACTTTATCCAGACAAGGATGAATACGCAATGTTACTCTATGAAAAATTTTCTTTCTCATCGGCAGTTTATAACTCTATTTAAAAGCTTTTCTCTCGTGTTCATGTTATAATTCCTGATTTCCTCTTTGAATTAGAATTAGACCGGGATTTATGGTAACATTGACTCATTATAATCATTGATATGAAATGTGGGTAAAAACAATATTTATTTTACATAAATATAAAAGATAATAATTTGACTGAATCCAACTTAAATTGACACAGATCCAGTTGAAAATATTATAAAAGTTAATGTATTGTAGATTTATAATTATTATTCGTCCTGACTCTACGTGATAGATTCTCCAAAGGACTTCGTTCCATGAAAATTAAATGCGTCCTCTAACGAAGGCAGAACCTCAGAGGACTCTTTCACGCAAATTATGAACATTCAGGTCTCTATCTCAATCCAAAAACACCTCCTGAACTCTTAATAATAAATAGGAAAGATCGCTGTCAATAAATTCCAATCGATATGAATATATATGACGATGAAGCTTTGGCGGACGGATGGCGATAAATATCTGTGCTTATGAATTTTCATTACGCCTATGATATTTCACGAAGTTCATCCTGTCGGGATCCCCTCCCTGACGAGTCGTCATTAAGACGCACGTACAGGGAGAGCGTACGTGGCTTAGAAGCAGTAGAACGGGCTAGTGCGCGGTGGGAAGATTAGGGAAGAATAATGAAGAGACTAATTTGATCTTACTTAGGGAGGAGCTTTCGAAAGCGAATATCAATCACCGTGGAGGGAATAGAGAAGAGATTGAGCATCCAATAGGTGGGGGAAGACGGCACGAACTCTACAGAGAAAGGTCTCTTTCTTCCGTGATAAGGCATAGAAGTTTCGCTGCTTAATGGGTTGGAAAGGAGTTCGCAATGGAAGGAATCGCAACACAATCGAGGTTCGCATTCTTATTCACCCTTCCTTTTTTTATTTACCGCGTGCGCTACACACCTCCACGGGGTTGTGACAAAGCGGGATGATGAATGAGAAACGTATCCTATTTCACAGTGCGTGGGATTTGAAACGGAGTCTTCTCAGAGGGATGCAACTGAACGTGAATGGTTCTCGTTCGGAAACAAAGGGAGTTGTGATTGATTGCGTTGGAGATCGATTGAATCGGATAATTTGCGAAGCGATTTTCACTACCTGCTGTAATTATGCGAAAGTTCCAATTGAAAGGATGGAGGTCGCCAGGGGATGGGTTCGGAAGCGATATGCCATAGCATTGAAGAGGTACCGTATAGGAGATTTCGAAACAGATTCGCGTATCTCAATAGGAGTAATAGGTTGAATGCTCGTCCAATTAAATTTAGTTCATTAGCTCGAATTCAATTAAAAATCAGTGCGTGTTCAGAATGATTGTTTCGTCTAATATCACGTTTATTTTAATTTCTAAAGGTACTCAGTGTTATACCAGTAGTTTTCACAGTAACGCTTCGAAATTTAATTTAAAATTGGTCTAATTTTTTCCCAAATCAGTGATAATGCTTAGATTGGCGAGAAAATGCTATCTCCAATTTTGTTCTAACTCATATAGGCGCGCCTGAAGAATATTCAGAAAAAAGCTATCACTTCTTATCAGAAAAATCATTATATATACTATTATAATAAGAAGTCTCACAAGCCTTAATGCACGGACAGATGATAAAAATGAATAGTAGGAATAGGTTAATGAATCTGAAGCCAATTTAGTCACTCTCTACATCGAGAACATTCATAAATCAAACTGTTCCTCTTCTTCTATCTGTAATACGGGTATTCAATGTAAATTTATATTATTATATGAATATGTTAATATGTCGATAAAAATACATATTCAGAATGTGTATTTGAAATATATGTATTTTTTAAACTTAATGCATATTCTATCTCCTGCCTTATATATCTTTCGAGAAATTCCGTTTATGATGTCTGTAGAATGAATGAGTAAATTGCAAAAATATTAATTATTTGCGTACAAGAATTGACATAAACATGAGGGATATTTGAAAATTATATATATTATTCGGAAATTTCCATGAAAAATAGGAGCAGGATATTTCTGTCACTCGTTTTGGCTTAAAATGAAGATCAAAGTCAGTATTATTCGAATATTAATGATTCGACATTCCAATCGTGAAAAAATCAATTCCTTAATCGAACCAGTTGACATTAAGTATGAATCGAAATAAGAGTCATTAGGTTGCGATGATACCTTATCGATTTCGGATGATTAAAGCCTTGCGGCAAATAAATCAGAGTTGTGGACCGAAATTCGCTGATGTAACGCATTCGGACGGCGCGTAAACGGGATTTAACTGTTGAGCTCTGGAAGAGAAAGAGACTGATGATGATATACATGCATAATAGGGATGGGATAGGTAATTAGTTGAGGGAAGCAAAAAGGGACAAGAGAGATAGGAGGCATTCGATGGATTGCTCTGCCTAATGGTTTTTGGTGCGGGAACCAAAGAAGTTTTCCGGGAGACGAGCTCACGGGAGTAAATGGAAGGAGATGAAGAATATCGAGATAATAGATAGATAATAGACCTTATTAGGAAGAGAAAAAAGGCTGTTTAATTACGACCGAATACCTTCCGGTTGCTTTCCTTATCCTATGGACTGCCTTTCAAGTAAATACCGTACGAACTTAACCAGTGAGAATAAATGGAGCCGACAAACATGGGGATGGAGAGCGAGCAGTAAAAACGCCTGCTTTTATTACCTACGGTGACCGGAAGGAAAAAAGCACCCGGTGGATTATGTACTCGAAACATAAGTGAGCGCGTAAGCACCTCATGTCGATATATCGTGATTTATGAGGTCGAACGGAGTAAAAACCACTCCTCTCCGATACGCATTCGGTCGGAAATATAGTCTCGTTAAGGAAAAAATTACGACGCAAACAGAGCGTGCACATCGTAAGAAATGAACCGACGGAAAGGAGAACATCTGGATGAGGGTATTAACGTAGGATTACGTGGTCGAAGAGCGGAAGCGAGAAAACCACGTCGGCGCGAAAAACCCGCGAAAACCTCCGATGGCGGGAAAAAAGTTGGGTAAATGTCCGTGAGTTAGTAACGAATCGAGACCTATCGCTCGCGACGCTTCATTAGTTCTCAGCAGGGGATATCCATCGAGCAGATCTCACACGTGCTCTTTATGCGAAAGCGCCCCGAGGTGCTTCTTTTTTACCTCTCTCAATCGCTGCGCTTTTGTCCGTCGTAAAGAGGGCCGACGGGATGGTCGGTTCGTGACGCAATTAACGCTCTGATCGGCGAGGATGAGTTGGATTGAAATGGTGTCAGTACCGCGTGGGATTGAGAAATGGCTCAAGGAGATGATACGGGGCGATAGCGGAGATTGAGTGGATTAACGCACACTATCGGTCCACCTTTCTTAATTGTGGTCAGCGGGGGAAGGAATTGCTTTCTTTCCGAGATAAGCTGAGGTCGCTTTGTACGTTTTTTTCCGTGGCCTAATATTTTCGGGTTCAGCCGATCATGATCGGATAACTAGTCGTGGACGAATAAAATGGTTTTATGGGTAATTAAGTTCGAGGGAAAGTGAGCGCGTTTCAGAAAACGACTTAGGAGGGGTTTTCGATTCTGAGCAGATATTTGCCCTTCGATTTCGTAGTATGCGAGAGATGTCATGAGTTTAATGGTGATTACTGTATATTTTAGTTTATTGGGGCACAAGATTTTGTATATGTGACTAATCTCCATATCTTTATTTACGTAAGAATGAAGAAAAATTCATTTTTAGTTTCCTAGAAAATAATGACACTATTCAATCAATCATTTACACAAAAATGATTTTTTCTTTTTATATCTATATAGCTGACTTTTCACTCCACATCTTTCTATAATAGACTTGAAAAATATTCAAATATGTTTATTGAGATACAGGAATGATTCATTCTCAGGCCCGACTATTGACTACTTCTTTTTATAAATGAAAATAATCTTATTACGCTTCAGCGAAAAAATGAATTATAATGTGCATTTATTGCTCAAGTGGTCGTTGGGAAATATAACAGATATAAAATCAGAATTAACTCTTAATTTCGTATCTAGTTTTGTACAGAGTAAAAATAGCGATCCAGGCATAAATCAAGAGATAGGGGATTATATGAAAATGAGGTATATCAATTTAAGGAGGTGTAAAATATCGTTTATTAAAAGTAAATAATTAAGATTGATATTTCATTCGATTAAGTGCAGATTACGTAATATATTTTCAATAAATTCGAAAATCATGGTTCATAAAACAGGGACATGCTCTTAGTATTACTCATGCAACCTCCAATGGATTCTGCAGAAAACACTTTCAGGCAGCAGAATGTTATCCCTTTTCCTCTATGAGCCTCGAATCTGGGCGGTGTCCGGGACAGTTCATCAATAACCATCAACAGAACGGGAACACTACCGAGAAAAACAAAAGGGTGGCGAAATTAACTTAAAAAGGATCCGTTTACACCCGAAGCGAAACGTTAAGTAACCCGAGAGAAAGGGATGATGGGAAGAAACAAAAGAAGTGCGTGGAAATTGTAATGTCAGCTTGGAAAGTTGAGTGTTCAGTGCCTGACCATGAATGAGCACATGTCACGGGTTCCTCATCTCACAGGTCAACATCTGTCTGCGGTTCGTTTGGTTAACACGAGTCGGTGTACAACGTTCTTAGCCGAGGGTGGATATATAATGGAACGATGGCTCGGATAACAATGGTCGCGAGTCTTAAAGACTTTTGCGATTTGTCGATGGTACTAATGGATAGCTGAAACATGGTCTCGGAGGAGCGAACGTCCCCCTTTGGAACACGTGACATAAGGTTTCGTTTCTTACCTCCGAGGTGTGCGCTGTCCATATGAGATAGATAAACAAAGTAAAAGTTTGCACGTGAGATTTTAAAAATCGCTTTTGAGGCCGTATGCGAAGTGTCAGATGTTCGTGCTCCGAGATGTTTGTCGTGTTGCGGTTCCATCAGTTTCAATGACAGAGTACCTCAGTGAAGAAAGGAGTGATTCATGCTTTGGTTTCCTTTCTCTATTGTTATTCTTTTGGTCTAGCTCAGAATATGAAATAATTTCACGTCAGATATAGTGTTATTGAAAGCTCCAGTCATCTGCAGAAACAGCAAAGTTTATTCAGCATCTAAAGACGTATCAACAGCAATGCTTCGTAAATGTATTGCCAGAGACGTTTTCTGGAATGTAGAGAAGAGTTATAGTTCTTCAGCTCAAGGAGAGTATACTTTTATCAAAAAAACATAGAATTTTTGTTTCTTGATTTGGTTGCTTATTCTAGAGCCCAACAGATTAAATGATATTGTAATTAATTCTTACAACTAAAGCTTTTACAAAAATATAAACAATACAGAAATAAGATGTCTCTACCGATATAGTCCAGAGGATGCCAAAAGAATCAAAAGGATCAAAAGTTTTATTAGCGACTTTCTAGAAGTATAATAAATACCCACTGTTGAGAATTTGAATATACTATTGCTTCACTGAAGTTTATCGTTTATTCGATTACTTGAAGGATAAAAGGAGAGATAAATATTCCGACTATATCTCGGAAGTTAACTTTCTTTTGTAATAATGAACTACGAAAATAAATTAGTGATTTCGGCATAAATTCCGTTATAAATCTACAAAGATTTTAAAATATAATTAATATTAAAAGTATGTATGTAGATAGTTTTATGTTTTAACCCAACAGATATATAACAATCATTCCTCTCTAAAATTAGAGAGATAATAGGCGAGAAATTAACTTCACTTTCAAGGAAGGAACATGTTTCATTACCTCTACGTCCATGTATAGTTCCTAAGATGTAATATATAGTCATTTGGTAATTTAGAAATCAAGACGCTTTGTGCTAATGATAGTGACCAGAGGCGTTCATTGCCTCAATCAGTCCTTAACTTCGTCGTATAAACACCACCTCGACACAAAATTGGCTAAGCGGTAATTTCATTAATACTCAGTGAACAATTTTCTCAGGTATGATCATCTAATTTTACCGCACGAATCGTGACATATGCTTCCTTATGACGTAATTCCGTGCTCAATTACTGCTTTCTTCAAAACGTATTTTGATTTTCATTGTATTTTTAGGAGACATGGCAATTATGAATACATTACATCGCATCAAACGCATAAAATAGTTGATTACTTCAAGTCATATCATTTATCGAGTTTAATAGTAAAAAGTATTGTTAATAATAACTCTTTATGATGTACCTAGCTAATAGCACTGTCTACTCCCTGAATCAGAAATTTCAAAGTAAAATTTCCAATTAACACGAGATGACTAAATGCGATATAATTCCTAACTTGGAAACTTCATCAAATGAGTAGTAATTAGGCACTTGAGGAGTCTGTAATGAAAGGCATAAAATTCCGGAGTGACTTATTTTACAAAGTCCTCTTCAAATCTCTATAACTGACTCAGCAAATTGGAAGATAAATATTAGAGAATTAAAATAACTCGTACCTTTCCACAATGAATTTAATGTGCGACCAGTTTCATTAGCGAACTTAAATCCTAGAGATAGCTTTCTGCATATTTACGCTCTAATTCATCGATTATGATGAAACGGAGGTAATGATGAGTACACTCCTCACAAATTTTCAGGTTCATTGGAGTGAATAATTTTGAATTTTACCGCAAGAATTCATTAAATTCATAATAAAACTGCGGTTTAAATGTTGAGGATTCCGTAGATAAGTTTCTAAAGCTCATAGATACCTTATAGAGCTAGTACAAGTCATACTAAACATCACCTGCTATAGCTTTTTGCCAAAGCCCTCGTTTGCTCAAAAATGTTCTGACCTCCTATACACGTTGGTGCAAAGTCACGCTGAAGCGTGCAGTTTCGCGATTCCTTCGAAATGGTTTGATCGAGTGAGTATATGCATTCCAGATGCCTCGATTTATTCTGCGTGACCAATGGTCGTTCGCCGTGAAAGGAGAAATTGAGTATGGCGCGGCGAATGTATGGGCAATCCATCAAGATTGCAGTCACCCTATCTGCAACCCTTCTCTTCCTCAAATTCGCCTTCCTTTCTCCTCATATTTGTCCTGCACATAAATCAGCAAAGAGAGAGAGAGTAAACAGAAGATACGCGAAGGGGAAAATTATGAACATTTTCTTCTATTTCACGGTCATCCGTCTCAATGGACGTGATTCCGTTGCATTATGGGAAGAAAGGGACCATTCTCATGCATTTATCGTGCCGCTAGGGCGTATAAAATTTTTTACGACTTTTTTGTGACATTCGGTCGTAATCCGTGACGCAATGGAGGCGTATCATAGCGACTCTCTTTGTTTCGAAATTTGCTCGATTTCGACGCATGAGACGTCGATTTTCTAAAAATGGATGCTCTGATGTTCGGAGAAAACAGCTCTCAGAAGATGTTAATGACTATAAAAGATATGGGCGCCGAAGTTGCTACTCATTGTGGGAATTTCCGCTCCATTGTTTTCGAATACGTCCTCTGTGTGCGCCCACGTTTGTTTAAAAATAGTCCTAAAATGTTATAGCTCCATACTCATTAGTGTTAGTATAATAGAATAATGCGAAGAAGTTTATAAGCGGAAGTTTATCGGACGAATAGAGTACCTACTGAAGGAATATGTTGTGTTGAATTCAAATTATTCGTTGCATTCAAAATTAAAATAAATTAAATTAAATTCATATATTGTTTGTCGATATTAATTTTCATATTAGATATTCATTTTCATAATTCATGATATTGAATCTCGTAGAATACTATCGATACAAAATCAATTCTTATAATAGTCAAAATAATATTTGAAATAAATTAAATGGAATTAAGGAATTGTCTTCAAATTGTAGAATATTAAACCAACGAAATATTATTTCTTTACTTTAATAGCTAATCGCTTTATGAGCCAAGCATAAAGTAATATACGTTCAAAGTAATCAATCTCTTATTGGAAAATAAGACAAAGTTTGATGTTACTGATATTTACTTTCGTTTCATTCTTATTCTTTCTAATACACCAAGGAAACAATCCTAAAGCCTATCTTAATGTTATATATTCGGTGGTTATGGAAGTAAAAATTATAAAAGCTTAGAAAGGATTTAAGGGAAAACACTTTTTTACTTCTATTTATTGTGTCTTGCACATATTGTTGGAATAGTGTGAACGAGGTAGTTAAATTATCGTTATCAATTACCCTCTCGTATTATTTAAAATTCATCAGTACACGCTCCAAATATTTAAGAATAATGATGATGATATTTATACAATAGCATTGCTATCAAAAATCTCATTTTAGAGTCAAGAAAGAAATTGCTAAAAGCTATAAAATTTGCCGATTATAATTCTCAGTCCGCAGTGGAAAATTTCCGCCAATAAAATTTCTTTCATGTCTTCGGATTGAAATTCATCTCCTTGAAAGCCTTCCGAATGTAAATCATTCGTAAAGAAAAAAATATATGCGACCTAAGGAAATGCGGCATTGCGTCACAGTGGAGGACGTGATTCATGCGAAAACTTAAAAAAGAATTATGAGGAAATAAAGGTTTCGGAGGGTTTAAGCGATTTTTAGTGGCGTATGGAAGGAGTTGCAGACAAGTTACCCATGAGTTTTTCTTCTTTCGTCTTCATTTACTAAAAATAAACGGCTTTGATCGAGATAGTAAAGGTATTATTGCAAATTCAACTTAATTCATCAGAATTAATCGTACTTTAGTTTGTTTTTATTAAAAATACGAAAGTAGTGAGTGGGATAAGAGATCGAGTTTTTGATAGTACGAGAAATAAGAGTTACGCGACCGCCAGTAATATATGTAACGATGAGGTAAAAACGTGTATTAGGGCTATAGAGACCTTGGTTTTCTTTTCGCAACGTACCTTGGCTTGTTTTCTTGGATCTGCTATTATTTTTGGAGCAGGAGAAAACTTGCCTGAGGCTAGAGAGAGAGAGGGAGCTAACCTCTCCATATCTCCCTTTTTCCTTGACCAAAGTCCTAATATCGTCACTTCTGTCGCTCATTGGTCAGAGAATTCAATCGGATTCAGCACTTAGTTTCCTTCAAAAGGGGTGACGATGAAACGATATCCAGTTGTGAAAGAAGTTATTAGAGGAAGATTTTCGTTATCGAGTTAGATATATGTAAGATGTTATACCAAAATCAATTTTTTTTACAACGAATCCAGTTTTCATGAAATAAATCAACTTTTACGAGTCACTCTTTTTTCAGCGTTATTGGATGTAATAACATTTTCTCTCTCTTTTTAATATTCATGCATAAATAACGTAATCTTTCGTTAAATACGATTACTTTATCTTTTTTTATGTTCCTCGTAATAGGAAATTTGTGTTACATCAGACAGGAGATGGAAATAAAATACATTGCACGAAAATTAATAACAAATAACCGGAATATTTTTTAAAATTCTCTCAATTGAAATATTCCATGTTTAGTATCGATCAAGCAAACATATTATATTGTAAAGTAAGGAAGAAGAAAATAAATTAACGAATTGCTATTGTTATTATTTATGAACGATTTGGCTGTTCCAAACTTTAATTAGGACATCTTGTTACACTAGATTTTTCGTCCTTATATTTCATAAAAAGAACGCTGCTGACTAATCAGTGACGCCATAGAAACTCATCGCTGATGACGTCGTTGCAGACTGTTATTCATACTTTGATTGTACTGCACTTCCTCCATTCATAGCCCTATGGCTCACTAACGAATAGCTAACATATATCTCACCCTTAAAATTGCCTTATAGAACTCACTTTGAAAGGAATTTTGGTTGCAATGGTTAGTCAGATTCAATCTTATTTGTCGAATGAAAATATAATGGTATTAAATCTGGGTTTTGGATATACTTTAATTTTCAATCACAAGCTGACCTTGAGCATTGGTAATAATCGCGAGCATTACATAACATTGGTTTTCAATTTGTTCGCAGCTATGATGACTAATATAATCACAAATCGGTACCTTTGTGTTAGCGCTCATAGGCATTCTTTTCCTAAGGACAGCGCCGGTTAGAGATTGAAATCTCCCGCAGCCTGAGATATGGCGAAAACGTGAAATTTACATTCAGGGTCGCGATGCAGATCCAAAGGGGATAATTCATGCCTATATCGGGACTTCTAAGAGAAAGGACCTCCACAAGAGAGAAATTACAGGACTCAAAAGATACCATCAAGCATAACTCCCAAATTATTGACTTCAACCTATGATCGGCAAGCCGTAAAGTAGTCGGCCTACGAAGCAACCCTCGTCTCCGGGCATTCCGCACGTCTTGACGGTCAACCATAAGTTTATCGTTCCGTGGAAAGGAGAAGTTCACAGCCTCGTTAATTGATTGTCGACTTCGGTAACTTTCAACATCGACAGCCTTCCTCCGAATCACGTATTTGCAGTTGTGATGTATTGAACCGAACCGAAAAGACTTCCTTTGAAGGATAATTGTTCTCGAACGGTCCGCGTGGAAGTAAATGTTATGAGGGCATGAATTATGGCACTGGGAATCAATCATGGTCATCTATGAAAGTAATTGCGAGGGAGCATGGTGGTATGACGGGATGGGCAAGAATTCTGCGGAAAAGGGTATTTGTAGGAATGGAATATAAAGATCCGTCTTCCAATAGATCACTTCAGCCTTGGAACGTTTATCGGTACTTCGTCATATTTATTGTACGTCTCGAGCACAATCCCTTACTCTGCCATTAAACTTTTTATTTGTACTCAATATTTCGCTGATATTGATGATTCTTATCGAGCAATATTCAATCATATTGAGATACATATTATAGTAAATTATATTTTATTTGTTTTTATAAAGAAGAAAGAGCTTTGAGTAATTAAATTAGAATTCAGTCTTTCGTGAATATAGCGAAAGTAGAGGCTTCAATCACGATAGAAGTCAAATATCTCCTGATTACTATAACTTCTTATAGATCGTAATTATTTCATTTACTTATTACTAATGAATGGCTTTATAGTTTTCATACTCTTAATCTTTATCGGAAATTTTTTTGTAAATAATCAACATTAATTTTTACTATTCTTCTATAATACATCTATATTGTTTTTAGTGTCTTCTCTGATCCTATTCAGAATTATGTTTCACATCAATGGGTTACAGTTAAGTTCAGAGTTCACGGTTTGAAGTGTACCGCAATGACAAAGTTTTTGCATCGAATACACCTTCAGAATCAGTAATGATAAGCGACCTCAATCTGCGTGTAGTGTCATCTTGCTGTTCCAGAAAAGTTTTCCTTTCATCGCATATCCCTTTTTTGTACAAGTTAATCTTTACGTAATAATTGGTAAAATCTTATGAAGTTTTCCAGTACTTGATGATGAAATAAAATAAATTCATTGCAGACGAGAAAAGATAGTCGTACACGAATTATTATAATAGTTTTTTATTCTTCTTTCTTCCACTGATATTACAGCTTAAATATCGCAAAATCTGCGTAAATCAATAAAATAAATTAAGGTCAAAACAAGTCTGATTTCTTAAATTCATGTTTATGAGCAAGCGTAACATCTTCTCATTCATATTTTATGAATATCCTTTTCCATCTCCTTTTAGATTAATGCTAATTCAACTATATCAAAATCGATCCAATTTACCCGCCATTCCATCGTTTGGAGGACTAAGATTTCTCACAGTTCTTTTTTTCTTTCGATACGTCTAGTTTTACTCTCTCATTCGATAGCGTGTCTCCAAAGCACTCTCGCTTTCTTCCGAAGCTTGTCTTTCGCTCCCATAACATTCACGGATCCCCTCCACCGCCTCTCCCACTCCCATCTCCTACCCGATGCGATCCTTTGCTGAGAGACCCTCCTTTCCACACAGTCTTCATCGCCCTTCCTAGGCCACCACTCCATTCCTTCCACCATTCTCTCTTTTGGTTACACTTTCGCCGATTCTACAACAAACCCCTCCTCGACCTTGGTTACATTTCACTCCTGTTTTGTAGTGTTTTTCCCTCAGCTTGTCCCTGTCGAATCCATCCCATTTCTGCCGCGTCCTCTTAATCCATATAAATCATTGCGTTGTCTATTCCTCCGTGTATGGAAAGGCTTTGCAGTCGTATTCCCGATTCTCTTTAGCTGTCCTATTGAACGTTTTAAAAGCTTTGCTCTCGAGATTTCTGTTTTCTCTCGCTGAAGTTTACCACTTCCTCCCGTTTCCTTTTATGTTGCAATAATGCGCTCGTAAACCACCGCTATCTTCCTTGTGTTTTTGCATTCTTCCTTTTTGATTCTCATTCTTTAGCCGCTCATTTTTTCTTAGGTCTCCATGACGATCGGTTTCCTTTGTCTAATAGCTTTTTACTCAGAAATCTTTCCAGCGTTTCTTAGTACCACAGCTTTCGGATGTTAGTATTGCAACATCCTTATGTATACATCCTTTCGTTTTTCCTCTTTAATTTAGATTCAGAATCAGTCATTGCTTTGGTCGATTCTTTGAAGTCCATTCTTTCATTTACCTCCGTAGAGACTCCACGGAGATTTCTTTAGGACATATTTTTTTGGGCTTAACTAAGATTCAGTGATTTTCCATCAAATAAATATCGAACTTAGTTGGATTTGGGCCAATCGATTTATTGTCGTAAAACTGTGATTTGCTCTGAATGAGTAGCCTCGTTGTTGAAATTTATCCTTATTTTGTATCATTATTCTAGTGAATAATGATTGTACAATTTATATAATTCATTCGCTCACTTTTATATCATGTCTAGGCATTCATTAAATTTAAAAGATACATTGATTTGTTCTTAAAAATTACGTCAATTTGTTTTTGTTTCCATCGCTATTCTTTTCTTGAATTCCGCTGCTGCAAGAATTTCACCTCATTTCATCAAGTTCCTCAAGTTCACCCTGAACGAATCTAGTGATTTCCCGAGAGCAAATTCTACTTCTCTTGCACTATTCTCATCCGCCCTTCACCGCAGCATCGCGGGCAATCATCTTCTTCCACTCCGTTATCAACCCAACCCGTAATCATACCACCCCCGCAACACCACCCTCTCGCTCACCTGACTTCGTACTCTCCTCAATCACGAGGCCCTCTTTTCCCTTTCACGCATAATATTCCTCCCCTCCTTCCCCCACCCTTTTTCGTCTTCTCACCCCATCTTTCCACCCATTTCTTCCCATCTCTCCTTCCCTATTTCACCCACTCCCCTCCCCCTCCCCAGCTCCATCCCTTCCTCCCGCTGGAAGTGTGGCTAGTGCCTCAACGGCCGTCCAAACGGGAACTACTCTCACACGAATACACCGCCCGCAGCCTCCGTAGAGAGCGTAGCGTTTTTGTGGCTCATCGCGAGAAGAAGAAAGAGAAGGTAGCCGAAGTGCGGGAACAAGGGAGGACGGATAGTTGGATAGTCTAAAAGGGAGAGGGAGACACGTGCCCATGCGTGTGGACCCTTCCCGGATTTCATCCGTGTGCGGAATACGATCTCGGAAGTGTGAAAACCCCCCTTTCCTTAAATACCTAAATATTTGCGGGCATTCAGAGTGTGTGAATACGATTTTTGATTATTTTATATTTAATTTTCATTGCCGGCGCAGCGGGGTGTGGATTTTTACTCGCAACCCTTCCCCGTGCACAAGTGTGAGACGTGCCATTCGAAAAGTGCGCTGAAACAGTTCGACCGGTCGCTCGCGATGGCCGACGTTCTTAACATCGAGAACGGTTCGATATTTTCCCGGAGCGGGAAGGAGGCGGAGGCCAACAGGGCCCCGTCCGGGGGCGGCTTAGGAGGAGGCGACAAGGATAAAAGCCCTAAGATACCGAAAAGTGACGGCCCTCCTCCGTCCCCAAGGGAGAAGACGCCGCCCCCGGGGGCCGAAGAGCCTCCGAGACCCCTCACGCCGCCTCCACCGCCCCCGTGCCCGTCGGAGGAAACCCAACCCCCGCCCCCAGTGTACGCCAGCTTGGCTGCCATGTCCACCATGGAGGAGGAAAGCGTTAGGGAGCGTGTTAGATCCGCGCTCCTTAAGGAGTGTTCTTCGCTTCTGAAGAGTGCGGCCCTCAGCGCCCCCGGGGCCCCTGGGCAGACGCCCACGGGGGCAGCGGATCCCGCCGGAGGATCTGGAAGCAGCAGGCTTAGCAAGGAGACCTTCCGGAGGGTTTTCATGCAGAGGGTGAGTCCTCGAATCCTTAAACAGAGAGATGTCGTTGAAGTTAGATCTCGATGTATGCATCAGGAATATCTGTCGTGAAGTGTGGATTAATGGATGACTTCATAGAGTGACCATTGTCATTCATTCGATTGATGTGTCAATAGATGTATTTACCTTACCTTTAGTTGAGGTTGGGCCTAGACTTCTTCCTTTCACGTAGTATAGTATTATATCGAGGCGTGATGTAAAAAATCGAAGGATTAAGTATCAAACATTATCCTTCATTATGGTTCAATAGGTTTATTCCAATTTACAGTCCATGACCTTATGAGTTTTACGAAGATCTAGTATTTCTAGTATTGTCAATCCAGAATTTAATTGCTAGAATGAAGCTTTGTGATATTCTTCAAGATGTTTACCTTAAAAGCAAATAATGTGTATATATAAATAATACGTCGATTAAGAAACAAAAATATTCGTAGCGATTTAAAATATACGGTGATAGTCTGATGGATGTCGACCGTAGTGAATAAATTCTCCAGTATCATGTAAGGATTCAACCCCAAAAATTTATTTTATCGTAATCATTTCTATTACATACGCAAGGCATTCTTACGGCCGAACAATCGATCACGATAAATCGAATCCCCGATTCATAATTCGATTCAACAGCGTTTCGCCATAGGAATTCCGAACCGGCAGATACCTGAGGAACTGGGATTTATTTTCGTGTCTCTGAGTCCATTCAGTTGAGCAGCCTCTTGTACTCTTGCAAAGTCGGCCTCGTGAATATTTGTTTCTGTTCTTTTTTTCGGCGTTTAGTCTCCTCGTCTGTGGGATTTCGTAACGTGTTCCGAGAGTCGTTTCCGTAGAGGTCGGTCGTAGTCTCACGTCGCGTTTGTCGTTTGTCTCTTGGGACTGTAAAGAAAGCAAATCCCCGCTCTGTGCAGCGATTGTCATTCAGCATTGGTCCCGTCGCTCGCGACTGCTATGGATAAACAAAGGAAATCGTATTCTTAAAACGATTCCTACGGTTTTTATACAACCCTCGCTGCCCGAGGAAATGGTTTATTTTCGCTACTGCGTTACGCTGCTTGTTTTTTCCAGCTGTTTCATGGCGGCAGAACGCGTATTTTCATCCGAGAACGTTGGTTTTATCCGAGTACTTTTTTCATTCGTTGTGTGCGGTATGCAACTTGCGCTGCATCGGTGGCATCTTCCTGGTTTATTTACTGAGGGTACGCGGGAGAGGCCTTGAAAAAGTAGTCGTTTTGGGCTGTTTTCTCTATTTAGGTTCCTATTGTGAAGTAAGCAAATATATATCTAAATTGCCTAATATCTTTGCGACATTTCTCAATTCTGGCTCGCTTTCTATTCGGGGACTATTCGAGAATGTTCTAGTGTGTGTTATGCAGTAGTTCTCGTAAGTTTTAACTCAGCAGATCATATATAAACAAGATGATGGTGATTGAGGATTTTAGGTTTCGAATCGAAGCGGTTATGTATGGATGTAATGATAGGAGTTAGGGTTTATAATCCTAGAAATGTTTGTTTGGGCTCCCTTTGGTACCAATGTATTTGGTTGGAAGTCCTAGATCAGTAATGATCACGAAAGATTTATTTTTCGTTTTGCTATCATATGGAAATTATGAAGATGTTATAGAACATAATGTGATTTAATGCTGAACTCTATAAAAGAACGATCTCATTTTTTTTACTGACGTAAGAGAAGTATTATATTTTAATCAGTTCGAGAATGCCCAAGAGCTGCGTTATTGAAATGGAATTCCATCCACATGGCTGTGATCGCATCCGACGTAAGACTTATATTGAGATTAAGAGAGATAAACTTATAGAGATCAGCGATTCAAGCCCCGAGCAATTTTTCCGTTCGAGTTTCTCCCGCGAACGTATTCTTTTTTTCAAGATCGTTTTCCGTCGAGATTAGAGATAATTTCATGCAGATGCATGCTCAATCAAAAAATGAGGCGGTTCGGAAAAGTGCTCTGTTTCTCTTCCAAGAACTTTCTTAGGTCGCAAAATCGATCTATGCATAATGGCGGAACGTTTTTGCTTCCCGTGTCCCTGGACGTTTGAAAATCTCGGGCGGAACATTAATCTAGGCCCAAGGGACTCACTAAGTTGTCACACAGTATACTTTTAAGTCGCCTAGCCTCGAACGCGATCCCGCAATTGTTTTTTTCTCCTCTTCGCAAACTCGGTTGAAATTCCGTTTTCAGAGACGCTCGTATCGCCGCTCTATAATTGTTACCAGTCTCTTTTCTTTTTTAACTCGGCTAATGCGTTCTCTTCGCGGAATTAATTTAAAGTCGCATGTGGCGTATTGGCTCTTAATTGAGGGTTTAAATAAATGAATCTACGATGGAAATGCCGATCGGTACAAAGATATTTTTTGCTCGATCGGAAATATTTTTGCTGACCTCTTTCCAGAGCGATTATGAAGGAAAAATCGGGCGCACTTTTTCATTGAGAAACTTCGGAATGTTCATTTAGAGCTGGGATTTTGTGTGTTCTATATCTCTAAGGTCGATTACGATATGTTCTACCTTAATTTGTTCATAAATAATTTTCCCCTAGTATATCTATATTGTTCGTGTTTTTGTTAGCAACTGTGTTTATCTTCCGAGGAAGGTTTTACGAAAACAAATCCTTACAGAATTTTTCTTCGATTTCACTTTAGATTACTTCTGGATCAATTGTTCTTTTAAATTTCACAAACTAAAAGGAAAGGAACGATTTTTATTGTTTTAAGAATATTACGTGAAGCAATAAAGACAGAATTTAGCCATAATGAGAATTATTATGGGTTTAAAATAAGAAGTTAATTATATTCTTATGGATTATTTAGAAAATCAATTTATGAGTTTCTTATTTAAGTCGCTGATATCTCAGAGAACAATCTACGTGATTCCAAAGAGAACGAGATTCATTTGTTCCCAATTCTCTGTTTAGCAATAACATTCAAACACCCACCTAATCTCTCCATCAAGGAATACGTTCTCCATTCATTTTGAGGCTATAATTATGATAAGATATCGAAGGTTAACACGTATCACGCTTACGTAAATCTGCCGACCGCAAAGGGAACAAGGTTTTATACGTTCATCTAAAAATGCTCATTCCGAGATCGTTTTCGGCCACGCGATTATGAACCGCATCCTTTCAGAACAGAAACAATATTTGTCTTTGCTTCGAGACGTAATTCGAGGTCTCGCTGCATAATTCACTCGGTTTGTGGAATCCGAAGCCTCCTTCTCAAAGCAGAGGCTCTTCAAATTCCACTTTTCTTCTGCTTGAACATGTTTTTAACGTTTCCGTAAATGGGTAGCTTTTTCCGTAGGAAGAAAAAACGACTTACGGATTTTAAAGTGAAAATAATTTCACCACTTAGATTTTGATTAAGGCTTTTGTCGGAGTCACTCATCTGAAAATCATTATCTGCGACAAAAAATCATACTTACGAGATACTTTGCATCGCCCCCGAGGTATTCCAGCGTCCGTCCGGTTAAAAAGCACTTTTTCACAGTCCGCCTTTCTCAACAAGAGCGGTGGCGCTAAGGACAGGATGATATTCACTTTCGTCGAAACTGTAAAATTTCACAGGAAATGACAAGAATTATATCACGTCATCTTTCAGTGTTTTCGTGTTTATGAATCGGATCGAAAATTCTCTTTTTTCGACCGTGAATCATTTATTTCTCTAAATCTCTTTTGCTCTAATAGGAATGTAAACTCTCTTTCGAAACAAAATTGTATTCATTACTTATTCCTATTCTCTATTCTGTTATATTAACTATTTCAACTAATTTCAAAATAGTTTCCATTTATTTAAATTCGAGACAATAGCTTTTTAATGTTTGTGATTCATTAAAGTACACCTGTATGCTCGACGTATTTGAATGGACATTCCTCCTGGTCGACCTTAAAGTGGCCACTCACACAGCGAAAGAATATACGATCCGTACTCCTTGTAACGCTATCGGCAAAAAATGCGGGCGTGAACTGTTGAAACTGCGTGACTGGTTTCAGAAATTAAGTCAATCAATGCGAATTACGTGCTTTATGAAATTAAATCCGATTTTTCCGTCAAAAGGTATCTTTTTTTGCGGCGAAGGAGTCAATGTTAGGTGAAATTTATCGATAAATTGTTGTGATCGATCGAGTCTCTTGTAGTTGTCGACGTTTGTGAGGGGAAATAAATCATTCCACAAATGAGGGATAACGCATTCCATCTCTCGAAATAATTAGGAGAAGTGTTACAAAAAGGTTGGAATTTTATTTGCCGAATGTAAGAAATTGTTTTCGAAATTCCTGCAATCGTGCTAACACGAAAGGAATCAATTACTTGGAAGTGGAATAATGTTTTATTAAGTTCACTGGGGAAGGAAGCGTATCTTTTTTGTTCCGTTCCTGAACTAGATTTACCCGAAATTTGACAGTGATCCATGTATTAAAGATCGATAAATCAATATGTATTCGTATATGAGATATGTATCTATCTCGAATCTGATGATTATAATGGTTTGTTGCATTCTGTCTACCCGTAGCACGTTCCGTATACTGCAGTCCGTAAAATCGTCGAAATAACCTCAAAAACAGGAGGATTTGCGTTCGGTATATTAGTCAGCTGTAGGAACACAAATAGAAACAAAAGAACACCGATTAGCGCTTGTCACATTTGAATAATCGCCTAGACAAAGCTCCGACTCTCTCCCTTTTTGCAGCTGACATTTTGGTCTGACGGAATGCGAAAAAGTGGGAAAGGCGCAGTGACAGGTGGGGGGCACGTGTTCAGAGGTCGTCTCAAAAACCCAATGAGGCTGTTTTCTCGAATTGGTCCAAGGCTCAAGAGTTCCTTCCATACGGAATTGCTCTGGGTCTTTTTGAGCAATCTCCCCCCGAAGCTCGCGTTTGGAAACCGGTGCCCAGCTGACGTCACCAAAAGCACCCGAAAACGTTATCCACAGGCAGTATATCGTCTCGGCACCTGTGCCGGACCTCTTTCCAAAACGTTTCCCGGCATTTGATTCCGTAGCTTTCCCTCCGACGGTTCTTTTTAAAAAGTCTTCCGCGTGCGGGAATCCATCGAAATCGGGAGTGTTTTACGAATCGCGGACGGCCGTTAAAAAATCCTGGCAGGTTTTCCAGCGTCGTAACATTTCGTACGTCGTCAATAGGCGTCCGCTCGGTGCGGATGTTTTTTTTTTCGAGAAAGAGAGAACTTGTCCGGAATTTATGCGTTATCGCCCTCGGAAAAGGAACGGCAGTTCGAAAGTTTTGTTTATGAAAGGTTTGGAGCGCATGATTCAAGTTTTCGCGTGTGGAACGTGAATAGTAATGCGTAGAAATTATTGCTCTCGATCGTTACGAAGTCTCATCTAGGACAAGGCCGACTGAGAGAGGTTTATTTAAAAACGAAACAATAAAGTGCGCGGTGGAATGGGTCGTGAATTCATTCCGGATTTGACGCAGATCCATGGTGAGGGTAATGATAGGCTGCGACGGTGTAAAGATCGGAGACGGCGTATGAATGCTCAAGTGCGTTTCGCGTTAAAATACGCACTTGAATCTGATTTACGACGTAATTTGGACGAAGTTTATTATTGTCTCGTGGACTGTAATGAATTTGCTCCGGTAATGGATGCGTTTTATATGAAATATATAAAAATGAGTGTACGTAATGAGATGAAATGATGCATTCTCATAATGAAATGAATAACATACTTATCGTTTGACTTTTACGTAAAGCATGGAGTAGAAGGATTGAGATGAAAGGATACTTTTTGTAATCTGCGTATCTGTATGTTTTTTTGTAAAGAATGCCAGGTCCAACGTGGTTCTATATCCTAATAATATACGAGTAATTAACATTTTTTGTTCTTCGTAAATATAACACAGTATTTGATTTAGGCATTTTTTGGTTTTTAATTACGAAAAGTTATATATATTTCTTATCTATTAAAATATGATGTCCAATTAAATCTAATATCTATTGGCAAGATTAAGAGTAATGATTTTTATCATATTCAGGTTTGTAGAATATAACTGGTATCATATTCGTAGTTCCGCTATTCTAGATGGCAACGAAATATCTTATACTGAAGTTAAAGTATAGCAAGAATGAAAAGTGATGTAAAAAGTAATTGTATTAATATGAAAGTAATATATTCGTTTACTTACGATGTGATTGTGCAAGGTGGAAATAATCTGATGAATATGAATCAAATATAGTATATAGGATCTATCAGATTTGCATAAGAAGAAAATAGAATGACTTAGAAAAAGCTATCGGTATATTTATATTTGTGATCGATGTTAACGGCGAGATTATAACGTAGACTTTTAAGATGAAAGCTGAACACGAATTTGATTGACTCTTTATTACTTAAGAACAAGTAAAGAATAGACAAAGAATTATAACAATTTTAATTTTTTAGTATTAATATAGGAAATTTTATCGTAAGTTTGATAATTTCGATGTAAAAATTCTATTGCCGTTCGATTTCGTAATAACATCACCCGGATGATGTTCATTTCGACAACTCTGTATTATTTAATCTTTTGATACAATTGAGATAATACTTGAGAAAGAAATTACGAGAAATAAAAGAGAAAACGACTTTGAGACAAATTATTATTTTCTTTATCGGAGCAAGTAATTTCATTGTGCGGAGACCTTCACTCTGTGGGTCAGTCGTACGTTCCTCCCCCACCCCCGTCCTTCCCCCTCCCCTCCATCCATTCACTCTCCTTTGCTGTTTATTCCTCAGCAATGGCTAATGACACATATCATAACCGATACTCGATGGTTAAGTAATAGTTACACTCTGATTATCTCCCTACTCTCCTTGCGTATCCAATTCTTCGAATGGATTTCATTTCACTCGTAATATTTGTAATCCAAACCACTTTCCTCTACGATTTTGAAAGGTAAATATCTTTCTGCCGAAGTAATAATTTTGATTTTATTTGAGGAATCAGGGTGAAATATTCTGCTCGATAGAGTAAGTGTACGATCGTTCGATGAATATTAATAGAAGATTATTCTATAGTTCATCATCTTGTTTATAGTCTATCATCATCTTTCAATTTATTATTAACTTGTAATTCGAGAAATGTAAAGTTAGCTCATTCCGAAAAACTATAGCCACTGTGATCCATGGAGAAAGAAAGATATAACTCCTCTTATGATGGTTAACCGATTGAGGATAGAATAGTAAACTTGATGAAAGTAAAAAGAACGAAAGGCTAAGATCTATCGATAAATTAATAAGAATTATTTTGAGCGGAACATTTTCAAGTATAGGTTTTAGGACCTAGGATTTGTGTTTATAATCGCGAGTATTATAAATACATTTGAAATGTATGTTAGATGAAAAGCGTATTTTCGATCGGCATACGCTTATTACTATCATTAACATCTCTACTATTTTTATCCGGTTTTGAGTTTTTCTTTCCTAGTTTAGTTGAAATATGATTCTAATACGATGACAGGATTACGAATGTTTAAATATTAAACATTATAACTATTTCTGGCGATATCTGATACAGCTTAAACACAATATAATGAATTAAAGTACAATATAAGTTAATATTATCTCAAGACTTTGCATTTCACATCTTTAGTGATCTATCCTTACTTCCTCTCTCTAGAGAAACCTCTTTCCACCTTTTCTTCAGAAAGTAGGTACTTAGTTGCATTCGGAAACGTATCGAGGCTCCTCGCGAAAGATTCACTCGTCCCTTCGGATTCCTCCGCTTTGTTTATCACGATCCGTAAACTCCCATCCCCCATTTAGCCACTATGAAAATAGATCTGGCCCTTGAAACCATAGAAACTAGGTTACAAAGGGGAATGTATCCTCTAAGGCAGTGTATTCCTCTCCGAAAAAGATACTGCATCCTCTCACTCCGCCGAAGTGTTTATCGTGACGCATCGGAGTGTTTTTCTCTATCCGTGAATTGATTAAGCCGAAAAGGAAAGGAAGGTAGAGTTGGTTGAATCGATCTGAATGAAAACTCGCATAAATTTTTCGAAGACTTTCCGTGGGAAGGCAACTCGCGTTGGAGTATTTCTCGATCGGAAAGCAATCGGCAAGGAGGGCGACTCGAATGGAATGTCCGAAACTTGTATCAGATACCGACAACTGGTAACATTTAAACGGCAAGACTTCTCGTTTGACACGGTCGTTGGGGCAGATACGCAGTCGCTCCACTTCCACACGGGCGTGCATTCGGTGGTGAAAGAACATCCGAGAGGCCGTAAAGTTTAAGAGATGGAATACAAAGGTGAGAAATCCATAAATTCGTGCGGTGGAGAGGAAATGGGAGTTTATGCCTCTAAAATGCCTCGCGATAAATTTCCGCGCGTAAATAAATTGATGAAAGTCGACGAAAGCGTAATGCTCCGTCCCGGAATCCCGAGACATCCTTTTTCCATTAAACTGTTATGTTTTATTGCCCGCGAAACATTAATATTTTATAAGGCGATAAAGAAGTCAGGTCTAGGATGAGTCGCTCTTTTATTTATAACGAAACGGACGTCTATGATTGGGAAACGGTAGAGGTAGAGTTTCTTGTCGGAATCTTTGAGTCGAATAGTACGAAAATTGCGTTTTAATGTCGTGGAAGAGAAAATTCAAACTATTTAATATTATCTTTAATATTAGTTGTGCACTGTAACACAGACAATTTTAAGTTTAACCATCGCCCAAATTTTCTTTCTCAAGGATGTTTCTGTGTAAGATAACATAGTTTGGGGAACCTACATAGAAATTCTTGCTGTTCTTATTCCACTTACTGTCTATAAGCGACCCTAATGTCAATTACTAAATTGCCACGAGAAATCATTCTTAAACCTTCTCTCTGGCGTAATAGAATAGGTGACCATCACGCCCAAATCTATTTACGAAAGAATTCCCTCATTAATCAGCTACGAACCGTCGGGAAATAGATTTCTCATTGACCACATTACGGATATTATTGCACGAAATGACACGGTCGCGTAGCCAAAATCACGCGTTGTAAACTTGAAAAATCGGATTTAGATGAGATTTTTTTTATTTACGAAAGCCTTTCCTTTTTCAATCGCAACCAATGCTAGATCGGCGGTTCTCTGTTTTAAGAGGCTCAACTATAATAATACACGTCTCTAAGCCCTAATTACTAATTCGCGTCCACCGTTCGCTGCACTTAAAAGTTTTATAGCACTCCTATTCCACCTGACTCATTTTTTCCTCCGCTAACGGCATCCGAGCCGTAGGAAAAAGCGCAAATGGTCCAGACCGAAAAAAAACGTCTTTTTTTTCCTCAACCCCACTCTACTTACAACGAGGGATATTTGCCGGTTTGGGTTACACATTCTCGTGACTAATGACCTCCGATTCGTGCGGGAGGTTGAAAAAATATCTCCCGCGTGCCCCCTCTACGCGTCCCGCTCTGAAAGAGCGGGTGGTACTCTCGATCTGTGTTTTCTCCACTCACAGGTGCCGTGATTATAAACGCGGAGGGGGAACAGTGTGGGAGTAGGGGACGCACTCCGGGCAGAACGCGTTTTCAGTTGCCGGAGTTCTTTCTCTCGGGGAGAGAGAGAAAACGAGAGATCCTGTGAGAAGGCGGGTCGAGGTTGACTAACGGACGGGAATAGGGCGTGGTCTGGGTAAAAAGTTGGCCCCCGGGGGTTAGTGGGGGAGGGAAGGCGGGTCGGAGGAGGGGGATACCGTGGGCGAGATACTGGAGAGGGTGGGACGGAGCGAGTGGTGGGGGACGCGTTGCGACAATCGGCATGGCAATAGGCTCATTGGGTCGTTTTTCTCCCAACCAACAATGGGACATTGTTTCAGGTGTGCGTCTCTCGCCCTGTCCCAAATAACTCCGGTGATGATTCTTCGGAGACATCCGTCTCTCGCAAGCTCTTTGGAGAACCGCGATCTTTCGACACGTGCCATCGCAGAAATATCGTCCCGGAATAGGTGGGACGGATTTCGGTAGGAGACGGTTTTGAAGAATGGCAATGGTTCCCTTTGATCTGGAGCACAGCATCTTTCATCTCGGTTTCTGCGATAAATTTGCCGGCTGGCTACGTGTTACTATGCGAATCGGATGAAATGGCTGGGTTTGCTATTCTAAAGTTGCGTGAGGCGCGGGAAGGTTCCACCTGTTGACGGTTGCACTTTTACGATATGCGTCATTCAATGTGCGTCTCATTACGTACTTGCGGTGTGTTTCCTTATCGCGAAGTTACTTGCGGTTATTTCAATCTATTACTTACGCGAGTGCCAAAGCTGGAATTATAATTGGGAAATCTCTGCCAGAATTGATTTCGTTCTTTCGTTACTCACATGTATATACATACTCTTGTTTTTCATATCTACGTGGCCTTTCTGAATAGTTATTCGTTAAATATATTTCAAAGAATCGAAACAGTGTACAATAACATTGATCGTTTACTCTAGTTTATTTATATCCCTTATCTAATGTACTATTTTATCTCTGCAAAGGTCTTCGTGTCCCTCGTATCAATAGCTGTCAATCGTAAAGTTGCTACAATGTATCTTGTTACGAAAGCTATTTTGACTGTTATTGAAGTAGTCAAAGCATAATGAATGTAGCTATAGATTTATATAGTCCTAAATACGTTATAACTTTGTTAATATCTAGAAATTATCAAAACTCAAATCGCGACAAAGTGATATTCTTGATTTCTCTAAAAGGGCAGGGCGTTCTTCCCACCAACTTCTTAATTTTTCATGTAGATAAAAAATTTAATGGTACGCTAAACTCAACTGTTATATTGAAGTATTAATTAAACACTTTGATAAGATTTAAACTTTAGTATCTTGAATAAAAATGGAATAATAATACATATAGAACAATAAATAGAGTTGGAAGACGAACACTTTCCAATCGGCATCTCAGAATCGGTTTGCACGAACGAAACGATTGGTTTCGACTCCTCCTTTTTAACACCTCGAGAATTGAAATAATAAAACTGTCACTTCCTCGGACGGCAGATCCTCATTTCCTCAAATCAATCCGTTCTCCAAAATAAGTCGATGCAGATAAGGGCCAATTCCGTGACCAGTCAAACACAACGCGAATAGACAGGTATCGGTAACGGTGAGTCGATTTTTTCCTCAGACGTTCGTTGCGAATCAGTTCGTGCGATGGCCTTTCAAAAGGTGACGCGTCAATGAATCGCTATAATGTGGGTTGGTCGGAGATGAAAGAGTAATATCCGCCCACCGAGTCGCTTCATGATGGGCAAAACGAATATGATATAACTTCATAAATCGAAAACACCCGTGACAGCCTCGGGGAGTATGTCGTATCTCGGATATGCGTAACCTATAGAATGACGTCTTCAATGCCGATAGTTGCTGAGAAATTTTTTTTAACGCTGGGATATCATGTGACGGTCGAGTGAACATCGGCAGTAACGCATAAATGCTCTAGAAGATTCCGATGAAAGTGTCTTATTGGGCCAAGGCTCAGACATCTGTAGAATGTTGTGAAAAATGATGTTGACTGAACTTTTGTTGTTTCATTTTAATTTTTTAGCCTACTTTCCAAGGATGCTGAATTTAACCGGGAAAGTGGTCTTATATAATCGCCTTCCAACTAATTTGTTCGGTTCCTTCGACTTTAAATCACGTGTTTTTATTTTCCTCATAATCAGTTTTGATATTTGCATTTTTCTCGGCTATATGTTTATTTGACGGCTCTATATTTATTTCACGCATTAAATTACAGAAATTTTCTGAATAATCATACCTCTTTCGCTGGTATATATTCTCTAAATTGAATTTAATCTAAATTAATTGAAAAATAATTATCGTTAATTCTTCAGGGAAATTAAAATATTTACTATTTTTAAAGAAATATAATATACTCAGAAAAGAGCAATAAGAAAAAGTCGTTTTGATAATTGTGCTGTGTAAATTGTTTAATTCTGCTTAATATGTGGAAAATGAAATAGTCACGATATAAGCGTATATATAGTTACCCGTTATATGATAATTATGTTAGATTTTGAATTACAATTTAGATATTATTTATTAGTATTTTTTATACTTGGAAAATAATTTATTCATCATTTCGTTTAAAAAATCTGAAGTGAAAAAATGCATTTTGATGAATCCATTTTATATCGGCAGGTCAAGAAATCGATAAATATTCTCTCAAAACTCGCTCCTCAAATCCATTAACGTCAGCTTACGAATGCCATTCATCAGATCCAGTCGTTACATTTTTCGGAAGGTTACCTCCTTATTTGGGCGTTCAAGTCTCCGGTAAGGTAGGTTATGGCTTCGGCGCTCTTTTGTAATTAACCCTCGGTGGGTCCATTAGGTTCGATCTCGTCGCCTTCCGATCCAATTCGTGTGATTTCCAAGACCTCTCTATAAACGTCAAATGCCATTGCCAAATACAAACCGGCCACCTTTTTTCTTATTGCCCGAATTAAGTTCGTCCGGAATTGGCGAGGTTCGGTGGAACCCTTCATTCCTCTCTCGGAAACTGGTAAAGCCTGTTTTTGGTCATGAGCAGGGTTCTTGGCCATGGAAGGCCCTCAATTCTTGGCTACTTAGTCCGATTCGCCCCTCAACATCCCCCTCACGGATCACGTTTTGCTCCCCATCCCTTTCCCTTGTCCGGTCCAATTTCGCATCCTCTCCACCACTCCTTCGCAGCGTCTTCATTCCCCAAATGAAATCGAGGGCCCTGCAGATAACAAAGACACTCTCCTCAGTATCTCCATCTTCGCGATCCGTTATCGGCAGCACGCATCCGCTCTCCGACTCCATTTCCATATTAATCTCGTAAAAAACATCTCCCGGACAACTCCCGCTCCTCATACACACGGTGGGGAAAAGGACGTGAATTTCTCGCAGCTAGATAATTAAACCGTCTTCCAATGGGCTTCTTAAGTTCCCTCGACATCTCTTTCGACCGCTAATGACATTTCGTCTTCATAAATAAAGGAGGCGTCGCGGTTTATAGTCGTTTCCCCGGTAATTATTCCGCTAACGAAGAAACCCAACAGGGACGAACGATGTTTTCACTCCATTTACTTTTACCAACACTCGGGTGAGGAAGGTTTTTGGGTTATTTCATTATTCATCAACCTCTTATCCGGGTTATCATCGGCTGAATGTTTTCTCAATGCTAATCTGCTCGTTTGAATGTGGAATAAGAGGTTATCGAAGTTAGATCAGAAGTTTTCCGATTGCTGTTTGAGTGTGTGGTTGAATTTGTGGAGGCCATAGATTTCGCACTGTTAAGTGATTAAGGTTTAACGCATAAATGAATGATCAATTAATTTCCTTTAGAGAGCTAAGGCATTAAAAAAAGCGTTTATTATTTTGCTAATGTTTATTAGAAATACAGTACGAGTATTTTTACGCAAATCATAACCGAAATGATTCATAATAAAGTCATTTAAGCTTCAAGATGTTCCGTAACACATTTGTCATCAATTTATAACAATTTTCTCATAAAATTCCTCCCTTATATTTAAAATAAACAACTTTTGTTTACATTCATCGAGCAAGTTCTTTGACTGCGTATTTGTCCACGAGGTCCACTAATGTATCTGGATTACTCACGTCACATCCGAAATTTACAAGACTAAATCACAAAACTTTCTCTTTGGCATAGGAGTAAAGTTCGGCCATACATAATAAATTGTGCAATATGTCTTTCGAAGAGAGACAGAAGTTTATTACGAATAGGAATGAAAAATTTTACCACGACTCCGTTGCGTGGGTGAGTAATTCAGCGGACTGTATGCTTTCGTCATTCCTTGGCCCTCTCCGGAGTTCGTTCTCGGTCCATAAATAAGCCTTGACGCCCCATTTTTCATTTTTTACACATTTCTTTGTGTCTGAGAGGCAATATAATTCAGACTAGCTCTACATGTCTATCTCTAGAGCAAGCTCAGCCAGTCGGGCGTTTTGAATAATTCGCTACTAATTTCGAGAACTCTCTTCTGTCCTTAACCCTTCAACTCGGCCGTTATTCTCCAGCGCTCCTTAATAAGAAGCGGGCGTGGGAGGCAATCAAGGTTTTCACGGGTCAGATTGGACTCTATTCGGTTTCGCCGAGACGAGGTGATTTATGAAGAGGCAGGCATTCCGCTGATAGCCTTAGCAGGTGTTGTCGGTTTGAGGCATCCATTAAAGAGAAAGGTCGAGTTGGTCATAGAACTCTTTGGGAGAATAGACTGTGGAAGATGCTCTATTAATACCTGTTCTAAGTTGTTCTTTGTATGACTCGTTTTACATTAATTGGAAATTACCATTTCGAACTTCCTTCCGTGCTTCAACATGCTTCAATCTTGCTCCGGACATTTTAAATAGGATTCATTAGTTATAGCTTTTGATTTACGAACGTTTTTAGGCCATGAAGTTATTAATCACATATTTTAATGGTGATTATTTTGCTGTAGCTTTAAATAACATGATAATATGGTCATCTCTATTACTAAAAGTTAGTGAACTTTACTATAGTTGCAAGTTGAATTAAAAGCACAGGAGATAAAACTAAAATATGGCTACACTTGTAAACATCCGTAAGTAAAATCACTGTACAAAACATTGAATATTTTTTCATTGGACTATCAATTTGGCTGAAATTTAGAATTCGTGAGTTAATAATTATACATTAATTTTCGTAAAATTGACATTTTATTTTCGTGTCCACGTTTTCAGGTATGAATTCACGTAAACGTTGAAAAATAATACATAAAAGGAAACCAAATTATAATTTATAATTTCTGCTCTATCGATGTAGAAGTTTTGTATAAATAGCTTCACGGAATGTTGTATTTTTACGATTTCGCGATGTGTATGAGTACAAAAGCAGAATTAAATTCCATCATTGAAATGCTAACACAGAATCCATTTAGAGTCCAACTTCGTTGTTATTCAGAGAGGAACAGTTTAAAGTGCAAATAAAGAAAAGACTTTACTCCGCTACGAGTTTAATTAAAGGAAGTCAATTTCCTTTTATTCATCATTTTATATCTAATTTCACCCCATCTCTCGATCCTTAATTCATCCAGTTTCCGGTCGTAGAGGCTTTCTATTCCTCCCCGTCCTTTTTTTCTCGGACAAAACGGTTTCAAATGAATATAGCGAATTTATCAAGGAGAATTTAGCGCTTCCGCCCATTAAATTTTTTTCGGCCCGCATTCTGTCCGATTCCGTAACGGTTCAATAAATCCAAACCGGTTAACATTAATGAAAAAGTAGCGTGCGTTGTAGGGAACGGATTAAGGAAATCCGAAGAAGGGCTATTCCTCAAAAATCGTGAGCGGCTACTTAGCCGTAAAGACTCAATGAGAGTAATTAATTTGGCTTTAGTCGTGACGTGATCGTTTCAAAAGGCTTTTCGAGCAAGGAGCTTTTAGGAAGTGAGATTTTGACACCACCTTCCTTTCCGTTGCAGAAGCGTTGCCCTTTAACACTCGCAGCGTAAACTTTGGCCGCAGAGTTGATTGTGTTTCTCATTTTTTTTTTCAGCTGCGCAATCAAGATTCGGAATACGTCAGGTGAAATTTTCTCTCGTATTCATGAGTCACCGCGATGAACAATCGTGCCATTCCTTACTTCCGTTTCTCATTTGTTAACCTTGCCCCTTTTATAGGCTGCGAAATTAATCAACCGTTCCACGAATTTTTCAGATCGAACCGAAATATTCTTTGATCTGCCCTCCTTTTGCAATGGCACTACTTTCCATTTCTTCATTTGAATACAGTCATCCATACTGTGTCTTTACCATTATCTTCCAATCTGGTACTCGTATTACGAATTCTTCGAACGTGAAGTTCTCGGTATCATGAACTGAAATTCTCAAACCTTTTATTTTTTCAATTAAGAAATGAAATTACTCTTTCTCACCTCATGCATACACGTATGTATTGATGATATCAGCAACCCTTTTTCATTCCGCAGTTCTCAGTATTGCCCTATGGGAATGTCATGTCGAATTGATTGCTTATGTTCTGACATAATGTAACCTAATTCATGATTGATTATTGTGATGTTTTCCTTGTAAGGTTTTAAATCTGTTTTCGTACTTCGTTTCATGCGTTGCTATAAATAGTTTCTCTAAATAAACAACGTTATTTGAATGAACTGATTTAATGGCTGTACCTACGAGTTTTTCAAATGTATTTATCATTTCAGTAAATATATAATATACCAACGTGCTCTAGCTCCTTAGTATCACAGATCAATACATAAATATAGTATTTACTCTTTACTTTCTTTACATGGTACAAAATTTTATTATGCCCTCAATTACAAAATAATTCGGAAAGTAGGGATTATTATAGTATTATTAGTATTAATAAGTGCATATTACGATATTAGTGTTTTTTTAATACTGAAACAAAGATAAGAATAAATAATATACACATCGCTTAATGAGCGTAAGTTTTAGAATTTAATTGTCCGACTAGATGCTATGATAATAAAGAGAAGTTCCCAACATCAAAGTAAAAACTGCTTTTAAGAATATAATACAATAATAAATAATTTTACCATTATATTTATGAAATGAAATGACTCTTTATATTTACTTTTGAAATGAACTTTATCGAGTTGACATCTTTAAAAGTCGAATCCTTCATTTCAAATAACTAAATAATACTCTCCCATTTGAGCATGCGGAAGTTCATGCTCACAGACCATCATCAACAGTTAGCTCTGGAAAGGATATCGACTCTTGGAATCGATCATTTTTTTAGCTGATGGGTAGGGTGTGGCCAGTGTGAGTGCGTGGGAGGAAGATTAACTGCTCTTCGCCATGGGATTATTTCCTGGTCGGAGAAAATGCACCCAACGAATCTTTTTAATCGCTCTCACAGAGACCTTATCTTTTAGCGCGTTACCTTTTTTATAGAATCGTTCGGAAAAATCCTTACAATCCGCTACTGCAATCCGAGTTGTGCAGAGGAATAACCGTTTACGGAAGAGCAAAGAAAAGACGTTTGCCATTCACTCACTCATTCACGAGATGCGGGTGAAGAGATATAACTGGTCCGGCGCCGGCTTTTTCAACTACGGACAACAAAGTGACGTGCGGACTCGCATCACTCGGTGTAATTGGCGGGGCGGAGCGCGCGCCTTAAGTGCGACTTGGCACTCGTCTCTATCAGTTCTCGCAGGGTAAAAGCAAGGGTCGTGAGGTGTGCGAAAGAAAGCTGTCGGATGACGATCAAAGGACGCGGAAGCTTAAAAAACTCCTTCCCCCACCACGTCTTCGCACTCTCGAAGCTCAGAGGCCCTCCCATGCATAAATAAATTTGCATAAAATTTAAATTAAATTTCGAGGTGCGCGTGTTTCTTTCAAAATTCGCTTTTATGGGCGGGCGAGACCGCGGCCTTAATGGTGGAATGTGTTAGAATATGCGAATGATTGCGGATACTCTTCTAGGTTATGCGAAAGTGAATATTTTGATGTTTTTGTTTGGATGATACGTCATCCTGACGAAGATACCACTATGTCCTGATGACCTTAATTAGAAATAGAGTGATTCAAATATACGATGGTGTTTATTTGTTCGCCGAAGTTTTAAACCTTTTAAAATTTCTATTGAAATGTATAAGAAAAGGATAATTGATATTCAAATTTAATTATATGCTATCAATTGATCATCAGTGTGGAGTTTGGAGATAGATAAAATGGATGTAGAATATTTTAGGTATCTTATTTTGTGTACGCTGGTCGCGAAAAGTAGTTCGCCGAGCAAAATTCGTGGCAGAATACTTACACCCTTCAGCTATATTAATGTGGTTTTCTAGGTCCTCCTATCTTACAGAATATATTTTATTATGTATCAGATTATTTTACAGTGCGAATAGTTTGTACGTTAGATATATTTTCTGCATTTATACTTTTCTTAGAGAATTTACTTGTACGATTCATAAGTAAAAGAATTAAAGGTTTTTTTTTCTCACCTCAAATCGTAATAATAGCATATACTCGGTTAATTTTCAAATGCGTTGAGCAATTGATCTTTTGTGTGAAACAATGTGACTCCGGACCAGCTATACTTTCTCATCGGATTATTGCATTTGAAAACGATGTTTACCTGTATCAGTTCACAAATTTGTCTATGAACGTAAATGATCATCATCACATAAGACATCAATTGTCTCATATAAACGTAATATAAAATCATCTTCAACAGAGAAAAGTGTAATTGCATATAATACTTGTCGGAGGAACTAATCACATCGTTATGATGACTAGTATTCGAAAGTCTATGCGCTGTCAATCGATGAAAAATCACTCCATTAAAGAACTACACCCGTTCACCTCTTGAGTGGCGATGTTGCTCCAGTCGCCGTATGGTCGCACTTTGATATCAAATCATCCTCATTCCCTGACAGTCCCTTGATCGTATGAGTTATTGTGCCGCGATATTTGGATGAGTTGGCGAAGCTGAGTACAACTAGAAAGAAGTCTGAAGAGCTCCTCCAGTAACTCGATTGTTGGTTTCCATTATGTTATCTGTCCCTCAATAAAGAACAACCTCCAGCCTCGAGCAATCTCGTCATGCCTTCCTTGGTCGTTTTATAGGCTACTCGTAGTGCATGATAAAGGAGAGACTGGTCTTATCTTACGACATTTTGCTGTATCCAAAGCTTTCTTACAGACTATTGTTGGCGCAAAATATTTCTCATGCACTTATTTAGAAAGGTTAAAGTGTTCTTTATGTTTTTATTACCTTGTTCTATATGTAGACACTAGCTTGCTGAGACGAGATGGAAATTTTAATTCCTGATATTTAGATGTTCTTTGGAGAATGTACTTAACTTACTTTGGAGAATATACTACCAAGTAATCTTGTGACGCTTATAAGGAGATCATACTCATTGATATTCGTGGTACAATCATTTTATTCTTCCTTTAGTTTAGCTTAAATCGAATCCCTAACTTCATTGATTCAATTGCTGAAACTTTTAAAACCCAGGACAAGATGTATTAATGTTAATGAAAGTAGGTCAATGGGATTCAGTTGATTACACAGTATCCAAGGAATGTATGGTACTGAAAACAATTCATTTGTTAGGTCAGTTTATTAAAGTAGAGGAATAATGACGTTACACATTTCCTTGTCATCAACTTTTTCCTCAACATCTCACTTTATAGTTCTATACAATTTTGATGATTCACTTTAATCCAAACCTCATTCGATCGTATCAAAATCTTGGTCATGTGCACATTCTGGTGTGATTCTACACACAACGTAGCAATAATGGAATTCTTCGGTCGCTGTTCGCGTGAGATGACCACCCAACAAAGCGATTACATGCGCACGCTTAGCCAAGGATGTTAGGCTTTCACACCCGCAAATTAACTATTTAAGTTGATTTTCGACGCATTCCTCACGTATGAGAGGTTGTGATGCGTGAAGGAGCTTTTCCTTCAAAATTGTTTTGTCACCGTCGGTGTATCGTGGGGAGAGAGATATTATCTCACGATTTTCACGTTGAAAAACATCAGTCGTGCTCTAAGGGAAGGGAAACTTAATATACTTATCATGTTAAATTTATTATCACAAGGAGAACATGTTCTAGCGTTTACCTCAATACTGCTTTGGATTGTAAATTTTTATGAGATTGTTTACTTGTAAGTTGGCTCACATAGAGAATAAATTCAGGGCAATAATACTTAATTTAAAATATATTTCGAAATGTGTTTTTAAGCGAGGAGAGATTTAATGAAAATATACATATCTGTTAATCTGTCTGTTAATTTACTTTGGACACATAATAATTCACAAATAACCTAATAGTTTTCCATTTATTCCGAGAGATAACTAATAAGACGCTTATAAATAAAACAATGGGAAATTGGGTCTTTAGTTGTTACACTTGCTAATGGTAACCGTAGAATATCTTGAAACTTATGTCGAAAATTATACGTGAGGCACGAATACTGCTGTGTCGTTAAAACGGAAAACTAGGGCGCATCATGATTTCCAACCACTGACGGATTCCAGTGAAGCCGTCATATTGCTGTTTTTCCTCAACACGTACATACATATTTATAGTATTTTTTCTTCTCAGCTGTAAAAAAATATGAATTTTTCTCGGCGAGGGAAAGGATTATTTTTCACCATTCACAATTCTTCACAAATGATTTTTTTTCCTCTCGTGCTTCGGGAGAGGGAGCGAACTAATAGCCTCAGTTGAAGCCAAACACACATGAGGAGCAGCTGTTTCGTTGAAAAAGTGAGCGTCCTTCCATTTTATGGGTCAGCAGAATTTCAATTCTTGGTTAACTTATACGTCGGGTCCACATCTTTCCCTCAGCTGTTGTTTCCACCGTCAAATAAATCAAGTCGACTTTGAATTATGTAGGTTTTGGTGGCAAGAAACGAGAGAATATTTATTTTTAGGGGAGGAGTCATTTACCGCGAGATATCTTATTCAAAAATGTAGAAAAAATTGATTTGTTCACCATTGAACCGTATTGCCTTAGTTGATTTTGGGTGATTGATTGAGCGGATAATAATGAATTTCAGTCAAGGAGTTCTCAATTTTGATCAAATGGAAAATATTTCGTATATATCTGGGGGTTACACTTTCCACATCCTCATTTATTATTCGTATACTTTACGAATTATATCTATATAATCTTGAATATAATAATCTTAAAAAAGATTTTTGAAACGCGTAAAATGTGCTATATACTTAATTCCCTCTGATATCATCGGTCGGTTAAGCTAAAATACAATTGTACTTTAAATAGTACATTTCAAAAGTCTTTTTAGATGAAGATTTTAGAGATGCGTCCTCTCATATTCTTCTAAATTTGGCATTTAATCTAATCATTTAATGTAATTCAATAAAATTAATTAAACAGAATTTATCTCATAGATGTTAAAACTCTTTATTCTCCAAAAGTTTTAACCAAGATTTTGATTTTTACGGAAATAATCTCCGTGTAATATTCTTCATCGTGGCTGAAGTTATAATGGAATTAATGTAATTATCTAGACAGATAGTACATATTGTTTCATATACCTTGTATTCATTAGTGAGAAACTTATGGGGAAACACGAGATTTAATTTTTTCACCGCCTGATTTGTAAGATTTTGTAACCAGATAGTGGTAGAGTAAAAAGTACGGTGGACTATTTAGGATGAAGAGAAGTGGATGAGGAAAAAAAAGCTGATTTTTAATTGGAAGAGAAGTTTTGCTAAGAGTGAAAGGATGTCTGAGGAGTTGATCCGAGTTCAAAGGTTTTTTTTCCTCCTTAGAAAGGTATCGCTGTGGTCTTCTTCTCGTTTCAGACAGTTGGCCTTTCGGAAAAGGGCCACTAAAATCGAGGAAACCTTTCAAAGTGAAGAGAAAGTGTAATTCTCTTTGATTCAATGCCGATGTATCAAGAAAAAGAGGCAAGTCCTTAAAAGAGCCCAGAGTTTCATAATCGGCGGCTCTTCATCTTTTTACAGGTGAACTTGGGAACGTGGACGAAGAAGACAACTAGATTTCTCGGTTGGCTATCTTAAATGTCACGTTTTACTCATCAATGTCGGTGGAAGAACGAAGCGTGAATTTTTAATTTGAATTTTAATATATCTCCATTCGGTTACACGCAGAAATGAATAGGAGTAACCGTTTTTTATTGATGAATTCCGTAACTATTATATTTAAAATATTTGTAGGATGTAAATGGAGCAGTAATAAACCTCTTAAATGGGCTGAATGAGTGTGAAGATTAAGTAGCTTTACATACGAATATATATTTTTTAATTGAGCTAGTTATATTAAAAATTATTCAAAGTACTTTATTTACTAATATATTAGTCATATTCTAATTAATAGGAATGCATCATATTTAATTGGGTGAAGTTGGTTGCGTCACCCTTTAAATATGTGTGTAATGAGTAGGATTCTGCAAAAAGTGTTTTACTCACGAATCAGAAAATGTACAGCAAAAGGCAACCTGTTTCGTAAGAGACCGCTAGGATGAATAAGTAAGCGAGCCTCACGTACTTCAGGATACCAAATAAAAACCGTTAAAGTATAAAATATTTAAATAATTATTAGTTTTTTAATAGGTTCCGAGAGAGCAATATCATACAAAATTTTTCCCAAATTATACGTTTTATTATTTTGTACGTTCAAACTAGGGATTGCTATAGGGATCTTTAGTGAATGAATTATCTACGTGGAATACGTAAAATATATACATCGAATGGAGGAGATTTAAACGCTCGACAACTATAGTTGACAGACAACGATTATTATCCTATGCAGAACTTTAAAATTATTTTCTGACTTTTAGCGTGAAACTTTCCGTTTTTAATTTCATCAGTAACGTACACAAGCTTTTCTATTTGATCAATAAGATATGACGTCGAAAATAAACCCTATGAATGAATGAATGATGTTAAGGGACCGTTATTTGCTTAGTGCGAAATATTTACGCACGACGGGAAGACACGTGCGAAAATAAAGTCGAGATCGATCTCACGCGTAACAAAACTTCAGCATCATCCAAAACAGAAGCCCCTAACCAAATCGCCTTCCTCATCTCACGTCTTTGTCTTCGCCGACGGACGAGAGCAGTTTGGACCACTCTTTCATCCGCAAATAACCGTGCGAAATATCTTACCATCAACGGTTAGAAAAGCATTTCTCCCTCTTCTCCCTTCTCCAGTCTTGTGCTCCTTTAAAAGCTAACAATTATAACGTCGATGGACACGTCATGTACGCCGAAGATCGCGCGGAGCAATCGAGTACCTCGAGGAAAAGAATGGGAAACACCCTATAAGATGGGCGAGTTTCCTTTTGTCACTCAACGGCGTTTAATATAACAGTGATACAGCACAATGCGTTGCCCGAGTCGCGGTCGAGGGAAGATGCCGTAATCGGCGCGTCAATCGGGGACTTCTTCGCCGGTTAGCATCTCGGACACAATGGAGCAGCGCCACGCCCTCGCGACGGCAGAAAAAAACACCTCTCCAGAGGGGATTTTCAGTCGCGGTTTTTATCGTTCGCGGTTACGAACCGACCACTGACTGGATAGGTTTCTAATCGCTTTCGCCAAAGACCCATTAGTAGCCCATTATAAGCATTGTGTAGAGCCACGTGAATGCTAGGCTTTGCTTCAATCATCTGGAGTGTATAAGAGTGCATAAATTTTCCACGTGAATGCGAACATTTCTCTAGGCTTGTTAGAGATCGTTGGTGTATTAAACCCAAGCAGGATTTATTTATTTTATGTTTTATTTTAAGCTTCAATCCGGATGAATTTTTGAATATTTAAAGATAAAGTTTATTGTAAAACTTTCTCTATTCTATTTTCAAGCTATGACAGATTTTGTTATCGTGTAAAATATAGTAGAAACAATATTAGATCTTAATGATCGATTTGCCAGAATATTTATTACGAATATAATTTCGTATGATGTTACAATAATATTTTTTAAATAACCATAGTCATTATGAAGGGATTTCATAGTTATCATTACTCAACAAGTATGATTAGGCTGAGTACGGAATCTAAGATCATAGCTATTCTATTATAAGCAACCCTTTCTGATAGGTACTTTATCTCGCTGTAAAATTTCATTTTATCGTTAATTATGTATTATTTAAATTTTTAAAAATTATAAATTAACCTGTGGTCTTAGAAGGAATAAAATTCCTCTGTTAAAAAGTATAGAACAATATACTAATCTATATAATACTAAAAGTAAATTTTTACGAGAAAAATATACTGCGAAAGTTTAAGCTACATTTTTAATGATATATTAAAATCTTTTAATCCGATCTAATTCAAAACGAATTGGTTTTAGTTCAGTTTAAGCAATGTTCGGGTGAAATATTATGAGGCAGTCGAAAGTATAAAAATTAAATATTTCAATACGCAAAGGATGAATAATTGGAATGGTCATATTATATTTCCCGACCAAACAAGCATAATAAATATTTATATACTCGTTCAAAATTTTAAGCTAACCACCGAATTCAGCTTAATAAAACGTAGAACCGACAATTGTGTTCGGGGACGCATTTGAATGTGGAGGACCATAAATCACACCATCACTACAATCGTACGCTCCCAGAGCAAACACGCCATCCGATAGGGCAAATCGATTTCCTCGCTGTGGGAGAACTGCGGGAGCTCATCCGTGACAACAATGCCAAGCATCGGCATCTTCTGGGTTTGTCCCACTGGGAATGATTCACGAGAACTCCATCCCTTTGCCCAATGCTCCTTTCCACGGAATCGTCCACTCCATTCTGACGAGGCAGCCTACATTTCCCTGCGTAACCTTCCACCTCCACGCCCTACATAACGTTCGACCTCCGGACACCTACTCTTTCGATTCCATCCATCCAATCTCTCCCGCTGCAGCCGCGGCTACGCCCTCCATCTTACGGGCTCTCATCTCGGGCCCCAACCACGCCCCCCCCCGACCACCACGCCTTCCACCCTTTCCCTTCATCCCCTACGGAATGCCCCCCCCCCCCCCTTCTGCGCTATTCCTTCGTTGCTCCATTTCCACCCAATGCATGTCCTCACTCCTCAAATATCGCTCCCCCTTCCCCACCTTACGTCACCTCAACCTGGTTTTCAAGTGACCATTTTATGCCGAGTGACAGCTCCATGGGTTTTTCAGGTGCTTATAGAACGGACTCTACGTGGGCTTTCGACGATGGCTGCTGTCACTAGCATTACCGAGCTTCAGGATTTTTTTCGGGATGAATATAGGCTTAACGAGCGTTTTATTCCAACGTGAATTGCTCATTTCTACGTGTGTTACGTAAATTTTGAGTAGCACGGTGTTCGAGCTTCAGTTTCTTAAATTCTTTTGTTGTACAGATGGTCCTGAATTGGAATATTGGTCAATAGATTTGGTATTACTTGGTTAATATCGATAGATCTAAAACACGAATAGATAGATCTAAAAGAAAACTACGTTAAAGTTCTAACGTAGAGGCGACGAATGGTAAAAGTAAGGAAAATATTAGGCTTACTAAGAGGAAGGTAGAAAAGTATTTCGTGCAGTTTTTCATGAAAATTAAAATTTATGAAGTTATAAAATATATTGAAATATTTTATTTTGAAAATTATCTTTAAATTAAATGCATAATATACAAATAAGATACCTCCTTTCTTGATTTATGAATGGTATACTTCGAGACGTAAACTATAATAGGAAGTTTAGCTACGTAAGAGCTACCACCGGGCCTGGTGCCTATTTGCAGTTCTAAAACGCAATAAATAAATAAAATAGATAAACTTCGAAGGGAAGAGGGTTATAGTTCTACTATTTCTGAAGGAGATTGATAATTATCTCAATTGGGGCTGTATGCTAAATCTCCTGGACTAGTATATTTACTTATAAATGTACCGAAAGAGCACAAAGTATTTCAAAAAAAAATTCCTTATCTAACGCTACCATCTACGATAGGAACGTGTTCATGTAAATGGATTTCCATTAAATTGAATTATTTTAATTGTATCTTCGCCTAATATCTTTAAGCTAATGCGTACTGAAATATGGAATAAGAAAAATTGACATTTGATCTGTCTATCGTATTTTCTACATCATTTAAGGTTTTTGTGTCATTAGTGTACAGGCCTCAAGTATACGATCATTATGTGACTCTGGCAAGGAAGGTCTCACTTGATTGATTCATATACATTTGCACTGTGAAAGAAGTAATATATCCAGTTTGTGGAACACGTTGCTCTCCTTGACGTTATTCTGAGCCCAACCTATCTTTCATAAGATTTGCTCTTTTATTACAGTTTTCTCAGGAATTCCACAAATGTGGTTTTCTTTATTGCCCAACGAATGGAAGTTTGGACCTCCACTCTCTTTTTCGAATCGCTTTTAAAAATTTCGTTTACGGCTTTTATAGCTTAATTATTGCCATAAAAGTCGATTTTCCTCACAATTATAAATGAGGTTTTTTGGAGCAGAGAGAAAAAGTCGTATCCGTAAACTCGAGATTCTTTTGTTTAAAGAGATATTAAGAGTTATATCAGATTTTAAATGAACACATAAGAAAGTATTCAATTATCATTTAATTTTAAAATCTGCATTTTACTACCTTCACTGGCGAATTAAAATGCCGTAATGAAGCATTTAAACAAAAAATACTTCATATTTTTTCAAACTTTGCAACTCAGTTTTGAATTTTGTTTTATAGTGTGAGAAACTGTTATAATGCTATTAGCTACTACAATTCGAAAGAATATTTAATGGAATGATTTTTTTGATCATGTGTAGAGTGGAAATTAACTATTCGATTTATATTTCCTTAGCCAATACAAAATCGATGTAAGGCATGAAATTTTATTGTTTAAATAAATTTTATATTTTTTCAAAGGATGAAGGAATTGACTAACATAAAAATCGGAAATAAGAGCTAATTTACTACTCGATGTCATTTATTACTTCCTCCTTCAATTTTCTCACCTGTATGCTTTTCTCATTCTATCTGCTTTCAACAGATAGTTCTCATTATTTCAAGCGACGTTATATTTTCATAAATTGCACCTGCATACGCTATTAGCGATGCTTTACCTCGGACGTTTAATTTAAATAAAAGCATTTCGCCACCGTTGCTTTGATATCCTCGCAAGACGTGTTTATGGTTGAACGGCCACGGCGAGGAGCCCATTTATTAAATGCTACAATAAAGCGGTCGGAGGCGCCTTTAACTTTGCCGACATGGTGACTTCTTTTTTGCTGGCGGATCTCAGGCTAGTTCCATCGAGCGAAGAGAGAATAAATCTTTTGATCCCATTTCTTAGAATTTGCTCGGATATTTTTATACCACATTTCATCTTCTATCCTCTATTATTCTGAAAAGCGTGGTTAATTTTAATGTTGCGTGATAATTGTTATTGTAAAAATATATAGACGAAATGGTGATGATATAGATGATGCACGGACAGTCTACATAGGTTCACAAATGTATGTAACTTATCAGATAATATTGTTATGATCATAAGGTGAAGTGGTGCATATTTCGCTCACTAGTTACTGTCACTTATTGCGAACATAATACCTGATTGCTAGTCATTTCCAGAAAATATTCTTTAATCAGAAGAACAAGCTTTAGAAATTTGCTATAAGCCCGCAGGCAGTTTCGATTTAAGAGGGAATTTCATAATAGACAACCGAAGTTGAATGAAAAGGTCACAAACATAATGGTATGCCATGGGAAAGAATTAGCACTGGAAGGAATGCAAAATTTCGCGAAAGAAAGCCGAAAAGGCCATCACGTCGCGTGACATTTCCCGTTCTTTTACCTTCACAAGAAGATAGCACGCGAGAAAAGATGGAGACGGGTTCTATCACGCGAAACAAAGTCCACGAAGTAAGTCGAGTTTCCTGAGGGTTCCAACCTTTCGCTTCAGACGCCTTCATCAAAGGCACACAATTAAAGACGGGGCACAAACCAGAATCCCTCTGTCTTCAAAGAGCATTAGAAAACCGAAAGAGAGGCATTTAATAGTCTCACCGATGATGGGATCATTTGAAACCAAGGCACATCCAAGTCTCGACTTCATCAACAAATGGCAGCATCAATTTCGAGTCTCAATCGTCGCGCCATTGTTATGAAGTCGTAGCATTCCTCCTGAAGACGGCGCCACCGTAGACAAAGAGAGAAAATACGCGGAGAAGTAGAAGAGATTTGGTCCGGAATCTGCCTCCCTCTTTCCATCTTGCGGGGTTCAAAACCTCCGTAGGAATCCCGCTAATCTTTCGCTTAAAAAATTACCCCCATCCATCACTCAAAGTTGGAGATTCATCGGGTCGTACCTCCTACCTGATCGAGTATAAATATTGGGAATGAAATATTCGCTTCCGACTTTTAAAAGGGCCCCCGGCTATTTTTCAAACTCCTCCTGGATGCACCGCCCGCGGCAGCGCAGCGGTGGCATTAATATATCGGTTCGATACATCACCCGCGATGCGAGCGCAACGCCCACCGCCTTGAACGACCGCCCCGAGGAAGATTCTCCGGAGGCCTTTTTGCATCAACCGATTCCTCTCAGGGGCCCGAGGAGAAGGGAAGCGGAGGAATCCAACGCCCTGGCCCCCGGGCACATCATCACGGATCCCCGCTTAAACATTTGCCCACCTTGGAGAGCGGGAACCGAATATCCAATATTACGGCTTGCAGCCTCATCCTGTTCCCTGAGGGAATGGCTTCAACCCTTTCACTTTGCCATAATGAGGGTACGGGTCGTAAGGTCGAAGCACGTAGACGATTAGGAACAGTAGGAGCAATGTCATGGTGGATGTGTCAGAACCACGCAAACGAGGCCCGGATAATCGAGTACTTTATACGGGCGTTGAAGTCTCCAGCCGTTTATTGTACTAATGTTGCAATCGGTGGGGGTTATTAGGATTTATTTGCATAAATTTGAAAAGTTTAAGTTAGGCAATGCTTTATTTGGCTGGTTTATATTCCTTTCATCATTACATTGCTTTAGAAACACTATATGATATTTTTGTCTTATGCTATGCAACGGGGAAAACATTTTTAAGGACAAGGCTCATTTGTTCAGTTATTCATTACGATTTCTTCAGAGTTAGTAGCAGTATACAGATATATTGCTTTACCTTTAAAATAAATCGATTTTCATAATTTATTTAGATTAATATTTTAAAGCTCACACTTAGTTTTTTTTTACCATACCGAAGGATTCAATATCTCTAGCAGGCTTCATCGTCATCTTGTCTTTAGAGGTATAATTTGTCTTTTCCGTGAATTTAGCGTAAGAAATTAGTGATGATATCTACAAATATGATTTAACTTACGTTGGTTTATCTTCGTATCCTACTAATTTTTGGAGTATAAAAGGAATAACTTCTCCTAAAATAAATATGTGGATAGTCGTCTTCGTGGAAGCTAAATGAGAATACATATAATGAAAATTCTAATGAAAATACTGTAGTTTCATTTCTAAAACGAGTATAAAAACAGTTGTGAGTTATAAACATAAATTTTTGTGTTCTATCGTTGTCTTAATTTAGTAGTGAGGCCACGCCGAACGTTTTTCACTTCGAATACACCTGTCATCTTATTTTCAGGATATATTTATGTGGTTACGCTTCCGTTACTATGGACCAAATAGATGACTCCACCCTTTGCGTGTATCGTCTTACGCAATTTATCTTTGAGACGTTAGATCCATAAGCCCTCGGGAACGTCCGCATAAAGTTATATTTTGGGCGTCTCCGGGTTATTCCACGCCAACTATTCTCGTACTGGTTCAGCAAGCGTAGTTCAACAATAGCATGTTCAATTGAATCAAAGGAAAGACTCCTGTCACCTATAATTTCCAATTGAAATTAAAGTTCAATTCTGTTTAGAAACAAAGTAATGATTTACAAATTGTTAGGAGTATGCTGGCATTTTATAATTATAATAGAAGCACTTATCAGTTTAAACGATTTTCTAGTAAGAATAGCGTATTTTTATCTCTCTATTTTTATTTGCTTGATAAATAGTTACGCACACTTATTCTAATTATTGTTATAGGCAGCTTATTGCGTCGTATGGTATCATAGATAAAACTATAACCGATACGCATCATTGGACTGGAAGGTAGCTTTACAAAGTATTGCATGACTACAGCATTCGTGTAAAGTGCGCGCATTAGGGTGTATAACGCAAACATTTCTCCGTTCAAGCACCGTGATTATTTACATCTAGGATTTCTTGCGTTACCTGCGAGAGATTCTCAACTCCGTCTCTTTCGGTAGCCACGGATCTATACCATTCACTCAAATCCGTAAAAGGGCAGGGCTGAGGGTTGTCCACGATCTCTCAGCGGTGGCTCGGTACGCGAAGCAACCCGTTCCGAAGGAATTCAACCCTGTCCAACTCATAAATCCCCACGCTGCTGACGTATTTCACTTCTTGCACGCGAAGATTCTTGGCGCACATTCCTCAAAATTAGAATATTACACGGGGATATTCCTCCGGGGGCAGATGCGCTGACTCAGCGACCGATAAATCCGCTAAAGTTTTATCCCTTCAGTCGGTGATAAAATAACTAGATCCGGTTCCATCGCGTCCATATTGAAAAGCGAGGTTGCGAAGGAGACGTGGGGAGCGGTCTGCACCCGCTGAGGCATTCATCCATATTCATCTTTCCTCAGAGCACTTTTCTGTTACAGCAGCTCTCTCTCTCTTCGCAGTCTTTGTTTATTTTATTCCGAGGCCGAGCCATTGGAGTTCGAACGCGAGCTTAACTTATGATGGTTAAATTTGCATTCGTCTTTCTATTTTAGAATGGGAACAATAGTGAAGAGAGCGAGATAATTTTTTCGATTGCTTTGAATGTAAACTCCTGTTGGTAATTGTTATGTTTCATTTTTCATTTCTAGATTTATACTCCTGCAGTGTCTGGAATCTGTTCATTTTTAAAAATGATGCATTATTTTCTGGAGTAATATCTCTATAAAACTCTATATGCATAGGAGAAATGATCTTGATTTTCAGTAAAAGTCTAGTTAATAAATTCTGCATTAGTTATGGATACAAAAATCTTGTGGAGACGTTTTAAGAAAGGAACATTTTTAATAGCTGGAGTTTGCTGTGAGTTATTTATTCTTATTCATTCATACGTTAACAGAACTGTTCACTACGAATTTATGTAACTTTTATGGTTGTTTATTCATGAATGAGAATATTATTTACACATTTCCATATCTTTTCTATGAAAGGCGATTTATTTTTTATTTGAGGAGCTAATGCAATGCTCTGCGAATATTTTAATTCCACCCCTTCATCTTTCCCAAGGGTATGATTTCGGTAGCTTTGCAAATGATCGCTGAAGTCCTCAATTACCCTCTCACCATTTTAAAAAATCCACTCATAAATTATCCAAATAAGTTCATTGGTAATGAGATTCAATAACCTGAGCGAAAGAATCAAGAAGTCTAATTCCCTTTCGCAACGCTTAGATTCGATAATGGCACCGTGAAAATGTTAACTACTCTCTTATAGAGTCCATTTTGGTTCACCTCCGAGGTCTATATTCAACAGATTCCCTTCCGAATAGTTTATTCCGATAAATTATTTATGTGAGCGTTTTATTGCCTCCGTCCTTATATCGAACAAGATTTTCCCACATCTCCGATTCCCATCGGCTCGCGTGGCTCAAGATGGAACGGACCTTCTCCGCTGTCATTTGTCTCAATCGGGCGTGGCGTGTCTGTCACGTGACCCCCACGCGGTGCTCCGTTTTTCCACAAACCCCAACAAAAGGCCGCGTAAATCCGGAGGTTGCAACCGGAAAGCTCTTCATCACCCCGTGAATGATATTTGCCCCGAAGACGCGGCGTGGTATGCGATGCAGACGGACGATCCCGGCGGTAAAAAATGCGGCCGCGAGATTTACTCGTCCAAAGTAAGACATTAAGATGCGTTTTAGCTGGTTTTATGGGCGGTCGGGATTCGAAAAAGCAGCAATACATTTGTAATATGCCCTCCAAGAGGCCGGATGCGAAGGGGTTGTTGGATTTAATGTCGTAACTGCGTAGCTAGAAAATTTCAAGAAAGAATTTTTCCGAGGAATCGTCTCTGGAAAATAGTTTTTACCCTCGAGGGATGGCTAAGCAGTGAGAGAATTATGGGTAAAAATTTAATGAAAATTCGTAAGATTCCGAGGTATCCGGAAAGGCTGTCAATATATAAATTTATAGTTGGGTTAACAACGGTCGAGCAGTAGAAACAGGTGTAGATTTATCGAAGAATAACGTTGGAAGAATGTTTATCGAGGAGTATTCAGTTTACTTTTCTTTCGCGAACTCATCGATAAAACTTAATGGTAATGTTCTGGATGAAACTCCCGACAACAGCAATTTTCTTTAATACATAGTTTCTAAAAATGTTCTGGTTATTCTTTTTACGATTGCTAGGAATGATAGAATAATGCATCAGATTGTGGCAGTGAAGCTAACATTAGTTGTGTATCTCCAATCGTAAACGCACCTATCGTTAAATATCTGATATCAGGGAAATTGATTTACAGTATCATTATCATTCGTATAGAACCGCTCGTAATTTACGTTTGCCATTAGAATTATTATGACGGGCGTTCAATTTGCTTACGTATAATCAATTTCTTAGCTCATGCTGGGGGCGGAATAAATTGTTGGGGCATTACATGCTGAGGTTCAATCGACCAGCTATATCTCGCGAACGATAAGATTGAAGTGAAGGCCTCTACTTATATTTTCGTTTTTCTATTAATGCTGTTAAAAATAATAATAGTAGCCTTGAATAATCCAGTAAAGTGTAATGATAAGCCTTATGAGAAACTTCAACTTTATCTGATGCAAGTAATCAATAAATCGAAAATAGTAGTATAGTGCTGTAATATTTTCTTGTAAGGATCAATGCTAATGCATAGGAAATGCAAATTAAGAATTTTCTGTGTTGAGAATTTCATTTTCATCAACCACGATTGGCATTGTATTCGAGCAAATTTTCTTGCAATGTAGTTAATACATCTGGTCCATATGTTCGGCTTCTGTAGATTCATGGAGAAAGGAATGTTTTCTCGTACGTATCTCTAACAAATCAATCAGAATAAGAAAATATTTTCCTTTGTACACACGTCGCGAACCTAATCATATAAAATAGAGAGCGGACAACAATGGAGAATGTTCGATCAACACGCACACAATGTTTAACAATATCCAGGCGATGGTAAGATAACGAGTAGAGGCCAAGCCAGAGATCGTGTCCAAAGCAGCCTGTCTTCGTCCCATTGTATGCGATCTGCCCATTCCTATCTAGGAAGTAAAACTGCTTCAGATAGGAAGGTGTCAAGGGTCAGACGAGCAGAGCGACAGGATAAAGGCCTTTAGACCGAAAAATCCGAAAGTCTTCCGCTGTCTGCATAATCCGCTTCGAGATCATAAACGCCCACGGTTCTTTCTTCCTGCACTCATCTCTTCCTTTCTCCCGCAGCTCCATCTCTCCCGCCGACCCCTCTTTCCGATCGGAGATGCTGTCAATATCCCTCGCGGCCTTCCTTGGCTTTATTCCCGATTTTCACTCCCCCCGTCTGCGCAAAAATTACCGGTTGCTCGCATATCGACGCTGCCTCAAGGGAGTCGTGATCAGCCCTCTTCGTCGACCTCTTTGCATTTCCCTTCTTCCTCACATCTTCCGCTGCTCTCATGAAACGTCGGCCGCATGATTTCTCGCATCTTGCATAACTTTATCTCGTCCTAAGATCTGGGTGACTTCCGAGCGTCTCTTTTCATATCCGGTTTGGTTTTTCACTGCGTTGGTTTTGTTGCTTCCCGCAGTTTCGTTCCGTCGAAATTTATGGTCCATTTCAGTTAGCTTTTTAGCATCGCGGCATCTTTGCCGTCTTTCTTTGTCCTCTATCGAGTTTCGCCGATTTTCTACGGCTCCTGATGGATATCTGATGCTACCGCGATCTAGCGTGCGTTTTTGTCCCGCGAGAGCATCAGATCCAGAGAAGTACTTTGCTATGAGTTTCTCACGGGATTTTTTTCTATTGAGAGATGGAATGTGGGATGAGAAAGAAATGATGATCCTCCATATACGTAAATTTATAGAACTAAGAAGTTCCAGAAGCGTAGAGTATAATGCGTTTTGGTTAAGCAATAACAATTTGTTTAGATGGTTTAATTCAAATTTGTATTACTTACCCCTTCAAACATTATCGTGTTTCACACTTTTTAGCTAATGTTCCTTGAAATGATTTTGTTTTGTTATTTTCCCCTCTCAGTGTTAGGTTGTTTTTCTTCCTATTCCCATTGCAAATTTAAGGATTTAAGGTTCCAAAAAGGAAAAAGACTTAATTTTAGTGCAATAAATCAACAAACAATCAATAAAAGGTTGCTCTCCAATAAAGTAGAATAGTATTGAGTAGCTATTGAAGAGAAAATAATCAAAATAGAGGTGAAATGTACGAGGTATTGTCGAATGTACCTCGCAACTACATTGTAAAGAGCTCTAGGTAATAGAATGATAAGGAATTCTAGTTTAAGTACTGTAGGAGTTTGTAAAAGTTTTGTTTTCCTTTCCTGTTTTCACGTTATCAAAAGATAAACGTAAATGGGGTGTGTATAATGGGTCTAATCAACGGGTTGTAAATTTAATTTGAAGAATGGACCCAGAGTAATAAATAAGCCATAAATCGATCCCAAAGATCATTTTACGAGTAAGAGTTTCGTAGTGTAATGGGGAAAGTGGATGGTCGTTTCTGGAAACGTTTGAGTACAAATTACGCCAGAGGGCAGATTTTTGTGGACAGAACCGGTCAGCATTCAAAGGAATCATTATCGTTAGTTCCTCAAAGGTCAAATATATTTTGTCTTCAATTCTCATAACAAATTCTATATTTATTTCGGAACAGAAATAGTTATGTTTCAGTTCATTGGGTTCAGCTATATATATTCACCTTCATAAGGTCATATTCAGTTTTGGACTTATGATTAGACAAGGTGTATTAGGTGATTTTTTTATAATGATCGCTTCTCACTCAAGATGTACGCATAATATTTTCAATGTGACAGAATTAAGTCGAAAACCACTGCAATGTAAACTGAAATAATTTAAAAATTAATAACCAGAAACTCTTAATGAGCTTGATATTAAAAAGCAAGAAAAGCGTCATCAAATTTCCTACTCCACTCAATAGAAAGAACAGTCCGATCGTTCGTTATGTTTAGATTAATTAAATACAGTGTTTTAAGTTCGACATCTATTTCTGTAATTGAATACGTCAGTTATAAAATTTTAGGTCTGAACATATAATGCCTAACGCTACTTTTTCAAAATAGGCTCATTTCATCATACATTGCTTTGGTGATCGTTAAATAAATAGAACAATATAGATTATTTGATAAATTTATATACATCTATATACTTTACACTAACGTTGATCAACTCATATGTTCATAAACAAATGTTATCTAGGCCAAATAATATATTAGAACGCCAACGTATCTCCTACAGAAGAGAAAACAAAGTGGACCCATAGTTGGGTGGGCATTAATAGCTTATTATGCTCCCATGAAATATTTCTATTAAATTTATTGGGAACTAGGAGGTAGGAAAAAACCCGATTTCCCTACCCGGACGGTAATCTGGGGCTGCCATCACAAGATAGCTCATCATTTAAAGAATAGGAAGTTAATGAATTATTTCAAAACAAATAGCCGAGGCTTTTAAAATCCTCCCGAGGATTAGCAGGACGTAAACTCCGGACGAGATTTTTTTTCCCGGAATAATTAAGCGTCTCGGGGCATCCATCGTGGAGCGGTCACCCGTGGGCATCGCCACGTGGACAGCCGAGGCGACGTCAGGCTCTTAAAGACGCCGTAATGACGATATAGAGACGGCCGAGCACCTCTTCCCGCTCCTCCCTCCATTAAAGTGACATAATATAAAATCGCCCGATACATCATCGTGGAAAGGGGTCGCAATGGCAACAGCTTTCCGCTCCTTTCCCCCAAACATTCGTATCGGGGAGATTTTCCTCCGAGGGCAATCGAATTCGGTCAACTGGTAACCAATTGGGGGCGCCGTTGCCTCCGGCAGCAGCGGCGATTATGCAATTCAATTCCCCGTCGATCGGATTCGCCCCGAGTGGCCTTTGGGCAGGAGGAGGATGGGGGGCCCTTTTTTTATTCGGAGGCCCTGAGGTGGGGAGCGAAGAAGGGGGACAGGTGGAGAGATTAGGGTGAAGAGATGAAGGGATGATTTGAAGGAATGGGTTGTGTGTATGAATGGGAGGAAATAAATCTGTGTGTGAGGAAGGTGTAGTTTTGTAGTTGCTTGTTCAAACGCCGGGGATCTAACGTGGATTTGATGTGATCAAATAGTGAAAGCCGAGGAGGAATGTGTTTTCGTACACGGGTATCTTTTGTAAATTATTCCTCATTATATACGCATCATAGAACACGCTGTACATGAATGCTGATTCAGTCTTTAAATATATAAATGAGGAGGAGTTGTAATACGGAATGGACAGTGTGAAATATGTTTTGAAGCTGGATTCATTTGGCTTTTTCTTTCATTCTGGTTTTTACCTTAACGACCTAGTAACTAGGATCATAATGTTTGATATGTCTCGTAACGAAATATGTCTTGCATCGAATTAATAAATCAATTACATTTAAGTGATTAATTAATAAACATTTTATTCGATCCTGCTCATTCCCTATTCTCAGACGTAATTAGCTTTTACAAATGTCGCATATAATTATATAAATCTGCATGTTTAATCAAGTGCTAAGATTAACTATTTAAAATATCGAAGTGGAAAATTTTCGCAGATATCTTTCAACTTTTACTCATCTTAAAAATGTTCTTCGAATTTATCAATCTAAAACCTTCCCCGGTAGCTAACTAACATTTCCAAAACGTCATCAACTGAAAATTAAATAGTGATTACATTGAAAGACACACAATGCAAGTATCGGGTGTATTTTCCCGTTAATTTCTGAACAAAGTGTATAATGGAAAGAGAAGAAAAACCATTCGTGCAATCTAAAGAGATGCTGGTCTCAAAAATCTCTCCAAAGGCGTCTATAAACTAAAATAGGAAGGAATGCATAGTCATGACAACGTTAATTATGAAATGAAAGGCCGTAATGGGAGGAAAGTGGAGCAAATGGAATTAAGTCTCGAAGCCTTTGAAAGTTCAGAGGTATTACAAAATTATCACGGTTGTTCAAACTGCCCTAGGAAGAATATTGCATCTCTCAGCTTTCGAAGAATGTCAGCTGCTTAATTTCCGCCTTCAAATAGAACGGATCTACCGCTTCGAAACGTATCAGAATAGATTTCGAAATGTTTGTGACTCTAGGAATCTATTTTCTAAGTTTCTCTTTTCTAAAGAATCAATTTCCTGTCGACTATTTCCCGTTTTGTTCTCTGATAATCAATTGAGACTGTGTATTATAAATATACATTTGAAAGAGGAAGGGCTACAAAAAACGCTGTTTTTTCATTGGCATCAGTTAAATTGAATTTTTTTACGGATCGTAGAATGATGGAATCTTCTTTGACAGAGTTCTAATTTTCATTAAAAAATCTCATCAATTTGATTAATATCAATACTTAAAATATTGTATAAAGTCCAATATTATGGAAAATAATACTTTCAAGGATAAAATGAATGATCATCATCACTGATCATCTAATCTGATGAAATATCAACGAGTCTTCTATCGCCGATGTTTCGTATTTAAGTTCTGATTAACTAAATTTTCTACAAAGGTAATGATCCTTTTTGCGCATTCGTTCGTATTCTCTTTTAATTTTCCAACAAAAGGATATTTTTGATGAACTGTGGAACAGCTGATACTCTATAAATGATATTCAGTAATAAATAACAATAAATGATAAATTAAAATTTAGATAAGATAAGGAAGTCCATGCAGTAGCTTATCGGGGCTTTCGAAACATTTAATTTCGTAACGATAATTTTCCTTGTATCTTCTCTGACGTCTTTATCTATTCATCATTACATCTGAAGTCGTTTGGTTGAAGTATGTTTACACTGAGTTGAGTTTAAGGATCGATCACGCGTTTTCCCAATCTACTACGCCACTCACGTAATTAATTGATGAAATTTTAAGGAGGAAAGCAACAGGTAGGTAAACTAGAGTCTCGGGGAACTACCAGTAAGCGGGAAAAGGCGCAAGGGGCGATGGTGGGGCGCGAAGGAGTGGCTCTGAGCAATGAATGAGCGGCGACCGGTATTAATTACTAACGAAATTAGGAAGATTAATTTTTCACCGAAATAATCTGTTATTTTTTTCGGGAGAAGGAAAGGTGCCATTAATCACCCCTCGTGTCCTATCTGGCCATTTTACTTTAAATATACCGGATATTTCTACATGTGGACCACCTACGTTAACGAGAAGTAATTCCTCACATTTAAGAGCAATTCAGCGACTTAATTTTTAGGTCGTAATTTTTTTCTCTGGTCCCATGCGACTTGGGCGGGCGTCGAGGTTTTTTTTCGTTCGCTAAGGGAATGCGTCGGCAGAAGGAACAAGGGAACAGAGCGCGTCATCTGCGAATCCAATCGATTCGGAATACTTTGCCGACTGAGGATGGGAAAAAATTCACTTCCAATCACCACTGCGCTACTCAGGTTTTTTGAGGTGTGCAATTTGTTCGGTATCAAAACCTCTGGTTGCAATTTCCGCGAAGACTGCGATGGAATTGGGGAATGAAGGCATTTTCGGTCACAAAAGGAAGTAGTAATGCCGAATTATCTGCGTAAAGAGCGATGAGGAGCGAGGTAATTGGAATTGCTCGGCTTTGGAATGGGGGTAATTTTTCCCTCTTTTAGGGCACGTGCTGGTATTCTGATAAGTGGTCTTATTTCTCCTCAAAGTGTATCGATTCTAAAGAGGCGTACGGAATTCCGGACGGGCTTGTTGGAAATTGATGTCAAGCGGTTACAAATGAACTGGTGATTATTTCGTAAGGGAGGACAGTCAAAATTATGGGATGAAAAAAGCAATGGAGGAATTAATCTCTTTCCTTGCATAATTAAAAGCGATTTGAGGGCTGATTAAATAATTCTCGGAATTTTCTTTAGGAACCCAAGAATTGTCCCTAGTAGTTTAAGGTAAACGTTTGTGGTTAGTTTTTCCATTTAGCGTCTGCATATATTAAAATTATACGTCATTACTCAAGATGAGACAGTTTAAGTCCGAGTGAAAAACGTCACTGGCTATCGGAATCATCTCGTACGTAGATAGATAGCTAAATAAATTTATCAGTTCCGCTTCGATTGAGTCTTTTTTGCTATTGGTAATAGTAGCAGTGAAGGTATTCAGAAAATATATTTCCCTTTGAATGTGGCTTTTAAAGATAGCCGATCTTCTATACAATTTCCATACTTTATGCTTGGATGCGCGATTTCATGAGAGGTTTTTAAATCACATACTCGTCTTAGAATACAAATAGATCCAACTTTTGAAGTAGATTAGGAATATTTATATTTGATTATTACCAGCTCTCATTATCACTTAGTTGTAACAAATTATTATTTTCCCATTTAAACGTATCATTATTCTCGATGATTTAACCATTTTCCTAAAAAAAATCTAATCTAAAATAAGCATATAAATCAAATATTGTTGCCGAAGTACGAATAGTATTAAGTATAATAATACTAGAAGTGTATTATACTTTTTCAAAAAAATCGAGCTCAAAACATGAATATTTGACGTCTTCTTAAATGTGTAATAAGTTAAAAATATCGTAGTTTTACCTTTAATAATTTCTCGTAAATTTCTTTTCTCTCCTCTTTAAAGAGATCTAAGAAAAAATATCTACTTCTCTGGTTGAGTAGATAGTGATAATATGCCTCCTTTTTTCGTAAGATATCGCAACCGTAATTTTAAAAGACAAATCTCGAGAAAATAGTTTTAGATAAACGTAAGGAAAATTGCCACTGTGGGAAATCCGAGTCTCCAGCACCTATCAACATTCCAGTAGATTGGATCTAATAATAGCTGCCAATTTTTCGCGCTGCTGATGATGGCCTGTCAGAGTACCAGTGGGATAACCAGTTTCCTGATTCCCCCATCTCGAGGTGAAGCTGCAACTTTAGACGTCATGCTCAATACAAATTCAATTTCTCCGTCACATAATTCACGGATGGCCCGGAGATATTCCCAAAAAATAATCTCGCGACGAAAAGAAACTAGCCGGATTCAGAAGCACTTCTCGTGTTTGCAGAGAAAAATTCGATCTTTTTTACGTCCCCAAAAAAAAAAGTTTTCTCAGCGCTGCGAACCCTCGTAACGACGAGCGCATAACTCATACGTGAGTGCCAAATGAATCGTTTGACGCGTGCAAATGCGCTACGTTTCTCACAAACACTTCCCTCGCCCAGGGAAAGGTATTACTCAGCGGAAATGAAGAAAAGGGGTGGATAAATGACAAATTCGTCCGAACGGCGAGAGGAACAGGAGGATGGGGGATTTTTTCATTCGTTTCAAAAGGCTCCCTGCCAGGAATTCGCCGAGGTAATAATCACATCAGGAGCGAGATTCTGTGATAAGATCCGATTGGATGGGAGATGGACACTTTGTTACGCCACCTGAATGGAGTGCGGGAGATAGTATAAAATGGGCCTTAAAAAAGAGGACCATTTATTTCGAACTCGGTATGCGGAGGCCCAATTCTATACCCCCGGTTCAGGCGATTATGACGCGAAATTAATCAGTAATCGAAAGCCGAAGTGGAGGTGTCCGCGCGTGGCGATTTCGATTAAATACCTTCGGTAGAATGGAAATCTTCTCCGAATACTGTTTCGGGACGCGTTGCGGACTTTTCCATGACGAAGATAAATGGCCTTTCAATTTGGAGCGAAGTTATTAAGTTTTCCGGTTCACCGAGGCCGGTTATCCTTCAACCTCTCCCAAGGAATAAGACTCAGTGAAAATTAGTCCATCTTGTTTACAGTTTCCTCCTAAAGATTGCGGTTTTTATGAAGCCAGCTCGCTATTAGTTTTCTCCGAAATAATGATATGTTATTATGCTCGGTTATTAATGTCGGTTTTGATAATCATCGGCTATCGTCCGTGGTTTTGAAAAGCTCCGGGTATATAAATGCGATGCGAGCACGAAAATAAAACGTTTCTGTAATTTGAGAGGGACAGAAGTATACATGGAAGTATTATTCGATTAATTTGTTTCGTAAGAAAACGTTCGGTTGCCTCGGATTATATATTGCTGTTATATTTTTATCGCGTATGAGGGTTATTGAATCACGTGGAATGTTAAGGAGGAACAAGTTCGAACGAGACAAACAATGGTTGATTTTATTGTCCATAATAACTGATAATATGGATGTGAAAATTGTTAAAAATTTCATTGATATTATCGGATCTGTATCCTAAAATGCATTTTAATTAGCATAGTTTATGTGAAGCGATATTTTTGGTAGCGAAGTCTGTAAACTTTAATAATGATGTTAGATATCGTCCATTATTTTATTCGTAAAATTTATCGAACCTATGAATCATCTGACAAATGTCAACAAATTAAAATAAGTACAGGGCGTGAATGAAAGTTTACTTTCCTTTTATGAACAATTATTTTTATTGAAACCACAGTTGAATGAATCAGCAGTAGTTTAAGCTCTAGTTGATTCGCTTTTCTGACGGCGACGAATGTTGTGCATGCAAGCCAAATCGATAATTCTATATTTTCAATGAACTCACCTGAATTAAATGATAGCAAGATAACGAGAAAGAAATTTTGTATCATTTAGACCTCAGTATTCTACGAAAACTTTATTCACTTTGCTTATGTTTTTATTCTGCACATTCTCTTTCAAGAGAATGGCTTCAACCGGATCCTTCGAAGAATGTTGTGTCGAACCATCTGAGTCAGTAAGCAAAGCACTTGAGAATGAACTGGAACATTCCTTCGATGACACGCATGAATTAACCCTAATTTTTGAGGGCATCCATCGAGGCTATTGTTGCAGCGGGTGCCGAAAACTGCTTCGTAACGAAATTTTGTCTAGAGGGGTACTCCGCTAGAAAAGTTACGAAATTCTATCTCGGACGCTGAACTATCTTGCGAAGCATTTAGTTTATTGCTCTTATAACAAGAGTTTAGCTAGTTTAATGTATTATTATATGGACTTCAATTCATTCCAAGTCATTTAGAGAGGGCGGATTTTCCTCACGAAACCGATAGAATGTTACCTTCAGCATCCGGGTGTTATTGGGCAATATTGGGCGGAGAAACAAAGCGTTCCGTCAATGTGGAAGGATCTGGTTTGGGTATCATTGGAGGAGCACCGAAGAGAATGCTTCGAAATAAACGGGTCCAGTCTGGGGAATAATCGGCACTACCAACTCCATAAGAAAAGGAGATCTGTGAGGAAAGATAAGAGAGATAGATTGTAGGACTGCGAGCTCCAGATGTTCCAACTCTCGGGGCGAGATTAGAAATCACAGCGGACGCTGGCACTCAGCCCTTTCATCTTTGTTTGTTATCGTTAGCTTCGTGCTGTGCTCTCTCAGGCGTTCGCAAGTGTGCTGCATACAAGGCTTACCTTAGCACGTGATTTCTTAATACAAATGAAGCGTGGTGGTTTTGAAATTCAAATAGGCTCTAAATGGGCTATGGGCTTCAATGATCTTTAAACGCTATGGAGATAGCTTGGATTCCACGCTCGATTTTAAGTCTTGCGAGTCGATGGCTGTATTTGTGACGATAAAAAACCAGTTTTTAATACTTATTGGTCTGGGTTGGAAATATATATATATATATATATATATATATATTATTACTGCCCGTAGCTTATCGCCCGTTAAAGTGCACCTAAAATCATTTTCTGAGAAAGACATTACCTTTTTATATTACATTTGCCTCAATAGCGATTTTCTAATAATTTAGATTAATGTGAATTCCATTGTCGTAGTTATTTTCATGGAGAATATTTAAATCAAATCTTTATACTCAAATTGAAATTAACTATGCATTTATAAAAAGTTGTGTTATAATTTTAACCATATATTTGGAATTTAATTTAATATTTTAATCCTTATTAATAACTTTCTAACTCTTCCAAAATATTGAATGATGAAAATCACATTGATATTTTAATCCGTCTGTATATAAAGGAAAGTAAATTAATTTAATTTTACGTTCGCTAGAGACATAGTAGTCAGCTTGGTGTTTGGGCAAAATATATGGCTTAATTTGTGTAATTCCTAATGTACTTAGCAACGATACAATATTAGGGAATTTAGGAGGAAATTTATCAGAATCTTATGAAAGTTATAATATATTTCCAGAGTACTTTCCAAAGTTTTAATAATCCGAGCTAAAAATTAAGGGAGAAGATATATCCTTCCTTTATAGATGGACGTCAATTAATAGGTTTTTTTAACCAAGGCCGTAGAAAACATTTCATCTATAAACATTTTCGTATTTGGTAAGCGAGCGTATACGTTAGATCTAAGAGTTTCTATAGCACTAAGTTAAATCTTCGAGGAAGTATTTTCTGCTATAAAATCACGGAAAAAAACTACCTCTCCAGGTCTCTTGCGCATAGATCATTGTCGTCGCAAAAAAACTTCCCAACCAGGTCTCGAATGCGTAAATCAAAATTCACTCGACGCGTCAGGGAGTATAAAAGTTGCCAGCAGTTGCACATTTTCTTTCAATCTGCAGATTGGTTCCTTTGTGTCGCGGGACAGGCTGATGAGGGATTCCGTGGCAAAAGTAATGGCATAATGGTCTATACCATCACTCGGAGGGGTCATTATAGAGCTCACACACGAGGGGGAATGACTCAACATGGAGGCCAAAGATTTACAAAGGAGGCCATTCCGCCCCCGCCTCCCCCATCCACTTACGACCCTCTACGCCCTTCCTCCTACCGCCGGAATCGGATGCTCGGTCTCCTTGATCTCCTCCATAAAAATCATTCTGGATTTATAGCCCGCGTGTCACAACCGTTGAAGAACACGCTTAAATCGTAGTCGGCTGCGCATTTCCGTGCCTGATACCGGCAATTTCGGCCAGATTAGAGGTGTGATTCTCTCGGACGAATCAATCTCAGTCCCCCGGAGATTGCACTCGATCGTAGCGGAACATTAGTTTCGACGGTTGTGTTGGAAAAACAACGAGACAAGGTTTTCTAAGAAATGACGACTTAATCGCAAAATTGATCGCTAGACGCGGACTGGAAGTGTGATTAAGTGGTCCTTTGGAAACCAGTCTCTCGTTATGTTTTCGGGATGGAATACGTTAGATACGGGCCGGATAAGGTGAGACTATAAGTGTTTGGAGCAAATGTACGCGATTTAAATAAGTTGATTTACTTATGATGAATATTTAGGTCATGTGGGAGTTGAGACGTTTATAGTACTGTATGAGGCTTGTAACCGATAGAAATGACGCTATTTGATGGCTTATCTTTTGACGAAATAATCTATCGAACGTCGTTGAAATATTTAACGAATTTAACCTTCCCTTCCACCTTTTTGATTTTGATTTGAAAGTGACGATTCCCAATTTCCTAATTTACCTTGAATAGTTAGTGAATAATCCAACCAATCTGAGTACCTTTACTGCGTTAATAGCTCGAGTGAATTGCCATTGCTCGAGGCATATTAATAGTCAAATCATAGTTTACACCGACAAAGATTAAGCGATATTTTCATCTTCATTGGCGATCGCCGCATCTCAAAGAAACCTATTAAGAAACTCGTCAATAATAACGTCAACTTCTGATTTATTGCCGTTCATTAGACTTTCACAATCATTTACGAGAAAACTTTAGTCACTCAAATACATTAGCTAATGGATTGAAGAAAAACTCGGCTAACGCATTGATGGCTGTTCGATTGTAAATTTTGAATTGATTGCCGGGATGCATCGTCAATGTGGACTCATAACTAAGATGCCTATCCTCGATGTTAATTACTCTATTCTAACTCTTTTATGGAGCAAAAAACCACGTTTAAAATGATTTTTTCCTATATTGCGTTGCAATTAATTTGATATTGAACAAATTAGCTTGATTTTGGTTTACTTTAATGGCTTATGACATGCCGCCAGTGAGAAAGTATCAAGAAAAAATCAAAACAATGTATCCAAAGGGCTAAACAAAGGAGTCGGAAAACCAACAGTCACTGCGGATGGTTTCAAGTCTTTTCGGCGCCTTACACAAAAACGTATTCATTGTATGTTTTCCAGCTTATCTGTCCATCAATCCTTCCATACCTACGTCAGCGCATTAATTCTACACAATATCAGACTCCTAATTACAGATGACTCAGCCTTGTTGAAGAGGTGCGAGTAAGGGATTGACGGAAGAGCTTAGGCATGCCATTAAACATTGACTAGAAACCTATTTCAATCATATTTATCTTGAGCCTATGAAAATGTTTTCACTAGTCTTCGATTGAGGAATAGGTTGTGAGTATATTGAACCGTCTATCCGAATAGATGTCAAAATTTGATTATCTGATCCGTCACCACTTTCTATTATATTCTTATCAAAAGCGACGATAGCTATAATTTGATGGATTTTAGAATTTCTGATAGTATTGAGGTTTTACCGTGAGGGATAGAGTGAACTGTCGCCACGGAAATGTGTGCGTGCATTGTCTTGGAGCGGAGGTGCTATTATCTCTCGATACGGGAGCATCATCAATTTTAAAGGACTTCCGACTCTTGTCTCGAGATTTAGAGACGTGTAGCTGAGTCAGGGGCCGTCGCTGAGATAATAAATAAAGGTAAGGCACGAAAGCTCCGGCCTTTTTTTGGGCAAATGCGCTCTCGGCAATCTCTAATGCCCTTGGATTAGAGTGTTTTAGTGGAGGATGCGGGCGGGAAGGAAGCTCCGATGAGACAGATGTAGCGCGGACGGCGAAGAGAGACGTCAGGCGTTGAAGTCTCCGGCAATGATTTCATTCGGAAGCGGTACCTAATGCGGTGTTACAGGCTGAAGTTCTATGCGGCGAATGAACGAGGGTAATGGAAGTCCTGTTCAACGTGAATGACAGCCGACGTGTCATTCTTAAAATTTATTAGCTCCGGATTGTGGCAGATAAACCTCAAGAGTGACATAGTTAGTTGGGTATCCGGAGTCAACCGGCGTCGCGTAGATATAAAATTTCTGATTTTATGTGTGTTTGTTTCTCATTGCGGTGAATACCCTCAGATTTATATTCTTTACCCTATTTTATTGGATCTATAAGATGAAATATTTGATATATTCCTGCGAAGAAATATGTGACTAGTATCTAAATATTATCATGAATCTCATAATAACATCAATATATTTTTCGTTCAATTTTTTATCATGAGTAATCGTAGTAATCGATTATCTATTATAGACTCTGCCATAAAATTATGAATAAGTTAATTGTTTTCCTTAGTAATTATAATACTGCTGAATTCGAAAGATTGTTGAATCATTGTTGAATTAGAACCAGGAAATATTACGTGACGTCTTCTTTATAAATTTGTACAACTTATTTATTATCATTATGACTCATAATCATCATCAAATTCTAATTCTAATTCATTTTTACTATCGCTTATTTTGAATTGAATTTAGATACGAGTAAAACTAAACACTAATATGATCAGGTTGCAAAAATGGAATTCCATTTCACATTTTAATTGAAAATGACAGTTATAAAATGTTATATTAGTCACGCTGTATCGCGAAATACTATTCTCTCATAAAGTATATCAGCATAATTCTTTATGGGAAACTTGATTAGATATGCCCATCAGTTTCGTCTCATCATCTTCGCTCTTTTCCGTGTGTCTCCTTCACCTCTTTCCTCATTATCTCCTTCTTTGGTGGTCCCCGTTTCTTTTCTATGGGCGAGGTGCATCAAATAATTCTTCGTGACGAGTGAGAAGATCGCGTAATTCTCACTCCCAAATAAAAAACCGGACTTTTTGGCCGTAGTCACTATAGTTGACGTACGGAACGGGGTCTTTTGGGGAGGTACGACGGGCGGAGAGATTAGGGAACCCTTCACTCTTTTCGGCACCCTCCTACGGTAATTCTCACCCAAAGTGCGCTTTTTTTACTCCTCTTTTAGTTCACGCTTCATCGTCTTCAAAGTATCACCGGGCGGAGCATTTTTCTCCCACAGCAGTTACGTCCGCGTTTTCCGAAACCTCCCATTTCCAGCTATTGTTACGTCGGACGACGATTTGTTCTTACGCTTTTTGTTCTCGTTCCAGAAAAAGGCGATTTGAAGGATCAAATGTCTTTTAAAGTACCGGTTCCATATCCGCAATAGATAAAATTATGGTTTTTCACGGCACGAGGATGTTTGGGATGTGTTTACAAAATCAACTGAGAAGTTCATACGGATCTTTTCTTCAAATGGTTGCAGTGAGATAAGTTTTGTTTATAATTCCCATGTTGTATTGTGAATTAATTGTAGTTTAACAAAGTAATGTATTTATATTCATGAAAATTTAAGCGTATAAAGGTTCTTTATAATTGATTTTTATTCGTATTTTGTCACTTGGGGCGCTTATTTCTATCCTAATTTAGTAGACATTTTTTTATTTGCGTATTCAATACGAATTCAGTAAACTATATCAAAAACTTCGTACTCTTTATGGTTATTTTAACTTATTTTCCATATTCCAACTATACAATCTCTGTATTTTCTCATCATTTCTTCATCGTAGATTAATTACCATACATTACATTTTAATTAATCGCATGTGTTTGAAGAATCATATGTGTTTGAGTGTAAACAGCCCATGGCTTTACATCATCTACAAACATTCTTATCTAATTACCTACGATAATCCTCATTCAATATTCCTCATCAAACGGACGAGAAAATCCGTCCATTATCCCTTCTCCTTAAAATTTATAGCTTCGGTTTTAGAAAACTACGCAATATTTTTATTTGTGGCAGATTTATGGTAATTAAGCATAGGAAAACTTTCCGCACAATTACCCGAAGAACGGTTAATTTTCCCGAGTGCGATGAATGGTCTTTTAGCGCTGGAGAGAAAATGGGATCTCTGAAGTACGGGATGTCGCACAGCTCCCATTATTCCATTTCACCGTACGCTAAATAAGTAAGAGGATTTCCTTCGCCGTCGAGCTTCCTTGCCCGTAAGCTGCCTTTCCCCCAGCGTACACACACATCCCTTGAGTGGCGCCTCCTCCGCCCGGGGCGGAAAATTCCTCCGCGTCCCCTCCGGACTCCCTCGATCCCTGCGGATCTGCAGAACGCCTGGTGCCTCTTCCCCTCCCGCATTACCATACCCGTCCTGGCGACCGCCCTCCCCGCTAATATCCACCGGCGTCTCCCGTCGACTTCCGCGAAGATGATGAAGAGGTGACTAATTAATACGCCGTTTCTGCGGCACCATCGGAGAAAAAACGGCGTTCGGTGAGGCGGAACCTTGTCCCTCGCCGTCGGTGCCCGCAGCGCAGAAGTGCATCGAAATGTGTTTCTCACGTCCCTCGTTTTGACATACCGTGGCAGATTCCTTTCGGAAACGGAGATTCATGTTCCCGGAGACGCTTTCCGCGCTGATTTCCGTGTAATTCGCGTCTCGCGGGACGACCCCCGAGGACTCCTGGAAGACCGCCCCGAGGAGTCCGCGTTTGCCGGGATCCTGGCGGATTCGACGAACACGGCTTTTACATTAGTTCTCGATGGTATGCGTGTAACGGTGGTCGGCTCAATTAGAGAGACCTTCTGGGTTTCGTTTCTGGGATGTGTTTTCGTGCAGCGAAGCATTACGTTCAAAGCGACGGAAGTCGTTCGGGGATCTTGCAAAATTTCTCTCGATGGTATTATGACAGGAAATGGGCAATGGGGCAGACGTGTTAAAATCCGTAAAATGTTTACAGAAATTGATGATTTTTCCTCTTTTGTGGAATGTTTTTCACAGAGTGTGTTTTTTTCCTCGTGATGAGGTTAATTGAGGCATTACAATGTTTATTAGTTGTTTTTATGCTCTTTGTGTAGTTTAGGATATTTCATAATTTTTTAGTGTCTACGGCTTCTTGAAGGAAAAAGCTAATTCTCCTGTTCAAATTGAACATTTATTGAATGTGATTTTTATAATTTTAATTACTGATACCTCATTCATTTTATTTAGATAAGTATAAGTTTTACTTCGAATGCAATGAAATTAAATATAATAAATAATATATCGTTCTGGGTTTCTCTCGTTTAACATCGTCAGCTTAATTCATTTTATATTGAAAACCAAATATTGCTGAATATGATAAATTGAACGCAAGGATTTAAAATGAAGTAATTTATATTTGATAAAATAATCAGTACTTTCTTTATCTATGCACATAATTTTCAGACTCGTTTATTTCATTGAGAACGTTCTGGATATGTCCAACATCGACCCTTTCACGCGATTTCATCGATACTAGGACAAATCAAAGATTGATTATGGAACAAAAACCAAAGTTATAAATCACGTCTATTGAAATTATCATACTGATTCTATTATGCAGCCCACATCCATTAAGTACGTGGCGGATTGTAAAATTTTAATCAGAGGAGTGCAAAAAGTAAGCTCGGTTGGTTACGTCTTATTCCGTGAAGCCCATATGAAAAACGCTTCCTTCCTCGCAATGAAGAAGCCGCAAACGCGGAGCGCAGTTAATAAATTCATAGCTCATGAGCATCTGGGGAGTCTTCATTCCTTTGTGTCCCTCTTCTGAATCTGGAAGCGAATAGTGAAAGGAGGGTAAGGGAGATCAGTGAGGCGTATCGGATTCAATGGAGTAAGAATGCTCAACACAGAATTAAAGGAACTGAGAGAGGGAAAATGAAAAATCGAAAGGAGTGAGTAAATCAGAAAGTGAAAGGTGCCTGGGGTCCATTTTATTCCTTGTCTTACCGTTTTTATGAAGTTTGGCATCGCTTAAAGCGCCACTTTGTTTGTAGTGTAAATAAATCAGAAGGAAGGTAAAGGTTTTCTTTTTTTTTGACTGAGCCAGAGTAGAGAAACACTTCTCGTCATGCGTTGATACCTTCACTGGCTGAAATTAATGTCTCGATAAAAATTTATGCGAAAATAAACGATTAAATACTCTAATTAAAATCCTATAGATCGTTAGATTAATTTAGAAAAATATATATGATGAATGTATATAATACGTTTATTTACGAACTTAACTATTAAATGATGTATTGCAAAGTCTATGGTGTATCGAATCTGGATGATACTTTTTCATCATCTCCTCTCAGACAAACGTATGTCTATGAAATACATTATTTTTTAAATATAAATTATAAATAACGAAATAAAGTATGTTAATAAGTATAAATCGAATGCCTTCTAGGCTCAAATTATTCCAATTTTTAGTAGTTGATTGAGTCTTAAGCTTTCTTCGAATATGTTCGCAAGTAAAGTCTTTGTTATTAGACTTTACTTGCAAACGGGATATGATAGTCATTCCGGAATATGTACGTAATGAATTTGTATCCTATATCCTGCGGACTCAATCCTTCTTTAATAATTCACGTAATAGAGATTGCAATCGAAGACTTGAACGAAAAAATAAATAATGGCTTTGAATTAACTCATGAATACCTCAAGACTTCTTCACAAAACTCAAAGAGACAGGAAAGGAAGTTTCATAAATGAAACGAGATTTTAAATTGTGCTTTTTGTACGGAGTCTTCTCACTTAAATGAGAAGAGTATTTACCATCCGTAATGAAGGCCTAACTCAATGAGTAAATTAACGGGTTTTAGTTACATCGAAGTGTATGGATAGGCTTTTATCTTAATTGTTATAATGATTAGATTAAATGAAAATAGAGATCAAAACAAGCTTAATATATTAGTGTCGTAATATACCAAGTTCACAGTGAAACCAGCGTTGTTCTGATCATAGTACAGGTTTACATTTTCAGTATAATTTAAAAATAAATCTCTTATAGCTGAGATTGGCTAATGCAGCTTTCAAGGATGGAGAAAATTCATATTTATGGAAATGGTTAGTGAATACGCAGCTGTAAAAAAGACGCTTCCATTGAAACCGGTTGTTCAGTATCGACGGCCTATATCTGCGATTCATGAGTGATGGATATGATATATAGCCGATGAATGGAAACTTCTCTTCTGAGAGTCTACTTCGTAAATCAGAAATAGCCAATTTTGACGTGGTTGATTGGGAAAACAGAAAAGTAGTTTATGTTTAAACTAACTTTTATATACTTATACTAACTCGATTTCTAATTAAACTGTGCTTATTTTTTCCCTAAGATTTATAAGTTATGCAATTTTTATCAATAGGAAAGAAAAAAATGTCCATAAACTCCGCTTACATAAATATTCAGTCATATCTTTGTATTTTTTATTTACTCATTGTAATAATCAGCCTTAATTTTTATTTTTGTATCTTAAAAGCTCTATTCATAGAGTTCATATATTGAAATATGCTATGAATTGTGTTCACATGACAATTATAGCCCATTTTTAATCTCGTGAATGATTTCATAAAAACCTTTTTCAAATGAATTTACAGTTAACATAGCTAAGAACGTATGCTTTTATCATTTTGCTGAGTTTTGCAAAACGTATTCTTCGTTAAAGGTATTTTAAGAATAACATCTAACGAAAAAAAATTTACTTGAATACGTTTCTATATGGAAAGCCATTTTACGAATCTTTCACATGATTATATATAATTTCATAAACTCTATTAAAAATAATTTCTCACCCTATTTCTATTTTCTCTCTTTCCTTACTCTCAGTTCATAAATTTCTTCTGTAACTGTCACTAAACCTTCTCTTGAGAGAGATAACGTTATTTCTTCAAATTCCACTCCTTCTATGATGCGATATGACACCGCTTTTTGTTCATCAGATTAAAGATTCAGCTATTTCCTTCATTTCGTTACTTTTGCGAATACTGAAATTTATGGGATAAAAGAAGATGAGCGTATTTGAGAAACGAAGGTATAGATAGGGATATTTTCCTTTAATATAGGAGAGAAATTTCCCTATATTTCTAATGCTTACTTTCTGCATCAATGCGTTATGGTGTAATTTCTTTTTCTGCATGGTAACAAGACGTAACTTTACATTATTTCTTATTAGAATTACCCGATAACATATATATTTTTTAAAAGTTTATTTTATGTTTCATCTCTTCACTGTATCATAATTTCATCATGAGCAAAGGAGAGTAAGATCGGTCCGTTCAATTTTTAATAATCATCTTCGTTACAAGAGAAGGATAATAATTTACTTTTAAGAAAAATCGATCCTCTTGTACACCGAATTCCTTCACATAATTGTAAGCTGCCTTATTTGGAAGTAGGGCACATAAACTAGTTTGATATATGGGAACCACGAGCCGTAGGATAGGAGGCCTTGATCTACCCGATTTGATTTGCATAAAATAAATCATTCGTATGAAAGTTTCCATTGCTTCCTCATAACTCATTTTTCAAGGGTATATCGGCTGTCATATTATTTTACGGCACTTACCTTAGCAGTCGTGGTTTTAATAGGGTAAACTTTTCTCTAAAATAATTCTTACGCTAACCGAAGTATTGAGCGAAATTCAGCGAATCATTTATAAATCTATTCCCATTAATTATTTAAAATTTTAAACGATTCTCAAGCTATAGCAAACCATCCATCCTTCTTTAATATAAAGAATTTATTAATGAGTTACTTTACAATGATGATCCAATTTGTGTTAGCACTTACAGAATTGCTAAATATGTATTTCGTAAAATTTATTATCAGTAAATCTAACTCCATATAATACCATTGATTATATTGAATGACTTTGAAACCGAATTGGAGGAAAAATATAAACGAAATTGCAAATATGTTTGTAGATACTACAGGAAGTTATTCATTAACCTTGATCCAATACCTTAAATCTATAATTTTAATGTTAATTACTTGAAAAATTTGTATCAGAGTATTAAGTTTCGCGTTTTTATTCTATAAATTCAGTTTCCAAAGTCGAGATCATATCCTGAGCTCAAAACCAAAAAAAAATTATATTAAATGGTCGTTGGTATGGTAACTCTTATATCTTAAGATTCGCAAGTCGTGGAATCACGATCTTCTCTCCAAAAAAAGAGAAAAAGATAAAGAGAGAGAGAAGAGCAAGATGAAGCGGATTATTCAGAACGCGGAGCTCCATAAGTATGTGCATGACGAGCGATAAAATTATGTCATACCTCACGTCGCAATTACAAGGCAAAGAAGTGTAAGAAGTCACTCGGAGTGACACGCAAGAGTACACGTGATTTGCAAGTCGCATATCGGACGTCCCCGCATTAGAGCATCCCGTGTTCTATGCAAATGGGGCTCTTGAGTGAAGTTATCTGCTCTGCTCGTGATTGCCGAGGGATTGACGTTAAAATACGGTTCTTGGGACCCACAGCGGCGTTTCATTTCTCTTATGCCTCCTAATGGGAGAATCGGAGTAATAGGTCGAAGTTCACGCGGACGTAAGAAAAAAAGAACGGTCCGCTTTTACGAACTCGGAGATGTATATGGTATAAGCTCACGAGCACCGTTTCACAAATACACACGTGAAAGCTATGCACAGGTGTTATTTTTAATACGAGCTTGTTCTTATCTATACGTAACGTATCCGATTCGTATCGGAAACGTAACGTATGGACTGGATGCGAAAATGTGGTTATAGTAAGCCGTGCGTAAGTTAGGAATCGGTTTTGATTGTTACGATCATGCGGTGAAAGTCAGCCATCTTCTTAAAGCGCCCCAGATCGTTATTTATTTATAATTATTAGATCAAGGACGAATAAATTTCGGGTTTAAAGTTTGAGATAGCGATCTGAAAGTGTAGGAGAAACATAGACGGCGTCTTTGTAGACTCGTTTCCATATAGGGGAGAAACATCTTGTGCAATTGTCGAGACCCGTTGGTATTTGTGTTACGACCAAAGCTATTATCTCATGCCTTCCATTTGTTTCAGACAATGTAACTATAATCTGCATGAGAGGATGCTATTAAAGGTTTCCCGGTTTTAAATACGTGTCTTGATCAAGAGATATTTTAGACCGCTTATCTTGCATTTGATTTATAAACAATGCCCCGAACATTAATGCTGTTATTTGATGGAATTTTTTGCTCCGGGTATCAAGAGATCATTGCCGTTGCTCCATCGACATACCATCAATTTTTTCGGCTTTTTTTTGAGCCTCGTAAATACGTCGTTCCAACTTGTGCGGCTTCTTCATCAGTGCCGTAGACGGGATTCTCAGATTTCTCAAGCTCACCGAAAGCAATGTCATACTCCGCCAATAAATCCCGAATCCGAAAAAATATTCGAGAAAAACGAACGAGGTTCGCATATTTTCGCTCGGCCGTTCATCTTCCCCGCATCCCTTTCACTGACATTTCCTCCCGATTATTCCCGCTCAAAAGATCGACTTTTTTCACCCGTCCTTGCCTTCCTTTCAGCATCCGAGCGGGATCCTTTTCGGGTGGCATCAGGTGATCTTGCCCCACATAGGAGTCATACAGGTGCCGACGAAAGAGAGTAATTTGCTACCCAATCGTCGACGATGCCTAAGGGGGAGAGCTAACGTAACATTTCCCGTAAGAGGCCCAAGTGTTCAACGCGGATTAGTTTTAACTGATCCACTTATTAATTGCGCTGTGGTCGAGTTGTTGCTTCGCTTTCTCTACCAAGAAAGTCGTCCGTAGCGATTTTTTTCCGACGGCTATACAGGCGAAGGTGAGATTTTGAAATTTCAAGAAGGAGAATAATTGGATGAAGATTTAGCAAGGCAATTATCGCGTATGAGTCAGAGGTAAAGGGAGCGTGGTTGATCGAAGGAATATGACCAGTCCAATATTCGAGCGCAGTTTTTATAATTCGTGATTCAAAACTTTTAATCTAGCATTCTTTATCTTCCCAATACTGTTGAGTTTTAGAGAAATACGCTGTGGCGTAATGAAGTTTAATTTAAATAGAGTTTATCATAAAGTTTAAATAAATGTATTGTAGCAAAATAGCACAGTTTCAATGTTTGAGACTGTTTTTAGAAGGAGGTAATGAAATGTGTTTGTGAGTCATTAATCGATTAACCCCTTTTTAAATTATATTTTTACCTTATTCAAAATTGTCTTTCATAAACGTAGCTTAAAAGTATTAGCAGTAACGTCTGTTTAAGGAATGCTAAACATACTTTATATTTCAATAATTAAATAATATTGCTAGATATTCACAAAAATTAAGCCATTCAAAGGGGGATTTGTTTTCAATTATCGTAGGACGTTCCTTTATCAGAAAGTTAATACCAAACACCGTAGAAGTAGCTTTAAAATCATATTCAAGTTTGAAGGATTAATATTCTGTGGATTTGGTTATAATGACGCTTAAACGAGCCATTAAAATCTCTCGAGCTACATTTAAATAACAAAACTGTTAAAATTATTAATTGGAGTCGCATCCTCCAAAAATCCTCATCAGTAAATCATTTAGAGAGACTTATATGCATAGTAATAATCGCTTCACGTCGAGAGATCAACATAATAACAATATCATCGCGTTCTGAATAAGTAATAAAGAACCCGGCGGGTCCATATTTTTTCATCCTGTTTACACGGTTTCCCTCTCGGTCGTCCCTCGCGTAATGAAACCTGCATTCGTCCCGATCTCAGGTGAGGATAAACATCTCGAGGCTCAGAAAGATCAGTCACGCGTTATTTGAGAGATATCCAATTATGGCCGTCGACCTTTTTTTTTCGATTCCTTTGTTGCTGTTTATGAAAGAGACCGAAAGGGGCAGTGACTCCGGAGATGAAACTAAAAACAAATGAAGGAGCGAAATGCGGCGAGGTGCTCATTACGCGTGGGTCAGCGACGAAGCGTTATTTCGCAGAAGAGGATGGTCGGTGTAAAAGGGAGGAGGGCGTGACTTGGACGTTGTAATCCGGAGTAGGTTGTAATTACGATGCCCCTGGCGTATCTCAGCGGGACGCATTCAAAACTCGGAGCGATAGAGACGGAGGCGGGCTACGTCAGGAGTGGCGCTGGAAATGAATTATATACACCTATCTCTAGCTCCGTTGCCCTCTTATGTTGCCCTTTTATGATACGCCCACTGCATTTCTTCGTGGAGCCTTTATGGACTGGAATCGCGCGTATGAGATGGACGCCTGATACAGCGGGAGGAGTGATTGTTTCGATGTGTAGGGAGGAGTGTGATTCGGAAACGATGGCCAGCTTATGGGTTCTTTTGGACGATTCGAGAGGATTAATCCAGTCCTTTTAGGGTTTGATACGTTAAGCCGTTCGGAGTTCATCAAGGAGGATTCGTTCCCTATATGGAATACGGGATTAGGTCTTAGGTTGTGTAAACGTTTACGTATGGCGTGTTCGTGCTTTTTTTCTCATTTTAAACAGTATCTCGTAATTGAGGAAGTCATTCGATGTTACAGAAGGGTTTGGAATGATTTTTTAATAATTCTTGTCTTTTGATGTACGAAAAATTGTTTCCGAATATTAATTTTTGAAGGTTAATAGAGTAAATTTAGTACCAAAATACCATATCATTTATTAAATGGAATACACTGTTTAATCAACAAATGAAATTGAAATTCTTTATCAATTTCTGATGAGTAAGTGTTATAGATGCTCAAAAACTTAATTAGATATAAAATCATTGTGTAATATAAATTTAATCTATTTTATCATCGACAATCATATGATGAACATAATTTTATCTGGGTGGTGGTATCGTACGAAATTTCTAGTCATTCTTTTTAGATAATCTTCAAACTCTGTGCGTCTTTTCTGTAGCACATAATTTATTCAAATACATAGAAATTTCAACCCTTCACTTGATGTAGTATGATTAGATAATTAAAAGAATTTATCGGAAAAGTTTCCACCGCGTCCCATCTCCGGTGGTGACGTCCCCGTTCCGCCCACGAGCGCCGGTTTAATCCCGAGATCAGATAACAAAGGAACAATAGAATCCGATAAACGGTACAAAATAGCGGTTTTCTCCATCCATCCTTTCTCGTCTCATATTTAACGTTTTCGTGAGGAAAGCGTGGAGATTTGGAAGCGATCATTTTCGCGGCGTGACAAATGGACGGCCCGGAATGCGTCTTCATCGATGTATTGTCCGCGTAAAAGGTCACGATGGGCCAATGGCCGAGCACTGACCAATCACTTAATCACTCTTGGGCTACCCATGATCGAGAGAAGGTCTCCACTTGCCCTCTCCTCTATCTCGCATTTGACGCGCCCAGCACGCCCATGCCCTCGGGGGCTAACACTCCAACCCTCCGGCGCATCCTACCACCCTTACAACCATTTCCTCATCCCGCTTTCCTCATTTCCTAATTTTCTCTTTTCGTCGCATTTATTACTCTATCCAACGCTGCTCTTCCATGAAATTATCTCCGAGGTAGTCCGACGTTTATTCCCAAGTGGTAGCCTAATACTTTTTTCCCTCATATGAAAAATATTGCTCATTTTTATTATTTAGTGATTATTTAAATAAATATACGTTTAACTTCAACTTAATATGGAATTTTTGGCTTACGAAATTTATATTATGGATGGATTATTTGCCTATAGATATCTTTTAAAATTAAATTTGAAGGAGGAAAGAAAAAACTCTCTCTTGAAATCACAGTTAGGTTTTACTATATATCGTTGTATACTTTCAATTTATTAAAAACAACGAGAGCTACAAGATTATCATATCGTATAGATGAAACTTGTCAGACTAAGTGAATGAAACTTCATTTCTTAACTGGATGGTAAAATATTTATGGTTATTTCCAAGATTTATGTGGTCTTAAAATTTCCATTCTAATCGTAGTTTCCAATTTCGAGAAATAACGACCCATCCTTTCCTTTCTTAGCTTTTATTTTTATTATCGTCTCCTAGAAGTTTAGTTTTCTGGAAACCTGTTTTTTAGTATTCCTCGTCTACTTCTCCGTTCTACGTTTTTTCTAATAAACCTTCCATTCGAGTTTGTAACGATTTCCACTCCGTCGAACAGCTGACACACCTAAGCTGAAATCGTGTTCTATGTGGATCTTCGATACACCTCTTCTAAGCCATCACAAGAATTTCAGATTGTAATAGAAGTCTATGGCCCACACCGTGTTCTTCGATAATCTCTCCTAGATTTTGTAGGACGGGTTTTTTACTCGAATAATTTGCCTTTTAGATGACATTTCATTTTGTGATATTTCCGTTTGATGGTTATATTTAGTCTCATGACAATTTTTTATTTCCTCTCTTTGGATTTACTAGCAGAATCTATTTAACAATAGTAGAAGTAATAGTTCGTACTTCGATTCGTAAAAATTGATGCTATATTTTATATAAGGAAAATCTACATATAAATTTGGTGTAGATGTACGTTTATTGTTATTATATAGTGGTTCATAATTTTATTTATGTGGTTAGAGAACAAGAATCACCTACTTGTATCCATTTGTGAATCGTACAATTATGTATGCTAGAATTTTTCTCATTGCTCGCTTTTAATTAATTGTTGAGTGATTTGCTTACGACTAAGCTCATATCAAATGAAATTTATAATAAGAAACCATATCCAAAGAAAAAAATTAATAATAAAATTGTTTAATTAATAAAATCAAGGGAATTACCTAATCATATTTCTAAATTAAATTTATTACTATTAGCCATGGGACAATAATTAGAAAATGATTTGGTCATTGAATTGTAAAATTTAACAAGCACTTTATGTATTGAATATTAATTTAAAATAAACACTTAAAAAATAGCGATTCGAACGTGATATTTGGGTGATGCAGGTTTCTAATTTACGCTTAGCTGTGAGATATGTTTTCTGAATTAATGTAACCATGGAGCTCCTCCTCCAGAACAATTTCAGTATTTTTATTCTTAATGCTCCGAAACTGGATCCAACCGAATCTTCATGCTGTTATTCCCTTCGTACGTACGTGCGTAGTTTTAAACGCTTTGCCTCGGGCGTTGAAATCTCCAGAACCTTACGGAGTTCTCTGAAGCGTATTCCGTCAATATTTCCCGGAACGTCACTTTTGGGAGGAGACCGTTTTGTATTTGCTAATGAACGCTTTCTCATTCACCTGTTGTGGGTCATCGCACAGTGTTTGGGAGAAAAGAGTTTTTCGCAATGACTGCATTTTCTCTGATGTATTCACCGAGGAAGTGTTTGCTAAGTAAATAAAACGTGCTGACTGCAAACAAGTTATCCGAAGGAGGGTAATATATTCCTTCAAAGCGTGTCCTCATATAAATAGATGACAATGCCGTTTTGTATCTCGCATTCCATTATCGTACGCTGGTGTTTTAAAAGTGAAAGTTTGGTGACTAATGGTAGAAAGAGTTTCTTTCGACGTTTTATTCGGAAAACTCTAATGAAAGAAAGCTTTTTCTGTTCTCATACAACTTGACGGAAAAAGTTAATTATTTAAAACAATATTTTTGTGGTAGGGAAATGTTTTTAAAGGCCATTTTCGCAATATTTATTTTCCGATTCTTCAATTATTTATGTTACATTCGCTCTTAAAATAGTAATTATAAAATCATGTTTATGTGCGTGATGGGATTGAAATTAATGGCAGGACAATTATTTATATTCCTTATCTTTAAAGTTAAATTTTCATGTAAATTATTTGCTCCGACATTCATTTAAATATTTGATAGTATTTGAGTATTTAAGTATTTGATTGGTTGGGGAGAAAGTATCGAAAGATTTCTATTTTACGTAAAATTATAGTCACTTAGGATTCTGTTCCTTATTTAAATTAATTGTTCATCATTTCATAGAAAAAATCGTTGTTGGTTGTTGGTTAGAAAAAATAATAATTATTTTTAAAAAGTTTTTTAAATATCTATTCTGGATAAAATGCCCAGAAATTTTTGTTCTTTTATATTGGCTTTCCACAAAGTACGAGGATTGATTATGCCGTTCGATGGATGATATTGAAGAATGATTCGTCTATATTCCTGTTTTGGCTACCTAAATTTTTGCGAACAGGAAAGGCCAAAGACATATAACGTCGATTTTCAAAAACCAGTATGTTAAGTATGACTTAAGACGTGTGTTTCGAAAAGCTTCAAAGTTATCCTTGCGTCAAAATTCAAAAACAAGTATTCGTTCGAGGAAATCTCTGAAAATGTTTTGATATAGTGCTTGGATGTCACAGAGTTTGCTTGCTGTCTCTTCATGCGAACTTAGCATCGATTATAGCTATAAATAATTCTCCCTTCTCAGGTGCGCGATGAACCTTCCGGAGAAACGGAATCCTCCGTAGCTACCCGTTCGTTGCGTAATTCTCACTTGACAGCTACAGCGTGACCTTCCACCCTCTTCTATAATCTGGCCTACATCATTTCAAGACATGTTAATTGGCTCTCTCATAACCTATTCCACCTTGTCCGGCAAACTGCGTAGGGAAAGAGCAATTTAATCCCGTCGCAAACTCGATTAGGTTCCTAGGTTCCAGGAATCTTTACTTTATAACGTGCCCCTTCCTCCAGCCTGCGATCTTAACGCAAAAATACCCACACCTTCACCCCACACGCCATCATAAAATGCTCATCCTAAAGAGGAACAAAAAAAATCCAAATTATTCTCCATGCTTAGGGACCGTTATTGTGATGAAGGGATGTTAGGCATGGGTAAACAAGTGAAACATTATTATAGACCTCAGCCGGTTTTTTTTACGTACAAACCCGCTCCTCATTAGGAGACTTTCTCTTCTCTTTCGAATCCTTTGATACGCCACCCGCGCATCCTCAGGGCCCACCCAATCTCAACCCCGCGGACCCTCCCTTTGATGGAGCCGCTCTCTTCCAACAATTGCGGTCTCAGTAACCGTAGCGCCGTTGCCTTTCTCCTCACTTCGTCGCTTATGTGTGGAGGGGATGCTGTGTGTGCGGACTCGACTGCATGTCCGATGAAGATGAAATACAGTGTGGGCGTGGGGAGGAGACGGTTGGCTAGAGGCCCGTAGCGTTCCAGAGAAAGGGAGTGAATGAGCGAGTCGCTCGTAATTCGAGTAAGGTTTCTTCTTCCTTTCCTCGCATCTATTCATGCAGCCGTGGAGGCGTACACAGGGCTCCCAAGATCCTCGAGGGTCAACGTTTTCCCCTGGGATACTTCCGATGGTTCCAGACGCTTTATTATATACGTTCTCTGCGGTAATAATTCATAAGGGCTAGTTTGATTCACAGTTCGACTTCAGAAGTTATATTCTTTGATTTTGTGAGGATTATACTTTGAATGAAGTGCTGAATTCGATTTCACCAAGCCTTAATCGACGTAAATTTTTCCTCTTCAAATCCATAGTGATGTACTCCCACAATTTTTATTTTTTTCTTTATTTAAAATGACCCCCAGACATCACAAAGAGTAATAATGTTAATTAAGTTTGTCATTACAAGTTCCGGAATAATGCTTTGATTTAAAACGATTGCGACAGTCTAGTCTTAATCGTTATCGTAAGTTCTCTAAGAATTAGTGAAGTATTAGGGACTGTTCTGATGTAAGTTCAGTAAGTCTATTAGAGTAAGTCGACTTCTTCTCCTAAACCTACAATTAAATATTTGCTATAAGAGGCTTTCTTTTTTTGCGGATTATTTAAAGCAAAAAATGTAATAGAATCGAATAAGCATCACAACGCTTTTGATTATCAATCCATTTCTCGCACATCGCCAGTCTGAAGGTTGTCAATCTACTCGTATATCCCGAGGTCTTGGTTTAAGAGAAGGGTTCGAAATTATACAGACACAATGGACGTAAGAAATGAAGAGGGAGATATAAAGACACTTCTTTGCCCATACTCAAAGGGCTAATTCTTTACGCTCTCTTTTCTGCTTACAAATTTTTATTTTTGCCCAAGGGCTGGAAGGTGTGCCTCAAAGGCATGTCTGGGACCAGCTTATTACTTATTATGTCACATTGTGAGAGTCTGCGGAATTTAGCGCGGTTTTTTGCAAAGGATTCAGACGTTATAAGAGGATATAAGAAAAGTATAATATTTCACCGCGGAGAACTGCAAGACAGTCAGACGATTCGTAAAGGAGAAATACTGATACTTATTGATGAAAAAGAAGAACGCACGTGAAGAATGTGACTGGACGACCCTGAATAGTTCTCTTTTCGGTAGAAGTTTATTCGAATGATGTTATTGATGGATAATAAGTGCTACTGGAGTGGAAAGAACACATTTATAAACAACATTTTCGGTTAGAAATATGAACTTAAAATGTGGATATAGGTATTTTATTCTATTTCATTGTGAAGTACTCGGTTTGTATCAAATATCAGTCATTTTCTTTTTGGTTCTAAGTTATCGTTCATAAAGAAAACATTTACTAACCTTAGATGGAACAGTTTTTGCTTTTAGCTTGAAATACGACACTCTAAAATGTACAAAGAATTTGCTTTTATTTTAAAATGGTGACCAGCCATATTAGCAATGAATATGCCTCCCATATCCTTTCAAGAAAATTTATTATTGTGAGAATATTTTAAGGTTGATTTTCTTCGTATTAGATTACTGAATGAACATGTTTCATCGATCTTTATTGGATGTTAATTTGATGTTCCAAAAATAAAACAATTAAACATCTTTATCAGCTTTTATAAATGGAAAGCATCGAGTAATGAATAGTTAGGGATTAATTCAATTCGATGTGAGATAAGATGACGTTCTTCTTAGTTTTGGCACGCAGACAGTTTTAAGTGAAATGCACAACCACAACTCTCTGGTCAGCCGAGGCGAATTCTTATATGGAGTCGCTAACTGGCGCGTTAAGTGTACTGCTGCAGCAAAAACCCGTCGAGAATTTTCATGAAGGCGGTTTACATGATGTTCATTCGTTTCATTTTGTCTAGGCCTTGCGCCATTTTCATCATCTGGACTCTTGGAATGCAGCTCGTGCTGCAGCACTTCCTAATCCGTGTAAAAGCCTTACCTTAGAAGTACGATTCCCAGCTGCCTTTCCGCCTTTCAATTTAAGTGAAACAATGGCAATAATTTTTTCCTACCTCATGTTTTCCCTTTAGAATTTTCGCATACTCTTGATGGAAAGAAACCCGTGGAAATAGCGGGGTCTTGAAAATAATTAACGCTTGACTTGTCTTTACAGATTAGGTTTCAAACAAAGACTATTATTTAAAAAATTTTATTGCCCTTCAAAACTGTTTGAAGAAAATATTATTCCCTTAATATTAATCATATTTATTCGTAATATATTTATTTTAATCGTGTAAAAATTTCAAAATCGAGAGATAAATTGCAACTTTTAATTCTTCACCATTGTTTTTGTAATAAGTAGTATATGGAAAAGAAATCATACTTTTATTTAACGATTATGAAGCATGAATTTAAATAGTTGAATTAAGGGGAATGCAAGCAGTAAAATATGTCGATGTAACTGACAAATAGTTACTTAAATTATCTGTGGCATAAATATCAACCCAAGAGTTTTAAAGAACTCTATAGCAAACGCTTATAACAGTTTAGACGTTCTTAATTTGTACAATTCATTTTAATTAAAATCATTTAATACTTAGAACCGAATTTGCATTACAAGAACGTTGACTGTATCAGAAAAGGCATATGAATTTCATACATGAACCGAATCAAATACGTCAGAAGTTAATTAACGTGAAACTTTGTATAACTATTTAACTTTGTATGTTCACAAGCTCTGAACAAATAATTCTTTCTAATACACACTACGATTAGGTTCACAAAGACCGATTCCCGTCGTTATAAATCTAAAAACCCATAGGCGGGAAAGGACACAGAATAGGATCTCTTTCCTCGTTCAAACAGTTTGTCTTCGTTATTCAACCGTGAAATCTTTTTGGAAGAGCGCTTCGTGGGACGTGATATCCGGAGTGGAATCCACCCATATACCTTCCAGAGACGGGGATATTAATTATAATCAGAGGTATTGTAGTCAGGCAGCCAGGTGAAACTAATTAATTAAAATTAATGGTTGACTTTTACAAATCACTCGGTAATTGATTTCGTTTCTCTTGCGACCACTTTCTACACGAGCACGCAAAACTGAAGGTATATCCTCTGACCCAATAACTTACCTCCGCTTCATTTGAGACGCATTATAGTAGACCTAATTCCCGTCTATACGCCTAGAGCTCAAGGATGAAAGTTACTGTATTACTGTATACTGTAGTTATTTTTACGATAAAGTCCTCTTCTTGCTGCGAATAATAATCTCGTAAATAAGACTTTTTCTCGATATTTAAAAATTTCAGAACCTGTGGTAATATTGTAATAGGTACAGATAATATCATTACGTAAATAAGTACTCAACGAAAATAGAACCCTGGACCAGATTAACAATGGAATCGGTGACACCTTACGTTTTTCTATTCAGTTTGCTCATTTTGCTAAAAGAATGTATGCCTTGATTTATAAATACCCAGAAAGCATTGATACGGCACCGAATTAGAAGTTTGTAGAATTTAAACTCCTATTTCTCTTAAACAAATACAAAACTTTTAAGAAAAAATCGTTAAATATTATTTTAACTTAGGTTAGGTCTTACTTAGTTTACGTTAAAGTTCATTCTTTTACACCGAATCCGAGCTTAGCCTTAAATTTCAATGACGTTCTCCATAGTCGGATCTGTAAGTCTCGGAGATTCAAAAACCTCCTCATCCACGATGCGGAATTGAACAATCATCACCATGATTAATATTTCAGCACCATAAATTCGAGAGATAGAATGCGATTCGATACGGGCTCCGTCATTAAGTCCCGCAAAGTCTTCCGTGAATAGGAATTTTTCCGCCTTCTTCTCCCCGCTGAGGTACCGTATGAATCCAGGCATCGAAGTCTCCACCAGAGCTTTGGCGGGCACAATGTCACGACATGCAGCCTCGCTAATTGTCCAAATCTCGATCTCACAGCCTTTTCCTCCACTCTTTTATATCCCGCTTTACTGCCCGGTCATTCAGCTTCTCAAAGCACAACCCCCCTGAACCCCACGGGAGCGAGTCCCAGGGAGCCCCGGAGTTTTTCATGAGCCTTCGCGGTCCCTATCTGCCGATCCATCTTCGTCTTCCCTTTTTCCTACCGCCGGACGAGATCGATTCGGACGGCATTCTTCGCTGCTTTAGCACCCACTCTATCTTGCGGCCATTTCCCTCATGCCCCGGAGGATCGATGGAATTTAAGGGCAGTAGGAATGCGAAACGAGAGCGGTTTGTTTGAGGAGCTACGCTTTTTTTTACCCACGAAATTTGGCAGCTTTCACCTCCCAAAGGGCAGCTCTTCCGTGAACAATTCTCGGCGACGGCAGAAATGAAAGGCTCGAGCCGTTTCCCCGACCGGAATCTTGATTTGGAAGTACGAATGTAACACGACGGATCGATTCTATTCGCCGACATGGTTATTCCATTCCAGCGATGCTCGTGATACAGATTGGGATTTTATCCAACCGTCCAAGGATTAATTTTCCAGCATCATCATTTCCGACACTGACATAATTGTTCGATTTAATCTCTCTTTTATTGTGGCTTAGCTATGATCCTATAAGTATTATAAGTTGAATATGGAAGGATATTTTTCACGTGAATTACCCATATTGTATAATAACATTGTTTTTTTTTCTTTTCACTTTAATAGCAAGGTCAGATTAAATCTTTCTGATGATTACTAGAGTTAAATCTGAATCACTCAAACATTAAACGAAAACTGTTAAATTGCTTTGAAACCATGACTTTGTTATTCTTCCTTCTTCACTGTTTTGGAGTTCCACTATTGGAGAGTTATTTTTGTCGATGACAGCTAACTTTAGCGTATATCTTGATATATCTTTGTACATCGTACGTTATTGTAATTAGAAAAATTTGTCTTACGTCAATTTTCATACTTTCAAATGTCAGAGCATTGTTAAGTACAGTCAAAATCCAAAAATTCGCCTTTCACATTCCTTTTCTTTCAAGGTTTATCAACTATATGTAAATTTTTAGAGGATAAATTACAATGCCCATCGTAATGGTTATTGATATTCGTGGAAACACAATATAGCATCACTACTTGTATCTTAGAAAACCCAGAGAAAGGTATATTTACCCTCTCGAGATTTAGCATCGATGCTTTAACTCCCAGTTAAGCTACTGGATTTAACATCCAACATAATACATCCAACGATAATCTTGTACCAATCCTGAGTCACTCACCGCGATAACCACCAACGGTTCCTCCGCAGCTACCGGTGCGCGCGGTGCTGACAGATTATGGGTCAACGTCGAATTTCAAGGAAATATGACTCAATTGAGGGAGATAAAACGTCGTGGAATAACCAGCAGCTGCCTAATAGAGCGGCTTAGAATTGCGTGGGCGTTAGAGGAGAGAAGAAAGAGTGGTCCATTTGGTAGAAAATAGAGGCCACGAACAGAGGCGAGGACACGCGGGGCGGGGGAGTGATCGGTCGCCGCGAGCGGTGATTCGATTCAGGGTGGAGTCAATTCCGACGTTTTGTCTACCGTGCGCTTCGTTTTACGTCCCACTCACATGTGAATGGGTTTCCCATTGAAAGGCAATTGTCGCCTGTAAGAGGGATGATCACGGAGACGTCATGGGAAGAGGTGCGAATGGTGATTGATTGGATGCCCAAAGTTAAGGCGTGAAGCGCGGAAGGATAAGGGCTCATGAAACGTCCACCCGATCACTGAAAGGAGAGGCGGTTCAGCGTCGAAAGATTCGTTACCGCACGTCACGGTCTTTCTCAGTACTGTTCTGTTACCGAACCGCACCTTTGATTCGTGTAATTTTATTAGCTCGTATGGAGGCTATACGGAGGTAATTTGGACAATCCGAGATCGATTTTTGGAAGACTAGCGCTAAAGAATTGAAGCATTTAGTAATCTCAACATCATATTTATTTATTTATTGTTGCTAGAGCCACAAATAGGCACCAGGCCTGGTGGTAGCTCTCTTTTCAGGGGAACAAATGTAAAACTCTGCCTGGCATTTACCCTAGTCGAGAGGGAAACCCCGCAAAACCTCCCAAAGGCAGTATCTTACATGAATGTCCTATCGAAGAAGTGATTGGTTTCGTCTTCAAATTTATATTTCAAGCTTGTTGCTGTACATTTAAAATGACCAATATATTTACTTCTTTGCTATAGGAATGTATAAACGACACAGTATCAATTATTTTTGCTTAATTACTTTACCTTTTCCGCGCTTCTACTAAATCTAACAAAAATTAGCTTTCGAAATAGTTTGAGAATGTAAAGAATAATTTTATGGTCATTTACGTAAGGTTTTGTAAATTTGTAACTCTGGGAATGGAAACTTACTCTTCAGTTCCTTCACTCAATAAAGTTCAGCAACTTTCTTTCGAGGTAATGTATTTCTTTTCCCTGAAATTCGATAGATGCTTCTTCTTTCGGGGCAATCGTGTCTTTTTATGGCATAGTCATAAACGTAGGTTCATCTCCTCAATGTGGTTAAATGGTATACAGAAGAAGGTGATGGATCATTGACATAACTGTTCCTTAATTCCTGGAAGGCTTGCTTATTCAGGAATGGGGATTTGATGGAACATAGGGATGGAGAGTTTGATTCAGAGTGTTACTGCGGAACTCATATTATAGTTCTGGATCATCAAAACTTGTGACGAGAGAATAGAACCTTTTTATTGCTATATTGCAGTTCCAACTGATGTAGTTAAAAGCTAATGCTGTTAACAACTCCCCTCGACAGCGTACCGCCAAGTAAAATCCGTTGTGTAGACTTTTCACGTCTGTTTTTTCTCTTCTAATTCCGATCCCATTCCATTTTTCTATGTATGGTTTTCCTTGGAGGTTGGCAACGGAGCCGCAAAGGCGCACGACAACAAATAACGCGAACAAAAGCGGATCAAGGTGCGTGGGTGCCCGCGGAGCACCCTCGTTTGTTTTCTTATTGGAGTCGGTGCGCGCTCGGCCGCTCTCGTGCTTCTCTAATGAGGGGTCTGCTGCCAATCCCCCTCTACCTTCCCCACCATCAATCGACTCCCCCGTTCTATCACGGCTATTTTATCCCCTACGTTCTCTTTCTTCGTCTACACCTCTATCTCCCGCGTCTGACCATCCATTCCACGGCTCTATTTTTCTTCCTACCAGTACTTCATGTTTGCCCTTATCTGCGCTTTCTTTCAGCATCTTTCTTCCGCAAGGATTTTTCTCTCGCGACTCCTTTTACAGGTGCTCACAGATTCATTCGTCTTTTTCCATTAATTTCCTTACCTTTTATCTCTCTCGCTGATTTATTTTGCTGAAGAGTTCCTTTGGTTGCCCCTACGCCAGCGTCTGTTTTCCGAGGTTCTCCTCCTTGGGTTGCAGCGTAGGCGAACGGAAATGCGACTTGTTGGGGGAGTAATCGAAGGAAATAGCAGTAAAGGAAAGGGTTTAGGATTTCGTCGGTTCGTGTATTATACAGTTCGCGTGGGGTCGAACATATCCAACTTGGAGGTGCATTCCTGTCGGATGTTGGTGGGGCGGAAACGCAGTCTTAAGTTTCATGACTGTGTGTAGAGAATCTAAGGGTTGTATGGGATCAAAACATTCGAGTATCATAGAACCAATAAAATCGGCCTTCGCGTTGCTGATCGTACGCTGATACAACAAAGTTATGTTAAATAACCGACTATTCTGCTTATAGTATAGCTATACTAATGAGACTAATATTAAAAGCTGGCTCTCAAATCTCAAAAAACTCAGAAACAATTTTTGTTGTAGTGGAAGGTTATAAATGCATTCACTAAAATTTCACCTGTTCTTAAGTATACGAGCAATTTTTATAGAGACAAAATAGCAATTACACAATACTTCGCTAATGCAATGAATTTCCATGAGATTTTTCGAACATTCATATATTTTTCAGTTAAAAATGGTGCATATTTTTCAATTGTAAAGGTTAATCTACAGCGCAGAAAATTAATCATTCGTATTAAATTTTATTTGGATTGTCTGCATTATCCTCAATTATAAAAATTAGATTTCCAGCCTCGATCAATCTCCGAGCTCAGAGCTTCTTTCCGTTTCCCTCTTGATATTCCCGTCTTTTCTTCCCGACTCTCTTTGTTTCCTTCCTATAGTATTCTCGTTCTCTCACGTAACTCTCACAGTTCATTACGGTTCCCCAGCAAAGCGACTCTCTGCACAAATTCCTACCGAAGCACTCCTTCCAAACACCGATCACATAATCCTGTTCCCTTTCATTGCAGACACACCTCTTTGCAACCTACACGTTTTTATGACGCCGCCGCCTGCCCTCGACTTATTTGTAATATCAGCGACGTGGCAATAGAAGTTGGTTATAAATGAACACCGTCTCGGTGGGGTACTTATCATCCCGCGCTCTCGGATCACTACCGTCAAAGCGGCTAGCGTTGGGCAATCGAAGCGTGTGAAAAATATAAATAAATGACGTGCTTAAAGGTAACATTCCCTTCCCTCCACTTCCCGCGACTCCAGATCGATGTTTCCTATGATCGGCTCGCTACCTTTCGATTCATTTAAGGATCCCAAATTAGGAATTGCATTTCGGCGTGATTCTCATGCCGATGTACTCGATTCTCGCTTGTTCGTGGCTTTCTCAGGACTCCTAAATCAAGTCCAATAGGATCGCGCTCCTTTTGAGGAGGGAGTGGCGGAGGCCTCCACCCCCGCCCTAGCTATTTGCGAGCGGTCAGACGCTAGGATAGTGGTCTCTACGGAAACCGTACGGGTTCATCACGAGCGGCGTGTTTAAGGTCGGATGGGGCTGTCGTTGCATCGGTTATTTATATCCTCTCTGGGAAAGAGTTGCGTGTTCCTAACAAATTATTATTTTTATGTATAGGTGAATGATTACATCAACAGACTGTGGTTCGAATCCCGAATACCATGAAGAATTGGTATTCTTGTATAAAATACAGGCGTTGTATTGTATCTAAACTGCTTCACCGCAACCATTTTTAACTCTAACGATTTAATAAGTGAGATATACATCTAACATCTTAAAAGAAGTAGCGTAAATAATTATGATCTCTTAAAGGAGATTAATTCTTGGCTTTAAGTTTCGTGATATCAATCTCAACACAGAATATTCGATTATTCACTAATTAATAAAATTCTACAATTTAGTAGATATTAGCTTAAAAGCTTCAAGTACATGGAGAATAGAATAAATGAACATTTCACGCAAACAATTTTTTATCCTCATACTACCAACACAATGATCAAGGAACTTGCGATACGGTCTTGAAAAATGTTTGCTCTTCATATAGGCGAAGTTTTTTATGGAACTTTATCACGTACAACGAAAAGAATTCGTCGTACTTTTCCAGCCGATGTATTTAGCAATAAAACGATACTGGTTTCGACGAGTATTCGTAGAGATTGATGACCTAAAGATGACGATTTCTCGTTGAAACAAGTAGTGTTTTATTGCTAAATATATCGCTGGAAAAATTGCGAAGAATTCTTTATTTTCCATTCAGAGACAGTGACGACGATGTAGCAGCATACGTGCGACATACGCAACGAAAGATAGATTTCTAAATAACTGAAAAGGAACATTTATCGAACGAACAGTTTTGTATACGTCCATATCTCGAGGTGAAGATGTCTAGCAGTACGATAAATATGCTGCGGGAATTACAACGCTTTCTTTCATTCAACGCGTGCCTGTTGAGATCCCACAAAGTTGCTTTTAAGCACATTAATTTTATTTGTGAAAACTAACATTTCTCTCAAAAGATTTATGGACGATTTTCATCCCCCGCCAGGACTTTGACGCTTAATCGTTTTTATACGCTGTGATTCGAGTCTAAAATATTCATAGTCGTCATCGCATCACGAGTACCTCCTCTAGCCACCAGCCATAATAGCGACATAAGCCACTTCTCTAATTAAATAAATGTCGTCTTCTTATTAAATATTTTCCCGCGCATTTGTCTTCACTTCCGCCGCATCCGATTACCGTCCGCGATATCCCTCGAGCACGCGGCGCACGCTTTCGGGAGAGCCCTCTGGGCGAGAGATTTATGTACTACAAGTCACTCGTAGTTCGAATGCTCCTGTCCACAATGCATCACGATGGCGTTTGGAATAGAATAGAAGGCCGGGATCCGGAATTAATGGCGTAGAGAAGGGCGGCGTGGGGCAGATGGAGAGATATGGAGTGCACACAAGATGGGGAGAGGAATGCAACGAGTAGAGGATTTTTCCCTTGATTCATGCACCTATATTGCCATTTGTCCCCTGGCGTTATGCGAGGAAATTTTCATCCTCTCTGATTTGACGATTGGTGTAGCAACGAGGACATGAAGTTATTCCGCGGCGAAAAGATTGAGACTGTAATGGAATTGGAGGAATAAGTTATAGTTTCCGCTCATCGCGGAATGGATGAATGAAAAAATAGAAGCGGAAAACAAGGAGGGTTGCAAATGGTAAGGTAGTGACGCGACCTCCTGAGGGTACGCCTTAGAGGTGGATGGGATGGTACTTTATAAAGTTAATAGAGTGAAAGAATTTATAAAGTTCGTAGGTACATATATATGGTCCCTGTAAAATCAGCTCAATTACTCAAGTATGTATGCGAAAATACTTAAATAGTATACTTTTACCTAATCGAGTTTACGTAATCGAGTTATGTTCAATGACTGCAAGAGTTGCTTTTTCCAATAGTATCTATCTTCTGATAGTGGATGTAGCAAGAATAGCTTGTATAAAGGAAGAGTTCTATAATTTGGTGGAATAAATTGAGGATTAAATTTGTAAACCAAATTAATACATGAAATTTACCAGCAACGTAACGGTGGTAATAAATTTAACTTGATACAAAATTCCATTACACCTTCCCTATCGTAAATCCTATTGAATTAAACCTGAGTGAAGTATTTCTTTTGATGAATAGCATGTTTCGTTCTTTCCATCTTCAGATCTCTTATTGGAATCTTATCCATGGATACGCGTTGATTTTCACACCCACTTCCACAATAACATCAATATTAGAGCTTTCAGGAGATTACCATATCATCCGGTGGCGATTGAATATCTTTACGATCGAAGTGGCGAAATGTATGCGAAATCTGATCGTAAAATCGGGTACGTCTTTCTGTATTATTGGGAACATTTTTATCACCTTCGAAGTCTATTATCTCCAACCTGTCTATTCCTCAATGCATTCAGCCAATCGAACGAAGTCTATCTGAAAGTAAAGAGCTGCTGATTCAGAAAGGGAGTTGCGTAATAAATAAATATTCAATGATATATATTAACGATACTTTCGTATTCTCGTGCAAAGAAAGGATCTCAGATCGTATTTTCGCAGGTGATAGAGATACTAAGGGCTACTTTCGAGATTCCCTCAAAGGATTCGTGATGGAAGCAATGACTACAGTCGTGTCTCGTAAAAAAAATCTGTGAACATTCGCCATTTAATTTACGATAGGGAGTATTCATAGAAAGTTCAATAAAAACAGCAATTAGGAAGGGAATGCGAAGAACTTTGGGGGTTATAAATTCTATCTATACTAGCATTCTATCGATACAGTGAATGAGTGATTAACGATGCAAAAGGTACGAGAAAATTTAAGCCTCTTACATGTTTCGGCTAATTTTACAAGAAATTTCATTAGTCTTTTTGAAAGCGTCTTGAACACCAATTACGTGAAAGTATTATCTCAGTGTGTAGCTTATAAAAATTTAAATTATACCCAATAAGATTCATGTTTTATATTTTTATTTATAATCGGTTTATATAATTACCTTCATTATTATTTTCTTTGGATTAAATCTTTTACATGTCGTGATATTCAAGATCAGTAATTTACGTATAATTTTTATTTCTTTATTGCTCCAAAAAAATACAATTAATTAAGTAAAATTAGTCATCCCTTTCGGATCCTAATGTTGGACTAATAATTACCATTCTGTTCTGTTTCGTAGCATAAAAATCATTCATATTTTAAGGGAAAGAAAATCAGTTGAGATCACGACTATAATATGATACAAGAGCCACCAACTACGTCGTATCACTCGAGTTCTTAATTTCGTCTTATACTTGTTTTATGAATGATCATATAATCAGATATCTTTATTACATTTTATTTTATTGATGGTTCATTGAAGTTTCGTCGCTATTTCACTGCGTATTTCATCATGTCCCATCGAAAAATAATTGCCATTCCCAAGCATCGCTCCGGAAACGTATTTAGTGTGACTTTAGGGATTTGTACCGAATATCTATGCAATTTAAGAAGTGATATAATCGACATTCGGCCTCGCTTTGCTGTAAATCGTCGTACGTCATAAAGTCTCCCTTCTCCACGACCTCATTTCTATGAAACTCCGGAGGAATTATGGGATGTCGTTTGTAGGTAGATGGAAACCTTCGATAGTCACGAGTTTAGGATTCCATTGAGATCGTTAAAAATAACCACGCAAAAATCCTCTCACACGATGCAGGCCTTTCATTATGTGCATGCCTTCAAAGAAGTCTTCAATTTTTATAACCCAACGTTATCTAAACTTTTATTTTTACTGTCGAACGTGAATACTTACTTTTTTGGAGTGAAAATTTTGAGCACCTTAATTAAAGAGATGAATGTTATGATATACTTCTGCGTTTATCGTTAATATGAACAGTATTTCTTATATTGTCACGTTTTTAGTCGGTCTAAGATACAGTTTTTTCTTTGTGCACGTAAACGTTCTAAAATAATCGTGCGAAGTTCAGGTTTATTTGAAAATCAGTGGTTATAATATATGTATAAGAAACTTATGCATAACATATGCAAAAAAAAGAAATCAATATTAATAATTCCTGTAATTCCATGTACTTCAATATCGAAAGTGATATATTCTAATAATTCAGCGTCGATATTTGCCCTTCATTCTCATTATTTTCCACAAACGATTTCTTACCTATCCTTTTATATAATATATGGCAAAGCAATCTTCGAAGACATTATCCATACATTTCGTATACATAACACGTTTCTAGTCCATCATGTCTAAACGCCCACAAAGAGCCATGAGTACAAGACCCTCGTACCATCATCGAATGGGTGTGACCACGCTCTCATTCTAAAACGCCATCATTATTCTATCGATATCCAATAATTCAACGAAGAAGGATTCCTTGACCAAACAAAAAGAAAGTCGCCACACTTGAAATGGCGTCCGACGCTGACGTAATGGAGTCCCCGCTCTACAATGCGATGTTGTCACCTGGTGATTTATTTACTCGGTGCGCATTTTAAATTTATGGCCGGCAATGATGCCTTCAGAATACTCTCCCCGCAAAAGGTCGAGATATCTCGAAAGTGCGATTTTTTCACCTCCTTCATCATGGCCGCCGAGCGCATTAAAAAAAATGAGAAGAACGATTTGCTCGCGATGACCGAAACTTTCAAAAAGTTTCCACGCCCGACCCACGCGTGTCAAATGAAAGGATACCATGAATACGTAATGTAACGGAGGGACCACGCACTAACCTATTCGCTAATGTTGCATTTCGTATTCATTGCCCATTACGCTAAAGGGTAGGAAAAAACGGCACACCTGGTTGTTGTTATTAAGACGACTTTCGCAGACGCCAAATTCGTCCGCAGACTTATAAATCATTCACGAGATAATTGTCCGTCTTAGGCTCATCAGTAACTCATCTGCACTCATCCCGACGCTTCGGATATCACATACGCCTCGGCCTTAGGCAAACGCGGCGACATCCGTCTCGTATGTAAAGGACGAGAGCACGCTGTTTTATCCAGCGCTCATTTATCAGGAAATCAATAAAAGGAGCGAAGTGATAGGGAACGCGTACGAAAGTATGACATGAGGACGTGAGGAGAATTTTACACGAGATCGAATGTACGCGTTAGATAAGGAATGGGCTAAGGGAATGAGAGAAGCTGTCGGTGGAATAGTTAGACGGAGATTAAATAGATGAAAGGGAACGGCGGATCGTTTTTGTGCAAGAGGCGATTGGAGATAGAGAGGGATTTGTAGATGATAGAAGGGCTGAAAGAAAGATTTCAACAATCGGTTAAGAATGAGCTGGCAATTCTCAACACTGATAGGCAGAAATAAGGATAAAAAGCAATTTACGAAAGTTTATTCTTTTGGTTATTTAATGAAGGAATATTATGGAGGCTTTACGAAGTATTTCAGTATTACTTACATACTTTTATATAATCATAATTACAGCTAAATGTCCTCTAGTTCGGTGGTAATTGAGCTCTCAGTTGCAGTGGTTTACTAATTTTTAAAATAGTTTCGATATTTGATATAGGTTATGCTCGAATTGATTATGGCCATAATTTGGTGTCGATTATTATATATTTCATCGGATTAAAAATCAATAGATCATCACGATATTAAATTTAAGTCCAATGAAATATCGCTGTAAGATTTTCAGTAAACCTATAGATCCAAATGAATCTCTTACGGAAACCTATAATATTATAGCTTTAATTTCGTAAGAAATTGCGTGATTTAAATAAATATATTCAGCTCCAAAATTAATGATGATATTACCAGTTGTCCTTTATTGATAAAATGTTAGTGAAGACAGAGAAAAATTCATTATTTTTAAACAGTTATCAGTGAAATATTAAGATAATAAACAGCCCATCATGATCTAAAATTCAGGCCCAATTCCACATTAGAAACGGGGTAGATTTTGCTTGATAATGAGCCATACTCGGCAGTGAAAAAGTGGTATGAAAAAAAAACGGCAAACGATAGTGGCTACGGCTTCGTAACTTGGCAACCTCCCAAATTTTCAATCTGTAACACCACTATTTGAAGAGAAGCTTTCATTTACTATCACGCGAAATTCTTTAATGGAAGGAGAAGCTCTCAGCCTCCCGTAATTTCGGACTCGTAGCTAGAAGAAGCCCTAGATCTGATATCCGAGTGCCTTATGCTAGATGGCGTATCAGCAAGAAAATTACGTATGATGATACCTCTCGGGGAGCATAAAAACAGTAAATGGCATCCAGTCGCCTAGCTCTTTCGGGGCCCCGTCTTCTTGGCCCTCGGGCGTTTATAAAAGGGTCATTTGGACCCGTCTTCTTAGGCGGAATACGGGAGTACTAAAAAAATTCAATTTTTACGACTCATCTAAAATATTTTCCTCGATAAATTCAACGCTCAAAAAACTAAGGCTACCGGACTCTTAATTGATATTTAAACCTTTTTACCATAAGGTGATTGATATCCCAGTTTAAATCCTACCCGGGTAGAATTCTCCTGGGATATCTGTTGCTTTAATTGCGTTCGATTTTTTGCACCATTACTCCGCTTTTATATTTTAATCTGATACGTGATCATCCTGTTTTTTTTCGAGTGATGCAGTGGGACTCTTTCTCACGCTGGGTCATGAGCTAGACTCGATTTAATCGAGGACAGCAGTTAGATTATCTTAGGCATAAATGAAAGAATTAGCTCTGCGCGTACATTTCCTCGGTATTTTTTATTCTCGTCCGAGGCTAATGATCTGGTAATGAATTACTCTGTACGTACTTCACGAACGGTTAATGCGGAGTAACGTTAATACCTAGAATAGGTTTTATGAAAAGAATTGTTTGACGAGTTAATATTTATGCATATAGTAAAATGTATAAACATGCATTCATTTAAATATAAAAATACATTTTTTCGCCTCTTGAGGAATACTTAAATTTGCCTCGCTAATAGTTGAAATTTATGCACTAAATGCTTAGAAATGCATTTTAATTGTTAAAGGATTCGTTTTTAGAGATTTTTATAGAAGAAGATGGTAACAAAAGATTCATCAACTGTAAAACTTTCTTAAGAAGGAGATAAACGAAAATTCTATTAATATCTAAAGAATGTGATGCTAGCTTTTAAAGAATAAGTGGAAACTTATGATTTTTAATTTAATTTAATAAAAAATAATTTTATCTCGAAATCTGATAGTATATTTAAGTTATTTTCAAGAGTTAACAAAGATCGTATAATCCCAAACCATTCTAAATTCCAAAGCTTATCTTGCTACAGAGATATGACAGATTAACACCTCTCTTTCTATGAAATAACGACCAATTCTTGTCAATCAATTTCATGACAATAATATATAAATATTCCCTCGTGAAATATGATTTACCTTATGAAAGGGGCTGAGAATGACCTCAAGACACCTTGACCCTGTTTCTATTAATAAACTGGGATGTTATTCTCTAGTACAAACAAACAATGGTCCAATGTAGCCTAATCATCTATTTGTTGTGAAAATCCATTTTCGGCCGATATCCGTTTATTTTTACTCGAAAACAGTAATAATTAGTTGGAACTGAACGAGAAAAACCGACAGCATAGTGTTGCCATGCAGCTTCTAAGATGAAGGGGCATAACTTTCCAAACCACAGGCTTAGGTGAAGGATGCCTCCAATTTTATTTTTTTGCTTTCCCGTTGGCCTCCTCTATCTGACCTTCTAGTGTTCGCAGAAATAACCGCGAGGTAAATTTCTCTATACGTGACATGTGAGGCTTCACCTCTGGAACTCGATCCGGACAGGAAATTAACGAAATCACGGTGTCACTCTTCGTAAGTTATTTTTCTGGAGCTGTGTCGTCATCCGTGCCGTTTTTGAAATACCTTAGGTTTGGGAAATTATGAAGACCTCCTCATAGCCTCTTCTGAGGACGCTAATCTGGGTCATGTTTTCAAAACGGTGGTCGATTTTACTGCCCGACTTCCTTTTGATGGCTTCACCATTTCAGAGGAATGGAAAATATTTTCGAGAGATATACGAGGGGATCATATCACCATTGGAGTAAGACATTTTATGTGCGTTAGGTCTTCAACTTATCTTAAGCTGGAATTTCTGATTTATAGGGACATGAAACGGTGATATACTCTCGAAGTTAATCGTTTGTATAGTTAATGTTTACTCCATGAAGTTTACTCATTGAAGTTTACATAGAATATGAAATCAGGGCAGTAAAGAATACCAATGAATGAACTTAAATTTGCTCTATTTTGAGTAATTATTCGTGATTTTTGTGTAATAAAAGATTAAATTAAGAGTATTTATCTAAAATTCCATCACCTTTCGTAATAGGTGGATAAAGAAGGTAGTTATATGACCAAAATCTTTTGAAAGCATACAACGTGCTGTTATTCTGTCAGAAATTGTATAAAATAGCATTACTTCTTATGTGAGTGATAAGATAGAAAAGCTTGAAGAACGGTGGTATAATATTCCATACAAATGTACGATTTTCTGGGCAGATCCATCGTAGTTCTTACTTATTGCATTGAAAACGTTCGAGGTTCACTGACACCTTCACCAATAAATCTACTTGTAAGAATCATAATCATTCATTATTGAATATTTTCCCTGCATATATCGTAAAAAATGACTCTCTCTCCGCAAGTACAATTTCTTCTCGTCATTCTAAGAAATATCACTCATTTAAAACAGCTGTATCCCTCATCCACATGTGTCTAAGTCCGCACTAAATTTAGCCTCCTAACTCTGCACTGCCGGAACATCCGCCGCATCTATAGTCCTCAAGACCATAAATACATATCGCGAGGTCTGTATATTTTAGCCTAACGATTCTCTTCGGCCCCAAATATCCGATCAAGGAAGCATACCCTTAGAAAAGAATGCCAGCAACCCTTTTTCATTTTCTCATCTCCTCCTTAATTCAACCTCAGCCTCCGGAGAATAAATCGACGCTAGAATACTCCAAGCGAACGGAATCCATCTCATTCCCTGCGGCCAGCGAATACTTCAAAACAGACGGCGATTTTTCCTCGTAGACGACCGTAAATTATCCATTTTTTCCCACGTGCGTAGGGAGAAGGGGAGGAAAGATACGAAATCGGATATAAAAAGCAGTCCAGCCCGTTAAGTCCATAATCCAGTTCGCGTATAGGGAAATGTACGAGTGAAGTCATAAATGGGCGAATAAATCATAGCGAATAAACGGCTGAGGCGGCACCAATTAGCCGCGGACTGCTATCTCCTTACTCTGCGTTCAGCTCACTAAACATTTACTGACGCATGCTCAAAGCCAAGAGACTCGTCTGCACCGGAGCAAACCTGGAGGTTTGTGCGGTGGTCGCCTGACCAAAGGGCGAGGCACTGGAATTGCGGGCAGGTTATGTTCCGTAGAGTTTTCTTTTTTTTTACGGCGGTCTTGTTCGAATAGAATGCGGGGGTACGCGAAATTCGAGAAGTACGTGAGGTGCATCTCGTCATTACCCCCTGCGCGTATGCAACCCACGTATCTTCCAGTAAGATTTTTCATCTGGGTGGGCGTCCTCGTAGAATACATGAATTTTTATCGCTGGTGCGATGACCTTAAGGGTTTTATTATTGACGTTCCTGAGTCGATTACTCGGAGAAAACTCGTGTTGCCCGAGTGGAGAGGTGGGTGGTCCGGAGGGTATGAATATTCCGTTTTTCTTCTCCTGAGAGAGGAGTGATCCGATGCATTCCACTGTGAAATTGTGAACAAGTCTCGGGGTTTTTACGAGAATACGAAGATGAGTTCATTTGGTGCATTATTCATCTAATGAGTCTTAGTTTTTCATCATCATTACTCGTATTTTTATTTGAACTCATTTAATGAATGATGATGAAACTTTTATTGATACATCACACGTATGCGTAGAACGTGAAATAGCTTAAAATTTAAACATCATAAATATTAATCAATTTAAGAAAAACTGTTACTAATTTAAATTATGAGAATATATATTCTTCGTACAGAAATATTCCTTTGACGTTCAAACTCGAAAATTAAGACATGCAGGTGATATTCGTACTATAATAGATATACATCGTAACATCGCTTAATGAATAAAAAAGTGTACAGAAGGTAGAGGGGTTTTAATCACAAAGGATACGTGAATGAACTTCTGTGATGTGGCACATAATTATTTGAAATTCTTAGGTAGCGATTTACTTTTGTGAGAATTAAAGAAAGCAATCGGTGCTCTTTGGTAATCGGACTTCTGAAATAAAAAATAATTCCTCCCATTATTCCCATACTCTCTCCCATATTGCTAAAATTTACTAATCATCAAGGAATGATTAATGATTTCATTAATTTTTCATATTAATATTATGTGATCAATTCAAATGATCAATCATGTTCTTTTTTTATCTCTTTAGAATACTATGATTTTTGATATTTGATTGTGTTTTGATGCTGGTTTTATTACTAATATTATAAATTCAGGAATAACTTGTGGACGAGCAAGTACTTAAGAATCCAAAAATTTTATTCCTACTCCTCATGAGATCATAAAATACCTAAACCTCTACATATTCGTAATCTGAGCTCATATTTCTTGGATTCATATTTATTTTGCTCCGGAGAGTTTGAGGAGAGGAAGAACCGTAACAGATCTATTTCCTCTCTGAGGGTTATTTTGTATCATTTTCCCGTTCCACTCCATCGCCGCCCTTTCTGTCCATTCCTTTTTGTTCTGCGCTGTTTTATAAGGTCTCCGAGTTACATTTCTTTCCGCCCACGTCTTTTAAGTCTAGGGTCGTTTTTCTCCGTCTCCCACACCCTCGTGCATTCCCGCGCTGTGTTTTTGTGATTATATCCGCCTGCGTTGTCGATGCTCTTTCTCTCTATTCCTTTGGTCTATCCTCATATCACCGATTCATTTTTCACTCGTACGTACTCGGGTTTATTCTCAGCGGAATTGCCCGCCTTCCCACGCTATCCTGCCTTATTCACTCATCTCTATTCATCTCCCTTAGTTTCTTTTTAGCGCTTGTCATCCGCATGTCTCGAGACATGTATTAGTTCTTTCTTCGGCTTGTATCTTTCCACGCTTCCATTAGTTTTGTTTCCCTCTAAGTTACTCTCGTATCTCTCTGATTTGTTTTCCTGTATAGATTTACAGTGCGAGTGTTAATGGTTGGGTATAAAATTCCACTTCGGTATTATGATTTTAACTTTGTTGATGTTGCGTATCGATAGACTTATTCCTCTCCTACTTATGTTGAATTTTATTTGAAAAATAAGAACTTTTTATCTTTATGAAATGTTAATGTTACTCAAATAGTTTTGGATTTATACGTCTAAAGATATTACCTCGACTAGTGGTGATTTTTGAATTACTAAGCAAGAAAATCTCTACAAACTATCGTAGGCGTTATTTATTATCTACTACGATAAACAGGTCTGCAAAATCTTTCATTACAGTTGCTATGTTATATTTGACTTCTCACAAACATCTGTTATTCCGTTTATGTAGCCACAACATTATAAGGATAAAAATTTTTAACTGATTTCCTTAAAGATTCATTTTACGCGTTCAAAGTAGTGGATAATAAATACATACTAGGTTTTCTATCTTCATAGGTTTTTTCCTACCCTTTCCTACGTAAAAAAATCATTTTTCAGATATAATGGTTCTTGGTGCCAGGAAGATTATTGCATAGCTCATGATTTATTTTAAAGTTATGGGTTCACAAAGAGTCAAAAAGTTACTTTCCTTACCATAACCACGATTACCGAAAACATATGAAATTCTGAGTATTCTCCGAAGACGACAATTTTTATGAAACCCGCACTTTATTATTTAGAAGATAAAATGTTAGAGTCCTAAACATCGTTCTGCATTTAAACGCATACGAACCCGTAAGAAACCGATACTAATCAAACATCAGTATTCATACACACCCTTAGGAAATTTGATTCCAAACGTCTAGTGATGCTATAATATTAGCGACGTGGGAGTTCCAACTCATTCTTTGAGTTCAAATCCATTTCGTTATCCGTAACAAAATCCATATAAACTTTACTGCCCCGAGTTTTTATATTTCTAGTACGTATAGAAAACTCTAGGAATTCTTGATTTATCTATTGTTCCATCGAATAGGTATCGTTTTAATCCCTTCATCGCCTCTTTCTGCCCATCTTATATTCTTTGCCCATTAGCACTCCTGCGGTAACCGCTCTTTTTGTCTCCGTCTGCCATCTGTGTCCTTTGGCAGCGGGTGTCGGCGGGTCGACGCTTTTTCAATGCGGTTTAATGGTTTCACGCGAGAGTCTCATCTCCGCGAACACACGACCATTACCTCTCATTGGCACGCACACGCTGTGATCAGTATCCGATTCCTTGTAATGCGAGTCCGCGCCCTTTTTTATTCCTCCTTCTCGATATGGAAAAGTCACATAAATCGATGCATTAGAAGAGTAAGTGAACCCTGATGGATGCTAATGATTCGATTAGGATTCGTGGGAGAGATGGAGTAAACGCGAAATATAATTAATCGCCTCAAGTGCGGAGTCATATGTCTCGCGTGATAAGAATCAGCCACTCATTCGTACGAACTCAATAGATTTTTTGTTTTGTCGACGCCTCGAGGTTACGGGAGGAGAATGTATGTTTCCTTTAATTAGTTTTAATATTAATGATTTTTGCTTTTTAATTTAATTTAATTCACTTAAATTGCTCGTTAGTATGTTCTATTCAGTACTGTCTATGAAATAAAGTATTAACACTACTCGTCATTCGGCATGAATTTATTTACACGGTCTATTTCAAATGAATGGATATTTTTATCTGTAGATGATAATATCAACGTATAAATCTTTCTTCAATAGCATCTCAGATTTTATCGCAATATCTCCGTTAAAAAAAATCGCATCTTAATTTCCTAAGAGCGATATCCCCGACCTAGGCAAAAAATTGATAACTCTATTGCCTAAAGATTTATTTTTCATTGGATAGGGATCTGTAAATGACAATAAATATAGGTCAAAATTTAATACTTTAATATCATTACAATTATGTTTTTTTGTTATATAATTTATACATAATTTTCCCTCGATAATCTCTCAAAATATAACTTCATTATTCAAATTAACTGCAAATATTAATAAATGCTATGAATATTTCTAATTTGAGTAAATATATCATTTTCATCCATTTTCTATGGCTGTTTTGGATGTAATGATTTTTAACTATCGGGAATAAATCAAACGATATTGGGAGAACTTTTTCATCCTTTTCTTACAAATAGATTAAATAAAACAAGTACATCTCCTATAGATATGTATATCCTATATCTTCTTTTATGTAGAAATAATGATGAATTGTCTTACCAATTCTGAACATAAAAAAGAAAATCTAATTGGATCTATAAAACTACTGTTAACAGCATCCAACGTGGAATAGACGTGTGCCTTAATATGGTTAGGAATTTTAGATACCCTGCTTCTATTCGGATTTGGAAACATGTGAAGTAACTCTGAGTTTCTTAATTAAGTGTGTATATGGTCTGGAAGAGAGATTCATCTCCTAATTTAAGAGAGAGGGTGGATGAATAGAAATCGAGCAAGTAATAGATGAGAGAAAGAGATGCGCGGCAGATGAAAGAATGGACTGTTTTTTCTCCACTCGTGAGAAACGGTCACAAAAGGAGATAAGTGGTAGCGATGGACACAAAAGGCCACGGGGGAAAAAGATTGATCGGTTGCGTGCCATATGAATTAATTACTACATTAGCGAGTGCACTTGGTCGTGAATGTGGGTCACCTCCGTAAATGGGCAGCGAATCCAAACCGAGTGCTCTGCAGAAAGATTAGTTTGTTAGGAAACTTGAGGGGAAAAACGAGGTTAAGAAGAAGGCAATGTTTGTTTGGGAAAGATCGCTCTTTGTTTTCACCGTCTCACGTAATTGGAAGGCCTTTCCAACCCCAACGGGATGACTGACTTTTTCGCATATCAAACACGCCCATTCTGTTACAATGGCGAGCGTTGGGCACGGCCCCTTGTCGAAACGCGGTTTCCCTTGTCCACGCAACAATCGGTTATGAATTTAAATTGGAAAGTTATTTCGCTCTTTTTTTCTGGCGGGTGGAGTAACCAGAGATTTAGGTCTTTGAATCGGTAAAAAAATATTATGCGCCGAATTACCATCTCAGAAATCGACTTGGAGATCACGGATGAAATGCATGGATGCCGGTCACGTAGAGAAATCTGAAAGTATGAAGAAAATTGGTCAATTTCGATGTCTACCAACTGTCTACGCGAATGATACAACTATAAATTTATCGAATCAACTGTCGATTTTCTAATTTGGTGTTTCAATTTCGCAAATTTGACGCATCTCCCTTGGGTACAACATGATTACCTCGCGATATTGAGATATATATCCAATTACTTTCCGGGAAATCGTCGTTTCATTGATGAATACCCATTCATTCGTAAAAGTCCACTCTCTTTCGCTATAGCCTTTCGTATTTGAATTTATAATGAGGGAAATTCAGCGCCAATAATATTCGAATTTATAAACATTACGGTCGAGACACGAACATCGCTCTCTCTTCATTAATTCTTTATGGGTCAGAAGTAGCAAGCACTACACACATTTCCCTTCTGCATAAATGTTTCCTTGCCTTCTCTCCATCGATTACTGAGCGTAGAAAATAGAGTCTTGATTATTAAATAGCGTTTCGATGCTGATTATATGGGAACGCATTACTTGTGATTCGAGAGTTATAACTTCCGTTGGCGCGGTGATTATTTCCAATGTATTCAAGTATTCCGCGTCAATGCGTATATCCATTTTCTCTTCGTATGTTCCGCTCGTTATCCGCCGTCGGAGAATGCGATCGAACATTAGGGTGATTTACGAATCGACGGCCGAGAAGCCCGTTCATCCGTACACGATAAATGATCTAATTCCGATGTGCGACCGCTCTCAAAAGTCCTGAGGAATGCATTCGTTTCCTCCGCATTCCGGAGAACGCATTGATGAGGCATTAAGGTACGGATATCGAGTCGATTAAATGACAAGAATGCGAAGCTCAGATTCGGGGGAGAGAAAAACATGTGAAATGTTATGTGGAAAAACTGGATGGAAAAGAAACGAGATGAGGAGAACCAATTAAACGGAGATGTATGGAAAAGGAAGAAGTGGTTGTGGGGATTGAAAGAGGTTTACTTTACTTTAACGATTCTTGAAACTTTCATCGGCAGGAAATAACGAATGCTTTCTTCAGTACATAGAATAGAGGTTGACCTATCAATCCTTCAATCTTCTATTCCCATTCCTCTTTGTTTTAAGGCCTGATTTTTATGAAGAGCTGCAATAGTACTTAAATAAGTTAATAGTTTTATCATATATAGAGTTTTGAATACTTACAAATTTTTAAATTTATTATTCCTTTAATGATTATAATGGAGCTTTAAATCTTACGAATTACGGAGCTAGTTTTCTTAGTTTATAAATAAATTTTATTGACATTTAGTAATTAAAAATATTGCATGAAAATAGAATAATGGGTGTGAATGAATTCTTGGCACTACTGTTCCTTTGAACATTAGTGCTATTGAAGAATTAGATTTGTATTTCTTCGTTTAAGGATTTATAAATATCATGCATTAATACTTGAGTGACAAGGCAGAAAATGAAAATGTAACTTTTTTATATTATGAAATATGTAATATAAGTGTATGTTTAAATAGTAGTTAGTTATTAAGTTAGTGAATGGAATCTATTCATAGAGAGATTCAGAGCTTTTGAGCCCAAGTATCTTTAAACTTGATATCCATAAGTTTAGTCGGACCTCCAACACGGTTATAAAATTCCAATTACGCAATCGAGCACTCTCGTATCCATCGTACGAAAAGATCGAGGCCCGGAATGAATGCTAGTCACCTCTCATTCTGCCCAGGTTCGCTCCCACGCCCCTCTCCATAAAAAGCGCACCTCTCTATTAGGTGTCGTCCGGTCACCCCACCAAGATCCATATCTTCCTCTTATGTCTTCATTCTTTTAACAAATTGCCTCTCCCCCCACCTGTTCCTCATTGTATATCACCTCCAAACTCCCTTATTATTCCTCATCCCTCTGATTGAGGCTGTTTGTTTGCGTGGCCCGTTGACAAGGTGCATCCATCTTGCCTCGCACGTAAAAACACGGCCTTTGATAGATGAAGGATTCCACCGCTCTATTCTGATCCCGCTTCGTAGCGATAATGCACTCGTCGCGGCGCGCTTCGGCATACAAGCGCACAATGGAATGCATTTGTTCCCAACAGAAGACGCCATTTATCAATCCGCTCATTGTTGAGGGTGCCACAGGGTATTCTTTTCGGTCCGCTCGGATTATAAAGATGTGAAGGAGGAATTTAGAATGTATTAATTAGGTCGGAATGAGGTGTGAGGTTAATTGGAGAAGAGAATTGCTCCAGATTGATGAAAGAATCAATCCCACGCTCTAATTATGGCCTTATTCTTCTTCTCAAAGCATCCATGGGATTACAGCTTCATTCGTTGCGCGAGAGTTAATTGCTCTTAATCAATCTAGTTTAATGGCGAGGGTTTATTGCTTTGAAAGTAAACTCGACGTAATCACTAAGGCATTCAGAGACAAAGGAATAATTTATGGACGCAAAGAAGAAGGATTATATTTATTTAAATTGGTACCTTGGACTCAAATAAAATGTACTCTATATACGTACGCATTTATTCTCATTGGTTACTAAATTTCACCTCCTTGACTTGTAAATGTTACAAGTTATACCATGGCATATTTCTTAATGCTGAGATATATTATATGTCAAATTATTTGAAAGTTAATCGAGTTATTTACAATAGCTTTGTCCCCTTCTGATCCTATTTTTTGTTTTTTTTAGCTGCAATATAGCTCTGAGAGGCTAAGATAAATAGTTCTTATTTACGATATTTATGGCTCATTAGGAATGAGGTATAAGATTTTATGAATTTCACAGCGGTACAAGAAATAAAAATTTGGGTGACTTATCGGAGAAAAATTTGAGCGGAGGATGTCTGCTCGCAAACTGTTATTTCGAAGGTGGGCGTATTTTTTGTTTCCTTAACAATGGCATTCATAAAAACGTTTTTTATGCGACCCAGCAGCCAATGAACTAGTTGTCGTGAAGTTACGGCGAATATCGCATCCATTATCATCCTTAAACCGATATTCGAAGGCGAAGAAAAACTCAAAGAGCGCCATGTGAGATGGGAGATAATCGGTCGAGGTTTTATTTCCACGAGTAAAATCGAATCGATTCTTCACAGTTTCCTTTCTAACTCCATTCCAAGCGTCTCCTTCCCACTGTTCCCGTTTCCCATCTTATTCTTTAATGGCTAATCCTTTTATCGGCGTAACCATGGTTGCCCGTTGCCACGAGACGATTTATAGATTGGGGATTATACTTTCATGTTGATTCTATCTCTACTTTTTATATCTCAATGGAGATTTGGTTTTTCATTCAGTAGATTGAGCCAACTCAAAAGGGATTGACTGAATAACGCTTTTGCACGTGGTGTGGTTTAGTTAATGGTTTTCAATTTGTTCTAATTTTATTTTGGTAACCCTGTGTGCTCGAGAAATCACTCGAGGAGGTGAACCCTTTGTGATTTATTTTTATGAATTTTATGCTATTTTAATCGATAATTTCTAAATATTTATCCAAAATCGAGTTAATAATATCGATGCATGTTTCAAATTTTGGAATTCGCAGGGTGTTTATTAATATTTTCATTTATAAAGGGATCTAAAATATGTAATTGTGGGCTTTTAAATATATATTTTATATAAGTCATGGTATAAATGCAAGTAAATGATTGGCAATCCTTCTCTTTCCAGGTGAGTTCATTTTTCTGTGACATTCTGGATATCTGACCTGGTTTTCTAGTGGAACTGAAAAGGGTGAGTGAGTTAACTCAGTAAAAGTTAGCCATTACGATGGAAGATAAATCACCTTTGATTCGTTTTTATCGAAATTTTATAGTTTTAGATAACGTAATTTTGAAGAATTCGGATTCTGTATAATTACGAATTTCGTGAACATACATTCTGATTCTTAAAATAAAAAATAAAGCCAAAGTAATCAATGATTGGAACTCGCTCATAAATTTAATGATAATCGTATTTCAAAAGATTTTTAGTAATGTAAATAAGGGCATATTGATGAACTTTAAAAATATTCACTATTATTATATATAAATTTATTGATCTGCTTAATTATTATTTACAAATACAAGTTACTATATCGGTTAAATTTTTCTGAAGATTGTATAGTTTAATCTTTCAAAATATTCCATTTTTCGTTAGAACAGTCTTTGATATTTAATATTTGAAAATGTTCTGCAACTATCCATCGTAATTAATGCTAGCAAAAGAAAGGTTGCTTAGATATTACATTCATGATTGTTTTGATAGATTATAGCAGCTTAGATCATCCTTATAGAAACACTCGACATAATCTACCTGTTTGGGGATGAGGACATTAATGGAGGATGTGTAGTTTCATTGAAAATATCCACGGAATATTAAAATTTATACACACTGAAAAAAGAGTGGATTTAAAATATATATCCGCTAGGTAAAACCTAATAAAAACGTCATAACGGCAAAATATTAGAGCTGGAACCTCGCTGTCTTTCGTTCCAGCCGGACGCATAAACATGCGAGCATATAAACATTCGTTCTGAATTAAAAGTCGGACTGTAGGTTGCGTCCAGTTCTCGTACCATTGCCCAGTTCCATTAACCTCTCTAGCACGCGTGTGCGACCGAGATAATTCAACTTAATGAAAAGTCACTTTTGGGCCAAATTTCCATTAGGTGGGAGAATTTATGCGCCCGATACTCTCGCGCAGCCCTTCGTTGGACTCCCAAAAAACGCTTCGCGTTATTCGGGTCGGAATTCCCGCCGCGGTAGTAGTAAATTACTTTTATTTTTCGTCCAACGGGAGCGGGCTCAAAACACGTGTCCGCTGCTGCCTACGACGTTGCGTGGGTTTCGTTTAATCGCGCCTTCGCGGTTAGCCTCAGCTGTGTGAGGACCGCCATTCTGTCGATCTCTCGCCCAATACCGATCGAGAAAGAACGTTGCAAAAGGAGTGGGCATTAGCCTCTCTCCGGTGGAGACTTCAACGCCCGAAGGACGTTCCCTTCTCTCGGACGCTCTAGGGTAGGGGATTCGATTCGGTCGAGTTTCATTCGCAATTTTCGCTTTCTTATACCAATGATAATGACGCGATGGTGATTTTTTGGTTGGTTTTTCACGAAGGCCGAGTTTCAAAGTTAGATAAATTTCAAAATATTGTAGAAATTAGGTTAAAAGTGCTGTTTGCTCAGTACCTTCCTTCCTCAATGTAATTAAAAGATAGTTGAAGAGGATTTTACTCATATATAAGGTAGAATCATAAAGAAGATAGGATTGAGATATCCGTCTGGAACTTATCACTATAACTAATTACTTATTAATATAACTTATTTTATTTCTTTCCTGAATGTTTTTTCTCTTTTCGTAAGTTGTATACCGTTCAACAGACTGCCGCAGATAAGTGGATGAGGTGTTTATTCTACTCCACCATTGGATGATATAACTTTCAGGGTTTTAGACACAAATTCTATAGCAATATAGCTCTGAATTAACCTACATTTGGGGGTAAATTCTGAGGATTATAAAACCACTCACTACAAATATACAACAGCCCAATCGGTGTTCGAGATTAGGGCTCCTCATAAAATAAGGCATAAAACTGAAATATGTTACGTAAAGTATACACGCCCACTCAGAATGTATGAATCAACTAATTTTAGTGCGAATGTTAGAGAGGAATCATAATTTTATCCCTCATTTATCAGATAAACACATGATAATTTCCTCGAATTTTAAAAGCCATTTTCCTTATCTTCTAGTTTTATGAAGACGAATATTTATCTGGTATGTATACAAGAATCATATAATGAAGAGTCTCAAAAATTAAACAAGGTCATATATATCTTAATGTAATGATGGTTAAACGAATTCTGCATGTAGAGCAATCGATTCTATCATTTACAAATTATACAATGATAATTTTCTTGTTTCGTCGATTATAAATGCACCGTCAATATTCATGATTAGCTTAGATCCCCATTATGGAACCAATTACAATATAACAAGCACGAATATTGACATGCACAATGCATTCATTATTAATTCCATCACATCCTTTGATGTAGCGTCGGCTTAATGATCCTAGCCTTTATTTCTATGATAATAACCACGTAAACCAGATTCATTTCCTATGACCGCAGCTGATTTGCAATGTAAATTCAAATACGTTTCCATCGCGGATTTATAGCCGAAGCAACGGTACCGACGTACATGTACGCGATCGTGTTATGAGCTTTTACTTATTTTTATGGGCCTTGACGTAATTGAACGGCGTCCATTACGATTGTCACCGTTTCTCCGCTCGGATCCCTTTCGAACGAGATGGAACCCGACTTGTTTATTCCTCCAAAGATCGATTATAAATCGCAAACGTATCACCTCAACCTTGGCACTATTACATCCACGGCAGTCCGATTTTGTTAACCGGTTGCCGCACGAAACCAAAATCCATCGCATGATGAATCCAATCCAGGGTGGGAAATACCCTTTCGACGTCTTAAAGTTCATCCTTGAGAGAAAATAAAACTCGCAAATTGATGGGTGCGAAATTTATGTGGTGGATTTCGCCACGTAATTGCGATGGGAACATTGGAATAAGTGGCTTCAAGAGAAAAGTGCCGGCGCTGAAGAGCACTTTGCGCAATCGGTAGGCAAATTAGAGAAACTGGAAACGAGATTGGATGCAAAACCTCTTTGCGATTCAGTTCTAGGTCTTACTTTTTACGACGTGAAGATCTTCTTGCGCTCAGAAAATTGTTTTGCCAACGGAATTTTGCTCTAATCTCTCGCTACTTGGTATCATTTACAACGTCTAAAAACGAATATTCAGTTATAGCGTATTTAACTGATGGTTCCTTTATTGGAGCAATTGCAGTTTACATTAAATTAAATAATTCGGCTAATCATTGAAGGATTAATTATACAGTCATAATTTTGAGTTTTTCCATATTTTAATGTTTACATATTGTGATGTTCTTAGAAAATATATTCGTTATTTAGGTACTCAAATAAGTGTAAAATGTTGTTTAACCTGTCTGGAAATTTCGATCTAATACAGATTTGGTATCCCTCCTATAATTATAACTAAAATATGAGTTATCCAATCCATTAAGTATATCTTTTACAATGATCATAATTAATATACACGTATTAATTTAATTCTCTCATCCATGTTTCTGAAGTATCTTTATTAAATTCACTCGATAAATTTATATTTCACGGAAATATCGGAAATTTATTGACTCTATACTTCTTCAACGATAGAATGCAATATTTCTGTGATGATTGAAATAATTTATTGTAATTGTATATCTGCACTTTAACGTTATAAATGACTCAGGCAATATTTCATCCAATATTTCAAAAGAGTTTGGATACAGATAAGAATCATAGGTACCCGTTACTCAATACACAATCGTCTTGACCCAGCCTTATACATGTTTGATTCCAGACTCTAATTTAAACCGAATTCTATCTTCCAGATGGTTATTTGTGCACGTTTCGTTTTCAAGGATAATTTTCGATATCGATCCAAGGGCAGGGCAAATCCCAAATAACGTTTCCTTACTCGCATCGAAACTTTGAATTATTATTGACCAGATTCAGAATGATCCGGGTCAATATGTTTATAGCCTAAACGTGACGGGTACGCCTCTCGAGATTATCTCCGTACGTCCCGAAAGTAAATACCCGAATGGTACTCAAAGAGTGATCTCACACACATCAGCATGATTGCGCAATAAATAAAATTAATATAGATCCATTCCCGATTGAATTTCCACTCTAAGATTTATGGGCATAGTGAGAGTGTAGAAATATCTAGCGGGAATTAGAAAGCCCATGGTATTTCAGAATGGATTTGATTGGAAGGAAATGAGGAGTTTAAAAGGATTTCTAAGAATAATAGAAGAGATGAAGAAAGAAAGAAAACTTGAAAATTACTTGATTTAAATCTTCCTATACGTCTGACCATTTATGTTCGATTGTTGATCAGTTGATTTGACATTTCGTGATTTATGGAGGTTGAGTAGCTCTTCAAATCTATAACTAATCGTTCAATTGTATTAAAATTAATAATGATCGGAAAATGAATCCTAAAATATAACGATCGTTTCTGAATTATATGGAAGGAGTTGTCTCAATCAGTTCTTTCCATGACTAATAAGATCTTCTTCGTAACTTGTTTTTTTAAGTGTTGGAAAAAGTAAATATAAAAATCCATAAGCACTAAAAAAATACTACAAGGTGCAACAACGAAATTCGGCAAAACGAGATACGTAGATTATTGAGGAAGAGAAACTTCGCAAAAAATCAGGAAAAGCAGTCGCGAAGTCCAACGGATGATAGAAAACAAAACGAAGGAGGGAAACGGGTTGTGATTGCAGGGAACGGGGCGAAGATAATGCAGAGGTGCATGAGGCACGATTCCAGTTATTACTATGATTATGATAGCAATTGCTTCGGAGGTGATAATGGTGCGGGGGAGTGTATAAGGAGGCCAAGGAGCCTATCGATATAAACTCACCCCTCGGATGGGCAGCCGTTGCAAAATCAAAGCGCGTGAGGTCATAGGCAGATGGTTTCGGGTGCAATAAAAGCTCCGGGCACTTGGCCACTTCGGAGCGAGTTTTTTGTGACCTCCTAAATGCTTCGGACCCATTATTCATCGTTTATTCGAAAAGGGAATTATTCGTTCGTGAGCAAAAGGGTGAAGGTGATTTTGTACGAATGTACTGAGAAATGACGGACAAGAAATGTGTCTGACCCCTCTCTTGAGTTTGATGTGTTATTTCCTTTAGGGCTGTTATTATGTTCTCTCATATATTTGTCATCTCTGAAGTTGTATTTTTTTCTGCTACAAGTGTTCTGTTATCAGCGTTTGTAAGAGAACAAGGTTTTATCCGAATTTATCATTTTAGATTTACTCATTGAGTCGTTTTCAGTGTTTAAATTTATTGCTGATTAAATTATACATTCTTATTTATTTTTAATTGAATTTAACTCCAATGCGTTCGATCATGAATCATTTTATTTAAGTTATTTTCTCATATAATTTATAATATCTTATAGCTAGAAGGTTAGATGGATATTACAGCGTGGTATTTATTTATGTCTCTTATTCCAAATGTAGATTGAAATTCACCATAGGAATTAAAGTTTCTACACATTGAAAGGTCAACCCGATTATCCATTGATTATCGGCTATAATTTTCTTTCGAGATTTTCAACCGTTGTTGTAGCATACTATGCTCTATTTTACAAAAAAAGGAACTTAATGAGCAATTCAAAAATTACACCAACGAGAAAAATCATGTATCCAGTCAATTTAAAGCACGTATATCGTAGTTTTTTTTATATTTTATTACCTTTAATTTTCCTATGATTACCAATTCACCCGTACTTATCAAATGTACACCATTCTGTTCCGCTTCATTTTCGAAATATCTACGAACATCAGCCACAGCATAAAATGTAACGATATTTTAATGCTTTCCTTATTCAATAATCATAGCCTTGTACGAATAAAAAATATGGTTGCGGTAGAATATTTCTCAGATATCGTCATAGAGTTTTGTTTGATCATGTTTACCTTATCCAAATATTCGCATTTCGACTATTTTTTATCATGGCATGATATTACCTTTTAGTTTGTTTCTTATTCTTTGATATTAATATTCTTAAAACAGCATTATGTCGTATTTATCTATTGGAAAGATATCCTACAAGTATTGTTCGATATTTACACGGTAAAGAAGATGTATAATCGTTGGAAACACTTTTTGATTATTTACCAACTAAAGTAAAACTTCTCTTGTATGAATTCCAATGTTCACTTTCAGCTCTTTACGCACAAAAAACTATAAATATAATTTGTTGTAGCGTTTGTGTTAATGTTGAAGTTGGAAACCATCTCTCCAAAAATTCCCTACTCATAAGAGATGGAATCTAAGGGACGATCAATTTTCTCGGGAGCACATCGCCGTGCAACACTTCATCACATCCTTTGACCTGCCACCGACGTTCAAACTCCGACCGGAGAACACAGTGGGATGCATCCATCCTCGGCGGACAGTCCTATCTAACCGAATGACAGGATGATAGTCGAGGAGGCAATAAAAATTCGGAGCCACCGAACCGTGAACGCCTTCCGGACCCAAGTCCAATTTCTTTTGCACCGAACACGTGCTGCGGCAAAAACAGACGTAAAAAATACAGACTCAAAAGTGCGCATTTCGTCAATGTCCCTCGCGGGATGATAATTGCGCTGGGATCGATTGGGGAATGGAACAGATTTCGCGAAAGGTTAAGCAACCTGGAGAGAAAAAAAACCGATAGAGGACGCAGTATTTCACTCCTAACCTCTCTGGTAATAATGTATATATTTTTCCATCTCGTGAGTGAAGCGTGGGCGTTTTAGTGCCCCTCCAATGCTTTCGATGCCCCACATATGAAAAGGCAGGTCAATGACGAATTTGACGAACGTCGTACCACGGAGAATGCGACTGATGGGTGGGCAGAGCGCGAAGGTCCGGGAAAAATGCGCTACGGTCTCTTTGAATGCCCATTGAGGCGTGCGGAGGGCGTGTCCTGGGACTGTATTGAGATAAGGCGGTGGGAAATATTGCGACCTTTTTTTCTCTTAGGTTTTCGTCCTCATGCCATAAGTACAAGTGCGCCGTATCTTAGCTGAGAGGCTACCGGTAACACCTGAGCGATGTTATTTCATCTCGTAATCTCAGAGGGATTTCTTGAAGATACGGAGACGTGTAAATTCCTATACGGTTCAGTTTTCCAGCGGTTGTAGGTTGAATTATGTCAATGTTTTATCAAATATCGATAATAATTTCATTTTACATAAAAATTTTTCTCACGTATATCATTATTTAAGAAGTTTCGCGAGGGAAACATATTTTTAATATAAATTTCTAACAATCTTCTGATAAAAATATTCTTTTTATTAAATATCTTTTTGTTCAATGGAAGACATTAAGAATATCTATCTCTGGGAATAATGCGATTGAATGGCGTGTTGTAATAATGAAATAAATTCTTTCGATTTTCAACTAGATTTCGTATCATCGATGTTGTTGTTAAAATTAAAACGCTGTAAAAATTAATAAATTATTCGTTCTTTTTTTGACCAATAAGAAAAGCTTTTTCAGTTATATATTTTTAATAGCTAAAAGAATTCAGTTCAAGTAAATCATTCGCAGCAATCCTTCATTTATATTTATCGATTGTGACTTAGGGACAGGGTATTAATCTTCTTAAATATCTGTTGGACTCGAGTATGCGCCCGACCCATGGGTTGCATTATTCCCCGATATGCGTCCGATCGGGAGATAAATTCCCCCCCGCTGTGCCAAACCAAACTTTCTCTTTCAATTTACATATTTACCCCCACGAATTCTCATCGTACACTATTTTCTCTCCGTAATTCCGATTTGTGGCCTGAATCGCTCAGCAGCGGGTATTCGTAAGGACGTCATCAGAATTAGTTCTTGGCTGGCGAGCATCGCATTCCGCCATGTTTACAACTTGCCCTCTTCATCCCAACCTCCTCCGCACACCCATTGCAACGGCCTGCTTTGAAATTCCTCACCTGAATCATGTTCTCGGCTTTCACTGGGCGTCGGGTGACCGCTCCCCGTTGGAACCCTGAGCACTGTCCGATGGAATTAATCGGCCTCCGAAGAAAGAGGCCGCCCTACGTCATCGGCTTATGAATAGGAAAATTAACAGGGTCGAGAGATTTTTTACGAGCGAAAGATGAAATTTGTGAGGAGAGGAGTTTCCGATAGAATAGGGCACGATCTGCGCACGAATTCAATTCGCTAGCGGGATGTTATTCTTCTGGGAGGTTCTCTCATAGTTGCCGGTTCGGACCCCTATAGGTGTAGGCCTCCATGTCCGTGGGGGGTAACTATGATTAACGAATGAAATGATAACTGTTGGGAAGTTGTTTATGTTTGATGATTATTTCCAGCCGTGAATCACTAATGTGATGGATGGATAGATCAAAGATTAGATCCTTATTTGTTTATCTAACTGCGTGAAATCTTTCGCAATTTAATTGAAGGTGTCATCTATTGTTTTTGTCGTAAACTTTACGGAAGATATGAGTGAGTGATACAGAGGTGCTTATAGCATGGATTTGCTTTTGCCTGTGGAATTCTATGGGAGGTTTTATTTTGAGTTTTCTTTGTAATCTACCTATTGCTTACTTACAAATACAAACTCCGTTTGGGAAAGATTTTTCTTATTTTACTAGCAATTGTTAAGGGCAAACTTTTTCTATTATCCATGGAATCTTCCTTAGTTTCACGTAAAATTTAATTAATAACAATCAAAATTTCCTGCAATAAAAGAAAAGTATTGTCGTGGGTAAAGAAGGAAATAGGCAATATTTAAACCAACGGAGACTTCAACGCTCGATCCTTAACTTAAATATCAGTAGTATTCAGGAAATAATTTAATTTTATTCTTGGTAGCAGTCCTTAGGTCTTAATGTTAACTAATATTGCATTAAGGAATCCGCTAATTGACTATCTCACAAATTATTAAGCAAATCAAGAAATGTGAAAACCTATTTCCAAGGCCAAGCGTTGAAAGATATCTAGGGAACCACGGGAGATTTTTGCTCACAGCTCGCCTGGAGAATACTTTATCTTTTTATCTAGAGACATACTCCCTTTGAGAAGTATTTTATTTAATGTTTTGATTAATCTTTTAATTATATTATTTAATTCTTTCAAAGAAATTATTCGTGCCAGATTAAATCTAAACATTCAGTTTGAACAGCACTTTAAGTAATTGAAGACGCTACATAAGTATTAAACGCCTTCTAATTATTTTTTCTGAATATTCCTTGGGATAACTCCAGAACGTTTCTAATCAACAAGATCGAACGTATCAAAAGTTTCCGAGGCATAATTCATCGCCCCTTTACACTTGATCATTTTAGCACTAAATGACCTCTGGACACTTCATAAAGAAAATAAGCGGCTCAACGGAATGCGAGCAGACACACACAAAGTAGGAGATGCGTATGATTTAGGATGGGATTATTCCGTGGAGAGTAACATCTTTTGCTCACCTTGTGCGAGGTGGCGACGGAGTGCACGGTAGAGAACGGTGGCCGGAGGCTGCGCGGAATTAAATCGCAGAGCGAAACGGGAGCGTGGGGAAATTAAAAGGGTACGATTTTTTTTCAAAGGGAGCGGAATGCGGCACCACTATAGAGTGGGCGCATTTGAGACATAACTCTCTCGCAGAGGATGTTTTAAGCCGACGCTATAAATCGCCGCTACCGCAGGGCTTTTCCCTGAGAAAGGGCGACTTGATTGATGAGGACGGCGGTGCATGGCGGCCAGCGACATCCCTTCCCCCGACGAAATTTGTTCGACAAACCTATTCAGACGAGCCCTCGGAACTATTTCTCTTCGCAGGTTAAAGGGTCGGACGCTATTTTAATGTCACACGTCGAATGGTTGGGAATCTTGCCCACGGTTCTGCGGATGGAGGCTGTTCGTTTAGTTTCTGAGTTGAGAAGAATGTTTATGAAAAATGCGTTCGTTTCTCTACTATGAGAATGTTCAAACGTAATTAAAGGTTTTATTGTTTAACAGATATAATGGTTGCATCTTTAGGGTAATAGGTGTTACATCATTTTGATTATTAAATCGTTGAAGGTTTAATTTTTTATCACTAAAAATTTATTAGTCTAATTATCGAATTGATGTTTCCATTTTGAGAGCTTAATGAGGTAGAAGTTTTAAGTAATTTGAGAATTATCCATTCATCAATTTTTCAACAAATCTTACGTATTATTGTTTTTTAAAATTACTATGATTTGGAGAATTATTAGATTTATCGTTTTTTATGGTAAACTAGAATAGAAATATAATAAGTAGAATAGGAAATCAAGGTTAAATATTTTAAAAATATAAATGAGAAAATTTCCTTATTTCTTGTTAAACTCGCTTGTTAAACATCCAAATATAATTTAGATTTAATTTCAAATTACAGGGATTAATTAATGTGTTCTTGACCTTTTCTTATTTAATTGCTGATATGTTTACCTTATTTTTCATTAACATAAAGTAAAATTGAAATAAATTGATGTAATAAGAGATATATTTTCCCGCAATCACTTTCGTGCTCGTAAAACTGTGAGTAAACTGTGAGAAAAGAGTAGACTGCATTTTTAAATCTGCGATTTATAGATTTATGAGGCTATTTTTTGGATAAGAAGACGAGCGCACGCATTCAATCTACTTTTGTGCATGGAAATTTATTCTCATTTTAAAATTATTTTATTTCTATTTTATCGTAAATCTTTCGAGGTGTTAGAGACGAGTAAAAATCATCTCGGAAAGTGCTCTCGGCCTTGGTGGCACTTAGCGTCTCAGGGTTATCTGTAGAATCTCTATAAGCCGCGCGTTGGAAGCGGCACGGCGTGGAGGCGCGTCACAACCGGATCGTCGGGTCATCCTAGTGCGGCGGGGATATTACCATACTTACGTTTTCAGAGGCGAGTGTTATGAGAGGTGCCATTTATGCTTCTTTGAGTGTCGCCTTTACATGGTTTAGCCGTCACGGCGGGGAAGACGTGGAGCTCTGGATAATCTAGGATCACCCATCAAGGGACAATTTTTTATGATTTTATTCGCAACCACTGGCGCCGTTTACTACGTATCCAGCAGTGCGATATCTTAGATTCGTAAAATACGGGAATTCTTTTTAGTAAGCGTTTTAGATAAAGGAATGAACACCAGAGCGAGATTTTTTTCATATTGGAAGATGAGCATTTTCAGTTCGGACAGAAGTTTATCGTTTTTCTAAATTGGTAGAGCGGGAGATATTACAGACGTGAAGATATTACTGATATAAAGGAGCACTTCTGTTTTGATTTATCGTTTAAATGGTTTTAAATTCATCCTCAAGATTTTTTTATTTGAGATATGCTATATTTGTTGCTTTTATCAATTCTACAATTATCTACTAATAATATTTGATATTCCCGAAGTCAAACGAAGTACAGCATAAAAGTTTCTGTCGACTACGATAATTTAATGGCATCATTCTTACTTAAAGAAAACTTCCAGCAAAATTATTACTATAAATCATTCAATAGAATGTGTTTCAATTCTTATAAAAATTGAATGTATATTCGTTTTATTAATAAATTCATCATTTTATTTATTATGCACATCTGACGAACTTAGGTTTTCTAATTAAATACTGCGTATAGTATGAATTTTGCTTGAAGGTTATTAATGATTTATAGTCTACACTACGTATTGATATATGTTATGATCACTTCCATTAGAATTTCAGACGACGAAATTCCTCTCAAACTGTCTCTAAGAAATATCTTCGATGGTTGAAGCAGCTCTGTATGTTGAAAAATGAATCGTGGGTACTAGAAGTCAATCCACTTGCTCCTTTTCTCCTATCTTGAATCCACATCAAAATTTTCATACTTGCAATGTCATCTGAAACGCTGTTAGTCTATAAAATGAACCTAGTAAGTACACGCGTGGTCGGTAGAATTACTTTATGGCTAGCCTTTCCCGAGCCCTTGCAGAAACATTAATCTTTCTCAACTATTCTCTCTATTTGCGTATCGATTGGTTGCCATGGATTATTTCTACTCGTTCAAGGGATGTCGTAAAACTTGAGCTTAGATGGCAGATAAAACTGCGCATTTTATGATGAACAACCCAAATATGGATGCTTTCTCGGGCGTGGGAAACTCCGTTTCTTCCAGCGTATTATGATTTTTTTTTAAGATTCCACTCTCTTGAACATATATTTTTCTTTTGATTTAGATTATTGCGAATCATTACTTATACATTTTTAGAGGATGTATAAGTTCATGATTGTTTTTCTGTTTGTATTGTAATATATCTCCAAGAATTCCAATTTCATTTTCTCAGTACTATTGAATTATGAATATAAGTCGGATATCTTATTAAAGATATATCAACGCAAAAAAGCTATTTAAAATGAATTCGGTATTTCTGTTCATTTATATCAGGATATAAATATTGTATTAATTGCTAATATGGTTGTTAAATCGTGTACTATTTCAGGAATCGCAAGAATTTGATCCAGCGTGCGTTACGGTAATCGAAAATTATAATTATATAATAATAATTAGGTTATTATATGGAGGATTAAACACACCAATTTTAAGATCTGTTGTGATAAAGGAACAAAAATAAATAGGCAATCGATGGATTAATAAACAGCATGATAAACCTTATATATTATCGATGAAAAGAATTTCTGTATCAATTATTGACCTATTCCGTGAATATTTATCTCAATACTTTAAGCGCGTTTGAGTTCATTCAGAAATATATTAATAGCTTTTGTTTGAATGAAAGAGGAATTAAATGCTCATTTTTACTTACATTCAAAGTCATTCATAGAGCTCAAATATTTACTTCTCCATCCATAAGGATGACTATTCTCTGTAGCGTTTTGCGGAAACTGCTTTGTGGTAGGGAGGATAACGGATGAAAAATGAACACAGCAGTGCATCGAAAAAGTGCATCAGTCATCTTACGCTGCGTTGCATCCTACATTGCAACATTTTAGAGCCGATTCTCTTTCAGCTCATATTTCATGGCGGTGTCTTTTGAAGTCCGGCGAATCACAAGATTTGCAAAATTCGTGTCATGTCTCGTTAAGTTTTTCTCACCGAAGCATTTGTTTTCTTTTTTCTTTGCAAGATCGTAAAAGCTGTTCGGCGTGTGATGGCGGCATTTCAGTCCGTTTCCTTAATTACTCAAGAATTTATGTTTACCATCCATCTCTTACGTAATTGTTACATTACCCATGCATAGCGGTGGTTTCTTACGGCCGCATTCTATTATTCCACTTCCTGAGATGTTTACTCTTTTACGATTTTCTAATTATCTCATTCTTTGACCGTTTCTGAGATCTTCTTTGATTCTCAGCAAGCGTGTTTTTCTGTAACCATGTTTTTTTCATATAAAAAAAGTCCAGCCTTGAAGAAATATAATGCTTTTCCTGATCAGTACGTAATTATTTCCAATCGATGTTAATGAAAAGTGGCTATTTGGCCGTTAGATGATGTGAAACTGTTTAACGAACTAATTACAAGATTTCTTTGTTACGGCTAAGAGAGGCTATTCCTTCAGGTGAATGAGTGAATGGCTTTTATCGATTGGCTATCCGAGAAGTAATTCAGTGAGATTAAAAGTCTATTAGGTCTAATGGTCATAAAATTCTAGGCGCCTAGAACCCATTATCCTTTGAATGTGCTATCTATGAGTTAATCATCACCGAAGCTTTCAAAATTAGGTATCTTGCAATGAAGAGAAGCAAGATATTTTCTTGTAATTTTGCTTAAAATTTATTCGATCGAATTTACTTCAATGATGTTATAAATGAAGTACGAATTGTTTATTTATACTGATACTTATTTTAAAAATTTATCTGGAGCTTAGATTTCTTGTAAGTCTTTTAAAATCTCTAATTGGGAATAATAACCTAAGAATAAGGTTATTTAATCATGTTTTCCCTTTCAATCAGACCAGGAAATTGTTTTCTAATAAATGAAAGTAAAGAATAAAATTAATTCTAGACCATTAAAGTTATATTTTCAATATATTATATTCTATCAGTTTATAATCAATTGTACAATTAATTGAAATCTTGATAATGATTTTAGTGCAGATTAATATTTCGTTAATCGTTGACATATTTTAAGAGTTTCAAAGCTTTTCTTGGGCTACCTTATAGTCAAATGGTTATCACTTGTTCTTCCTCCTTCTATTTCCATAAATACTTATTTTATTATTAAATTCGCTGTCATTAACACGATATCTCATATCTAGTCAGCGAAGAGAAGAGTGGGCTTTATCTTAAGGGCAAAGGAGATGATCTTTAGCCTCTAATCTGTTAGTGAAATGTTCAGGTATTCCTCCATTCGTTCACCTTTAACCTCGTCGACTTCCCTCTCCAAACACTATGTCTGCTTGGAGACTCCGGTCTCGCCCATGTTTCTCCAACTGTCTACACCTTCTCCTTCCCTTCGACTCCATACGAACTGGACACTTCTTCTCATCTGTCGTCAGCGCCGCTATTATACAACTTGTATACAACTTCTGCCAGTCCCCCATCCCCGCCTTTTTTTTACGTCGCAAATTACGAAACTGTGCCATCTGTTGGAATGGCTCTCCGTAACTTTTCATTCGATCGACAGAATGCTGTTAAACTCGATGGAAGTATGTGGAAACAGAAGCTTCCGAGGGAAAAGTCACCTCCTCTGGATAATAAAGGCAGGCGGAAGGTATGAAGCCGTATCGATTGAAGGATTACCTGTTCCAGGATGGATACGCTTCGGTATTCGTATTGGGGTCGTTCCCCAAGAGCTACTACGTAAATGCCTCTCTAATTCAGGGCAATTATCTAAATTCGATCATTTGAATCAAAAGGTTTTACGTCAAACGACGAGGCTGTTATCGCTAACACGGAAGCGATCTTCCGTCATTTTCCAGGGCTTAATTTTCATCCGCTTGAAAAAAAAAATACCGCCGCAAAATACGCGGCGTTGACGATTCTTTTTCGCCGGCAAATATTTTCGATCAAAAACAACGCTTTGTCGAAATAATTGGACTGCAGAGAAAGGCTTCATCAATCTTCTTTTCTTGCGAACTATTTTCTGTCCGTCAAACAGTCCTTATCCTCGCCAACCCAAGAGACGGTGATTCTCTTGTCCAATTTCGCGCGACATAAAAAAATGTTTCGAGATTTAAACATCCCCGTGAGCTATTTTATCGTTCTCGAATTCTCATTTCTTACGACGCAGAGAACATTTCTCGAATTGTTCGCTGGATTATTAATATCTATACCGATAAAATTGCGAAGACTTTGGAAATAGTACGTTCAATCTTGTTTTTATTGCGTCCGATAATTGAATAAGATTGTAAACAGTGTACAAACCTGTCACTCGTCTATACACTCTGATACGTTCTCAATTTATCATAATCTTGAAGGTATTTGCAGAGGAATAATGTCCGAAGAATATAACTTTTTATCGATCTATTCGTAATCTGGCGTAAGTCTGGGATACGTATCTCTTTACATTGATTGTAATGCGTTTTTGGAAAGATACTGAAGGGATAGAGAATAAACTCTTCCGATAATGAAAGCGATGATAACAATCGATGTTCGAAATGTATCTACACACTCTACTTCGTCAACACGGAATTAAAAGAGATCGGCAATTTAAAATTTAATTTAAAGTAACGCTAAAGGTCTATCGCCTTGACAAAACATTTACATCCAATCAGCATATTTTATCCATGATTCATCCTTTCGTTTCGTCACGTCTTGACAGTTTTAAAAAGAGAAAGAGTCGCTCGTCATTATGAATGGAATGCTGGGATTGCTTTCCGTCTAATGAAAAGGAACTCATTCTCATTCCAAACTTCATTTAAGACATCGCCTCGTTTCTTGATTTGGAATGCCGCAGCTAAAGGACCCGACACAAATTCGCTCTCAATTACTCATCGCCTTTGGTTTACCACTCATCACATCCATTGCCTCACAGATGAAGAATGCCCATCTCCCCCACGTATCTCCATTTCATTGGTTTTTGAGAACGGCCATTTGCGAAAATAAGCTATTGATGCCAAACGCCTTTATATGTAATTACTTAATTTAAAACATCTAAGGACACAGAGCATAAATAAGATTGTATGAGCTATGTAATATTTATTTAGGAGTGAGATTCGATGAGATATTAAACCTCGTTACTGAAGAATTTATGCGGAGGAGAAAAATTTATTATGCTGATTGTAAAGTCATTAATAGAGGCTCAAATATCTTACATTATGCAAAAATCATTTGCTATTAAATTTTCTGAGGAAATTTTGATTCTCATGATTGCTACGCAGGTATTATCACAAATTGTTCGAATATGAATAATTATAGTCCATAAGAGGACATTAGTTTTTTCGTATGTTTTTTAGAGATTTACAAATTATAAGCTGAATGTTTCCTATCTATTCTCAGAATTAATTCAGAATATTTGTGTAATATTATAGTAATTTTTAGGATTTGATTTTATATTTTTTTCCAAACTTTAATTATAGATTTAATAATTGGTTTACTTCTCATCATGGATGAGTGTCTGAAAGAGCAGATGAAAGTAATTGCACATAAAATATCAAAATAATTATAGTAATTAAGTTACTTATTTACTAAGTGAAACTGAATAAATATGATACAATAATATCTATATTTTGTGTATATATATATTTTTTTTGTTGTTATCTTAGGAAAAAATAGACTTAATCGATTTGCAAACGAAGCATTTTTCTAAATGAGGTGGTTTTCCATAGTAGATTAACTTATGATCTTACTCATGAAAATCAGCGGAAATAGATGATTAATTCCTACTTTTTCATCTGTATTGCCCTCCGTAATCGTTACTGTCACAGTGAGATTTCTTCTGCCGCTTCTTATCCACTCCAGCAATGGCTCAATTTCATCCTTTGGCAGTAAGTGCTTCTCCACCTGTGGAATCGTCTTCCACTGCGAATGAAGGCACTTTTACAGCAGCACTTCCAAAGCAATATCCCTCTGCGGCCTCTCACTTCCTCATCTCTTTAATACACCCGCTCACTATGCACTCGACGACCAAAGGGGAGTCTCTTCCGTTGATTTTACTCCTCGGCTTTTCCTATGACCATCTGTTACAACCACATCTCTTTGCACATCTCACTACCTTCCTTTTACTTATTTTGATGTCCATCGATCCCATATCTCATTCTTTATCGTCTCCACCTTGTATAGAAAGGTGCATTCTCCTTCCGTCAATAATATCCGATTCATTACATCGTGATTCTTATATTTTTTCGATGGAAAATGCCGAGAACAGTAATACTTTTATTATAACATTTGTTTTCATCAACTTCTTGTGCAAACTGTCAATAATAAGTCAATTTCATCAAAATTTTAATCAAATTAACAAAATTTATTTTCCATTCTTACGACAGGACCCATGAATATTTACAGTTTCTCCTCTTAATATTCTTCATTCACCCTTTTTATTTATCCTACCCTATCTTTCGGGAACTTATGTATACTTCTTATAATACAGGTATATAATAAAGATAGATGAAGCATCTAAAGACATGTAAGAAGCTCAAGAAAGAGAAAAATTTTTGCACACTTCTGAAGAAGTCATATATTCTTCTTCTTTTAGCGCACTTTAGTATTTTACTCTCTTAATTTTTATCGTGTCTCACCATGTAAAAGCATTTCATGAATAGTTTACATTCAAGTTTCATAAATCGAAACATTATTACAAACTATTATAATTTTGAATATTCATCGGTATTTATTTTCTACATGTTTAGAGATTTCAGTGTTTCTTCACACTTTTTTATATATTACTTCAATGATTCATTAAGCATTCATTTATAAACGAAAACCTAAATCATCATTATTTTTATATTTATTGGAACAATAATCCCAACAGATTTTTCAACAAAAATCGCCAATGAACTTTTATAACTCGATGGAATCATTGTCCTTATTGGAATGAAAAAATTTAATCCTACCTTTCCATGGTGCTGTGCATTTTATCATATAGGCATCCATCTTCATGCTATCATTATTAAAAGAAATATTATTTTATGATATTGATTTATTTAGGAGAGGTAAATCATTCGTGCGTCATCATCACCTACCTCCTTGCTTTATATCTCAAAGTTTTTCCTCCGTGGACGCTTCCCTCCGCCATAAAGCCCATCTCACTTCATTCGCACTTCCTCGACCCTACAAATCGCGATCCGAACCTTTAGAGCAAAAACTTGTCTAAAAGTTCATCTAGATCGACCGGTTTGACGGGTGATCGTCGTCATAATTTCATCCTCGCAAATACTCACTCATTTGTTTTTTTTTACGCGGCCTACGAAACGCTGAGTAAATCCCCTTCTTAACGCTCTCATTTCCCTCTATTTTACGCATATATTTTATTAGGTGAGCGTGCAATGGGCGTCTTAAATCCTCATTTCACCCGTAATAAAGACTTTTACGCTCATTTTATGTGTGCACCGTTCCCTCCTCCACCTTCGGCCCGACGTCGATGGAGTTTTCACGAGTATTTCACACGGGCTTTCCTCGGGAGGTTGTGTGTGTGCGTCTTTCCATCTATTTCCAAGCCAACGCCCGCCCGTCTTCAGTCCCTTTCACGGATACTTTCTTTTATTTTTCCTTCGGTTCGTCATCGTCTCTCGCCCATCGCTTTCCTTTTTCAATTCGAGGGTGTGCCATCATCTTAAGGCCCTCGGCTTTACCGTCCATTGAATATCATTGGTACGGAAAGTCTTTTCCGCGGTTTGATTGATGAATCCGTTCGGTCTATGCAATATTTCAGGTTTTAATGTACGATTCGTGTCTGGACGTTGATCTAAATTTAATTTGCCGTCTTCAATCGGATGTCCTATGGATGCGAACATTCGGATGGCTTTAAAGTCGTGTGTGTGAATGACGCGATGCAAAGGATTCTCGAAGACTCATTGATTTATAAGGCCGCTTATGCTCTTCAGTGTGATGTTTACTGGTGATATGGAATCATTCACTGTCCGAGGAAATTCGCTGAGAGTCGCCTACACTTTAAGGAAACAAAGAACGCAATTTTGGTGATATGATTAGGGAATATATATCATTGAATGTTATTATTTTTAACATCAATTCATATATCTACATTTCTCAATGATTTCTATCAATATAGACTATTAAATATCATCATCTGCCTTACCAACGAAGGATATGAAGAAGTTAAAATTACGAATTTGTTGTGTATACTGTATTGAGACGAAAGAGTTAATTAAACGTTAAGGTATCAAGAATAGTAATGAAAAATTACAAATATTCTCATAGAGAGAATTCTACGCATCCTTAAGTTATAAGAGGTTAAACTCAAATTGATGCAAGGTATAAATAGAAAATTATAATGATTTTTATCTCCTATAATTTCAGTACTCATTAGCTAAAATTTCATTCCTTGATCAAGCACCACTAGTAGTATGGCATATTTTTTTTACTAATTTCTTGTTTCCGTTCATTCGCTTCGTATTAATCGTTCGATTGGTATGTCACCGTATTATATTCTACTTTTCCCTATAAATTGTTTCATTGATAAGAAAACAATTGTTTTTCTTGTTTTGATTTCGAATCGTCAATCCAGCATTCGAGAGATAAGTTTTGAGCTTGATTATAGCATTCTGAATTAATTCAGCTCAGTTAAACTTCAGCGCAACTTAATAATCGTTTCCCTTTCGTCAGACAAATGCCTTCCACTGAAGCATCACAGATGTTTCATCTCCCTCATTATCTTTCCGATTCGCCTTTCTTAGATTTCCACTTCAGGATGCCAACATCCTTTTATTTGTTCGATCCATCCGCGGTCGTAAGCATTCCATTCTATTCCGAAATGTTATGCTGCAAACGACTCTTTCATCGTTTACACGCGGTTACTTTATAATGACATTCAATTATTTTTTATCGTACTGTATATCTCTACCACAGAATTTAGATTAAAACAATTAACATTCCTTGGACACCGAACTCGAGATTTTGCTCGCGCCTCAAACGCATTCTTGTTTATTATTACAAGAAAATCGTGTGAATTAAGAACGCTATTTATATGTATTCGAAAGAAAAATGCTTTTAGATTCATGAATGTTAACTTATATAGTCAATATCAGATGAACAATAAGTAAATACTGTTAATAGCTAGCTAAGACTCGAGGTACAAAATAATGGTGAGTTTAGAGAAAAGTGAGATTGTTAAAGCATTCCCGAAGATATTATTCTTGACAAATATACGACGCCCTTTCATTCTCCGTTATTCTTCGGACAGCTTTTCCCAGAAATATGTCAGGAACACCAGTTGAGCTTTCAAGCGGACGTGCGGATTCGACTGACATGTAGCATAAATAGCAATATCATTGAATCGATTATATCTCATCTCAAAGCTTTGCCTTCCTTATTCTGGATCGTTATAGTAGATTCAAGGAGCTACTAACCCGTTGCACGTAATTCCTCGGAAGAGATGTTATCAAACACAGCTTCTTAATTTACATCGTAATTTATATCGATATATATTTAAAGGAAAATATGGTTTTTATCAGATATGGTTTTTGATGAATATATTATATTTTGTTATGTGTGACTGATAATGAGATAAATTTATAGAGACGAACAATATTGTATTATTTCAGTTTCATATTTAAATTTCAATTATTAAATAAATCTAATAATTGCAGCTAATTTTTACAAAAGCTGTTAAGTTTACAGGTACCCTTTCAGATAATTAAGTCTATATGAAATGGAGTTCGAGCATTTAAATACTCTCTAAGTTTATATAGAATCAATGAGCTAGTTTTTCTACATAAGGCATTTTATATTAAATATACTTTTACTCTGAAAATAGAAAAGAGCATCATAATTAGCTGATAATGTATGCTGAAGAGTATGATAAAGAAATCATTGATGTTAGATGTCTGGGCTCATTATAGCTATTCGGTATTATAAGAAGGCAATTTAAGGAAAAAATGCAGAAATATGTTTTTAAATTTAGCTATAAATCTCTGTAAGTTCCGTTTCCGGATTATTATTTTTATTATATTCGGGAATGAATAGCCACCATCTACAAGATTAAATAGCCCAGTACAAGTCGTATAATGCCGAGTTGAGCATATCTAGGCAAAATTCAATGGCTCCATAAATTTAACTAGGCGAATACAGTGGAATTTATCGTCCAGTTGATCCGAGGCTATGAATAAGACTGTCGGGCACGACCATAAAGAGAGATGGTAAAAAATAGAGGCCCCTGAACCGCTTTGGAAGGCACTCAATCTGCGGAGATTTCGGCTGAGGAACTCTCGGCCGGCGAACAATCAAAGGAGATTCCAACGCTCGTCGAAACATTTTTCGAAATTTTGACGAAATATCTATATTTTCCTTAGCAGGTGGCTCTGGAGTCGTTCATAAACAAAATCAGGGTCCATATATGGAGCGTGGGGAGGGGAAAGAGGCCCTCGTGATTCCGATCACGTCGTCAGCTGTCAAAGGAAAGAAGAGGGAGGGAAACGCATCGATTTTAAAGCGAATCGAAAGACCCGTTTAAGAGCCAACTTCTCAATGGAATCGGTGACTCCGAGATGTTTTTTCCATGAGTATGAACGCATCCGCTTTATCAAGAGACATCAATCCAGCTCGCGTCCTCTCCCATTCTTTTTTCCGTCGCGGTGGTCTTCCCTAATCTATCCTTTTTTCTCTCCAGCCCACGCCCTTTCCATCTCTCTCCATAAACGATACATCCCGACCGTCTCCCTCATCCATCTTCCGCGCCCTCTTTCCCGTTGCGGCACAAAAGTTTCGGCCCAGCACGCGTTTCTGATGTACCGCATGCAGCGGGAGTCCCATTCCTCACGTCGAACGTTTGTTTATTTACCTCCACGCAAAGTTCATAAGACTCGCTGTCCTCGATTCGAATTCGATTCGGTCTGCCGTGGTCGCCGCATCTAAAGCAGGGAAGTGGTGGTCTGGTGGTGCATGCTCTTACGAACTCCGCCCGAGTCTCGTAGGGAAATTTATGCTGCAGGAACTGCTCGGCCAACATCCCTCACTGTACATCCGACGAGAAAATTTCGCCATAAAGAATCAGAGTAGCAGCGGGAGGCCGCAGGAAATGTTGTGCTCCAAGTCCCGATGGTTTGCGTGAACGTAATGGGAATCTCTAGTGATGGCTGTGCACCACCCAACTGGCCGGAAGTTCTCATTGCACGTCGATGAAATCAATGGGTTGCAGATTAAAGGATTCATAATGTAGCGGGAAACGGGTTTGAAGATTGGAATTGAAATGGTACTGTTCCGTTGAAGTTGACGGGGAAGGAACTTATTCTAGGAATTTCCGCGTCATTGAGAATTATCGAGCGTACATCTATATTTATATCACAATCTTAGAGCATCCTGAGATTGCAGTTAATTCGGTGTAATTGTTCCGGTAATTACACTCAAGAATTTTAATTATGGTTGCCAAGAAATACTGTATACGAATTATACTATCATGGAACCCCCGGAGGATAGGAAATAATGACAAAAAATTAATTAATTGCGACAAATTTTGTTGATGACGCATTACATTATAAGTACATTTCATACGTACATATTTCATACACCGCTGCTGATTAACTTTCATAGGTTTTCCACAACATCATCAAGGAATCTTTGTTCCAAACACATGGCTAACATACATCTTCTCACGTAAGACATTTCCCCTTTCAGCTAACTAATACGCTTCTTTCCCTCGTGTATCGTACCTTACGCTCTGTTTAAATCGTTATTCATTTTTATCCTCCACTCAATTACGCTTACTGTCTCCGCTCGTTCCAATGTTCTTTCCCATCCCATCCATTCATATCTCTCACTTGTTATCTCTCAGGCTTTACCATGTCCGCTGTGTCTTTCCTTCATTATTTACTCTCGCGACATTTTAATTTACCTCCTCTTTCTTCTCGTTTCCTCGAGTTTTTGCAGAAAAGAAAGCGAGTTTGCATTCGCGATTCAGCGTTTTGCTCGATCTTTTTTTTATACGCGCGTCATCCACCGTGTTTTCGCACGATGTTCCAGTCGACACTATTGTCCTGAAATTCTTTCGGAACCTCGCCGCGAGTGAAAAAACAAACATATTCGCGCTAGCTCGCATCTGCCGGATGTTCCATTTTTTACCGCCAGAGGCGCTACTTTTCGTGTAGCGCAAAATCTCGGGATGACACTTTGACATCGAAATTTAGGACCCAAGGATAAGAGGGTCGGACGTGCGGTAATGGGAGATTTCAAATCTGCGGACGGGATTTTTTTTGCGGAATGAAGACCACCGCGAGCGAAGCATTTATCAGGATTAGGTAAAACGAAGGATGAACGCTGGATTAATTTTGCGAGGTGTATTAAGCGCTTAAAAGTGTGGGTTAGATGAAATCTCTCACTCGTTCCTGAGCCTCTTTCCCGTCCACGGTTTGAGCTTTAGGCCTCCATGCTAATAGACCCCATCCACGTCCTCCGGTAAGCCAGCAAGATCCCTTGTAACAAGGAGTGGTTGTGACAAGAGGTCGTCCCAGGAGAAGAAGATGGATTTGAAGGGGGTTAGAGATGTGAGGCGATCGTTGCATGCCGTTGTTCGACAGCTCGATCCATCAATCACCATCCGTGGGCTTTTTTACAGCATCCCCGAAACCTCGGCTCATCTCGGAATCCATATCGGTCCTCTCGAATCTGGTGGACGATTTGAAACGATGCCCGTTTGGTTGGCAAGCAAAACATCTTTGTTTCCTTTCATATTGAAATTAATAGGTGTCCTTCAAACTAGTTGCGTGAGACCGGTCCATATCTCATGCGCTAAAAATATCGATTTTGGTTCTTAGCGAAGTGTTACTTATCAAAATGGAGTGCTACATTTCCTGTGAAGAATCTATGCCGTGATGACATCTTTGCGGATTTTGCACAAGATAAACTTTTCGGTTATTATTTTTAAGTGAGGTACTTACACTTTTCCTTTTTATTTTTTTGACGCTATGGTGCTAATTTTATTGCTTTTTTCGATGTTTTCTTTTTCGTGTATGCTAAGTCTCATAGTAAAATCAATGATTCATCTTTTTATAACTGGTTAGTTATTTTATTCCGTGGCTATATTTGAATAGCTATTCTAGTATTTACTGAAAACTTTATTCGAATTCGAACGAATAAAATACATAATGAAATTTTAATATTTTGACTTACATGAAATTTATTAATCTACTGACGTACTGATGCAATGGATTTCACTCCTTCGGCTTGTTCACAGCCTATTTGCTTAAAATTCAATGATATCCTTCGCCCGTACATCTTTACATATTCCTACATGCGTGGTAGAACCTTAATATCTATCGTTTTTAAGCATCTAAGTAAGCTTTTCGACACTTGATAGAACCCACAGCCACACACAATATATTTATTCACATATTAAATCAAATTGTCTAAAGTAATTCTTTAAAAAAGATGCTGATTTGTTTATCACTTGCGAATGTACTCGACAACCCTCATTACTCATACGTTTAATCATATACTTCTCCAGTCTTAAATCTCCTTGATAAATGTGGTCAGCTTTAGGTTCATAAAATTGTTCACAAAAACCATTTTTTACTCTCAACTGCCGCATAAAAAATGGTTCACGATTTGCTGGAATATCTCTCCCACGAATGACTGGTTCCAAGGTGAAGAATCGTATCAAAGGATTTGCAGATTGCGGGTCAGGGATATGCACGTAATAGCGTCTGATGTCATACTCTTCGATCCGAGAAACAGTTCGCTGCAATAAAAATTGTGCAAAGAAGATTTACGAGAAAAAACCGAGTCACAGTTTCTCAATCGAAATTTCTCGAGAAAATTCTGTTCGAATTCCTTCCCTTTGGGCACTTGTTTCGACGAATTTCCAACTCAGATTGTGACTTCGCATTGCACAAACATGAATGTTTTGGAGCCAAGGTCTCTTTCTGCAGACCACGCCTTCCATTGGAAAGGCTCACAGATATTATCGAATAGTGACGGAATATGAACGCCATAGCCCTTATGAGAGATATCCGGTCGAACGCATTTCAGACGTAATCGCTTGTTTCAAATGGTTATCGCGTCCTTAAGAAACTCTTCGAATTTTTCATTCTACTTTACACGATTTGAGTTTCGGTCGAATAGATGGAAACGTTTTAGGGTGTTTTTTTCATGACTGCTGAAAAATTAAAGGAAAATGCAGTCCATAAATTGTTATTCTATGATGTTAATAAACTGGTTTTCTTTTGTAGTACGACGATAGTTTTAATTTGAAACCTTTCTGGATTATACTCCAAATATATTATTCTTTCATTCCATCTTAACTTGGCTTTTAATACTTATTTTCCTCGTATCAGAATCTACTTTTTAATAGTTAAAAAAATTATCCATATTTGAAAATTTCAACCTTCCAGCGCGTTATTCTCTCAGATTATGTACCTGCTTTACTAATGGCTTCTATCGTTCAAAATTTTGTCTGATCGGTATATATTTAATTTATATTTGTTTTAACTTGGATAAAAGAGCAAATTTTACATTCTATATATTGGTTAAATACTTATTAAATGAAGATAGGAAGTCCATTCGGTGTAGTTTCAAATATCCACTGTAAGGCTATAGTATATAAATTTCTTTTTACTACTCATTTTTATAACATATAAAGTACTAGCATTTGTGAAAACGGCGTGAAATTATACCTGACCGCTACCAGAAATAGCATTCTTTGATAACATAAGGAATGAAATTTTAGAATGGAATTTAGTTTTTTGTTATATTCAAGGTTGGGTAAAAAATTTAACGAAACTTTTCAATTTTATTCTATCACAAAGTTTGAATTTCTCTGTATTTCCAACTATGAACTCTAACATTTATTTCCATCTAAAACAGTGATGAAATCGAACCAACAAAAATACTGTTTTTCGTATAAAGCTGAATTCCAAGCGGAGGTTCGCATTAACTATTATTTCTTCACATGTCTATGGATTCCTCAGAGCAAACATCCTTAATCAAGAGGTTGTTCTCGAGACGATCAAAAAACTTTCTACACATAGGCAATCGAGTGGTTTCCATGGTTCGCGGTCGTAGAAATAGGAAAATTGCGTTGGGATAGCTATTTCGGAGATTTTGAATCAATCCGTTAGATTGTTAAAGGGCTCAAGGTGAATCGATTGTCTGTAGGAGATTATCGACTCGAGATGGAGGTCACGCAAATTATCGATAGAATTTTCCAAGTACCTTCGGAACCTTCTACCTATATTTTTCTCTGAAAAAAATCATGTCGCTCTTGAAAGCACCGATGAAAAATATTATGAAATCGATCTTGTTAAAGTTGATGTCTTTCTCGAAGTAAATTTGGTTTGAGATCGTTACGATCCGTTCCTTTATCCTCGACTTGATTCATACGTGGGTTCTACGTAAGTTTCTCACTTCAATGTTCCATTTACTTCTAATAAGTATCATTTAATTTCAAAGTTATATATCTTCTTTTGAAAGTTTTAATTGCATAAACGTGAAATGTGAAATTGAATTTTATACGGAAAGAGTTTTTCCTTCTTATATTTAAGTAATGCATTATAATTAACTTTTTTGCTACCTTTTACACGGTAGAATGTTTTAACGAGAAAATAATTACAATGATTTCTGAGTTATATCCGTAAACACTAACACTAACCTATTTTACTAAAAATGAAACTTAAATGCATCGAATCTAATTACTATTGTATTGTATTACAACTGTAAATAATATTTAACCATGCTATATTATAATAATATATAATGCTATATTATAATAATATATAATGCTATATTATAATAAATAAATATTTAAAGGTATAAAGCAATATACTCGCTTAATTTTACCTCACGATTAGCCTCAATACACTTTAAAGCACTCTTTCAAAAGGGAAGGATTCAATTCCACGTCATTTCCAAATTCACATCTCATCAATGTGCCAAAATATTTTAGCAATAAGGTGTTCATGAATATACAATGAGAAACTAATTTTCATTTTAAATGAATTGTGTTTGCATAGAGGACAAGGGATGTTTGGTAACGAACCCGGAGGGAAACTGCGGTTGGTCACTTCTCAAATATTCGGAACAGGTCACGGATAATCATAAATTTCAGGCTTATCTCTCGCCCTACTCTTAGGCCGATCGTCCCATTGTGTGCGTTAGAGGAGGAATTTTCTTTCATTCTGGGTTGAGCAAGAAATTTGACCAAAAGCTTAACACTACGTTGCAGTACGTTGCCTTAGATTTTACATCTCCATTGTTCTTCAGTTCACTTATTCATACTAGCAGTTAATACCGAAACCATGCACAGTGAAGGTTATAAGCTTCAAGTATTTGAGTGGAGAACACAAAGATATGATTTTGCTTAGAAGCTAATAACTCGAATTTGAGGACAATAATTTTGAAATATCTATCTATTTATCTAATAAATGATTTCTATGAAGTAACTATACTAAAGCGAATGCTTAGTGTTTATGTTGATAGACTAAACAATATATATTTACTTATTTACCCTTGCATTTTTATGATTGCTTAATCGTGTAATGCTATAATATTTTTCTCAAACTCAAAATTTTAATTGAAGTAAGACGTAATGTTGTAAAATAAACTTAGATGATTGATAGAGAAAAAGCTTATGATAGTGATACCACTCTATCTATAAGAATCATTAATATAATTTTATAACTAGGATTGTAGATTCTTAAATTGACAATGAAATGGCATGATTTTAAAATAATCAACATTAATTTCCCTCGGGTTATATTGCGAGAACAGAAACGATTTTAATTTTGAAACGGAAAGGAAAAATATGGCATGGTAAAACGATGTTCCTTTCGAGACGTTTCGTGCAGGCGTTGAAGTCTCCGTATTCTTTTAGTAGTTCATGTCATCAATCATATTAATTACGCTTATTATCTTATTGAATTAACATCCTCTCTTTAAATACTACAATTAAATAAAACCTTTTATGATTCCTTCTCCAAAATGTTTTCTCACGTTCTAAAACGAGTCGTGTACTTAAGTTGGGATTCCTATAAAAATAGCCCGTAAATTCCACATCGAGTGAGACGTATACAAGGTGCCTCGCAATCGAAGCATTCCGTCGGAGGAAATAACTCACGCGGATAGGCCCGGAAAAATTCGCACTTTTCGCGCACATTGACGCCTCATTTCAGCTGAGAGAATAACATAATAGTAAAAAGCCTCGATATAAAAGGAACGCTACGCCGAGTTGACATCCGCAGCTTTTATTTCCTTTCCCTCCTACCGTACTCTGCCACTATTAAGATTTCTTATCTTCCCTCGGTATTTATTTCCTCCCCGTACTCGTCTTTCGTTCCCATCCTTTTATTTTGCGAGCCACGTATCTTCTGCGGAATACCGTTTACGACCCATTGCAGATAGCGCACTGCCGTACACGCGATTCGGCTTCCGATCCTCGCCCAATCACGTTCTCCTGGAAATGATAGCCCACGGGAGATCGCACGTAGGGAGTGGGAGTGTCCCGTTGATGGCAGCCTCTCCCTATCGAACCCTTAATGATCCACACTTTCCCATCGTCGATGATCCCACGGCCGAATTTCTCTCTCCGAAGCGTACAGATCCAGAGTGTTTTCCTACGCCTAGCAGATGCGGTCAGCACTCACGATGGCCATCAATTCTACGCTTTTCTGGACGTTAATGTTGACCGCTTCTCCTCGCGGTGGTGTCGAATTAATGCCTTAAAGACGTCTTAATTCGAAAAAACGATTTTCATCGTGATAAACGTTTTTTTTTTTTCATCGATCGACCGCCAGCGATCTCGCCTAAAGTTCATACTTATCATCCTTTGGATCGTTGGAATGGGGGACCGCTAGGATTTATTCGTCTTTGATGGAGTTTCTAAAGTTGGGAGATTTTAGACATCTAAGCTTCTTTTTTCTTAGAATAGGTCGTTCCTATAATCAGTTTGAAGTGTTCGTAGAGTGTTTGAGCTTCTTAAATTCTTTCTATACGAAAAGGAGGACCACTTATTTATTTTTTGTGATTGAGAGATGTACTAAAGAGAGAAAGGTAAAGGAGACGAAAACACAACTTAAATTCGTTTCCTTTTACCATTATTTTTTAATAAGTGCCTCATTATGAAGTTGAATCACGAGCCTCTACGAGCTGTTCATTTTTTGACGATATTTTTAAAAATTTACGTAAATTTTTCATATAGATTGGATGAAAGGTAAACATTAAATTTCTTCCACGATTATGTTAGTATTTGACTGATTATTTCAGATAAACACTATTTATCTCATAGCCAATGAACCACTCCTTTTATTAAACGTACTTTTATCGAATTTAATAGCATAGACACTTATTTATTATAATACTATAGTCTTTGGAACACTTGCTCTAATATATATCTTAAGTATAGACTAATATTAAAGTTTTCGATTTAAAAAATCATCATAATATATTTTTTTGAACTCTGTCGATCCAATCCATAAAAGTCTTGCTTAGTAGAAATCAAATGGCTAAATAAATTCGAAATTTAAAGTTTTCCCTCTTATTGCTTAACAATTTTTTTTTTCGAATTAAATTCAGCATATTTCAACCACTAGCAAATTTTTTCCCTCATTCAACGTAACCGACCCACATTGAAACCGAAAAAGCAGGACGTTTCTTCATTACAAAATATGTGACATTGGGATCGAATAAAAGTTTTCGCACAACTTTTTTGCCGACGTGCGAGCGGTTTCTCAGTATTGCTCAATAATACGTGCTTTGTTTATATTCATCCTTGATCCCTTAGGCCTTCGCGGTATCATACGAAATTCATTGCATTCACCCGCCGACACCCCCTCACCATCACTTTCGCACCAACTTACGGTTTCGTACGAGGAATTTCGCCCGAAAATATTTTCGCACACGGATTGGGTAAGAGCGAAAAAAAAAAGAACGAGAAAAGATCCCGTCAAAACAAGACCAACTCGATTAAAATATTTATTCGTTTCTCTTTCATCAGAAAGCGAAGACTTTCATATGGAATCCTGTCGTGAGTCATTATTCAGACGTTATGCAAGCGTTGGCCAAACCCGGAGACCGAATTCCCGCTTATGTAGATCCCTCAGGTGCAAGTTTTTCGGGGGCCACGGTTCCGTAAAGGGGCCGTTATCTGGAGAACTGGTTCTGCGGGAATACCATCTCTGGCCGAAGAGAGGGTCCCCTCATTTGCGTATATTTCCCCGATCGTCCCAATAATTTTCGGCCGCTTTATTTATTTAGCTTCGTTAATGCACGAGGAGTCCAGTGTTGATTTTTACGACCCTCGCTCTTTACTGCGTACGGAAAAGGGGCTCGGATGGCTCCGTGAAACTTTTCGGGACGAAATCAAGATGGGCTGACGTCTTTAATTTTAATTGCGGTCTTGAATCACCCTTTGAATTATTTAAATACCATCGAGGGAAACGCAATGCTGTCATACACATGTTTTGGGATTTTAATGGCATTCAAGGCTCTTGCAGTGTTTCAGATAGTATGACGTTTATACCATAACTTTAGGATAAGAATCTAGATTCCAAATCTAAATATCTTCCCCATTTCTAACTGTTTGAGGCGTTACTAACCGGCATTAAATTATCTTGGGTGTTCATAAAAGGGCTCAAGAGTTGAATGTTAAAATATTGGGACCTAAAATAAGAATCAAATCTTCCATTTAAGCATAATTCGGTCATTAGATCATTGACCTTCGAGAGTGAGATACTAACATTATTTAGGCTTAGCCATCCGGTGTCATAAATTTGACGACGTAAATATATTGTGCCAATAGAACTAATTTTCCCGTGAGCTAATGTTATTTTAATTTACCTAAGGATTTGTAGGAGTGAAAAATAAAAGTAGATGATGAAGCCGTCACCTGGTAGGTATCCATACTAGGTGAGTATGCAAATAAATGTGCGGAAATTTCGCGTGGAATTTTAGCATAGTTATTTGCATACTGACCTGGAATAAAAAATGACTAAGATGTAAACAACTCTCTTTCCTCTATTTCATGTGTCCCATATTAACCGTTAATGACACTACGAGTTAATTCTGAAATGTTCCATAAGATTAATGAGGCTTTAATTAAGAGATGAAATAAAACAATAGTTTATGTACTGTTATTCTGGTGCATTTAAAATTCCTGAAAATTTTATAATGATCAATGTCTTTATTCATTGAACGCTTTGTATATTTTGGCTTTCACCTTAAATTGTCCCTAGATGTGTGGAATCTAGGCCTTCTTCCAATACGAAACCCAGTGGTATTGCTTTACATACTCTAACTCGTACATTAAGCTTACCTCTTTTTTATTTATTCGTTTGTTTGATACATATCTCAAAAACACCCATTAATAGGACAAATAAAAAATAAAGTAACGTGCTAAAAATATGAAAATATTGTTCTTTTTTGTTATATTTAATATTTCTTCAACAATTTATCATTATGCTCTATTCCAACAGATAAAATTAGCTTTAAATTCCGTTTAATTTATTCAATATTTTCAATTCAATACTTTCTATTTAATGCATATAATAACCACAACTCAACCTCAACATATAGAGATAAGTCCTCCTTTAATTTACATATTAATGATAACATAATGACTTTAGGACTGAAACGTCACCCGAAGACAGTGAACGCTTCAGATAATGACGCCCTACTTTAGCACTTCGTTATTGAGTGAATCGGCACAAAAACGACTAATCCCTGGTTCATTAAAATTCCCCTTATTACTTAAAGAAACGACGCATTCTCAAATTAATCGGAGATAAATGGCTCACCGCCGATCCACTCCTTTGACCATTAGCCGCGGAGCAACCGTCTTCAGCGTCCGGACACTGGTGGATGAAACGGGCTTCATGATGTTAATCGACACTTTTATTGCCCACGATATTAAGTGGCTCATTCGTTTCGAGTGGAGGAGAATCAATCTTCCCAAGGGATACCGCATCGATAACCCATTTCAATTAACCGCCGGTGATATTATTTTCCTCAACGCTTTCTTCTCTATCTTCCTCAGGATCTTCTGGAGAGGCTGTTCAGGCTGTTCGACCAGGACCGCGACGACCTCTTGGTACAGGAGGATTGGGTGGAGTTCCTCAAAGCCAGACTCACGTGAGTGAATCGTTAACCTTTAAACCCTTAGAAGATTATGGCAATTTTGCCACGGCCGATGAATCGGCAACTGGAGCTTTGAATTGGGCGAAAGGGAGACACGGGAATTCCAGCATCAATCATTAGGACGAATTAAGGCTGAATCAACGCGGCACGAACCCTCTTTCATTGCACGATTTCGCGCCCTGTAATGTCTCTCTTTCGGAAAGGAATGGTTCTGCGCAAAAGGAGGGATCGCTCACGGGTGATATTATTCATGGCGATGAACTTTGAGTTCTCGTATAAATGAACGCCGATTACCGAACAGCGTGTCGAGTTATGAGAGGAACGGAGATAATCTTGCGAATCGGGAGCCTTGACATCTTTTTTATCGTTCGGAGGACTCATTAGCGAACGATTTGAGAGATAATTAATTATTCTTGCTTTTTGATAGTCATTTTCATTGCGATGGAAGTAAGCTAATTGGTTCTGGTTTTTTTTTCACAATCCACCTGTTCATCCTTCGTAAATGAGAGCAGTTTACGGTTCTTTATGAATACGAAAGCATTTTTATCGTACATTTGTTTGGATTTTATGAAGTTATTAGACTTTTATTCGATCATACTTACATTATAAACACCTCCTCAGATTGTGATGTTCTTTGCGTACTATCAATTTAATCCTATCCAAGGTAAAATATAACTCTATTTAATTTTACTTATAAATGATCTTAGTGCATATTTAGAATCATGAATTACTTATAAATCCTGCTTATTTTCTTTCTATCTGTTTCGATTTAGATAGTTATTAGTATAAGAATATAAATGAGGTTTATTTTTTTACGCTCGACTTTCCATTCCGGTAAACTATTTTACATCCATTTGTAATTTCAATTAATGCAATCCTATACCTTCTATGTCTGAGTGCGATATTCAATTTCTGTAAATTTTACACCCCATGAGAAAAAAATATGAAAATAGTCTTTCTTAGCAGGTAATGCAAAGAAGTAAATTTCCAAATACGTTCGTGAAAAAAACTTTCCACGGTTACGGTTGATAATAGTAAATAATATTTAAAATTTCCCGATATCTACAGAAAAATTCCCTTGTAATTATGCAAAAATGTAAAATAATTTCTTAAGATTTAGCTGCAATGATTTTTAACATAGCAACTACAGCTTGAATTCCAGATAAAATCATTGGGATTTTTCCTCGGAACCATACCACGCATCGCTTACGATTAAGCATCGCTCGACTCTTTTATGGGCCTCCAGCAAAGCACCAAGGACATTTAATGTGGATCGCAGAGAGAACTAACATTGCTCTCCGCAGTATAAAAATTTCACACATTATTCTACCGAGCATAAAACAACGTCATCGTAGAAAACCCATAAAACGTTCTCGTAAAATGTAACTCCCTATCTTTTAATTGAGTTTTCGTGCTGCTCCGAGTTTTAAACGGCTGTCATAGCTTGCAATTGCACACACTTGGGAGCGGAATTGAGCGAGTAATTTTTATTGACCCTTAAACTGTCCTCTTCGATCCAAATCTGAACGTATTGATGTTGATTTAATGGAGAGTTTATGTGTTATAGTCTCTCGTAGAAAATAGGGAAAATTGAACGTCTTTCTACTATATCTCGGACACTCAATTGAATAAACAATGTTAGGTTTCATATGGTTACTCTCTTGCTCATATCCGTTGATTTTTATTGATGATTATGTATATTTATAAATGTTTATTTCATTTCAACGCGATGATAACTATTTATTCTGTATAACTCTTAATTCCGTCCTTTTAAACATAAAACCTTGAAATATATAACTATCCTTGATACGAATAACAAATCATTACATCAATCAAGATGGCCCTTATTAGAGTATCGAAACATAAAGAGGCTGTATAATTTTATTTTCTTATGGGAAAGATCGTAATTTTAATTAGCTTCATTCATTTTAATGGTTTCCACACTATATAATTATTTACAAGTAGATGAGCCCAAAGTTCTCCCAATTACGTAATTGAATTAAGCAATATTAATCTGTATAATTATATAAACACTGTAACTGGATTCAGAGAGTTTTTATCGATAAAGTTAAGCTCTTATTTTTACCATTACCCATTTTCATTAATTTTAGTAATCCATCTTTGACATAAATTGTTCTCAATCAATTTTCCTTGCTATTTCTATCATTCTCAAAATGAATACTTTACGATGTAAGAATGAGAATTCATTCGTTTTGAATACTTTTATGACTTTAATTATCGTAGAATCTCTTTTTAAAATCCTTATACTAAAGAGTGTGATGGATTCCAACCTTGGAGCATATTTTAAGTAGGAAATCAAAATGTTCCCACGGTAGAAGTCGAACTGTTGACCTTTTTAATTCTATCGAAACCAGTAAAACTTTAAGATGTACAGCCGTGAAAAGTGAAATGATAATTTTAATAATTTGAATATCCTTCACTCTGTCACATCGAGAATTGCCTATCTGCGGATTAATATAATTAAATACATTTCGAGAGAGACTGGAACCTTCCAACTCAAGAGAGCTAAACATCGGCACGTAATGTTGCAAGCGGCCGTGTGAGCTTCGGTGGAAAGCTGTCTATCCTTACGTAGTGGCTTTCATTGAGCTTCCACAGTGCCACTGCTCTCTCGATGGTTGACCAACTGCGAACTGACGGGGGACCGTAGGTGGTCAGCCGTGTTCCCAATCCTAAGACGTGAGAAGATCGGCGCTCCCTCCCATACGCATTTCACACATCAACGGGAGTGGGGGCAGACTGTCTGCCGTCATTAGTTATCCATTGCGCAACAACTCGATGGACCCCATCATTGAGCGCAATATGCGAAGGACGTACGCCGTTGATCTAAATGGAGGAATGGTCAGGTGCCGCGTATGAAATGGATTCATTCACCTACGCAATCGTGAAGAGCGTGGATCTGCGATGAGAGGTGAAACGATCGCTTGCAATTATCCAACGGATCAACTAGTTGTATAAGATGGTGTCTGCACAGTTTTATTTCACTTTCGTGGGTGATTCAGAGTTGAAATTGAATGATTTATCATTCGATTGACAGCTATAGTATGTGAGCTTTCGAAACGTTAATTATTTAAACTTTACAAATTATTTATAATTACGATTATTTGAATTAAAGTAGAAGAAAAACCTGTAAAGAATCGCTTAATATAATGAATCTCTATTGAGACGATGATGAACTGTTTTATATTCATACTTGACCTGAACGTAGAAATTTACAATTTACGATTCATTCAAGGTTCAAATTTAAAAGTAATTTTATTGAATACACATTGGAACCGTATTTAATAAAATCAGACTATTCTTCAAGAAAGCGCTTGAACGTTTGAAGTCTTTATGTACAAATAAACAAAAAGGAATTACTATAATTGAACCAAAATCTAGATATTGTAAGGCCATTAGTTTTTAATCAATCATGTTTTTCATTACAATTAGCAGGAACTGTGGCGAAAAGATTTTTTCTGACTTTTTACATTGATATTCTTTCAATGGCTTTGGAGGTCCCTCTGAAAAAATTGTTTGCTGAGTTTCATTCGACTTTGTCGTTCGATTAGTGTTGTTTGCCAGCGATATTTGCAAGCAAACTCTACCACGAACAAAATGTCCAAATTTAGAGTGCAATAAAGACTTCGTTCCATGGAGTTAGGGACTTTTTAGCGGACTCAGTTCTAATTAATGGTTTATTAGCACATTCCCGGACTTTCTTTAAACTTTCTCTCGCGAATATCTGGTGCCCTGTCTTAACACTCGATCTCGAAGAATTGTATGTATTTGAGTTGAGTAGTTGAGTTATGGATTTCTTGTAAGAATTAGGAATAATTAAACTACAATCATACTTATATTTTTAAAGCATTTAATGACATCATTTTCGAGGAATAGGCTGAATTACCATTTTGAAGACTTGTGATTGTTACGTTTTTTTATTTCAATATTCGTGTATATATTAAAGGTTGACTGGTAGCTTTGGCAAAATTCATGTACAATCTCAGGTAAAATTGAAAATCGTATTTTTCAAGGAATATACTGTCCAAATTTTTACACCTGTTCATTAATTAATTCCTTTACAATTTTTAGCTATAGTTTTAACGAGATTTTTAGAGCGTTCAATTCTTAATTTTAATATTTAACTTCTAAGATACTATAAAATTTATGATTTTCTATTACGTAAATGTTTACGAACCAATACTTTACATAACGAAAATACCAAAAAAAATCAAAATTGCTGCTTCTCTTAAACTAGGTTATTATGGTCTAGTATGCGGTTGACATTAGACATCATATAAACACTTTTTTTACCCTCAATGAATTTTGGGTTTCACAATTTATTTAACACGGAAAGTTTAAACAAGAATTTATAATTTATATATGTTACGTAAACGTCTCTGAAACTTTTACTGCTATTATGAAACTATCTACTCGTAACTATGTACAGCTTCCTGTGCGTGTTAATCTAGATGGATGTAATTAGCACACTAAGAGGTTATTAGAGAAATGCGTCCTCAAATAAATCTCTTTAATTTTTCACTCGTGTCTTTCCCGCCAACGCCGAAATTACCTTTTTATCTTATCCAAAAGAGCATCGAAGGCACGATCCCAGTCTCCTCCAAGGTTGGACCACTTTTCACACCTCTAGTTACAGCGTTGGCACAGGGGTGACGTAATTACTTGCATCGAAAACTTATTCGTTCTCCCCTTCATATAAAAAAACAAGGATGCCAAGATCCTTTCCTTTTTAATTTGGCCCTTCCCGAGCGATGAATTTTCCCCGAGTGGTAAATTAAGTTTGAAGGCTGTTGGGATCTTGTTTGACCACGGATGCCACCACTAGAAGCTCGTAAGATTTATGAATGCGTTTGTGCAATGCAGTATTTTAATGTAAAAATGTAATCTTCTCTAAGGGCAGCTGGTTGATCATTACATCGTGCGAAGATTCGTTACGTCTCTCTCCGTTATTATCTTTTTTCTAAATAAGTCAATTAGCTATCCAAATACTATTTCTAAGCATAAATGTTTTGATGTCTTTCTGAGGTTTAAGATCAAGTACGCATTTTCTACAGGAGCTGTTCATTCATTATCTTGAGTTAATCAGTTAATTAAAAATTTACTCGTTCGTATTCAGCCGAATAAAATAGTTGAAATGAAGGACGTGTAAATATTTACATGGTTAAACTACATTCAAAACAATTAAAGGTGTAAATATCGCCTAAAATATCCTTCATTTATCGTTTCACAAGATTCATTTCAATACAAAATAGAGTTACATTATTTACTTTATAAGAATCAAAAAAATTATAAATCATTATTAACGATGGTGGACCATTCATACGCAACCAAGAGGAAATCCGAATAGAAGAGCTGAGTTAGATTAGAAAAAATCCACTCGAATAGCGATGGAGTGTTTGTGTGTGGAAGAAAAGAGCTCGCAAGAGATTCTAGAATAGAAACTGTGAGAGAGCGAGAGGTAGAGACTAGTAGGTGGGGAAATAAATAAAGGTTAGCCGAAAATCTAGAAGGAGAATGTGGATGGGCATTTCCAAAATAGTTTTTCCGTATTACGCAACGGAGCTCTCAAAGAATTCGCCTCCTTTCTCTGCCACTTGAGTTAAAACCGGGCCATGAACATTTAGCAGCCAAAATATATTTTTCCTTATGTCTATCTTCCACATTCTCAAGTCGCTTTGAGACCGTGTTATTAACGCAAAAGAAATGTCAAACGTGACGAGGATGCGTTGAGGGCACTTTTAAAACGGCGCATTCGCTCACAAGTACCCGAACACGTGTAGCCCAAGGCATCATACTGGGCCCCATAAATTTTTGAATCTTTCTCGTTATAATCGTCATGGAAAATGGACTGTTATTCCAAACTCCGTTGATTAGCAACGATCGCCACAGAAACCGCTTTCTAAATTCGGTGGAATTTTTGAAGGTGAAATCCACAAATAAAGTTGTTGATTCTTTGGAGTAGGAATATATTTATGTACCGAAACTAATTTTTTTACTGAATTCACCGTGGAATGTTTCGGAAAAGGTGCTCATAAATATGTGGCTACATAATGGTCCAGCTTAAAAATTATGGAATTTAATTTGCAAAGCACGCTTTGCCTTTTTGTGTCAGTGATTTGTTTTACATGAATTAAGTCGTATTTTAAAGAGGGCAATTTTTTCCTGGGAAAAGAAAGTTTTGATTCTCTCAGAAAATTGAAACTATTTAATAAACTAATGGAGCAGAAAGTTTATCTTTCTACAAAGCTAAGGACCAACCTTTGTGAGTTTTATCATAATTATAATATTTCAAGTGCATTCGTATTTAGTTGGAAATGTAATGAGCGAATTCAACTCGCTTGTTTTTGTGTTTTTAGTTTTTTTGTAAGATTTCTAACAAAAACGAATTTGTGAAAATAAACCGATAGTTCCGACAATGGTAGCATGCGTATATTTATTATTTTTAAAACTAATTATTATTTAATGAGTTTGCGGTTGTTATATATTTTGCCGGTAATCAATTAAATAAGACGACTTATAAAACTTAAAAACCTTGCAGCTACGTTCGATAATTCTAAGTAATACTGTGTCGAAGTAAAACTTTACATTGCTACTATTTTAGACGAAAATGTTTCCACATCTGGGAGAAACCATTAGAATTTGATCTACTGAAAAAGTGAAAAGTGGAAAAAGTAATGAAAGGAAAGTTTTAATCATAATGAGGGCAATATGTTACAGATGCGCACCGATATTAGCTTCATTTTCTTAAGAAATCTACAGGGTTATAAATTATTTGAAATAGATACGAGAAAATGCATCTCGAGACAGATAAAACTCCTTATTTGGCAACAAAATTCCTCTTTCCTTTCTTATCTTTCTTTCGTTTTATTCCTTTTAGAGTAAATTTATATACATTTTTCCCCTTAAAGCTTATAGGGACGTTTAAAAAAATAGCTTCATTTTCTATAGAATTACTCTCTAAATACGCACCGAAAGAGGCAAAGGAAGAAGTGGATGTTAATGCCACAAAATGCGACTTTTCCTCGACTTTACGACTTCTATTTTTAGCTTAACTCTCCACTTTGGAATCGCTGCACTGGATCTTCCCTTTTTTCTTACCTTATTTCGTATAATCTTTCCTTTTCTCTCCCCTTTCGCTATTCCCGTTTCCTTTTTCTCTTATCTTCCTTCCATCGACGCCACTCTTAAAGAAGTCCTCTATAATTGGCAGGTGGCAGCGTTCCCCATCTCCAACCCTTTTGCTATCACAGCGTAGGTTACGAGCTGCAAGTTCGCGGAGGGACGTACGAGTGGGAAGTTATTCGATGGACTCCTCGGAGGAGGGAAAACGCAGTAAACAAGCCGCTGGAAATGGATTGCAAAACTAGATTAAGCTCTCGGCAAACGCGGGACTCGATTTAATTTACAATTCAGAGACGCAAACGGCCGAGCGGGACGGTTATATAGTTTAATATCGTTCCTTAAAGGGGAGAATTAGCGGATGTTGAACGAATGAAATAGCGGATTTCAATGACTATCGGACGCCTTCGCGGAATTTCATCTCGAGCATTTTTCCGTAACCGTTTGGACGTCATGTCGTCGCTATGGGATCCGGTGCGTCCTAAAATATCTACCGGAGACGTCTTCCTCTCTACCGGGGAGGATCCGCGTGTCGCCTGGCGGATACTAATTCGCGCATTCTTTACGCATTCGAAGCTCTCTTAACGGGGTGTGGAACGACGGAGTGGGCAGTCGGGCATTGATCATTATTGGTTATTGGACGAGGAGATGCGTTCAGATCGGGAGAGGGGACAAGGGTGTAGACCGCTCCCTTGATTTGCGGTCGCGCCATATAAACCATCCCATTCCCGATGCAAATTGGAAAGTAACGAGAACTTGTGCTTTTGCGTAGCATCGCGAGGCTGTAAAATCCTGGAGCGACGGCCAAATCACGCGTTCTTCGAGTGCTTATTAAAGTTCTTCTCGAGCGGGGATATCGGGCGATAAATTTTTATAGCGCCGAAGATATTTGTTTCTAACTCGTAATGGAGTCGTGGAGGGATTTTTGTGAGTGCAAATGGTGGAGTAGAGTTAAAGGTAATTAAGGAGTTTATCGCTTTATTGGCTTCCTATTAATTGTGCGATGGGTTTCGAACCCACGCGTTCAGATGGAGGAAGTGTGCTTATACACAGATGGGCGTTCACAGGCCATTATGTGTATGATGTGATCTGGTGAAAATAATTAAAAATAATGAGCTAGTTTCAAGGAAAAGGCGTATCCCATTATTATATTTATTCATTTGAATCCCTTGATGGGCTCGGCGTCCTGTATTCCGTTTTAGAAGGGTGACATATAAGTTGAAAAGTTTTGTTTAATAATTATATCAGCTAATGTTAAGATGAATTATGTTTCAAGGTAGATATTCCTTTAAATTATGTTGACAATCAAAAGTTTAGTTGCTACATTCATCATGGAATTTGTTGTGAAATAGAGAAAAAAATTAGGTTTAATTTACTTTTGATATCAATTTTCTACTGAATATATTTTAAATTTTCAATCGTAATTCAAATTGATACTTTTTATCTTGTTTTTAAGATAATTGTATACTTCGCATTAAATACGTAATATCTTTATGTTTTGATTGGTGTACTTTGAATAAATTGGCTGTTTTAGTAAGAATTACTCCATTTCTATCGAATATTTCAAATTACTTCTATACTGGACCTGAGTGCGTTGATTATGACCCTTAACATGGAATACTATGCATAGCAATCGGTAAAACTTTACGAATATACACCAGAATGCTGCATGTTTAAGGCTTCTCGTTCTTGCTGCATCGTGGAAACGAGAGAAAAATCACTCTAGGAACGTCTTGCTCGGAAAAGTAGCAAGTTCGCCTTCCTTTCCCAAGACCTGAAGTTCGAATCCCGCTGAGAACACGCATGTTACCTTCCAGATGATGTACGGCCGCAGCGGATGTAATTGGACGAGCGAAATTTTCTCTAAATAAATCTTCATTTTTAAATCTTGGCGGAAATCATATTCAATTCGCAGCTCAATTTTTACCTTGGTCGCTGCGGAAACGAATAGATCGCTCGGTAGAGAGTTCGGTTCGACGGGAAAATAATGGCAGTTTACGACCTCCCTCGCATTCCAAAGGGGAGGGAATTTTTCGCGGATCGATTCTACAAGAGCTCAACCCACGAGGAATCGGTTGAATCACGGTGTGGTCTTCGGAAGAGGAAGGGCGAGTCGGTCCACGTAACACGAATAGTGGAAGGATGCCAAGAGATACATTCTGCGGAATCGATGGGGAAGCTGGGAGAGATGTGACGGATTTTCTAGCCGAACCATTCCGGGTCGTAAACATCATCCTCAGCGGGTAAAGAGAGTAGGCTTATGAAGCGCCATTAGGGACGGTACGTTGCCCCGAGGTTCGCGGAAGTTCGAGACGGAAAAAAACGGCGTAAGTTATCGGGTGAGAGGGCTAAATTATCGGGTATTATGTAATCCTCTGCCGGGGCGAGAGAAGCCGGGATTTTTCTTCGCGGAAATACTTGTTAGAGTCGTTTAATATGCGCAAGGCGAAGCGGAGGATACCCGATACTTCCCGGCGTTACCGAGATGATTGAGTTAAGGCTCCCTGCTACGGATGTTACAGATTTCACCGCGATTTTTCCACCGTCCAAACATCCCGTCCCGAGAGGTTAATTAACACTTTTCTCAAAGTTTGAGAAAAATATTGACGGCTATCCGAGGCCGTAGTTGTCCCACTGTCTCTTGCGGATGTACTTTGGAGAATCCCCGGATAGCACTCGGTCTATATAAGGGCTGTGAGGAGGATGAGGGATTAGACGGGTAAACTGAGAGCTTGCGATGATCTCGTATCGATGTTGAAATATCTGTAGAATATGTTCTAGGGTTTTGATGGAGTCATTCGAGATACATTGTTGAATATAGGTGGGATGGTTTTGTAAGGATTATCATAAAGCGCTGGATAATTAAAATTTGATATTAGAATAAGTATAGTATTACTCAGTTCTTGCGTAACTTTAAATAGAAGTGTTTGATGTACCATTAGCAACATGTCATCAGCTAAATGAGTATATTATTCATATTTATGGATTACCATCACTAAATAGTCTCAAACCTGCTTGGTTGTGTATTGAAGTAGTCTAGGACTCGAGTTTGATTTGCAATTTATAATTGATTTTGCGGAACGAATTGGGTACTTTATGGAAAGTTTATAGTGGTCTCGTACTTCTTACATATAAATATAGCAACATAGGAATATTACGAGACGTGCTAAAAGCTTAAAGTAACCTTAAGTAAATCTAAAACTTGAATACGTTTATTTGATATAATTAAATTGACGCGTTAAGGCCACTTGTATGTAGTCATTATAATCAGTCCATACTGTAATTAATAAAATGAAATACTTTGTACAGTATTCAAAATGTTATTTTTTGTAGAACAGTTTATTCTGAACTTTCCACTTAGCGCTATTAGTTTGGTATTATAGTATTCACTTGAATTTAATTATGGGTATTAAAAATGAGGTTTTGCTAGTGACAGGTATATCATAATTAAATGAATTTTATTTCTCATTACAAGGAAGAATAAGTTTTTTCTTTGCACGAGAAAGCGTGCGTCTTTTCGCAATGAAATTCTTTTCAGTTTAACTTTGTATTTCACTTTATAGCTAATACTTACCCACCCCATTAGAGTTAGCAGAAATCTTAGTATATTATCCTAAAACAGTGTCGCGTGTGTGACTCAAAGCCAAGAGTGTCTAACATCAGTTTGGAGTGCCGTATGGCATCATCTGCTCTTTTAGAGAATAATTCTGAAGGTTAGCAAGAAAGATTTGTGCTTTATGGGCTTCCTGTTTACAAGAAACGTCAGACGGAGGGTACGTTTCCAATAAATTATGAACTCCATGAATCTCAAGAGCTTTACAGCTTATTATTTCCTTAGCTTTTAAGTCCTTCTTCCTCTTCCAAATGATGCTAAATGTGACTAACGATTTAACCTTTATTGCTAAACAAAACTGCACGGAAAACGCTTTATTATTGCGGTAATAGAATCTTAGATCGTCTATGAATGTATAAACTTGTGCCGAAAGTAACATTATTGTAGTTTTAATATGCAATAATTCAATTAAAGTGTATTTTTTAACATAAAGGTATTTTAATTTTAGATCATGCCTCTTATATCAGTATGCTATCAGTTAATTTGGGGTCCGAAAAGACAAATTTTAATGTCTCCTTATCTACGGAAAGTTTCGTAAACGATATAATATATTCAAGGATTTTCGTATCCATATATATCTAAAATTTTCTATAATTTCATATATTGAGAAAATATTGCAGAATCAAAAAGGATTTTTGAAACTTGTATTCAGAATAAAATTTTTGAACATTTTTACGGAAATAACTTTTTAAAAATAAAATAAATAAACTAAAACAATGGCAATGAAATTTTAAAAGAATAGATAATAAAATATAGAAATTGATTATATAAATTCACGGATTTATATTATAGAACGTTTTGAATTCGAATTATAATTTGGCTTTTGGTGTGATTTAACTCGGAGTTCGATCGTATAAGTTACTGCTCCAAGGTTATCAGCCCTTTTACTCGGCGGATATTTTACGTACGAGGGTAATGACTCGTGGATGGAAAAGATTAGCTTTTCCCGTCATCCGAGAGATTTCCTTACCACCCCATGAATCCTCGAGGTTTTTTCGTTCGTCCGATAAGTATCTCGAACTCAATTCCGCTTCCATTTCGCCAGAATCGGGAATCGCGTGATTGCATTGCGTGTCACGTGACCGAGCCGAAACCGCGATCTTTATCACGCATGCAAATGAGCTGTTAAATTTGTTGCAAAAATCCTGCGAAAAAATCTCCGCTGGAGGAGAGCGAACGATTTGAATTTCAAGCGGAAATGGCTCGTCTCATTTCCATTTAAAACGCCCCTCGCGAATATTTCCGCATCGTCTGAATGCGGATCGTGAGAGAGTCTTTTTTTTGCACGTGCCTTTGAACAATGGGCGCCATTGATTTCTTTACGAGCATTTAGCGTAGTAATTTTGAAGCTCTAAATAAGTTAGAATCACCATCACCCGCCTCTATGTATAACTAAGACGCACTCACGGAGCGAGTTTTACTCTCCGTTTTATTTTTCGCAATCGTGGAGTTCATTGAATTTACGTCGTCACTCCGTGGCGTTTTACGGCCGATTTACATACGTATAAAATCTGGGAGAGCTGTGCCCATAATGCAGAATTCGTGATCTCATTATTTGCCCTTCCGTTAGGATCAGATAGTGAAGCTATAAGCAGCTCTTTCCGGAGATGAGTGGGCCCCGGAGATCATGAGATATGGATGCATAAAAATAATAAACTCTGGTACACTCAAGGGTGTTTGCAGATTATAGGAGGGCCTTGAGGTTTTACGACGCGACGGACTCTTATCCTCTCGCGACGGGAGAGAAAAAAATCGCGTTCCAGACGCATACCTGCACACACCCCCGCGCGTCATACCCAAACGAGGCATCGTCGATCCACTATCTATTCCTCCTCACAATTTGTGCGCTTATCGGAAGCAAATTGCGTCGCATCCGAGACCGAATCATTAGAATTTCAAATGGCTTCTTCGCTTTTTTCCGGTTTTATTGGAGTCTGATTTACTGCCTCCGCGACTTTCCCATGGGGAACGTCACCTTAGAAACGGGGGAAGGGGTTGTTTTTCCCCATCTATACGGCTGACGCTTTAATTCTCCAGGCGAGCCATTGTTGCTCGGATGACGGCAATGAATCAATTAAATGGAAGCTTCATTATAAGGAATGGTATCGAGAGCCTTCATCACGGATGCCTTTCGAAGCTATATTGCCAGTCGATCGGAGCGTGTTCTTTGCGCGAGATTTATAAGAGTAGAAAATGTCGTTGGGAAATTGAAAAAAACGGGAGTTAATTACGTCTTATGTCTGGAGCTTAATCAAGATCGGAATTTATTTCACGGACCTAATGGAGTGTAGTTTGATATCTATCACGTGTGAATTACATTTCTGACCGTTTATCTAACGGTTTGGCCCTCTGCCCTTTTTCGTGATTGATTCGAAGCGTTTTAGATTTTTATTCGTATCGGATCGGGAACGGGGTTTTGGTGGTTCCGGTGTCCTTATTTTATTCCCATTATGTGCTCGCTTTTGTAGATTTCATCTGTTCGAAGTCGTTTACAATCAGTGGAGCAATGATAGAATTAATGCTTGAATCAGTCCGTGTTTGTCCCTTTTCATTTTTTTAAATCTCTACAGACGCTCGATTTATTGGGTAGATAGTATACATAATGGATTATCCCATTTCTTTCTCCTCTTAATTTCATTTCCACTTCCTGTCTCGATACTTTTTCATCCGATGAAGAAAATCAGGTGATTATTCAAAGCATATGCCCGAAATTATCAGATCAAAAAGTTTCTCTTGCTCCAGGGTGCACAGTTTTTATCTGGTCTACAAGAAAGGTTTTGTGTTGTAAAATTGAGTTGATCGAGCTTGATATTATGGAATACAGTGAGTATGTTGAGAACTCTAAGGAAGCATGCTTTGCGCATTTTATTAACGACCGGTTTCCTGAAATAATTGACATCTTCTGGTGCATAATTGTTGGTTTTAATTGAAGATGTCAATTCTTTCATGAAACCGGTCGTTTACAAATGCATTGTGGGAGACTTTTGTATGCATTACTAAGTTTAAAGAACTCAAGATTGACGTTATCTTTCTAAAACAATTAATCTTGGTATTTCAGCTAAATTTTACGTATGAAAATGTGAGTTCATATTCGCATTTGGCATACCTTATTCCAATTCATGTAATTCCAATCAATGAGAAAGAATTGAGTCGATATATAAATGCAACGAAATACTATGTATTGAGTGTTGCACTGAAATTTAAAGGTGTCGAAGTTCAAAATTGTACTTTCTGTTAGCTTACGATACAGACAAATTTTTACGTAAATACAAGACCGGTTTATTTCATTCTATTTTCGTGAAAAATTTACATTTTCGCGCAATAAAATTTTTCCATCCTGTGGCTTAAAATTGAAACCGTAAAAATTTTATGGTATTTGAATAGTCCGTATTCTTATTCACGCCACCTTTCGTATCCTCAATTAAATCGGACGCCCAGCACCCGACCGCCAAATGATTAAGTTGCGAACAAAACGATGTTTATGCACACGGTCGAACAGGCGCCAGGCAATTCAAATGGAGACGAATGTATCAGCTGATTGTTTTACGAAGGCAATCAAAAGTCGTGGAGATGGATCGAAGAGGGAGATTGCCCCCCGTGGCGATATCGCCTGGAAAAAAAGCCATCAGAGATGCAAATGATAAGGTGTAGATTGGGAAACCGCTTGAGGAAGTAAGGGTGTGGTCACCCAAAAGAATCCACGGAATATTCATGAAAACACGGCGAAGAATCCAAAATGGCTTATGATGACGAATGGTGATGCGTTTACGAAAAACTCGTTTTTTACGGAGCCTTTTCCTTCGGGAATGGCATTAGCAGGCGCGTGAATCTTCGTGAGAAATTGGGATTTCGTTAGCGCGGAATGATGCATGAGAGTCTTTTGAATAATTCCCCTCCGAATGCTAATCCAATTTCAGCGATTCATGATATGCAGAGATGGGAATCTGCCTGGCCACCCGTGCCCGTCTAATGGAATTACTACAAACTTTAAGGGCCTGAAACGTCATTGTTTTGATTTTGCATTTGCGAAATTCTTTGAGTTCCGGGAGAAGTGGATAGAGGTGGAATTTTAGATTTATTCTCTCTAATAGTCGTCCTATGTCTGCTTTTATATTTTAAAACCAATAATTGTCTGCTCAAAGGCTGTTCTTAACGAAAAAATATTTGTGATTGTAATTTTTACCGACTAACTTTTATAATACCACGAAATAGTTTCTAGTAATAGATTATTATTAAGTAATTTAAGTTATGAAGTAGTTGAATTTTATAGAGTCTTAAATAGTTCTTGATTTACTGTTTCCAAACGATGAACTACGTAAATATTTTAGAAGCCTTAGTTGTATACACAGTCTTACATAAAAAACTTTTGCCAAAATTCAGAACAATTAAAGAGGAAAATATGGAAATTCCGCATATGAAAGTATTCTTTTTTTACTAAGTACTGATGGTGATAAGGATTTTCTTAAAAGATGATACTTAATAAACGAACTCGCTTAGATCATCATCCTTTTCTTAATGAAATATAATGAGGCACTGAACCGACTATGAAAAGTAGCTGTAGCTACAAAGTTATACTTCCGACCTCAATTCATTCTTTATAAAGTTTACGTATTACTTTCATCAATACGAGAGGAACTCCAGTCCCAGCATCCTGCTTCTTCTTCAAAGCCGATCACTTTTCAACGGCTCTCCAGACGAGTTTTCGCATTCCTGCATCGAGCTGTCAGTCGCCAAGGCGTCAATGCTCGACGTTTGAGTGGAACTCTTTGATGTCCCGAGGTGCATTTGTGCGCCGATCTAAACTTCCTCCGCATACTCCATCTTCCATCGGCTGTCACTGCGCAGAAATCACCATGTCACGTTTGCCACCCCTAATTTGGCCACGGATTAATCGATTCCTCCGCAGCAACGTAAGAAGCCGCTGTTTTACCACTCGCGTGGGATCAACCGGCACTCATTACCCGCCCTTCCTTTTCAGTCCCGAGGGAAAACAAACCTGCGAGGGAATGATTCCTGAGGCATTAGCATACTATCGCAAGTTTCTGAATTAAGTCTACTCCTCTCTATCCGGGGAACCAAATTAGGATCAGCCCTTGATTGGATGTGGCGAGATAAACGTTGCTCATCGCCAAAGGTTTTGTTCTCCGTTTCGCTCTTGAGTGATTCCGTCCCATAATAGGGGTTAATGACTATCCCGCTTTGATGAATATGCATCGGTCCGAAACTCTCTTCGATCCAACGACGTATATATCTCTCGGACCGGAGAGAGATAAACGGCCGTATTTTTTTTAAATCTTCCGTATGCAGAATTTGAAACTGTTTCATGAATATTAAAGGGAGGATCGTGACCATTTGTAAGCATTACATGAGAATGAATGAATGTTGAAAAGGAGTTATTCGTGCGTTCTTTCTTAATCCTTCTCGATAAACGTTTCGAAGTAATTTTACGTTTGAAAAATCGGGGCGCTTAGAGGAAGAACGGGAAATATTTAGAGCGATTAAAATAATAAATGATCGCAGATTAAGGAATGGGAATATTTATGCGAAATGTTAATTAGGTCAAGTGGTATGTTGTTAGATTCCCACCCACGTACAACACTACCACAATTGATGGTTCAGCAAAACTGACTAATACTAATTGAAGGAAGAGATTTACTATCATAATGCTTCCTGGATACAGGGATCAATATACCCTTTCATCCTTGAACTAAAAATTGTACGCTAAAGAACATTATTATTATTTTCTTTAACATTAGCTATTAGAGTTTTTAACTAGGACATATCAACATCATTTGCTTTGGGTGCAGGTTCCTCTAATCCTATCTCTATTGCTGTGAAATTCTTTCTTATTCTTGAGCCTACCTACTAAACATACGTACTACTTAAACTAAAGGGGTATACTATAGAAATAAAACAATGAAAAAAGAAAAGGATACATGTACCGTTGTATTTTAAGTGAATTTGTATTGCAACATTAACCGACTATCCTCCGATATTTCACAAAAAGAACACTCATCAAATACAGTCTATGCTAGAACCTATTTGTAGGTTAAATAAATAGGACGAAGGTAAAGTTAAACTAACACTTAAGCATACGACTCAAGTTTTTTCGCATATTAATCTCGAAATGATATTGAAGTAAAACCGAAACACCCAGGTGGAGCCACTCATTACAGCGCACAGAGCCAACCACGGCCCTACCCCACCGATCCCGACATAAAGCTTTTATCCCCCGTTTCCTGGAACGTCTCTCTCGTGCAGACGAATCCGATAAGTTTGACAAACGCCGCGCCCGTGATTCCACGACTCCGCGCCGCGATAATCCGCCCACCGGAAAAGGAGCGAGATTAGAGGAGAAACCTAATGAATTTGTGCAATCGTGTGCCATTAGCGCGAAAATCCTGTGCTTGGGACGTCCCTTTCCTCACGCTTTACGCCTCCGTTTTATCACGGCTCCCTCGTCTCACGCTCGGGAGATTGCAATGATCCAGTCGGACGCCTCTCGGACGGAGTCCTCCGTGGTAGGCGCGCGTCTTATCGCGCTGCCCGCAGGGACAGTTGCGGGAGACCCAGTGCTGATCGATCACTCATTATTCACGACCTATTGGCTGCCCCGGAGAAGCAGCTACCGCGGTCTCTCTCCACTTTTTCCCTGCACTCGTCCCCTTGTCTGTCTCCCGATCTCGCCTCTCGGTTTCAGGGTTAGAATCCTTTTCAGCGCAGAGGGTAATTGGCAGCAGCGAGGGTTTGAGAGAGATTTTTGCTCTCATCCGTACGGTCGTTATTTTTAATGGATTGTAACGGATGGACGTCGCTGATACGGGAGTTTCTTCGGTTGAGATCGCGATATGAGGGTTGATTCTCTGGCTCTGGTTTTTTGTGTGTCTGGAATCTTTTTTTTTAAACGGACTGTTGGTTTCTGGAATTCCGTAGTAAATATGTATTTACGTACTCAAGTTAGAACTTGATGGTTCAAAGCTTCGTGTTGGGAGTCTACGTCTGTAGCTCTTGAGAATGGATACGATGGTAACGAACCTTTTTCTTAGGATCTTAATAATTTAAAAGATTTTATCAAAAATTCTTCATATTATCATCTTATATAATTCAGGGAATAAAACTAATAGGTGACTTAATATTTTACTGGTCTGCATGCAATTTGATAAATACCGTATTCTGCAAGTTAGAGTTCGAGTAAGTTTTTAATTTCTAAACGAAGATATTGCGATAATGAAATTGAAGTGTGAAAAATTTAAACGTATATTTGAAAAGTAATTTTTTTAATCGGAATTATGTATATTGCTCGGAATTAAACATTCTTGTTAATATAATTCGTGCTTTAACGTATAACTGGAGAGCTATTTATTCTTGAATTTTATTCACAGGTCTTATAAGATGCATACTTTTATTAATATCTAGTCGTGCTTATTTTAATTTAGGATCTACATTCTTATACTCTCATAAGTATGGTCACTAGTAATCGGATCATTAACAAAGTAGGACAATATTTGCATTATAAGCTTATAGTTTTTCAGATTTGTTATCGATGGAATTTTCAGTCGTCATTTCACTTTCCATGTAATCGATCCAGTGTCGTAAGTTCTTAGAATTCTTTACTGAGATGGCTCATGTTCGTTACCTGCTTCTGCTCCCTATGCAGCCTCACGAACTCGATCTCATCATCTAAATACCCATTCCCTTTCATCTCTCCTTCTTCATCATCTCCTTCCGGTCTAACTATCCCATTCCTTCTGCTGCCCATCTCGGCTCTCTTCGACTCTAAAACTTCAGAGCGTGTTTCAGAACCGAACCGTCACTCTCAAATACTAACCCAGTTCATCTACGCGCGATAACTCCCGCAGACGCAAATTGAGTCTTCTTGAAAACAGAGTCTTGTAGCTTGACGTCGGACTAAGGAGTTGAAATCCGGCCAAAACAAACGCTACCGTTGAAAATGTTGCATTACATTGGCGAAGTGCATTGAGTCTTTAAGTAATCCCGTTGTTAAGGTGGGAAACCTACTTTAAACTGTAATTTACGGTGTTTATTGCCATTTGCACTTTAATTCTGAACCATTTACTATGAAGATGCAAAATTTCAGGTTTTCTTTTGGATTCATTTATTAATTTTTATCTTGTATAATTCGATGAAAAATCGAGAATTAATTCGAAAGTTTGCAATGATGTGCTACAGGAATAAGGATAACTCAAAGGCATATATAATATTGGAAATCAGGTACTCATTAAAAAATTAGACGTTTCTATAAAATACTCTAGGAAATGTTTAAACATGGAGAGTTTTTCTTTTTGTAATTACCGTACCCGATATGTTTATATTTATAGGTTGAAAGAATTAGTCCACATGGTTAGCAATAGCTTATTTTGTTACATTTTCAAATAATTTTCGTTGCTAATACAAGGAAATATTCAACGTCCTCATAAATTTCCTTACTGAATATATCCATTTTAGAATAATATTTGAGGAGGATTTTCTTGATAAAAAACTTGTTTAATCTGAAATAAAATAATTTCAATTTTTTCCTCATTAGGTCTATATCTTATGTTTCATTTCCTAGAAAAGGTTACTTGACTCTCACGATTTTTTGTGACATCCTTCAAATACATACATATATTTTCCGAGGCAGTACACAGTATAGAATAGTATCTCCAAGTTTATTCAACCGCACAATTCACTTCGTAGAGCTCTATTATATGATAGATTTTTTACTTTTGGTTCCATGGGATCGGTCAACCTAACAGTAATTGGCAAAAAATACTTTCATCTTCTGCCTTTTTCCTATCTGTTTTTATAAGCGAGGAAGTTCCACTTTCCATCAATAAGAGGACAGTTGCCAATCAATGGCTGATAAGCATCTCGATTCTGTGTACTGCAAAGAATCAACTTCTAAATCGCTTAGGGCGGAACTAGTTTTCCATTGAAAAGGCTGTTTTTTGTCCGATAAGTGTTTGATTTCCGATAAGAGGGAGATGAGATTGAAGGGAGATGATTCGAAGATAAAACTTTGAAATGGATGGGTAATCCCACTGCCGTTCCTCAAATGGTCGACCAATAAATGAAACTGTAAGATGAGAGGAAGATGCATTTGCAAGTCTTTCCGCTTCAGGACTTTGATGCTCCTATCAGTCCAAGTGAGGAATGAGCATCTATTGTTTTTTTCTCGCAACATACGACTTGAGTATTTGTTATAAATTTTTATGGCATTCGATTTGTAAATGGATGATCTTCAAGATTGTAGAAGAGTACCTGAGAAAAGTAATTAAACCATGAAATCATCAATTTCTCATTTAGGAATGAACGTTATAGGCCTCAAAGTTGATCAATAATCCAATTTCTCACTCTATTTTTATCCTTGGGAAGCATGTATCTCTATTCGTCATCATCGTTCTTACCGTAGAATATTATTCTGAAATTTTACCTTTTATGTCTTAATTTAAGAATCTTAGAAATAATATTTTGCACTTATAAGATTGTTAATAAATATATCTATATAAAGCAAGATAATCTTTTGCTTCAATCCATCTGTTTCTGAAGTTTAAAAACGAATTTTATTTCATTTTTCTTAGACTCCTAAACTATTCTTTTACTTTCTCAAACCATAAATTAAATATATTCTGTAGCAAACAAATAGTATAAAAAAGTTTAAGCAAATATTCGCGAAGTTTGTATCTTCACTTTGTATATCAATCGTGCCCGAAAAGCTGAAGTAGAAAAGTTGACGATTACGTTACTTCTTCAGAACATATTCTTTGATTCCGTGAGCTAAACTATTTAAAGAGCTAAAAATAATCCGTTTCGACCAAGACTTTCCTCTTGTAGTAACTTTCAAACTCAAAACAAGGGTACTCCGTATTCCTAACAATTCATATTTCAAGTTTAAATACCATAGGAACCGTATTTTCCTTAGATACCGTCTACCAGCATATATACGGTGACCGATTCTAGAATAATATATTCAGACATCTCATTCCTTGAGTGGGTTACACTCTCGCCAGAGTAGTCCAAGAGAAAGGCACTATTTATTTGAGTGACCCAACTCTTCCATCAATCTTAACCCACTCCATTGTGCTCCATTAATTTTTCTCCATCCCTCCCAGATTTTATCTCTGTTACGAATCTGTAATTCAGGGACGATGAGGGTGCAAGATTTCGGAATAGGCTATTGACACTCGTAAAAGGAAACTCTGCTGATGACTTTACGGAGGCAATGGATTTATCGTAGGACTGTCATTGTTTCAGACCATCTGAAGAGCCGCGCGGAAACATTTCGATATTTTTTTTATTTCCCTCCTTTTACGTACTTGGACTTTTATTTGTTTGTCGTGCTTCGAAACGAGACGGTGAGGTCTCCATTTCTTTTGTCTGCCGCCGATCATGATGACCCTTTCGGCTACCATCTCGCCCATGCAAAACGTCAGACCCGCGATCTCTTTACCATTAATTTCGGAAGCGTGGTTTTTGAATCTCGCGCTGCCGCGTGGAGATCGGATCGCAACACAGTCTTCGGGGTCTATCTGTTCAGTTGTTTTCTGCTCTTTCATCCCACGAAAACCAACTTGCGATGCCGCCCTCGGAGATGAGTGATGAATCCTCTACGCTGTGTGTCCGAAAAGGATGAGATAAAGAGCAGAAAGTTTATTTATTGGTCTATTTAAAACTGGAAAATGTATCGTAAACATTTGGGTTCCAAGTTCGACGTACGGTTAAGATCTGCTTGAATTCAGGAAAGACGAAATTGCGACCTGGTCTTACGTATATATACGGTATCATTTGGAGGAAATATAACGGTGAATAATAAAGAAAATATAGAAAGAAAAAGTTTTATAAAAGATGAGAACTGTATATTTATATACCTTCTGTATTTAATATATTATATATTCTTCTAATTTCTTCACATTTGGAATTAGTAATTTATTCGCAACTTATATTACAAGCATTATATTGATTATGGCATGATGAAATGCAAAATTTCTATATCTTCTGAAATACATCCAATCATTTATAATATTCTATAAATAACAATAATTTATTTAGAGATATCTTTAGCGTGAGAGAAATACCAAGTATTACATATTTTATTAATCCTACGAGCTCAGATTTAATCAAAAATTCGTTACCATCAACCAAGTTTCATCATCGCAATATCTTTAATTATAATTTGCTACAGTTGCGTGAATTCGATGAATTATTGCTGTAACAGCGATATATTCTATAAGAGTCAAAACACTTTGAATTGCACACTCGGTATTCATGAATTGATTATTCAACAATGTTTCCCTCCAAACTAGCAATAACCCACCGATTAACACATCTCGTTCGTATAGATTCCTTTAGTTCCCTTGGCAACAGAAGCTCACAAGATTCCCTTGTACGTATCGATACGCTTACCGCCTCCATTTTTCCGTCTGGTTTCCCCGCCTTATTTTTATAACTCATCTCTCCTTTTATCTCGAATTCGATCGTTCCTCACAGCCGCCTTCCCGAGACAGGAGGAAGGGGAATATTGACTCTAATGAAAGTAACGAAAAAAATAACTCTCGGGCATATAATTCTGGATGTTGTACCTCCGATGAGTGTGCATATAAGTCCCACAGATGGCCGTGACTCGCCTCCGAGACGAACGTAATAATTAGACGCGCGGAATCCGTGCTTCCCTCTACGCCTGACTCAACACGAATCACGCCAACTCTTTCATTAATTTCAACCTCCGCAAAGTGCGCGTTTGCATAAACAACTGCTACAGTTGCTCTTGTATCATCAATAAGCATCGAACTATGAGAATTCTCGACGTTCGCCGGAGAAATTAATCTCCCGAGTTTATTTTCCTCCGGTAACCTTCGTTGGGATGAAGAGGTGATGTATTTCTGCTTGCTCTCCTCCAGTACTTGTCACCGATAAGAAAAGAGACCGGAGTACAGAGCTTGATTGATTGGTCGCGTTGAGTTTTTGGAGGTAGATTTTCTAGGAATAGGTAAGACACGAAACTGAGTGAGTTGAATTAACCAATGATGAGTTTGGTATATGTGTCAACTGTGTTAGACGTTTTAATTGATTTTTGTGCCTATTATATTTACGAAAAAATACATCTAGACGATTCTTAGTTCTATGAAACTATCAAAATGATTGCTGAAATTCGTAGAGATTAATTTTTATGAAAACACTATTAGTTCAGGAGTTAAATTAAAGATATTTAATAGTTAGGAAGTTATGCGAAAATTGAATGACTAAGAGACAATAAACATATATTTTACGTAATACATACATTTATTTTCAACCAGTGTTTAATAAATTCAACCGAATTTAATGAATTAATTTCCTCATACGATTTTACGATAATAAAAGCAGTTCGGGTTTTTCTGTATGAGACAATAGTATAAATTGAAGAACAGTTGTATTCTTTTCTCATACGCTTTGAGAAAAAGAGATAATCCCATTACGCGTCGATTAGAATGGTAACATTCAATGTAAATGAGTGAAGTATGGTTCTAATATTTATGAAATTCAAAGAATTAATTTATCAGAAAATTAGAGTATCACAGCAGTATTTTTAAAGTGGTTGAGGCCCAGATAATCTACTAACACTATGATATGTCTTACGCAATCCAACGTAAAATACCTAATTTAAAAGTTTTTCTATCTATATTAACATTAACGTGTTTCAATGAGTAGGTGATTCTCATAGTTCCATTTTACTTTTAAATTTCATAACTCCGCAGACATTTTAGCCATCTTCATAACTTGTACACCCGATAAAAACGCTACTTAACCGACCAGGTAGTCGCGGTATGAACAAGGAGAGAGAGCGCTCTTTCACGTCACATATCTTTCGTAAGCATTAGATCGCCTCTTAGGTCGCAATTCCGATAGCCAAAGAACAATGTTTGTCAGTTACGGCGAACGCAGCGGGGAAAGGGTGTCCCTCGATCAATCACTCGCCGCTTCCTCAACACACGGCGGAAGCATTTCAAACCTTCGGCGAGCCTTCTGATGAAAAACGATGCTTCCCTCGCCTCCACCCACCTCTCCAACATTAACACTCTTCCAACATATTTTTTACCTACCATATCTCCCTTCACTTTTTCCCTTCGCAATTACTGCTTCTCCATTCCAAGAGAGGCTTTTCTTTCAACGCCACTCCGCAGACCTCTTTAAACCACTGTAAGCGTTCGTCACTTTTGTGGCGTAAGCTTTTTGCACGTAATCCACTTTTTGTGGAATCCGTTTCCTCGACTCCTCGATCTTTCCTCGGACGGATTAGAGTTTCGTTTTTGCTGCGTATTTTTAACAGCACCTACGTTGACTAATTTCGCGTACGTATTCGCGAAACTTAAGAGCATAAAAAAATCGTTGGTTTTGCGGTGAAATGATATTCGTGTTTTTGGCTTCGGAATGAAGAACGAATTTATACTTATATATTCGTTTTAATCGTACTTAAAAACTTAATTCAACGTTCACAGAATTATAAGTATCTACTTGAGAACAGGTACTTTATATTTTTGGCTAATTAATTTCAAATTAGTTCATTATGATCAAATTTATGCTTTAAACACCTATGCATAATAAACTCGATCTAGTTTAAAGTTCTCTCAATTGATTTGTAAAAATATTTTGTACGTAAAAAACATTCTCTATGCAACACATTCGTAAAAATAATAGATTCGTTGATGAGATATTCTATACTAATTCATGTCCACTTAGTTTTTAGAAGTTCAAGGAATTATGAAATACATTTCGCCGAAACCATCCTATTAACAATTACGATGTATAATAATTACGCGATATACAAGATCCTGATGCCATAGTAATATTTACTGCTTCAGATTCATTTAAAGGAATGAATGAAACTCAGGGATAAAATTTAATAATTGTGAATAAATTTAACATATTGAAAAGCTATTTTTCTGTACCTCCTCAGATAGATTAATTGTCGACAAAAACACGATTGGTAAAAAGAGGGAGTCGAAACATTTCGTAATAAAAATCTATACATCTAACTATAAGTAAAATTAATTTATTTAGGTTGATAAAGTATATATTTCAGATTTAAATTTGCGATTAAAGTTTTTGATCAATCAAATGTCTCTCGAATCAACATTCTGGTTATATTTTCAAAACCTTTTAGTCGATTGTTTATTTTTCTCATTCGTCATTGGCAATTTTTTTCTTTTTCGTCACTCGGATGTTTTTCGCCACTGAGAGAGAAAAAATCGTTTATTCATCAGTCTGAAAAGCCTTTATTGGATGTTTCCTATCCCTCATTTCACCAACTTCCCTTTGGTTAGTACGAAATTAGTGGCATTCAAGTTGTCTTTCAGATTGTTCGGGGCCTTATTGATCAGTGCTGAGTCTGAATGAATGAGGAGAAAGGCCTTTGGAATTGAACTCACTTCTTTAGCGTATACTTTAATCCCTCGGCAGGTGATGCCCTCAGGCGCCGAGTTACGTAAACAGTCAATGCTGCTGCTGCCTCTTACTTACTGTCCGATATTCAAGGTTTGATGATTGATTGCGAATAACTTGACTCGATAGGAAACTTAGGCCTACGTGACGTAATGCAAAAGGAGTCCTCGTAAGGAAATTTAATACTATTATGATAAGTGAGGAATAGGCATTTTATGGAAAATTAAATGAGTTTAATTAAAGTGATGGAGGTGATCATAAAGTCCGTGGTCCTTGATTATTCTCTACAGAAAGAGATCCCGTGGATGATTTCATGTGTTAATATTATTCACTTGAGCCTTAAAATAAATGTTTATCGATTATAATTTCTATTATATTTATATATAAAGTCTCAAAATAACTTGTGGTTGAATATCGGAAAATTATAGCTGGAATTCAATAATAAATGGCGATGATGTAGTAAATGTAAATAAATAGTAATAGTATGATAGTAAATAAATAGTAGTGAATACAAGTAAAATTATCATAGAAGTATTATTCTATTAGTAAATTTTATTTTTTATTAATGAATTAATACTCAGTCTGTGAGATGAGTTTTAATTGAAAAACAGTAATCATACTCATACCTTAATAACCCAAGATCTCTGTACAAGAATTTTAAAATCGTACTTTATTTTTGGAAAGCTTTTAAGTTTTTTAATCATTTGTACGGATTATTATACTATCATAAACCTTGCACTTCATTGTTCTAATAATAGGAAAAAACTTTCTTAATTGGGGGACATTGGAAAGACAAACATAAGACGGTGGAAAAAAGATTCCTTTGAAAAAAGCAGTGAAATCGCCTTGAACCCAATGCCGTGGAAGGAATAGTGGTGTGGGATAGAGCGCGTAATTACACAGGCGATGATGAGGCAGCCTTTCTGCTTTGAAAAGAGCGGAAATGTGGCTTATGTAGAAGAAGGAAACGGGGATTACGAGAAGAAAAGATAAATGAGAGTGCGTCGGAGGGAACACGAGATGTTTAATGGAGCAAAACAGTTTCATAGCCAGCGGTGTGTTCCTTGAAAGAATCTGCGGAGATCGAGTACCGCCCGAGATATTTTTAAACGCCCGTAAGAGAACAAGTCCCTTTCTCACTTTTAAATTTTTTTATCTAACCCAAAGAGATATTACGCGATTCTTATGAAAGTAAAAGATCCTTGAATTTTTCTTACTTTTCCGATATTCATTAATTACATTTTAATATTTATAAAGAAATACAGTTTAGAGTTATCATTAAGCATTTTTAACTAATATTATTTATCTTTTATGTATTTTGAATGCCATAGATAACCTACTTAATACCTTTAAACAGTATAAATGATTGAATTGAATGATTGAGATTGAAATGATTTCTTTGCTCATGTTAATGAGTAGCATGAGGAGCATAATAATTCCTCTTATTTGAATATGAAAGCTTATTTAAAGAATATTATCGTAATTACTACAAACGATGCTTGTAAATTAATAACAAAAATGAACAGTTTGCAAATCTTTAATTTATTTGAAAAAACCATAAAAAACAGTCAATAAAAGAAGAGCACTAAAAATTCTGTTTTCAACAATGACTTTAAAATACTTTAGAGCTTTACAGTGTGACACTGTACAGCCCTCTGATGAAATTTTAAATTAGGTATTCCACCCATAACAGGAATAAATTTGCATATAAGTTTTTGAAATTTATAAATCCATAACCTGCGAATCGCCTTTTAGTAATAACAAGGGATTGTAAAAATATCTTGTGTAGTAATTATTTCAGTAGGAGATTAGATTTTAAAATGTACGAATAAAATTCTGAGGAAATAAAAGTTTAGCTCATCAAGCTTTAATAACACTACCCGAATACAAATCACTGTAGGTATTAGAGAAAGCTTTTTGTAAGAAGTAAGGAATGTGTAGAAGATATTTTGTGCTATTTGTGAAGACTGACAATCAAAGTTGGTTAAGAAAAAGTTTGATATTAGCTCTATTGGAATGAGGAACGAATAGCAACCGAAAAGAATCTCCGTGGAATGAAGAATTAAGGAACGGATAAACGGTTTGTGCAGAGCCGTGGTCGAGGATATCGCAAGAATAGCGAGTTGGCGGTGGGATGAAAGAATTGTAGCGGCAGAAAGTATTATAGAGGAAAGTTATCTGAGGTAATAAGATTTCAGCCAAGGGAGAGATAGAGGTTTTTTACCCTCCAATTTACCAGGAAGGCACGTTATCCTTTGAGAAGGCAGAGGAAAATGATGGAGTTGCATGAAAATTGATCCAAGAGAAATAAAGGGTTGAGTGTAAATATAGCAGAGGTGAAATGAATAGACAGTAAAAGTAGCGGATTCGCCAAAGTCTATGTAACGTCGTAGTCTTATCTTCAGCCGTAACTCTTCCGTAATAAATACACAAAATAAACATTGATATGGTAAGAAATTGGTAATATATTTTGTAAATGCATCGGTAGCTCGTTGTCTGATATAATGAAACTGGAAACCTCTGAGAGGCGGATCTTATCTGTTCGGAAAAGCATTCGGAACTTCATTGCGAATCGCTCAGCTGAACGCGATGAGAGCTTCACTCTGTATCATTTACGAACCGGCAATTTCATCACTGTTTATTTTATGTACTTTTGAAGCATACATTAAAATATCTATCCATTGAAGATGGAGTATAAAACGTGCCGTTTTTGAAACTGCTATATATATTGATAGGAACTCGTTAATAAATAATTTTCTTAGAACGATTTACTACGGTGTACGTATTAAAGTAGTATTACCATTATCATCGCAAGTGTATGATCCAAAAATTAAGAATAGAGTAAACGTAATGATCTGCTGTAGAGAAAATTCGCTTTTTACTTTTGTTTCTTCGTGATTATTATTATTAGGTATTATTTGCGAATGCTTATAAATTGCGAGGTAATTTAAAGTAATTTTTTATCTGGCAGAACCAAGAATTTCTTGGAAGAGCTCCTCGCTAAGGTATTGCCAAGTATGATAAAACAAATTTCTGGTGCCGAAGAGATGTTATTACGAAAGAGAACTTCTCGGAAATTTTGCGTTGGAGTGTGAATTTCGTTTCCATGAGTTCCGTTACCTTCAAATAGACCTTCGATGGAAAATAGGGAATTTAATTGTAAATGAGGAATAAGGAATTGAATTTCAGGGAGAAATGCAACGACCTGGGGAGGTTCTAGGAACTCAAACGGTCACGAAATCTCGGGAAAGTCATAGAATAAGATTCAGGAATATGATTAGTGAGTTCAACGGTAGATTGAGAAAGAACGTAGGGAATTTCAGAGAAGGGATTGCTTTGGAATAGCCATTACTAACTTCAGACGAAGAATCTTATCTTGGCTCACGCGATGCCTTCCATCGAGTCCCGCCGATGATAGTTGGTGGGAGGTTTGGATTGACCTAGGGTTAGCTCCGAATGGGCTTTGTCTTCCCTTCCGAGCATCTCTCCAACAATAGGTAAAAGACATGGAACTCCTACCTACTTCGTGTGAAATATATTTCACTCAATCATTATAAATTCTAGCATTTGCGAGGGAGGAAATAAATTAGTCAGCTCTCGATCTTTTTCGTATAGTTCTTAGAATGAGTATGAATTTGAGAATAAACTGTTCAAAAATCTTATTTTCATTTAAACGCAAAAGATATTTCAAGGCATTCAAATAAAACTCATTACCTACAAATGAAAAAAGAATTGTCTAAAGTACGTTATGCTTTTGAGAATAATTTTGGATGTGTTTAAATATGAAAATTTCTAATTAATTGCAACAGTTATCAAGTTATGAACAACACATGTTTTTAGTTCTGATTTAATTTCTATTTTCTGATGAAAAATATTCTGAGATATCTCAAGAGTGTAATATGCACTTCGAGAAATTATAAATGAAAAACTCATGTACATTTAAGGAGACAGTTTTTAAAAAATCAACAAAATAATATTGAATTCTTTGTACAGCTCTAATCAATATTTAACATAGCATTTAATTCTAAGGTTATATTGTATTCTATTTAAATAAACTCAATATTAATTTATGGATTATGTAGAGGATTTTTAAGCTGTGAAAGAACGAGTCTTACGTGGATTTTCTTTCTATCCATCATATGAAAACATCTCACAACATTTTGTATTTACGTACGTCAATAGTTCATCTTCATCCAACTATTTGAATACATTTGCTCAGTGTTTACGTTTAACTCGTTGAACTTTAGTTCAATAAACGATATTTTTATGCAAACTCCAGTTAATCCTCTCGCAATTTCAACCTCCTCTCATCGAAGGAGAACCACTCCTTATTAACTCCACAACTGGCAGCACCACTCCTTCATTTTTCAACATTCCCAGGCTCATCTTTTCCCAGCCTCCGCGTTGTCTAAGTGCCTCCTCGATATCATTGACCCTAATGAAATTATTCTAAGAAGAATATTTGCGTGACGGAGGAACGTAGTGACATGATACTTCAAGCACGCCATCAAAGTATTAACAAGTGTGCTCATTAACCGCTCGGCCGTTCCTTCACCGTCCTCATCTCCTCCGATTGCCCATTAAAATCCTTTTCCACTGCACCTTTCGCTGCACTCCACTTCCTTCGCCGATCCTCGCGCGATAAATAGATGGCAACCGGAGATAAGCCCGTAATTTAAATAGCCATTCTTCAACGTGTTTACCGCACGCATTGCACCCATGGCGTTCCTGGATCGAGTTTCATAACCCGGGAAGTTAGTTATTTCTGGAATTACTCGCCCCTTTATGAGCCGTAGACTTTTAATAAACCACTCCGTGCTTGAGGGTGATTAGCCACGGAGATCTTATCTCCTCCGTAGAACAATTATGCGGGAAATCCTATTACCGACGTAGCGAGCGATATTTCCCTTAGAGTTACCCTCTTGGATGGAAGAATTTCTCATTTTAGCGGCTGAAATGGTGGAAAAGAAACGTATTCGAGACGTGTCGCGGGTACTGATGTGGGTTGACGTCTCGTAGCGATGGGACGCGTTACTTTTTTCTATAGTATCATATCTCAGTCATTAACGGTTACTATGATTCTCCGGCTCGCGGACGTACTGCTCCGATTTGTACCCAACCTCCGGCGGCGTCGCTGAAAAATTTCATTCATGCAGTTCCCGGAGGAGATTCCGTACAGTCCCCGCATCCACAGGTGCTCCGTCCGCCAGCAGAAGCAGCGCCGAAGACAAAAAGGACGGAATGCGACGCATCCAGGGAGGAACTCGCCCAAAACGATCCATTCCGTTAGGGGAGGGGAATTTTTATTCCTCGCTGCAGACCGCAAAATAATTAGCGGAGGGAAGCGGAGGAATCCGGCGTCGGATCGCAGAATACGTACTCGAGAGATTCGGGGAAAAAAGGGAGGAACATTCCAGCGTCGACCGCTTCCGCCGCGGCAGGTTTTTAATGTTTTATTTAACACTCTTGAAAATCGACTGCAACAGGAAACGTACAGAGGGTGGAAGAATTATGATTTATTATTCGTGTTTGCGCGGAAAAAGTACTTCGGCGAACTCATAATCGCTCTCACATGCTAACACGATGTGGGGAATTGCGATGCCCATCAGGGACAGCTTCCAGAGGTCTTCCGCCCGAGAACTCTAATTAAATGGAGGTCGGAAGGTGGCCGTGTTCTTCTTCGTCAAAGGATGATGTCCGAGGGGATATTCATGCTCGCTTCAATTAAAACGAAGCCACCGATGAATTTTGCAAAGGTTTTGATTGCGGATGCGACGATTAAGAAAGCAGGCGAGGACTGTGTTCTGCGTTGCGGTGGATACGACTGTTCCACTTAGACTGTGTATGTTCAGCACATTTTTCGCAAACCTGATATTTTTTAAAGTTGATAGTGTTGGTGTGGGAATGGAGTTTAGAGACCCCGTTGTTTCGTTTTGAATGAGATGTTTTATGGTTCCAGGATCGCAAGCAATAGTTGCTACTATAATTTAGAGCCATAACTAGTAATTTCGTCATCACTGACTTGGGGTTCACCCAAATGTCTAATTTAATAACTCATACTGAAGACTTATGACTACGAATTTTTCACATGCAGTACGGCAGTTATTTATGGAAATGATCATGAAAAACCAATCATTTTACATCTCAATTAGTTACTGAGTGGTACTCGAGCAAAGTACAATTATAAGGACAGGATTTACGTTTAATTTCAACACAATTAAAATTGTATGCTCTCGTTAGTATTTCATAGAATGGATAAATTATTTTATTTATTTTTCTGGGATTTAAAAAAAGCATAAATAGTAAATTATTTTCAATTTTCAGTTCAAAGAACATAATTTTTCAACGCATTGAGTACTAGATTATTAGCAAGAGCTGGAGTTACAGGGAATAACGTTTTTGTATTTTATGTGAACGTTCTATAACGACACCTATGAGATAGATAAATCATAATGTTCCTCGTTATTTACATAATATATTCATGATAATAATTTACTATTTGTTTGCATTGTTATTTTTCTCGATATAATTTTCCAAAAAATACCTTTATTGAATTGGACGATTAAAACAGATCTTACAAAATGATGAGCGAAGGATATTTTAAACACTATTTACATTTTCATCTATATAATCAATTCTCCCTCTGTAATAAGATCTCTGTACTTAAAAGTACTCTTCCTGCTAGTTCTTCAGTGTTGAAAGATGATAATTGACCATTTCGTCACTAAAAAAGTAAGATTTTTATTCCAATCTCAATCCAATGGAACAAAGGGATATTATTCCGTTACGGATATTTATCCAAGTAAATTATGAGACGAAGAAATGACAGAACTCTAACCTAAATTTCAAAAGACAATGCTGATCTTGTTTTAAAACAATACGTAACGAGAAAACATCCAATTATTTACGGTGAATACATATGTTTTTCTTCCAACGCTTACTGGGATTTCGACAGATATGGATAAAAGTAGCTCAATCTAAAAAAAATATGAGAGGTTTTCAGTTTACGTACGTACAAAAACAGTAGCTTAACGATGTTCCCTTTAAAGTAAAATGTAATGTATCAATCCCCATAAATTTCTCAATAATAGGACAGAAATATAGGAAAACGAAAGCTCCGGAATGTTCCAAAAGAAGGAATGGATTGCATAGAGCAATAATGCTTCCAATGGAAAATACTGCATGACGTTCAAACGCTTGTATCAGATCGGATATGGAAAATATAATGAAGTTAATGCTTTCAGTTTAGGGTCACGTAGAATCCAGACATGTTGTTCTTTGGGCCGATCAAATAGTTCGTCATAAAACAATATCAACTGAAACGGTTTGGCGAATGCATCGGACTCACTTATCCGTATGGTAGGCAAGTCACATATGCGCTGTTTTACCTTTGAAGGGTTTTTAAAGGGTTTGGTCGTAGCCGCCGACTTCTTATTTTGTCGGCATTTCTCAGAACTTCTTGGGAATCAATGCTCTTCAAAATAGCCACTGAATCAATCTTAAGATTGACCAGGAGTCAACTCGGCTGTCATATGAGTCCATGTCATCCTCGTCGGACGTGAGAAAGGTAACAATATTTGGTCCAGCTTGTGAATATGGATGGCTGTCGGCCAATGAATCATCTTTGAGGCTGTAAAAAAAATCTAGCGGACTAAAATGGTCGCTTAAAGGGATATGATGTCAGTTATAGACAAATATAGATTGATATTTATTCGAGCTGTGTTAAGAAAATAGAAGATTTTTTTATTGAGCTTATACGTATATTTAGAAAAGTGATTTTTATGGCCGAGAGGTAATTGAACGCAATGGTAACATCAGTATAATTTTTTTGGTGATCTAAAGTGAGTTCCTGTCTTTTAATATCTACTTTTATTGATGATGGCACGAACGGTTAAGTAAACCGTTTATCAATTCATTTTATTCCATTTTAAATTGATCCTTTCTAATATTCTGTTGAAAGCTCTTTATATCTCTTCATTTCTTAAATTTCAATCCTTAACTATCGTTGCATATTTATAGAGTATTTATCAAATGAATGATTCATTCAACTAGATTAAATGTAACTAAGTAGCAAAATAAGAGTAAATTGACTTAAACACTCTATATAAATACCAATATTTTGTTAAGATAATATTAATATAAGATTTAAAATATTACTCAATTCCCGTGTAAAATTCTACCAAGAAAGAGTACGAATAATAAGTCTTTAGTTACGTAAAATGGGGAAGACCAAATTAATGAAAACGATTCTCTGAAGTTATTCAATAAATTTCTCTTTTTTAAGTTAGCTAGAAGTTAGGATTATTAAACTTCTCAGCAAACTTTTATTAAAAACCTAATGATGAATGAAAACTTTAAAGTTAACACGGTATTTTAAACCACTCGCGAATATTTATTCCTCAATGTGAGGAGGTAATGAAGGAACTGCTTTGCAGAATTTCTTCCTTAGATGTGACATTGCAACCACAACAATTCAATCTAATTATAATTGTAGCATAAGCAAAAATTCGAATCAAAAGGCTTACAAAAACGTTCAAAGGAGTCTCGCAACAGCCCTCAAATACCTCCACCGTCATCTCGCATTTCAATTATGCACCGTATGGAAGTTGCAGGATGTTCGCGAGGAAAAAAAAAACAAATCGTTAGATCGCGGGATGATTAATGCACCACGATCAGTCGTAAATAATGAATCGATTATTCACCTCGCCTTCCGCAGACTTTGTCGCCTTAATTTCAGTGTTTTTCAGAGCTCGCCTTTCATCCCCACGACTAATTGTAACCCCTCCCATCCACAACATTCCCTCGAACGCCATTCTTCGTCCCACGCCGCCCTTTGGAAGCCTCCGGGCGGATACGCATGCAATTACGTACAGGGGAAGCTATTTGGCGGAAGCATATTCCGGACCCTGGGAAGACGCTACCCTGACTTCAATTCAGTCCGCACCCAAGAGCGATAGAGGCGAGAAATATGACGCAGGAAAAAGCTACGGATCTCCATTAACTCCCCCGGGTTGTCAGTCAACGCGCTGTCTTCCATTCTACCCGTCCCTCGTGATGAACACATCTTCATAATGATGATCCGATGTCCAAATTGGGCAATCCCTTTTCTTCTTCTCCCAACTCCATTTTGCGTCCAATTCCGCAGCTGATCACTTCGCATCGTTTCTGGAATGATTCGGGGGCACAGTCGGCAAAGGTGTGGCTTAATCAATGCTAATGGGGCCAGATGCGTGGGCCCACTCCGCATAATTGGATGCGCGGATTTTTTTTCGCGAGGAAACACCCCTAGCGCGTGGCAGTAGGTGCTTCCCTAATGTCCCTTGACTTGACATATGACGCCATCACGTCTTAAACGAATTAAGCATAAATTTTTCGAAAAAAAAAGACGAACCTTAATGCGCGACTCCATTGGGACATGGGCCGGATACGGCGTTAACATCTCCTTTACAGGTCGTAATTACGAATGTAATAATAATGGGATAAATGAAGCGATAAGGTAAGAATGTAAATAGCACGTCTTCATTACTCGGAAAAGTTTTCCCATCTCAAGGTGATCATCTCTTAATTCGATGAATGTTTGTACGGCTTAAGTTTCGTAAGAATTCTTTGAAGAAAGTCATTAAATTGCCTTCGCGGTGGAAAATTAAAATCTTGTTATTTGCTAGATGTTTTCATTATTTTATTACTACGAAAGTTACGGATTTCAAATACCATAATTTATACTTAAGATTTATATTTTGGTAGTATATTTATGGTGAAAGTCTAGCAATTTAGGAAATAAGATATGATCGTTGAAATGAAAGTTATGCACATAATTTACCATATATTTACTTCACTCTTAATGATTATTAACTTTAAGCGTTAGGTTTATTTTAATTAATTAATTATTCTTTACTTTAAACGAATCTGAGAGTAATAATAAAAAGCTTGAGGAAAAGTTAGTACATCAGCTTTGAAAAACAATGTTCTGAATCTTCACAGAATGCTAAATTACTACTGAATTACTGAAATTTTTGTTCCTTATAACAAAATTTTATATATTCCTTTGAGGACATACGTAGCTTCTTTCTTATATCATCAAACCGTATTTATATTACGTGAATACATTTTTAGTACTAATTGGAGTTGGCATTCTTTTTGTTACTTTGTTATTGTTGAAATTATTAAAATGTATTCTGAATTTATTTAATGAGAATTTGATTGTTAATTTAAATATTTGTATACTATATAAGGTTAAGGAACTGTATGTAATAACACATAATGTAATGTGGTTTGAATGAGATATGAAGCCTTAGTGATTAAAGCGAGCTACGTCTATATCGAGGATGAATCCTCGCCGACAAACGTAGATCTAAATATTGAAGAGCTTCGAATTGAACGATATTTCATTCCCGAAGATATATTAGATCGCGAGAGGAAGACGCGTCGCTAAGCAGCAAGCTTCTTTCGAACTTTTTATGCACATTTTTCACGCGAACAGTGCGAATGCAATAGACCGTCCTTCCTATAGGAGGTCACAAATGGGGAATAAATTTTTCTCCCGTTTCTCATTTTCTACGCCAGGTTATCAACCCGATGGAAACGGTGTAGCGAATTACGGAGGATAGATGAGCCGTCCCTTCCTATGTCCAATCATTACTCATTCTCGCCTGTTTTCTATTCCGTCGCTGTGTTTTTCTACCGAAAGCCGTTTGGGCGAACCGTAAGAATAGCCATAGCAGCCTTCATTCGTTCTAGATGCGGTCATTTAATCGTCGCTTCTTTTTATGGCGAAGTATAAAAGGGACTCTAACGACGGCTATTAAAAAAAACAATGGTCTTAGAGTCACCTGGACGTGAGTGTTATCAATTCAATGGAGAGGAAAAAACTAAATGGGGGAGGGAACGGATTGCATTGAGCTGATCGACTACTGTCTGCTATCATAGTGATTCCGCTGGAAGATTTAAATTCAATTACCTGATGGCATCGTAGCTTTTAAAAAGCATCCTTAAAATAGCGCTACTCACCGCAGCAGATTGAAAAGTTCGCGGGTATCGTTGTTTCTAAATTAATTTTAGTTTAAGTTAGTATATTAGTATTAAAGTTATTGTAGCATATATTTAAATCAATCAAGACCTATTTCCGTTAATTAATTGAAAATATTCTCAAATAAATCATCTACAAGTGTTCTTATATATAGTAGGGAACTGATGACATAGCTGTTGAAGCTCTTAAGTTGGGTGGAGTAGAGGTAGTACCGTATGTAAAATTAATCTTTAACGCTTCACTGAACAATTGCTATTTACCGACAGATTGGAAAAAAGCGATAGTCGTACCGATTCATAAGAGCGGAGATCGGACCCTACCCCAAAATTACAGGCCAGTTAGTTTAACTTCAGTAGTTCGTAAAATAATGGAAAAGCTAATCGCGGATTATCTAAGAAATTTTTGGAGCAAAAATAATTGTATTAGCAATTGCCAGCATGGATTTAGAAAAGGGTTTTCGTGCGAAACACAACTTTTGGGTCTTTATCAAGATATAGCGGATGCGATAGATGAAAAAGATACGGTTGATGCAGTCATGATAGATTTCGCGAAGGCATTCGATGTAGTTCCCCATGACAGACTAATTGCTAAAATTGAAAAACTAAATATTGACCGAAGACTAGTTAACTGGTTTAAAAATTTTCTCAGTTGCAGGACCCAAAAGGTAAGAATAAATGGGGTATATTCAAATTTTATAGAAGTAACATCCGGAATCTCGCAAGGAAGTGTAATAGGACCTTTACTCTTCCTAGTATATGTAAATGATCTACCTATTAATATAAAATCAAGTATTCGATTGTTCGCAGACGACTGCATACTTTACAGAAGGATTAGGAACAACGAATGGGTAGCGAATAATAGAATGAGTGTTAACGTGAGTAAGAGTAGGTATATTGCTTTTTCGAATAAGAGGTCGCCTTATTGCCATAGTTATTGTTTAAACGGTAAAATTATAAAAAATTCAGATCACTGCAAATATTTAGGTGTAACTTTTGATAGGAACCTTAATTGGGAGAAACAGATAAATTTAATTGTTTCAAAGGCGTACAAAATGTTACATTATGTAATGAGGAATCTAAGGGGCAGTAGCAGGAAAGCGAAAGAAAAGGGATATCTATCGCTTGTGAGGCCAATAGTTGAATACGCGACAACTGTGTGGGACCCCTATCATTGTGGTCAAGTAAAGAAAATAGAAAAAATACAAAGAAAAGCTGCTCGATATGTTATGGGAAAATTTAGAAAAAGGGACAGCGTTACAGAAATGTTCGATACTCTTGGGTGGGATTTTCTGGAAAAAAGGAGAAAAATAAGTCGACTGGGTTGTATATATAACATAATTACAAGTAAAGATGGTTGGGTACCCTTTAAAAATTCGATTGTAAAACCTAATTTTTGCGGTAAAGATAACCATGAATTTAAAATTAAGCCCCGGCGGCAAAGAACGGATATAAAAAAGTATTCTTTTCTCAATAGGGGAATTTCAGAATGGAACAAGTTACCTGTATCACTCTTAAGACCCTTGCCTAAAAATGTAATATTTTTCAAAAAGAAATGCTCCAAAATTTTGTAGAATTAATGTATGTATACTATAAGGGTATTGAAGATGTTGCAATGTGGGGACTTCTGGACGAAGTAAGGGATTGCTTGACAGGGCGATGTACGGTGGGGTTTCACCCCGAGACCGCTACGGTAGCCGTGAAGGCCTGTCATGAACCCCGAAAAACTCCAGTAAAGACTGTTAGGTATAGTGTTTAAATTTATTTAGTTGTATGTATTTAAGGAATTGTCATTTTACATTAGATTATGTTTTCAATTTATGTATCATAGTATTTATTTTTGCGAATATTGTATATTAGTTGTATATATATAGATGTAGAAAAAACTGCCACCAGGCTTACAGCCTAGTAGCAGTTTAATTCTTATAATAATAATAATAATAAAGATTATATCTTCCTCAAATCGTACGTCATTCTACGGTAATAAATAGATTTCGGAAACTATAATAGATATTCAAAGGTGTGTTATTTTGCTTGTTTCAGCAAAGTCTTAAAGTAAATTTTCACATTTACTCAATATTAATTTTAATTATTTTTTATGTACGATGTAATCATTTTTTATCACTTGGACTTTATGATCCAAATATCTTTCTATGAATCATATTACACTAAAATATAGGACCTGTCATTTTGCAAACATTTCGTTCTGTAATGTTAATTTCTTTACGTCGAAGAACTAAGAAATGATATCAGTGATCCAATATCGTTCTCGGTAGTCGGTGCTTTCCTGCGAAGGCAGAATTTCCAGATCTCCTTGTTCCAATTAACTTTATTTCACGAAAGGAATTGAGCACCTCGATCAGATAATCAAGTCTATTTCCCTCGATGAAGGCCTCATATGCCAGCGCCTTTCCTACGAAACTAAGAGTAAATAATACATCACATATCTGTTGTTCCGATGGATCGAACAAAAAAGAATCGCGGAGGGCAATGCAATCTTCTCGAAGATAGAATCGATTATATCGAAGGATTAGCGGCACAGTCCATCCGCTGCGAAAGTACCAATTTCGATTAATTACATTAAGTACGTGGCAGTGCTAACAAGACCTCTCTTCCTGCTTGCCTTTTTCCCGGCAGCTTAGATCTTCTGATAAGCTACCTCTGCGCCGATTGTTACTCTGTTTCCTATGAAGGCAAAAATGAACACCTTAACAACTGCTCATGTCTTCATTTGAAATCTTATTGTATCGCGTACTTCCCCATTCGAAGGTTCATTATCACGATAGATGGTGTAGATTGTTTTTTAAACGATTATGAACTTGCTTTTTTTCTTGGAAGGAAATCTCGTAAGCATAATTTAATATTTCTTCCGTCTTCATTGAAAAGTGAGAATAATAAATTACTACTACATATGGCTTTTAAAATCGTGCAGCTCTTTTAAATAGAAGACTTAAAAAATGAAAATATTAATATTAAATGAACTAATTATCAAAAAACAAGAATCATTAGAAATAGTATACCTGTCAGTTAGAATTAATCCGATAATTTGATACTGCATCTATTAATTGACAGTTAAGATAATTGTGATACCATTCCATTAATCAAGGGATGATCTTATGTAATTATAATCATAAACATTGTGCCGTTAAATTGCCATCAAACCGTGGGATCCGTACGACCTTGCTGTCTCGGAACCACAAGCGGAATTATAAGGAGAAACGATGAGGTTATAGACATTGTGTGCTATTAAACCTATTACGCGAATGAATAGTTTCCACTCGTGATTTTCAGTCTTTATAATATCGTTAGTCTTTCTGAAATACCTGCACCTTCCTAACTATACGAAGAATGGCGATTTCCAAATGTTATTGCGGTGGGATCTCTTAGGCAATCAGAAAAGTCAAGGCAGCCTCTTCAGTAGAGTAAATAGAAGAGAAATCTTAGCGGAAGAGAAGACAATACACAATCCTCTTAATATTCCAAGCCACTTAATCACATCGATTCGCTAAAACGTTCCAGAAACGCTCTGTCTATTTGTTTACACACTTTCTCTTTAACTATTATTTCTAGGCATTGGAACTAATCTTTTGAACTTTGTTTATCCCTTCAGTGCCAAGAAATTTTCAAAGAAACGGGGATAACTCTGGTTGCAGGATTCTATAGTGTTTATATGTGCGTAACTAGCGTTAAATAAGTTCAAACTCATCATTACACCGCCCTTAGCAGAATCTTCAGCCCTTCGTAACTTCCTATTGAATCTTTTCCAAGTAGGTGACTCGACGATTTCCCGTCCTTTGTGTTGTTCGCCACAACGGCAACGGGTCTCTTTACGGGAGATATTAATTGATTGGGCGTTTGTAGAAGGGGTTGCGGGAAGCGATGGTCTATCCCGCAATGGGAGTGCCTTACCGTTCCCATCTTGTTGTATGCAAACATGAAGAGTTGACGTGAAGCGCACGTGTATTTATTATCTTAATCGAACGGGAGCGTACGTTATTAAGATGGAGAGGGAATTCCGCGAGGTTATCTCCGTTGAAAGGAACTTCTCGTGTCGGTCGTTGGTTTATTCGCCCTTTAGCAGAGGTAATTGTTCGCGTGGTTAATAGGCAGCGGCCACTATGGTATTTTTATCGGATGGGTCACGTCATATGGCGGTGTATTGCACGGTGCAAAGAATGCTTCATCTGCTGCGTCAGATGCTAAGGGATGAAGATAAGGGAGCTTATGTGCGCGTGAAAGTAGAGGCTGATGTACATATCAAATGCAGATGGCTTCATGGAATATTACCACATGTATTTGTGAATAGATGAAGATCTTACTTTGTTTTGTTGTTATTCTTCAACCTCCGAGGATGGTCCGCTAAATATTGGTGATATAGTTATATATATAATAGTAGATATAAATAAGGGAGTAAATATTTACTATTTCTAATATTATTCAAAAATATTTCCTTTTCATTTCATTTTTATTTTAGATTACAATCGTGTCTCATATTTCTTACTTTGAGGATAATTAATACCATACAATTCAAATAACTATCACGATAATATCACGAACACCTTGTAGCGATTTCTTTTCTTTGTCTGCTTGAAATTGGGAGACTTCGAATAAAAACTGGACATACTTCGATTATAGAATTGAAATAATTTTAAATATCAATACACCGTGCTCATTTAATGATGTTTTTAGTTCCTACATCTCCCTGAGATTTATTGATAGTTGAAAGAGCTTGTTATTTATTGTCAATCTGTCGTCAGGAGCTTTCCTTAAACAAACTGGAGCGTAACACCAGATACTAATTGGAATGAAATTTGGAACTTGTTCCGTTTACTTCGGCATCATTGAAGGACCAAAGTGCTTCGAGTCGAGGCTGTACTCGAACAGCCGTTAAATCAGGTTCCTAACTTCGGAATCGATTCAACAGAGCGATCTCATTAGGCTCCTGAAAGCCACCCATCCAGAATCGATTCCCAATTTTATGGGCGGTTCAAACATTGCCGCGATCGAACGTCTTTTAAAAAATCATCGCTATTTAGTTTTGGTAAATTGGAAACCGTTCTCGAGAACTCGAATGGCTCGTGTGTAGATAAGAGTCGTCTTGTGGGACGTAAAAGTGGACATGGCGATGAGAAGACGATCGTAGTACGGAGTGGATGCGTAGCTGAAAAGGGAATGCGCGCAGTACCAATAAGTATAACATGAGGAGATGGTACGGGAAGTGACTCGGAAATGTCGTGTCTGCCTCTTCGCCAAATATCTTACATGCTTGTTAGGTTTAAAGAGCGATACAATAAATCCTCGGTGGCTTCCAGCAGTAATGGGTACTTATCGAGAGAGGTTTTTCTGTATTAGGCCGGCAGATGCCGCAATAGGAGATCCGAGGGAATGCCATAAAAATGTATGCCCTTCGGGGATTATCCATATAAATATATGAATAACGTGAAGGCTTTACGGGAATGAGTCTAAAAATACGTCCCTATAATTGTGCATCTTACGGACTTTAAACGTAAAGCGTTTTCAATTTATTTGAACTGTTTTTACTACCTTCTTTGGACATTCGATCTTGAAGTTTAATATTCATTTACGGCATACTTAAGCTTTTTTATTTTAGCTGAAATTATTCAAATAAAATTTAAATATTTTTATGAGTAATTTTATTGAACGGTATTAAAATATAATACGATAATTCTTGAAAATTGTGTGCATAACAGGTTCGTTATTTAAATTCATAATTAATAAAACTTAGCTTCTTATACAAGTAAATACCTTCTTATAAAGGTAAATAAACTTAGAGAGCAATATTTGTCACGGATAAATTTTTTTACGAATCATTTATTCGATACAAAACAACGTAATATATATAAACACCAATATGTTTTTATATGAACTTCCCAGTGAATTATGTCTAAAATTAAGGTGAATAATTCCTGAATATTCTTCTGATAAATTTCGATGCGAATGAGAAAATTTAACAAATTTACTTTTAAGGCGCTCATATTCTCAGTATTAGGCTCTTACTTTCAAGTTCACTTTTACCGCATTGAATTACGATAATTTTAGTCGTCTGACGAGGCAATAAACGAGGAATACCTTTGAAAAACTCTCGTAAAATATAAAGCTCAAACTTGCCGACTCTCGTAATACATTTTGCGTCACTGGGAGAATATTAATATCTCCAAAAAATAATCATTTTAGGCAAATATATAAAGGAATAGCGTCAGTTATAGCTAGAAACAGGTCTTCATAACAACTCATAGTCCCCAAAATGAAAGTAGCGACGTGTATTCTAGTTAAAACGAGTTTTTTTCCACGAAGTACCTGAGAGCTCGCACGATATGGTTTGACCGGTGACTCACGTTGACAAATTGGCTGTGGGAACGACAAGGAGGTGACATCGACCACGTAGCAAGACGAAAACGGATGTTTACGACTACGAAGAAACAAGAGGAGAATCTAATGAATCAGCGAAAACGACCTCAAGTCCACGGATGCAGATGTGGCAATTTCTCCGCAAAATCGAGATGGGACTCTTTATTTGAACTAACCCTCGGTTTCTTGAGCATCTTCCAAGCATATTTACTCAGCGCTTTCCAACGCCAAGATCTCGGCTCCTAAAACTCTCTCGAGGGTCGTCTTGTACGGAAGACGTTGATTGCTGCCTCCGCGGGGTCTTCCTAAGGCCTTCCGGGGACTTGTTTTGACGGGAGGACGAACCACGCACGGATAACATGGGATTAAAACGCCTGCCGAGGTCAGCCGGGATAGCCATCAATGTCCCGTCGAGTGCCTTGTTTCGTACGCCGTGAGGCTCAAAGTTGATTCCTCCAGGTGTTAGACAGTGCGAGGGTGCCAAGAAACGAAGTGAACGGCATTTTTAAGCCGATCGCCGATGAGTGATATTTTGGCTGCTGATTGGAATTTCAAAGCGGAATTTATTCGATGGTGGCGCTGTTTTACGGGTTTTTTTCTACGGCTTTTTTTGAAAATAAGCTAACGAGTTTTGTGTGAGGAGTTCAACGATCTTATTGAGGTTCGGTGAATACTTAAAACACTTTTAAGAACGAAATTAATTTTTAAGAATATTCTATACTGTTTTGTGTTTACGATACGTCATGATAGAAGTAGTTTAGACAGCTATGTACTTGTAAAGTATGTTTGCGAATCTATTAGTTATTATGGGTTATAACATACTTTCAATAGCCTCCATAAATTTTAATTCCTGAAAATTTTCAAGTGTATGCTTTACTTCTTATAGATACCTATTCTTGAGAGAATGTCGATCATTGAAAATTTCACCACCGTCCTTACTGTTGAGATTTTAAATATATTAAAACAAATTTTGATGGAACGTACGGAATATTCTTAGATCATTCTGTGATATTTGAATATATATAATTATTTCTTCTACTTTCAACTCTAGAAAGATTGATTCTTAATATAGAAATCTTACATTATATTTAATTTTGCATGGAAAAGGAAGTATTTTCGCAGTTATGTATTTCTGTTTTTCTTCTTTGAGATTTTTGTTTTTCTGTCAAGTAACCTATCCTTTCTCTTTCTTGACAGAGATGAGAAGCAGATCGACTTTGCAGAACAAGTTGAAAGTGTCGCCTATGTACTGTGCGGCTCGGAACCCATCACTCTCGACAGATTTTGTCAGATCTTCAACGCCAAAGGGGTACGTATGTTTTCCTTGTCAGAAAATTCATTTAAAGTCACTTTTATTTAATGTTTGGGATAATCATTAAAGTGGTGTCTAATAATTTTCCTTAAACCTTTATATTTATCGATATAATCGGTCGTTCTAAAATATAATAGTAATCTAGCACAACAGTATGTTTACTATTCTGAAAATTCATTCGTAATAGTATTCAATAATTATTAAGATCCGCACTCAAATCTTTCATATGTATATGAGTCTGAAGAAGGACTTTAATATCAAGATGTCACGTATCTCTCAATCATTCAGCTCAAATCCCTTTCACGTTCCAGTCTTATTTTAGGATCCCCAATCTCCAAACCCGAAAAAGGAACGATTTATTCGCCGCGTTCTCGCAATTAATTCCATTTCCCAATTCTCGTAGACGAAAAAGGGATCGTCTTCAGAACCTGTTAGCATCCTTTCCTCGAGCTCTCCAGTTTTTGTACAGTTCCGTCGCAGCAACGGATTAACCCATTCCACCGTCGGAACAAAAACGAAACCCAATCGACACGGGAAATTATCGGCTCGCTCCCGTATTAGATTCGCCCCCTTTTCTTTGGACTTTCCGAAAAAGTCCCCCGAGCGCTTCGTTAAAACTTTTCGGCGTTAATTTATGGAGGCGTCAAAGCGTGGATTCTTTTCTTACCGCCCTCGATTCAAATCGGAGAGCGAAAATAAAAATATTGGTTTTACGACGGCGGATCCTGTTTCGACGTCCACCGTCAAAGCCTCTGGTATAAAGCTGGAGAAGATGTACATGCGTCGGTCTGCTTTTTATTCGGAGGACTGAGGTGGGAGGCAAAGAGGCCAAGGACGGCGAATTATACACCTCCGCTAAGAAGAACCGCGGGGTCGCCACTTCAATCCCTCACGCTCTTTATTGTTTAGTTATCCGGCAGACACCTGCATTGTCCTCCGAGGATTGCCCTCCCCTACCACTGCGGGCGGCAATTACTGTGACTCGGGAGTGAGCAATGGAACCATAATCAACGCGCAATTTTGTCAGAAATAAGTTATTGCGGAGTTGATAGCCTCTGAAATTGATGGCGGAAATGCGTCAGTTTCGCACGACTTGAATGCCGGGTAGGTAATGAAAAATGAATGCATTGAAAGTGAAGATTGTTGGAGTTCTATGGCTTATTCGAGGAAACTTGTTCTTACATTCCATTGAATTGCGTGTGATTTCTAAGGAAAATTCTTTAAAAACATTGTTTTCAATTTCCATTTGTTTATTATTCTATAGCAATATAAATTTATTAAATAATCGACTATTAATGTTAGATAATACTAAATGCTTCTGAAGTCAAGGTAGTTCAATATCATTTGCTTAGTTTCCTCAGGTTTTAGATCGTAAATTTCGAAAAATTATGATGATATTCGAGATTATTTTAGGCCTTTTTTAAAATTTAATGTAGGGTATCTGGTAATATTTTTTATATGTTTTTCATATATTTTTTACAAGTATCACATATTTTGAGAAAGATAAAAATATCTAATCATAAATGTTTAATGTCGTTAATACTGGTAATCTGACGTAATTATCAAAGTTAATAATTATTTCAGATTACCATACTATGTTTGAATAAGGTTAAATCTGATTATTTAATTTCCTAATGTAGGTTTCTTTCTTGTTTGGTTTATTCTGTTTTCTGAAATATTTTTTTTTGGTTCTTCTTAATTCTTACAACTCAGAAATATAATATCACCAATTAGGTATGTTCATCCTTAAAAGCTCAGGTATAATGTGTTATCTATTCAAAAGAGACATCGAGAGCTGTTCCTATTTTCCTAACATTAAGATATATTTGCATATTGGTCTTTGAATAAAAAGAAACCGATGCTGAGAATTACGCACGAAATATTTGCGTGGTGATCATTCATATATTTTTGGACGTCAATTCACGTTGACTTGCTTCTTTTTCAGATACTCGACAAGCTATTCCGTTTGGTGGATCAAGATTCGGATGGTGTTGTGACAGCAGACCAAGTCATGGAGTTCATCGCCAATCTCAGCAATGCCAGGTATATTCTTTGGCTATTTTCCATTCAAAGCAATTGAAACATCAATATTTTCATTCCGAAGATTGAAATTGATCAATGGTCTGAACACACGAAAGAGTTGCTTACAGATGCAATAACCGTAACGCAAGCAATGGCAAAAATTATAGGTTTTGATACTCGATCAATTTTGCCCGAAGAATTGTTTTGAGTGAAACATTAAAGTTTAATATTATATTAATAATACCTTCATGAAACGTTTCGATGAAATATTAGCATAAATTTGGCAGTTTATTGAATCGATATCTTTTATGTGCCCTTTCATAATCGATATCCAGTCATTAAACGCCAAACATTTTGACAACAACTTTCTTAAATTAAAAAAATATGATTTATGATCGAATGTCATAAATTCGCTGACAGAAGGACCATATAATTATGAGGCTATATACATGATTTGCATCAACATTGCAAACGTTACGCCTCCAGAGAATTTCAATCAGGAAAATAATTTTCGTCTTAAAGTCAGCGTTTAATAACACCTCAGAGAGAACGCATGGTTGATTCTCGTTTCTTGTTTGGACTCGCAGCGCGGTTGATTTAGCGCCGCATCTAACAATAAACCTCTCTTAATCAATTCCATGTCTGAAAAAACATCTGGAAGGCTTTTCTGAGGTAGGTATCCTTTAATTATTTTAATACTCCGCTCGTCTCGTAAATTATTTATCACTCTTTTTGTTTTTATCTCGCCCTATCAAACACGCGCCATTCCTTTTTGAGACGTCTCCCGAGCGAATTCTTTCTGTTTTTCGAAACACTCCATTAACTTTGGATTTCTTCCTCACACCATCTGCAGACAGCCTTCGTTCCGTAGTTCCCGATGCATATCTAATTATTTCGAGACAGGAACGGCGTAAATTTAATTTCACTGTTACTCCCTCTCGTGGTGCCATCTTCAAAAGGGTCATGTACGAGATCATCTGCCGAGGACCTCCTGTCCCTCCGGGGTGGTCCATTGTCAAAACGAACCCGAATCTGCTTACAGATGGCATATTTTGCGGACGCGCTCAACCTCGGATGGTAATCGGCGAGATTGGCAACCTTTTATAGGCATAGGTCGATAAAAATTTGAATTTACAAACATATGTTCAATGGCTGGTATAATGTTCATCCGATTACGTTTTGTCTTAATTTATTAAAAATGAAACTGTCGTAAATTATATCAAATTAATGTAATATGGGTGGATTCACGTCAACAACTTTCCGTGTCGTATATTTTGAGTTTTTCCAATCCATCAATTATTTTTCTTTCAAGATGAAAATTACTATTATTAAATTTTTGTGTGTGGGGATTTCTTTCCGCAAACAATAACTCTTTTCTACATCTCTGTTCTTGCGAAAAGCTTATGTTTCTTCCCTAACCTCCACTTTTTTTCTCTTTCCTTCAATCTTCTGTTTACAAATCTCCATATTGTTTTATCTTTTTCTTTAACTTTTGTATATTTTTATTACTTGGTCCTTTATAATATATCTTTTATGATAATTATTCTCAGGTAAACGTTTTTAGAAGTAATTTGATAGCTGAACAATTCGGAGACTAGTTCTTCAGATGTATCCTTTGCCTGCTCATTATCATTAGTTGAACTTCAATTTTGGATGTGATTTTAGTATTTACATATATGAATTTCAATATTAAATGGGTTTTAATACATTTTTAATTGTATGGAATTGTCTAAGATATATTAACTTAAACCAACATCTAACCAAATTCATTCAAAAATAGCACTATGTAATCGTATCCTCAATTTATCCCCAAACAATAAAATACAGTTATTAATGTTAATTACGGAGACTCGTATGACTGTTTACCATTTTATCAACAATTTTTACGTAAAAAAGGCAATTATCTGTATCGATTCGACTCATTTGGTCCAATGGCTTTGAATTATTTTCATTTAGCCGGATTAAGGAACTGTTCCAGTGTTTCAGTATCTGAATTTTGACTTCATTACATTCTGATTTTATTACCGTCACCGCACTTCGTTCTCAGTGCTATAATACGCTCCATTGCTCACCTCACTGTTTCGAATGTAATGAGATTAACCGGCCCTGTGTTCCTACCATGTCTGATGCAAAAATGATTATAGCCATGGATTCTCATTAATCTCAAGAGGAAGCTGTGTGAGACATTGCAGGGAAATTACAGTAATCAGCAATGACGATTTAGATTCAAAAAAGTGCACACGAGGAAATTGTTTTCGGATGATAACTGATGTAAACGATTCTCAACGACTAGAAGTAATGGAATTCATTTTCTCATCTACATGAGATTATTCCAGGAAATTACAGATATCTTGGGTCACTTGCAAAATTTATCGCCTTTGAATCACTCATCACTGAGAGAACAAAACATTTAATGCAGGTACTCTCTACATTACAGATCGGGAAATGAGATGAGCTCCCTCATTATTCATCTTTTTTCGATATTAAGTACTTTTTAATGCATGTTGATTGAGTATTATAGCAGTAAATTGTCCACTGCACAACCACTGAAATGACATCTGATCCTATTCTCTACTTGTTCATCTTTAAGAGAATTAGAATGCTATTTCATAACCAAGACTTATAAATGGCGAACAATATTCTTCCAAATAGTATTTGCTTAGATCCATCGAGCTTTGTAATTTTGGGCATTAGAATAACTTCAATATACGTAATGAAAATCTACATCTTCTATCAAATCCGCTCAAGTTTCGTTTTATGTTTTTATTTCTGGAGGTTGCCAGCCAAACGCCATATTTTATTTCTTCATTATAAAGATGAATCTTTAGATAAATACTTGAATTCGAAAGACGTTACGTGAACGGAATTGAAGACCGTGTATGAAAACTGGTTTTACATATTCATTATGACGGAACGAATGCCGTAATTATTTCAGGGATGTAACCAACAGTATTTCGCGAAAAAAGTATGTCAATCACGTAAGCTTTTATATACTATCAAAATAAAAACCCGAAACATCTGTGGGAACTGAAACCGAAAAATTATCCTTGACTTGGTATAACATTACATTAAATTTACAAGCTTAGAGAGGCTTTTTTCCAGTAAAATAATCCTGTCGGAATGGCGAATTCGTTCGAGAAGTAAAATATTGACAATGGGACATACATTCAGCTCTTGGGCGGCTGTAACTTTGCTACTTCTTTTCCTTCCAATAAATATTCCAATCTATTGCAGGCCGAGGAGTGGCATCGACCATGCAAGCCTTTTGTGGCTGGAGAAACTGTTCAGAGATACTGTTGGAGATCAGAGGGAGATTAGAAGAGACGACTTCAGGAAGATCGTCATTTCCAAGAACGTGAGTGCAGATCTGATTTCTCACTTATTTATTTCCTCTGTCTCTGTTTCTCACCGGACTCGAGTCAACGCAGCTTCAATTGTAAAAGGACGAAATTACTCAAAGTATTCCAAATGTGGGGACTTTAATAGCTCCCGAGCACGCATGATGCATAATGGAATCTTTTTTCTCCTTACATTTTCGCAAAAAGTGCTTTCTCTGGTAAAATCGCGTGCGTTTCTAAATTTCTGCGGATATCGGCGCAAAAAAATGATCCACCGAGTAATGTGTGGTATCAAGGGAAATCAGTTGGTCCTCACATTCATCACGGGGGGTTTTTCACTTAAATTCACTTCGGTGTCTTTAGATTTCTTGCGGAAAGGGATATTACTGAATCAATTTCTTCCGTATCACCAATTTTAGCAGTTTTTTATTTTTGTGATTTTTTTCGTTTAGAGAATTTTGCGAGATTTATTTTCAATTGTATATAAGGGGTTTTTAAATAAATAGTAGAGTCTGTTTAAAATCCAATTTTATCTCGGGTTTACTGTTATTTCAACAATCTTTAGTTAGCGTAATTCTCTATGTAATATCTTTTGGTAAAAAGCATAGAGGTTTAAGTTTTGTATTGTATTATTATTTGTGCAAGCTTTATTCTTCTCGAGCCATGAAATTAATTCTTTTTATTCAATTGCAAAACCAAGTGAATAATATATACTTGTATTACAGTAGTTGTCTTTGATTCATGTAGAAAAAATTTATAAACGGGACACTTAAAAACCAACTGTTATGTGGAGTGAATGATTTTTTATTTTTAGTTGTATTTCTATTTAAAGAACTCTTATATAGGTACGAGAGTATTCCATTCCTTTGCAAATCTAAATACAGCTAGGAGCTTTACGCAACCTTGTTTTTGTCATCTACTTTTCCGATTGCTTAATAAGTCAGCTCAACAAATGCTATAGCAGTTAAAACATCGTTAGAAAATTGCGCATTAAATTTTACTATTTTAAGGTATTCTTTCATTTAACGGTTTCTGAAATGCACTGTGGTCGCTGAAGACTTAGTGGACAAAAGAAAATAAAATTCATTAAATGTTGTACCTTGAAATGCTCAGTGATTCTTGTGAAGTGAAATCCTTCTTGTACTTGCCTTGAAAAGTCCGGCTGACTTTGTAATAATAAATCGTTATTCACGTGTCTCCCAGATTCTGAGTGTAGTCTGAATATCTGCCTTTCTTTTGCAGCCCTTTTTCACCGAAAGAGTGTTCCAGATATTCGACAGGGACAACTCCGGATCCATATCTCTTCAGGAATTCATTGACGCGATGCATCAGTTTGCCGGACAGTCTCCAGACGACAAGATCCGGTTCCTGTTCAAGGTGTACGACATAGACGGTATGCTGGCTCGTGCCTTAACGGTCTAACCGCCTCTCCCATTCCACTCCCCGCGTCCACACAATAAACTCTACTTCATATTGTAGCGATTATTCCCACCTGTTTCTACCAATTCGGTCTCTAAACAGCAGCACTATTCTGAATTCAACGATTTTGCCTCAAGAAATATATAGTGAAATGTTGTCGTGAGCAAGATTCCGCGTGTTTCTACCCATGTTACGGAGAGGAAAAATTTAGTGGTCGGGATTTTGAATCCTGAAATATATAGTCTATTATTATGAGGAGACTTTCAGATGAATTCTTTTTAGCTAAAATGTGGAGAGAATTTCTATTACTTTCAGTTGGAAATCGTCAAGCGTTATTTTTATTACAATATGGTTTTTATATAAACGCGAGTTAAATATTTTATAAGATTATTGAAATATATTAAAAGAATAATATTTAAATATTACGAAACAACTATTAATTACTAATTCTCATCGACAATTAGATTTGTGCAATAGAGTTCAATTAACCATTTTTGAGAATACTATTTTTCCCGATTTTTTTCTCGGAAATAAATATTTTCCATTGACTTAAGCGTATAAATATCGTATAAATTCCTTGCAGGAATTTAAAAAATCATTTATAATAGATTTACTAAAGCTACATAAATTATTCTTTAGCATTCATAAGTATATAAAGTGTTATTGTCAAATATTCATCTTACTTGATATAGATCATACTCCTTAAAAAGTCGTCCGAATGAAGTTTCTTAAGTGAGGCGTCTTCAATACGTTTTCCATATCCAAAAATTCCAACAGAAATTGTATCTTATATATGTCGCGAATTTGAGCCTCATAATCACAAAGCTATATCAATTTGAATAATTCGTTTCGCACCCATTTCTTTACAGAGTAGAGTTTTATAATTGACGAAAGGGTCCTTTTTTATACGACACCGAGTAAAAATTAAAGTTCGCAATATTCATCACCTCGTCTCACGTCCTGTTCCTGTCGCCCTAATCAAGTGCTGAGGAGAAAGAATCAGCTCCACTGGAAATTACTTCCTCGCAAAAAATTATTAAAAAGCATCGTCTGGGAGGAGTCGTTAAGTTTGCGAAATAGTGAGGTGATTAAGACGAGCTAAGGGTTGGCTTAGCCGATTTTTAGAGCTCGAAGAGTGATGAGAAAACGTGGTGAAACTCAGTTTCGCGTAGAGATTAAAACAATTCCTTTTTTGCGACCGAATCATTTCAGTTTCACAGCACCGTTTACTCGACCCACCCACCGCAGACTTTTTTCAAATTGCGTCACATCTGTGATTACGTCTTAATTACGACCCAGGATGCTCTTAATTTACCCGCGCATTATTTCCAAATGTATCCAAATTTTTTGTGCCATTTGTCAATCCTTTCTTCTCGTCCGGTCTCATTAGCTGATGTGAAATACTTATACGTGGAGATTTATTTTAGATGCCGCGGACTCATGTAGGGCGGTAATTAACGCCATTTACTCGTAGCACGTTTTGCTGCTTCTTTTTCACTTGAAAACGTTGCGACGAATCTAATGACGCGGATGTATCATAGTAAAGGTTGAACGAACTATTCACCACCTACCTTCGTGACCGGAAAGGCTACCTTAATGCTGCCAACGAACAAAATTAATTTGAATATTTTGTTTTGAAACGAGTGGCGGATTTTAGGTAAGTAGGCGTTTTTACGATAATGCGATGTAGATTGAACTTAACTTACTCCAATTTCCACGGTTAGGGTCTGACTTACGCGCAATAATTCCTCGTCTTCTAAGTGTGATGATGTTTTAATGTTTCGCTCGCGTGTTTTGGAATGCTTTGAAGCGGTCGTTATTAGTGAAATAGGTAAACTTTACTGCGGCGGAACGGGAGTGAACTTGTCGCGTTCCATTATTGCAGGAGTTGGATGGCTTCCAATTTCGTATTCATGCGAATTGAAGACTGCCGCCTCTGAATGTATGTTCTCGCGTCATCTATAATGTAGAAGAGAATGGCCGTGAGGAGCTTCTCTTTGGGTTCGAAATAGTTTCAATATCTCGTTCTTCCTCGCCACTAACATTGGCTAAATTATTTCCTCAAGAGTACGGATGTTTCGTGACGTTGGTTCTGGAATCTAAATAGCATCTACGATAGAAATAATATTGCCTTAACGGCCAATATTTGCAAGTTCGCCTATTCGTTTTATTAATTACATCCGTAAGAAATCTATTTTATGACTGCAGGTGGTGGATAGGCTATTCAAATGGAATTCATTTCGTTACGCAGACTTTTATGACTCGAGAAATGGATTTAAATGTATTTTGTCGCACTTTTTAATACCAGGTATGAATATAAAGGCAATTGAATTCAGTGGTTTGAAAATTGTTAAATAGGTACAATTTAAAATGCATTATGCTGAATACACGTACATTTACATACTTTTTGACGAAATTATAAACATCATAAATATGTCAATTTTCCAAGAGAAATAATTTTATTAGACATATTGACCTGTTATAATAGCCTTTCGATAGATATCATTATATCCTATAAAATTCTGAATAACGAGAACTAAAATGAGACAAGTAAATTTTATGTATAGCTGTACATATAATGAACAGGAGTTCTATAGTTTTCCACAACAATTAAAGTAGTTAAAGAAACATATTTTAAGAGCAAGACTCTTGTTACGTTATGATAATATCCTCCAACATCCTGATGCTAAAATGTTCTCCTTATAACACGGAAAATAATTTCGTATTAGAAAGTAAAAATATATATAATAGAACTCAAATTTTCAGTCATAAAAAGTTTCCACACACGAAAAAATTTCGTCGTCCCTAATCTTGAATGGATGTATCCCATTTTCGCGTCAGTTTATAGCAACTATTTATTACAAAAGTATATGTACGAATGGTCGACCAATTTGGCACACCGTAATGAAGTCAATCGTTTAAATTGTCCATCCGCCCTTCGCAAACCAGTTAGCATTCGGCAAAAAAATCTCACCCCATTCCGAAAGACTGATCTTTCATGTAGAGAAGGATCGATCGTAGGAACGCGAAGTTAATGAACGCGCAATCAAGGACGGTTCGGAATTTTCCCTGCGCCCGGAGACTTCAACGCCCGCAAGGGTCGATTCCCTTAATGGCGTCCATACCTCCACCGCTCGAACCGCTTCTAAATGCCGCGAATATTGTCCGTGTAAAGTCGTCTAAGTGGCTAGAAACTAACTATCGAGGATTTTGAAGGATAACAGTGCTGAGGACTGGGTTTATAAGGGTTACGACACACAGAGCCTCCGTACCGCTAATCTCTCCCATCCCTCGTGTCGTAATCCGCACACAAGGTGGAGAGACAGAAAGAAAAGCGGGAGTGGGTTGAAAAAAGAAGAGGAATGTATAGGTGGGGAAGGGGAGTGCTTGTAAGAGAAGGGAGAGAATGTTTTGACGAGGAAAAAAATAAAGATGAAAAGTAGGTAGCTTATAATTTTCCTCCTAATTAAAGATTAATCGTTGCCTCCCGGCGTCTACCTAAATTGCCGCTCGTTCGTTTGACTATGCGATGCGTATGGCGTATAGTTCTCGAGGGATAGCAAAGACGCGAATATAAATAAGGCCGTGGGCGCTCGCAAACGGCGCCGCTGCTAGTGCTAATGAACTCGAGGTAATTGATATTTCATGACCTCATAATGAATAATTTCGTGGGCTGAAATTTACAAGAGCTATGAATAATATCGGATGAATATGATGAAAAGGATGGCGATATCCCCGAGCGACGAGGAATATTTTAAAGGAGTTGGGCCCATCGAGGAAAGCTGTCTTTGATGAGCGACGCACGCAGTATTTTCTCGTTTAATTTTACGGAATGTGTCGAACGTTGAATGAATCGCCTCATTATGAACTTTTTTAAGCGTGATTAACGAATGAGGAAGAAATATTCTATGGGTTATACGCATTTATCAGTGTTTCAGCCATCTATTTGATTTAACGTTTGAAAATTTTTGTCTGTAAAAACTCTCGTTGTTTCGAATCATAGTTATCAGTGAATCTTATTCACGAGTTTTACCAAGCTTTCAATTCTGTTGTTCACCTTATGTTTGCATTATCTCTTGTCATATAATATGTAATGGTGACCTTATAACGAAATATATTTTCGGAGGCTTAAAGTCAATCTCAAATAGCGAAGAGTATAACTCGTAATCATAAGTACTCATTCCATGATTTCATTATTATTTCGTGCGAAAATTATTTTTTTATTATTTTGTGAGATAAATCTTTTAATTATGATCAAGATATGTTTATTTCCTTTCTTCTTATTCTCTTAACTTGTAAAAACAATTCGAATTATAAACCATAGTTTTTATGTTATTTTTTAGAGAAATCATTTACGAAATATCATTGGAGTGATAAATTTAGTCAATTATTTCGAAATGCAACGAGAGAGAAAAAAAAATTACCCCACATCTCGTTATGATAATCCTTTTCGTAAAGTATGCCAATACAGTGAAGAGAACTGATTGTATTGACTGATTGAGGATTACTCTCTCCACCAAACCTTGTGGGCGGATTACTCGTACGAAGGAGACGTTTGGGTCAACGTAACTAAAGCGAACTGGATTTACGACCCTTCTCTGAATACAAATCCCCCAAGGCCGTGAATAATTCCCCAGATAACAATATTATTAGCATATAATTTCGCCATCGCAAGAATATATGGGTTTCTTTACCTATTGTCTTGTCCGATTGAATGTGGAGTAAACGAGGCGATATCCTTGATGCGGTTGGGATTATCCCTTTTCCCTCTGAGCTGAGAAGGAGAGAGAGTAATCACAAGCAGCGGATGGATGGTTCCGTAGGGTAGAAATAGGCCATCGCGGTGCTCCATGGATGCACCCGATGGATAGCTTATCGTAGCGGATTGCGAAAGGTTGTGTGGGGGCGGATGTCGTTGAAATAGGAGCAGGAAGACTCAACCAAGACTCCTGAGCAATGACTCTCTTAACTCCTAAATGCGAAGAGAGCGTTTCGCTGTTGTCATGGCGATGGAATGCTTTAATGGGATACGTAACTCAAATCCGACCCTCCGGTAACTAGGATGGGTCATTCCGCCCCAGTAAATCTTACTTCTTTCGTTTGCCGGCAGTTAATAAGGGTGTCAGTCTTCGCATCTCGTTAGCAGTATTGAAGTTTTATGGAGTTTGGTGCCTATAAAAGTCTCCGGCGAGAGTTGTTTTCCTTTCCGCGGTTTGTTTGATTCCGTTCGATAAGCTCGTTATTTTTCGATGAAAAGGTCTATGTAATGCTGAGATGGAAGGAGATTATTTTGATTAGGATTTACGTGCTGATATCGGGGCTGTTCTGAGTTATGAGCCTTATATTAGAATGGATGATTTCCGTAGAGAACGAATTGCTACTCGTCCGTGTGTTTGTTGAGGATTGTAAAGCATAAAACTGGTGCCGTTATTATGAGAGTCTGGTCAATTACCACTGAAGATCTGAAGAGTAACGTCTGCGTGTACTTGCTTTACGAGTTAGCATGGTGGATGTGTGTGTAAGGGTCGACTTCCGGTATCCCCCGGCGTAGGAGGTAGCATGACCATTTTCAACAGTAGGATGTCTTTTAAAGGAAAGGATAGCCTATCAATGAGTAGAATTTCTAATTTAAAAGCTTTGTTTTATTGTAAGCGTATTACCACCGAGATGTTTATTATAATTAGCAGTCAATTAAATTACGATGTTTCTTGATAATAAATCCAATTAGGTATTTGAAGTGAGTGTTTGCTTAAAGATTAAATTACTTCCCTTGTCGTTAATTAAATGATGCTTTCTCAATATATCTTTATATTTACGGAATTATTCTTTATATAATTGAAAGGTGTTTAAATATCGTCACATCCTAAATTATAATTAATCTAAATATAAGTATTTTTATGTCGTTTATATGATTGAAATTTAGATGCATATTTTTGGAGTATCTTACTTGTAAATGGTCAAATTTTTTATTATAATCATTTAGTTATGAGCTGTTCTGTTGATGCGTATTCCTTTGTATTTTCTTTAATTCATCTTATTTCCAATATTTTTTCTGTGAATCACCATACTTTATCATCCATGAAATTAAAATGTGTAATACATGTTTACAGGATTGAGGAAAGTTGAAATTGAATTCTAAAATAAGCTCGTACAACTTGACGACAAAATTTAACAATAATGAAAAATTAGCTACATGACTGGGACTCGAATCTTGATTCTCCACTCGTTACATGTTTATTCTATCTAATGCACAGCTATGTCGACAATCCTGAATTCCATTATCAATGTCTATAAATTTCGCAACAACGAATAGCATCGAGGAAAGTGACAGAGCTCTTAAACAAACGAATATCCCTCCGCAACCGAACTGCGAGATCTATTTTAATTGCAAAATCCGCAGCGGTAAATCGCTTAGAAAATGGGAACAGCATCCTTGTAGTGGTTATTATCGCATAGCGGTAACGCTTAACGAACGTTTTTCCGAGACATATAAAACGTTGATCATTTCGCGGTTGCGGTTCTGCAAGAACTCTGTTTGTTTGCTTTTCTCTTTCGGTTTGAGGGTCGGGAAAACCTCCTAACCTCAAGGGGATCGGATACCTCGACACGAATCTCGAAAGACGATCTCCGCGCCTTTGTCGGCCGCGAGGGGAACTACGCGTTGCGGGAATTATGAAACCGCTGAAATGGGCGGACATCGTCTCGTAAGCGGAAATAATGCATCGGAGCACTGGTAAGGGACGAGGAGAAGGTCTTGAAAGGCGGCTCATCTATGGGAAACGTACTTGGAGTAAGTCAAGGATTTAGGGATGCATATTGAGTTCATATATCGTGTTATACTACGCTAGTCGTCGTAAACCAAAAGGATTGTTTCAACATCTATTTTAAGCCTGAAATTTATGGGCCTTAACTTTGGTGGACAATATACTTTTTTTATAATTTGGATAGCTCTGAGGGATAGTATTGTATTTGAAAACAAATCTCAAAAGGAAAAGCTCATTTAACTTAACTTTAGTTGCTGATTTTAGATGTAAGTGTAGAATTTTTTTAATGATATAGATTTATCAACTGATGTTGGATTTAAATCCATTATCAGTTGATTATAATCATCTGATAAATTTAGTAATTCTTTAATAAATTACTACCTACCATCATGCGATACAAACTCTGAAAAACAAGAAATTATTTATTATAAATGATAATGCTTAATGCTTATATTGATAGAAAATTGAAGAATCTACGATTCATTTGTCTTCTTCCCTTAATTGGTTCACGCACACTATCATTAGGTATTTTAAACGGTGCCCCTTTCGGGACAACAACACCTGTACCTTCAGTAGCCGAAGGATATATCTGGAACGCTTCTAAAACGCGTCATCATCGCTTACCCTTGCGGCGCTACTGTCTTTTTTTCTCTCGGGAGTGTTTGTTACACAAAAAATAACAATTTTAGATAATATTCAATTCTCACACAATCATTTGAGGTATTTCTCAAGGCACTCTGCTACAAAAAAGTTTTGTGCAGAAAAAACTATTCTTTCGTGTATTGTTTTCACGGATTCAATGATTACTACTTTATAATTCTTCAGTCATATTAAGCATTTACCTGATTATACATTCATAACGTATTTTAAGTTTTATTACCATGCTTCAATCATTTTTATTGTGAGTATCACCTCAAACTTATTAAGTTTTACGACAAACAGATATATTACATATTTCTGCATCCTATATGAATGTAACAGTATGCAGTGTTGATTTTCGTCATTGTAAACAAAATTATTAACTGTTTTCTCTTACTTTCATACACTTCGTGACTTCACTACAATTGAATAATTTTTAAGACCAAGTACTTTTTACGAAATTCCTTGGGATTTTTCTTTAAGAAACATAAGGGTTACTATAACAAAGTACTTAAATTTTTATCGTTCATACTGCTCTTTTGTATCCATAAAAATTTTTAACGTAAAGTGGTTTGAACTAGTTGCAAGCATCTGCAAGGAAGAGAACTCAAAAAGGTAACTTTACTGTGAAATATGCCCTTTTTATCCGTTATCACCACAAATCATTCCCATAAGGAATCAGAGGAAAGGTCTACCTCTCCCTTCAGTCATCTATTCTCATATGACGTTGAATTATGGAATGGTAAACCACGTCCACATTCTGGACATCTATTTCAAGCATTCCCGGCGGCATCCGAAAAGGCTTGTCTTGCCATCGGAAGATGAACCGACCTTTGTTTTTTCTCGCCCAGGGGACGGCCTCATCCAGCACCGGGAGTTGCAGCATGTGATGAGGGCGTGCATGGAGGAGAACGGCATGCGATTCAGCGAAGAGCAAGTGGAGGACCTTACGGGGGCCCTCTTCGAAGACGCAGACTCGGAGCACCGCGGGGCCATAACATACGAGGCCCTCAAGGCACAGCTGGAGAAGCACGAAGGACTTCTGGAGAATCTCTCCATTAGGTGAGAATTAATGGGGGCCGTAGATTACCCGAGAGAACCTTTTGGTGCGCGGTTACAAATGGATTGACTTCCTCTCCTCCGCTTGATTTGTACGCTTTTGAATACGGTATTTCAATGTTTTGCCATGGAAACCGAAATTTCTACATTGGAAAAGGTTCCGGAATGAAAAATTGCAGTATTATCTCGTTGGTCTTTGGGACGAACGTACATGCTCGCGTTCCAGGCTCCACTATAAAGAGGAAAGAAAGGTTGGTAACTTGGGAATAGTAGATCCAAAATGTCTCGCGGGGACTTCGAATTTATTCCTCAAGCTCTGTGAGTAATTTCCGTGCAAATTGCGCCGTTACTGACCTAAGGCCGTAAGAGATTGATGCTTCGGTTGTGCTTGCCCTTGCATACTTTATCTGTGGCTCTCGTAAATGTCCATAGGAACGTGCTATCCTAGGTGATCCATTCATTTCGTCTTTAGGATCATTTTAGAACCTTATCTAGAGGTTTTTTATCCAACGATGATATAACGTTATGGAGATAGTCGACTTTAGAATTGTATTGTAGCAAATGTCGTGGATAACATTTCCGATAAAAAGTAATAAATGCCAATAAACAGTTAAAATTACATGAAATTAAGGATTGAACAAATTCTTAGATGATCGTTAATTATTAATTATTAGAATGGACTATTCGAATGATGTTCGAGTATGATTTTCTAAGTTGAATATAAAAGAAGAAAACAGCATATGTTCGGATCGTAACGTTCCGAAAGCAAACATAAATATAAAAGTATTCTAAAAAGTTTACGATCTCTTTTTATAGGACGCGGTGAAAATTATCAAGCTTCTTCTTCGCCATAATGCGAAATTTTTTGCAAATTATGCCGCAGTGTATATTGCATATGGAAGCTTGAGATCTTGTCCAGGTCCTAGATCTAGTAAATTCTCCATTCTATTGGTACATCCTTTTTTTCCATACCTCCATTGCCTAAACCATTCAAGTTATGAAAAGGAAAGCATATTTCATTTGCGCTTGTTTTTCTCGGCCATGTATTCCGCACTGAGTTCCGTATGCGAGTTTTTTTGCAATGGCAAAAAGTCAGTGTCCTCGAAGTCACGCGAAAGGAACGTAATAAATTCCTGAATATCTCTCAGTGACAGCTGTCGGAGAAATACGGCAATTTATTACCCGAACCTTTCATTACGATTAAATTCAGTTCTGCGGCGCGCATCTTCTCCGTAGGCTTAGGTCGCATTTGCTGAGAGCTCCATTCTGCGCGCAATAGGATAAGCATCCTCTCAGAGCGGCTATACGTTGCATCTTGAAAATCATCGCATTTGATCGCGAAGCACTTTTTTTTACGACGTCCCGAGGGAGATAAGCATTTAATCCCGGCTTTTGAAGCACTACTCTCCCCTCCTCCGCGTACGGATTTCGATGTCTAAATGGAAGCATCGCTTGGTTTCAATTCGTTCCGCAAATGCGCTCCGTGGGAACTTGCACCGCCGTCCATTACTGAGCATCAAGCTGTCAGACGTTTCACTTCGAACATTAACACGTCTTTCCGTGACACACACGTGGTAAAAGACTGAGTCTCTCCGACAATCGCGCGAAACGGTAGAGTACGCACTTCTGAAGTATCGAAATTCGCTTCCAAATGGAAATGCATTGAGACTGAAAGCGGTACGGGCTCTCAGAGACACCGTGATGACACGATAAGGTTCTTTCGACACTATTATTTCACTCTCGCTTCTGGATGTGCCATACCCCCTACTAACAATATCCCCGATGAGTTTACGACTCTCCTCCGAAGTTTATGAGTTTACTTAAGTGTCTTTTCTTATCACTGCGAAGGAGTTAATACGTCTCGAAGTTGTTCCACGTATCTTTTAGTTTCTTCGCGGCGAATTATTGTCGCGTTAAGAGCTTTTTCTGGTATTTATGTATGAATGGGAGAATAAATTCTCACGGGCAATTAGTTTGTTATTACTTTTGATTGTTTGCGATGTAATGTGGACAAGTTTATGGCTTTTCTTGGAAGTTAGTGATTTATTTTTAATGTCCTTTTTCATCGTTCAATAGCAAATTAGATACAGGTGAAAATATTTATGGATAAAATCAGATGCGATTATCACCAAGGATCTGTATCTTACGGAAGTGTAAAATGCTATCTATGCCTTCAATTTTATTTCATCAATTCAATAGAATATTTAAGTTTTAATTTTCTACCTAATATTACTGGATTAGAACATATAATTTCACCGAAAATACTTTCCATTCTAAAGAATTTCATGCAAAATTTGATAAATATATCTCTTCTTGCCTTAACAAGAGTTGGGAATTATCTTAATCTTACTCTAAAATATTCATACTAGGTGTTGATTCTGTGTTAAATTTGTATTGACATTAAACTCGGAAGTCCATGGGTCTCGAAATGATGTTATTTATTACGTTAAGTACATACAATGCCACGAATAAACTAATCCATCATTAAATATCTAATTTTTATTTTTAATTATTATTAGGTTACTTATCATTTAGGTTCATTTAATTTTTAATGAATTTGATTATACGATTCACCTCCTAAATTGAATGTAACTTATGCATTAACTTACCAAACTTTAAGGCGAATGAATCATTAACGAAATTTTCACTGCTGATTAACCCTGTCATAACCTGAATGAAATTTGCATCTCGGAGTCGTAAACCGGAATGTATTTTATTCGGGAATTCCTTTAAATCTCGCAGGTTACGATTCTCTTATGGGCCCGATGAGATGAAAACCACCGTGAGAATATTTCGGTATCGCGTAAATGGCTGTTGGAGAGTTCAACGCACGCAAATAACCACCTTTCCAGCTTCACTCGGATAGTTCCGATGATAAAGTGAGAGATCATGTGAAGGAAACGGTAGTCATTCATCTGGATTCCTTCGCCATATGCAGAAACGGTCCTTAAAAACTTTTTTTACGGGCGTCCCCACCGACTCGAAGCTCGGTGTTCGCGAGGATTTGTTTCCCGAAAATTTTATCGGTCGTAAAATTTTTATACGCTAAGGGGAGCGGTCCGTACATTGTGTATCAGCAGGTGGTTTATCTCTTTCTCGCTATTTCAGCATCGATCGTTGGCTGGTGCCCCCGAAGCCGAAACCCAAGCCTCGATCCTTCAAAGGGAAGCTGTGGGCTTTACGCCCCTACCAGATGAGCCTCCCGTACCTAAGGAACAATCAAGCTTTCATCGGCTGCCTGTCCTTCATTCTTGCCATCAACGCCGCACTCTTCATCGCCAGGATCCACGAGTACTGGGAACATAACACCTTCACCATTGTTGCCAGAGCATGCGGTAAGTCCGTCTAATAAGAGCCATCGATCGTCTGCATTGCCCTTCCTCTCTGGAGTCGTTTCCCTCGATCGCATTGCGGCCAATTCTTTTTTCGACGAGAAATGCTCCGCTCTTAAAAAAGCTATTCCATTAAGGAGCTTTTATTTGTTTCCCCGACGACTGCCTTCAACTCGGAATGCGTGAATAATCGTTCCGCTAAATCCTCCAGTTCGGTTAATTGGGAGAAATGCGAGTTGTTATCGAAGGAAATTTTAGCTACAGCGATAACTGTAAAAGTTTATGGAGAATCAAGATCGGAATTCAGCTCACCGTTGGCCTAATGCATTTTGTTCACTCATCCCGGTCGGTGCATTAAGGTTTCTTCCGTGTAAAAGGGTTAATGGGGAGAAGTTCACGCCCTCATATAAATGAAAGTGGTATAGATTTGTAGATAAAGGAGTTATTTTCATGAAGATCCATATATCCCCGTTTGTGAGTTGGTTTATGTTCAGTCTTTAAAATGCCACTGAATGAAATTCCCTTGAAAGAGAGCGGAAATTTTATCTATAGGGTGCTTAATTAAATTTAACGTATTATTCCATCAGATAAAAGCTCGATAAATTGATTATAATCAGATATAAGCGAGAAAGATCTATATGAGTCAATTCAAAACAATTTAGATTGTTTGGAAGAGACATTTAAGGTTTATAGAAAAAACATCCATCGCTTTACAATAAGTAAATAAGCTATTACCGGTGATATATTTTTTTTTTCAAAATTCATATCATCACATATAAAGCATTTTAATTTTTCCCGCATAAGTCCCAGAACTAAATTTTGATGTTATTTATAATCATTGTTGCATGTTGAAATGGATTACATTTGAGTAGAAAAAATTCTTGATTGTAACTTTATTTGCAAAGATGATTCTGTTTTTTGCAGAATTAATTGAATATGAGTTAATTGATGTGGAAATTAATTAAATAAGCCGAATCAGAAAATGGCTATCCCGCACATTAAAGTAATGTAATTATTATTATTGCAACAGCATTATAAATCCTTAAAAATATTACCCATTGGAAGAAATAATATATATTTAAGCTTATCACAAGTGTCCAATGAGAAATTCTATCTACTTAGATAGCCATTCGTTATTCCTGTATTAAATCACATTCTTTAAATCTTACAACTAACTATATGCGGATTTTATTAGGTTTCTATTATATATATCCTCTAATCCAATAGATCAGAACTTTCCTGACGTATATGTAGATTCAATTTCTATCTAATCTATCTCTCTCGTGGTTAAATCGGAGCGTGACACTGTTATGAATTCACTTGGCCGTGACGATCTCAAAGGGCATTTACCACCCACTGGTGAGGTCGCAGATTCCAATTTCGCCTAGGGCGTGAATATTTATTTTGGCATTCACGAGATTATTTCATGAGCTCCAGTGGTCAGGAGTAATAATTTTTTGGCAGAGGGTAAAATGGCCGAAGTCTTCGAGTAACATACGGATATAATTCAAGAATGACTCACCCTTTTGAATTATGACCGCCTCCGAGGAGTGATATATCTGAGAAATGAAAGAAGTACCCTAAAGGAAAAAATGTACGACGAGAAATAATGAGCCATTATATTTCTCAGAAGGCCCAACGCTGATGAAGGATTGCGAGGATTTTCGTGAGTTTTCTTCAAATGCGACTTCCTTTCTTTACCCTTGGCAAAAATCCCAGCGCTCTTTATCTTAAGCAGAAGCCAATACGTCTTACTTTCACAAAGAGCTATTTATCTTGTTCCCCATTCCCTAGGAGTTATATATTTTCTCGAATTTCCGGTCATGGTTGACCTCGTTTCAATTCCCGAATATTCTAGAACAGAGATTCGTCTAAATTATCTTTGTTTTATTTTTTATCCAGTTCTTTTTTTCTCAACTGTGAGTAACTTATGAACTAATCCTACTATGAAATTTAGATACGAACACAATATGTGTTATATCTTCACTACTTCTGTTGCCTGTACCAAATCTCCACAAAAATTATGGATATACATGTACAGTCATGAAGCAGGCACCCCGTTATGTCGTTCATATTACTTTTATCGCTCAGTTTTATCTAATTCAAACAAAAGAGTAATTTATACTTATACTCTGATGATATTTGCAAGCGAAATATCTATTTCGAAAAGTATTGAAAAGGACGGGGAAAATACAGAATGCTAATTATTCGGGATGGTAATAATCTTCGAAGTATCAGCCAGTTATATTAATGATGTGGCATAATTATGAGATTCAATTGAAATTTTCCAATCGATTCTTTTTTATATGCATAAATAATTTTATCAAACTGCTAAAAATTTCTCGTAATTATAATAATTGACTGTATTGGAAGAATCATATACATTCTTCATGTTTATCGTTAAAATGCTTATATCGAAATATAAAATTAAATACTTTAAGTTAGTTACAATTATTTAATGTAATACAGTTATAAAAAAGATGATGAAATTATAGGTAGAGTAAGAGAAATAATGAATTATGATGTATCCATGATGAGTCAAGTGTTATTTCATTCTAAAGAAGGGAGTGAAAGTTTTGAAGAAATAACCGACATAAAAAAATAATTATAGTATAAATAGATTGATAGCTTGGTTAAGATTCATTTAATATATTAACAGATCTAATCAATCATCAGTTGTGATCAGTAACCATACTTATGCCTCAGAATCAATCTAATTAAAATGGAAGTGAAGTACAAAAAAGACTGGTTTATGAAAAAGAATCTCTTGATTTTAGAACCATGGTATATTGTATCACAATATACCATGGTTCATTGTAACACAATATTGCAATACTCATTATTCCGAAGTTTTCCTGTGAAGCATTCTTGACATCTTACCAATATAAATGTATTTTTCAATAAGAAAATGATTCACATATAAATACCACATTCTTTTAGAAGTACTATAGCTATTACTGCTTTAAAATTCTAAAAAAAACTACTTCCTCTTCATACTCCGAATTTAAAACATCTTCGAATTCCATCGAACGAATTGTAGCACGCATCATAAAAAGAATCGGGCGAAGGACATATCCCATCCTTTTTTTATTTGCTTCCTCCGCAAAATTTTAGATTCATGTCCGCGAGTTTTTCATGAAGCCTTTGAAAAAATTATTACCGGAGGCGATGACGTCAGGACCCTTAGCCGGATGATGTAACAAGAGTTTTATTCAAATTACCCCGTAGGTGGTCTCATCGTAGCGTTTGCTTATTCCACATGCTTCACCACCTCAATTAATTTTTTTCCTCAAGTTTGAGGAAAGGATTTTCATTCTCGATGGTCTGTTCTCAATGGCGTCCATTCAACGTCCTCTCGTAATAGAATCCGTTTATTCTCCCTCTTCCGTTGTCCAACTCTTTGCTGTCTCCATTCTATGTCATTACAAAAGCTCGAGAATCCAGTACGTGACTAGCAAATCCCCATGGAAACGGCAACAAAAAGAGAAAGAAGCGCTAAACGTACCCAAATCGGCTCCAGATGCTGAATCTAATGACGGAATTAAGTTGAGGAACGACGGCTGTCCAGTCCGTCTCAACAGGTTGATTCTCTTTTCCCCGCGCGCGATATTACGTTCTCAGTTTTTATCTGCGGTTCTCATAAAAGTGTGATCGAATATTTATTTATTTTTATGATAATTTATTTCAAAAAGGCTATTAAGAAGAGGAAACGGGATAATGGCAGTGCTCACAGTGTTTGAATAATTGATACCTAAAATAATTATCATTTCCAATTCGTTCAGTTTTATCTCATTTTTTCCCCAAATAATAACTTGAATCAAATATCATTAATATATTTATAAATAAATTTTTATACGAGCACGTGTTTTCCATTCTCACGAGGAAAAGAAAATTTTTGATGTATCAATTTCTGCATTTCGTATTTACGATTACTTTTTCGTGTTTTAATAGGATCAAAAGAAATTCATTAAATTATAAATCAAATGAATGAGAAAATAATATAAAAGTTATGCCACACAATAATCAGAAGATCTTAAATTAAACGAGAATAGTTAATATATTAAATAACACTCGAACAAATGACCAAATATAGTTTTCGCTTTGACAATTCTTACTTCTATTTGATGACTGCACATTAATTAGTAAAAATTTCACGTAAAAGTAGGTCCCATTCATTATTACGTTTCTTTCGAAAGTAAATTATCTTGAAAGAGGATATTTGAACATTAATTTCCAATGTCCACAATAGGGTTTTCTCATGTTTTTATTGTAGAGTAAGCCTTTTAATTTGAATTCACCTTTCACTTCAATCATTGTATTAGTCACGATTATCAAACATCGCGCCAATTAAAACTCATCATCCGAAAAATATATAATTCTTGGTAAACATCGTCAGCACCAGTTGAACAGTTTTAATGGCTCCGTAAACCCAAAACACTGAGTGAGAAAACGGATTCGCCTAACCAAACATTCGACTCTAAATTGAGTTTTCGATTTTAAATGGAGAAAGATTTTATGTAAACACGCCTTTTACTTCATTAAGTCCCTGATGTGGTATGTATTTATGATGTAAAATTATTCTAACATGCAATTTTCGTAAGATATCGAACACAAATTATTACATAATTCATTTATTTAAATTGAAATTACGATAATATACCCCTAATATTATCTTTATTAACATGTGGAGATGTATATTATCAATCATCATAATATATGGTTACCCAACCGTAATCAAAACATCACTTAAATACACTAATTATGATATAAATATTTTTCATGGCAAACATTTCGAAAAAAATGTGAAAATTATTATAATTAAAGTAAATTTATAGTCTAATCGTCTTGGATAGTATCTTTTTTGTGGAAATATTCAGGAAGAGCCGTAGATCAGTAATATTTTAATGAAATATTAAATTTATGTACACCCGCAGGAGGATAGGATGATTGCTGTTTCACTCCGAAAATTAAGTAGACTTTGCGAATTGAATCTAGAGAGAGACCATCTCTTTGTAAGGGAAATGTTTTCTTGAGCTCCCACAGTACGGGAAAAACCATTCAGAAATACCTCTTTCCTCAAATATGGTTTCCCCTTCTACCTACAATCGCCCGAGGCCATGGAGCCCACCTGTTACTCAACCTGTTTTTCCCCTAAGCTAACTACAAGGATCGTTCCTTGGCCCTCTTCCATCTTATCTGTGCCTCCGACTTCTATTTATTAATTTTTCTCGCCCATTCACTTTTGGTGCATTCTGTACCCATACACTATCCAATGTACCTCTCATATTGTACGCAATGTTCTGCAGACGGCTAAGCAACAGATACGATAATTAACGTAGTTAGTTAAAAATAAATTTAAAAACTCTTCATTTTTTCTCATGATAATAAATTGATTCATAATAATAATTCACTTTGTATTTTATATTTTATACGTACGATATTTTGTAATATCTTAAAATAATAGCTATTAATAATTATGTTAAGAATAATTTCAAAAAATATAATCGTAATGTCTATTTCTAGTTTGTGTAATCTAGTCTTACATATAATGGTTTCATAGAAAATATTACCGGAAAATAACATCTTCAAAGTCCTATTTTCATGTTTTTATCCCATAAAATGTATCTTTAGAGATATAAAAATATGAAGAAAATTATAATTTTTGGTTAAAAAATATATTTTATAAATTAAGTTCCTGTTAAATTTCCAGAAGTAGATTTCTCCTTCTGAATAGTTTACGCGCTCCGTTTTGGGAAAGTGAAGAAAAATAATTTTGATCCAGCAGCGATCTGTCTGCTATTCAAAGATATCGTTTATTTAGAAGTGCACCGTAATATACATCAAAAGTATTATATTTCATTCTGGTTTGTACATTGCAGTCGAGATATCCTTTCCACTTGCGGTTGTTTGTCTACATGTAACGAATTATCCATCCTAGATTAGAAAACTATTCGTCCTTGCCTATCGTTCCTTCATTGGATTCCTCTCCCGAACAATTAGTCGAAGTACCTGAAATGGAAATTTAAAAAATATTTCAAAATCAAAGCACCGTATTTTCTGTTGATAAAATGTAAGATGCAAGAATAGAGGGATAAAATCTAGAGTGCCAATGCCATGCCATCATGGATAACAATACAGATACTTAAGCTTTAGCAAAGAAGAAGGAAACTCCAGGAATCAAGTACATACCATAATCTAGGAGAAATAACTACAGAACCAAGTAAAGAGAGATTAAATGAAAGCTAAGCAAAAGTTCATTTTAAGATACTCAAAATAAACGGATGAACACATTAAGTAGGCTAGCCATGAAGCCATTTCAAATATCCAAACTTCAAGCAGAAATATGGCTGTGAATGAAATATGAATAAGGCTCAAAGTTATTAAGAAATAAAATTGAGGAAGGTGATAAGGAGATGAAAATGAAACAAATGATCTGGAGGAGACAAAGTCTATGGAGATATATTAAAACCCCTCAGAGTTAATTAGAAGCAATCGTGAGAGAATGATGAGGGAAAATTACAAAAGCAAAACCTAACAATTGATGGTTACAGGTGTGTGTTTTCTATCCTTGTCCCTAAATTCTGATATGGTAAAGAAGCTAAAGGATGCTACAAACCTTCGTAGCCAACGTTCATGATTTTAGATTGTAAACAATAAAATTTTCCGAAGACGGATAAACATAGTTTGACTTAGATTTATGGATGATACATCTCGATAAGGCATATCATGAACATAAACAGATTTACTTCCCTCTTCTGTGGCTTTTGAGGGCTTAATTTCGAAACTGTGAGCTGGAGGAATAATATTAAATATGGCATAGAATACAATATGCTAAAAGTTAATATTCTAGTACTGCATCGATACCTAGTATATAATAAGAAGATGAATGCTACTACGAAAAATATCGGCTGAAACGCGCTATAGTATATCCTGGCTTAAGTACATAAAGGGCACAATGTAAAAAAAGCTGGATGAATTGAATCCTTATTTGGGGAGGATTGTAGACTGCAGAATATAAAACCGCTCGTGGAGAATATCATAGGCAAGTTTATTATTTCTTTCACCAAAGAAGAGGCATAAAATTGGTTGGAAGGAGTGGTGCCATGGCTACCATGAGAAATAATTTATGCCATTAAAGATTTCTTTGGCAACAGAACTCAGCTATGCACCATGAAAATATATATGAGAAGATTTAAAGAACCGAATTTTAAATACAGGAAGTGAACATTGGCAGATAATTTGCAACCTGCAGAACAGTGAATCGGACCGCTAAAATTATACAAAAAAGACAAATAAGCAAAAAAAATAAAAGGTAGAAAAACGTTAGTTAAGTAGAATAAATTGAAATGAAATGTAGGGCAGGCTACCAGTTTCACCAGTCGTATATTCATAGAAAAATCATCTAATTATATCATAAGCGCCCTTCGAAGAGTTCATTTTTAGAGGACTATTATACTCACACATTCAAATATTCGATTGATTTCGTCCTAAAGCAAAGCAAATGCAATCCATCCCGTGAACGCAATCACTATTCTCGAAGCACATGGCAGCCTGAAATTGAAAAAATAATAATTAGATTGAATAAACAAGCGAATTTCCAAGAAAAATGCTAACTGCTACTACACCAATATTGCCGGAAATACCTTTTCGATATTATAGTGACGTGTCTTAACTAATTTATGTATCAAACCTTTCAAAAGTAGTTAAAGGGGAATGATAATTTGAGCAAGATATGGTAAATATATATCTGGAAAAGGTTTTAAAATGTAATAATTGCTCAAGTAAATCCATCAAGGGTATATTGGATAGATTATTAACGTTAAAAAGTGCAAATAATTATATATTCTGCTGTTTTTAAATTTTAATTTTTAATAATAAAGAATTATTAATATTTAATCTCCCGCTAAACATTTATCTTGACTCTGATTGGCTGATAGAAATACCACCGCTGTCAGTGTAGGTGTTGTATTATTAAATTTAATGCCAAATATTTCTTTATCTAATTATGGATTGGATACCTCTAATATTTCTCTCATCTTTTACGTCCAACTCCAATATAGGCGGTTTGCTCGAATTCTGAATAATAAGGTGACCATACGTTATGAAAATAGTAATTTTGTGCGGTAAGACTCACGTAGTAGGAAAAAAATCATAATAAATACTAGTATTCATATAATTTTTATCGGTTTCGATAGACCTTGTGTTGATTTTTAAAAATCTAATTAGAATTTTTGAATCCAGGCGGTAACAGTCACAGTTCCCAGCGCTGTTAAGCATTTCTCACTTTACCCATGCATTCCATAGCGATCACATCGTTCTCATCACTAGCTCTTAAATTTAGCTATATTTCAAGTTTAGAATATATAAAACAGGTCACAAATGGAACTCTTATGCCATGACGGAGTGCTCTGCTGATAGAAACCGCTTCCGATTCTTAATGAATAAGAGTATTCTAACAATATCTTACCGGTCTATATGAGTGATACAGCGGAGGAAAGTTAGTACTCGATATGCATCTTTGTCGACGAAGCTTATAACTAATATGAAGGAACTCTGTCGTGACCGCAAAGGGAATCTAGCTACTCGTTCACGGTTCACGGCTTCCTAACAATTATCTGGAAAAATTCTCGAAAGAAATTTTTGTAAACACAGGCAAAGGGCTTTCGAAATATATTCCGATGGGACTTCGTTTCTTACCTTAAAGTTTCCTTTGAACCTCGCATCCTAGCTGAAAGGTCTTCTGCGCTAGCTACACTCACGTGACGATGCCGCAATGCTTTCCATAACTGAACTGTCAAAGCTATCAAATCTAACATGTTCTCAGATAATCTCTTGAGACACGAAATTTGTCACAATAACTACATCCTGTATTAATTTCGAAAAGATTCGCACGAATTGGCGTATCACAAGGTAAGAGACCATTCGAAGCACACACTACGAGAACAAACTCTGCTCATGGGAAAATCCCACCACAAACTAAGGCCATTTGAAACATTACTTGGCCCTCTGTTGGAAGAGATTATATAATAAAACGAGGCGATGAATGTCGAATTATTTGCACTGCATCTTGTTTCAGATTCCGCGCGCGCATTTAAACACATGATTACTCTATATTATTCGAACCGTTTTTACAGTTTTCTATAAATGCCTCGTAATTCCTTATCCAATATCGTCCTTTTATATTTTCAAGATAATTTTCACTCGGTTTATGTTTTAAAACGCCTTATAAATAACAGGCAGTAATTCTAAAAACCTATCATTATTCACTAATCAGTTTCTGAAAGAATTACTGATCAGTGCTCTTAGTAATTAAACACCAAATTTTAAATAATAACCTATTCGTGTTAAATAATATGTTTAATTTTAATATTTAAATTCAAGACGCAATTTTGTGAATTCATTTATATTTTTTCAATGAGCGTTATTTTTGTAAAAATGTTTGCTAAATTCTTTTCTCGCATGCCTTTTTAATACGTTATTAATTTTAGCTCGCGAAAAATTTCACATTTTGAAACATGACTCGGACTATCAAGGAGATAGGGCACCCCTTGCATACATACTTTCCATAGAAATTCAGAATTGGAAATCCTTCTTCTTGAGTTGTGCCAAGCGTTAAATACTGTCAAATTTTAAAAATTGAAACATTTTTTTACATTCATATAATACAAACTTAATGATAGGAGAGAAGCTTGAAATGAATAACATTTAGTGTAGCATATATAGTATTGATTATTTTGAACATTGAACGTATATTCAATGGAAAAATTACCACTAAATGTTTGCCATTGCGTTATAACTTTGGGATTGGTACAGAAAAAAAGGTGTCGAAGTGGGTGGTTTGTCTCTTGTGAAATCATCCGTTTTATTACCTATAAAAAGTCGAATGTGTGAAATTACTTAAGACGTGGAAGCTTTTTCAATAAGGTTACTTATACTGTCTATCTGATACGTGAAAAATAAAAACATTATTATAAATATTATAAACAGATCCCTATCCAGAAAATAATGGTGATAGTTATGTAAAAATCGATAACCCTTATATGTAAACGATTTGAATTATAGATGGCATAGATTATTTTCAATAATGATTTCAATAACAATGCAAGATCTTGAAAACAAGTTACAAGAATGTTTTTTTGAAGTATATTTTGAAAATAAAACTGATTTTAGAAAAATTCATGTTTTCCTCGTGCCATTTACATTCTTCTCTAGATTAACTAGCTCCTTCTAATAGTTTCATTTAACATTTTTGAAATACACATTTACATGATAAGAAATTACTTTCTGGAATTTATAATCGATTTTCCCTCAAGCTTGACTCGGAGCCGACCTCCAAAATAAGAACAAACGATAAGAAAATCAGAGATTTCCATTCCGTGGGGAGTCATCAATTTCTCGGATTGCCTGTTATTTCCTCCGGTTTTTATCACTGCCAAAGTGGGCCATGGTTATTCGCGTAATAATTACGAAGTAGTAAAACTCGTTTCCTTCGGACGTATTTGCACAAGATGGAAGCGCGTTGAAGTTCTGATTTATTCACCGGTCCTTTGGAATGTCGCGCCCTGAGGAGCCGTAGGCGCTTTATATAATATTCCTTTCATCACTTTCCCGACGGGCAAACGCTTTTTCTTTGCCCTCTTCAACGTCCACCATAAGATATGAAAATCCATCGTACGAAATTGAAACCCCCTTGTCTCACCCATTTGTCCAACTTGGACCATCGATCGAGCGTAATTGATTGCGCGAAATTTACGATGCGTGAATCAAGCGATAAATATGCGGAGTGCTCGCTGCGTGTTTTCTTTGCCTAAAGAAATCTATCACGAGTAGTTCTTCCATATATATTGTTTCGTGTTAACTTTCATTCGCTGCCTGTTTCCTGATTCTAGCCCTCGGGTTGTGGAGATATGTTCGCGTAACAAATTTCTTTACTTTTACGTAACAGGATTTCAAATATGAAAGCAATTTATTTCGTACACTTTTATTATATCCATTTTCAAAATTGATTTTCAGGAAATATTTGCACTGTTTCTTTTTACTCTGTATTTTAAATTAACAAATCCGATAGAACTTATTATAACTATGATATATTTGAAAACAAATCCGTTGTTTATGCAGGAATTACTATCATTGACGAGCGGTGTAAATGTTTTGTTCTTTATTATTTATTAGAATTATTTTATTATTTATAGAAAATTTTTGCCTCTATATTATTCTATCTACAATTTATTGTTTTACTCCCTTATAAACTAGAAAGTGAGAGTATTTTTATGGTCAATAGCACTATATCTATATAGATAAAATATGCTCACCAATAAAACATTTTTACGAAATTCTCCGGACAGAAGTTAAATATTTGATATATCTATAAATGCCAAACCTTTCACTTTTACTTAGTTTACTGGAGTTTTAGTGTCTGAAAGAAAAATTCGAACGATTATCAAATCAAAGTAATCCCAATAAAAAATTATTTATTCAACGTAGCCTTGGTCGGGGAAACAATCGCAAAGAATCTCGCAGTAGTGATATCCTTGGTACATTCCCTGTATTGTGTGTCCAATAATTTATCCCACGCTTTTGTTACCATTAAGATACTATTGTACTAATGAATGTATCTTCCTTTCTCTTCACAGGTCAATGTCTCAATTTAAATTGCTCCTTGGTTCTTCTCCTGGTACTACGACGATGCATCACATTCCTAAGGGCCCATGGATTATCGCACTTCTTACCTCTGGACCACCACATATACTTCCACAAACTCGTCGGAATACTTATATGTGGTTTCTCTGTCATACACACCATCGCTCACGTCCTCAACTTCAGTGAGTATTACTCTTCAAGAGATTAATTAGCATCATTAATTTGACGATGAATAAACGAACAGTCATATGACGCGATAGATGTCCCATGAGCCGTATATGTACGATGTGACAGCTCAGAAATGTCACAATCAATGTCTTACTCGAATATCTCTTGTTATATTTAATCATACTCCCGATCAATGGTTTTGATTAAAATGTTTCGTCTCTGTACTCTGAAAATCATATCACAGAAATATAATACTTTGATGCATTGATAAATACGTACTACTATTATTAATGAATGGAAATTCGTGTTTATAAACTTAGTTTATGTATATTGTTATTGAAAAAAGAACCATTAAAATTACGTCACTTTTAGAGTTATCGTATAAATGTTTACCCAGTCTAATAAAGCTAAGAAGTTCACAGTTTATTTTATGGTTATAAAAAATCATTGCTCACTGAATTGATTAAAATCGTCGTCATTTAGGTTTAATGTTTTGGTTTCTTTAAACTTATACGGTCTCTCTATTTAGGTTTGGTGGTGGTGAACCATCCGGTGTTGAACAAAGCCAATTACACGGCGTGGGATTGGCTTGGGACGGATAAACCGGGGCTATTCGGTCTTATTCCGGGAGAAGCAAATCCCACCGGAATAGCCCTGGTCGTCATATTGCTCGTGATGTTCATTTGTTCGCAGCCCTTTGTACGCAGAACTGGATGCTTTGAGGTATGTCATCTCTGATGAAGCACTATATATCTTATCAAACCTGTGTATAAGATTCTTTCATTACCATAATGGTTTTACATTCCTTATATTCTCTTTATTCTCTTTAGATTAAGTGTTTATTACAAATAATATTTATACGTGTAATCTATTTTCTTTAATCATATTTACCTTATTCAGTTAACAGGAATTATTAAAGATTTATCACAAGTTTTAGTGAAACGGACTAAATTATAAGCCATATCTTTAAAATTTTAGTATTACTTTAATGGAATTTTATCGAATTATTAAACATGTCTAGTTTAGAATGCGCTTTCACTTTTTTACTGTAAAATAAACTCTTATAATCTACAATATATTATTTGAAACACGACTAATTTATCTTCAAATATTCCCTTGATTGCTATTGGCTGTAGTTCTTGAGATATGATAGCAATATTAAGTTATAATAACACCCTTTTTGGTAATTTAATTTTAATCCGACATTTTTTAATAACTACCGGAGTATATTTCTTTGCGTTACATTATTCTCTGGCATTTTTCAGGTTTTCTACTGGACCCATCTGCTATACGTGCCTTTTTGGATTCTCCTAATCATCCACGCTCCTAATTTCTGGAAGTGGTTCATTGGTCCAGGTGTGACTTATATACTGGAAAGAGGCTGGCGGCTGGTGAATCAGAGGGCGAGGAGACTCGGAAGAACATACATCTCTTCCGGTGTCCTTCTTCCCTCTAGAGTTGTCCATCTCGTCATTAGAAGACCTTTGCACTTCGACTTCTGTCCTGGGGATTACGTATTTGTCAATGTTCCTGCAGTGGCCCGCTACGAATGGCATCCTTTCACTATCAGCAGTGCTCCCGAACAGCAAGGTGGGTTTTTAAATCCAAGTTCACGTGCGGTGTGAAAAATATACGTTGAACGAACAGTTCTTCATATAATATCACAGCGTCTACGGTAAAATCTATAAGGATGAGAGGCGCTTTTCAAAATGTATCGACTTAAATTGTATAAGATAGATTTTTTTAAAAGATTCAATCCTGTGGATTCTCAGGGGTACTAAACAAGCAAAATATCACTCCTTACGCACTAGATTAAATATATTTTGGTTAAAAACTGCTCTCTCAAAAAATATTGATTCAATTTTATGATTTTTAATATCTATTTACCAATTTACTGAAATACACACCATTTTTATACGTTTTAGTGTGCATAATTACATCGACCATCTAAAATATTCAGAAACAAACAGTATTATTTTACAATAATACCAAAATTTTATTCCCATCTGTGGAATTAGTTAGCGTTCAATAAAATACCATAATTCACCATTTACTTCAAACATAACATCCATGCCTTTCTATTGACTGAACCCAAGATGAATCCCGTGATATTTTAACTGTAGATTCATATAAAAATGGTATTTCATAGTTATTTATATATACGAGTTTTAATTTACGTATTTACGTATTTAATATTTTATTCATATAAATATTAATCATATACATTTAATGGTTATTCAGTTACATATTTCATCTTTCTTATTTTTGACCCACGGCCATCGACGTATGACAGCGTCCTGTAGCGTTATTGCAATATCGCGTTCCTCACAGATTCATCATTTAAGACGATTGCTATTCCTCGTTAATATCATCGATAGCTTTATTACGAGGGACCCCTCTTCGAACCCAACATCCTCATCTATCTCAATAGACGTCTCTCGAAAGACGAACCTTCAAAAGGAACGTAAAAAGAAGTCTCGCGAATCGTCCTCATAACTTCATCGCAATGGATCCTCACGCACTCTCGCGTGTTTGCAGATTCCCTTTGGCTGCACGTGAGGGCCGTAGGGGAGTGGACCAACAGACTGTACGACTACTTCGAGAAGGAGCAGGAAAGGATGCAGGCGGAGGAAGCTTCCGCGGCCGCCGTCCCTGCAGACCCTGAGGTCAACCGGAACGAAGGACGCGGCTCCGTGTCCTACAACGGCAACTCCATGCAGATGAGAGGAAAAGGGCTGAAGAGACTGCAGGCGTATGTACTCTCTCTAGATTAGTGGCCATTTATAGGCCAGTCGACGGCTCTTGTCCCCTCCGCCGTCTTTATGTCTTCTGGTCCGTGTTCGCTCGTGTAGCTATGAGAGTTTAAATGATCGGGTGTCGGGAAACGGGATGGCTATAGTACAAGGGCCTTGAGAACTCTAATGGTTGTCTCTAAGTTCTTCTGTTCTTGAGGTCTAGAGTGCCTATAATAAATCGGGTGAGGTTGAAGTTTAATTCTGACATAAGTATGATTAATACTTCAAAGAATCCTTAATAATTCTTGAGAATTCCTTAAAACAATTGTCTAGTTATACACAAATCATTCTAATAAAACTTACCATACTTTTATGCTATTATTCTATGATTGATGAAAGAACATTATATAAGATAGTACTAGCGATTGTTTGCCAATACTATCTGAATTAATTTCATAAATATTATAAGGAAAAGGATATACGAGCAGAATGAGGAAGTTATGGTTAATTATATGGCTCTTCCGTAAAGTAATTTTTTATAAAGAGCGAGAGAACAATAGTTCATGGTATGAAATTACAATATTCTTCTGCATATAATAATGTTTATTTTGCTATCTTTCGTTTGTTCATTCAGTGTTTAAGAATTTTATTAGCTGATGGAAAATCGTAATACTCTACGTCTCATAGTTAAACGTATTCATAAGATGTATGTATCCTATTCAAGCATGTAATGTAACTCATTCTAAGATATTAATACATAATAATACATTCAGCTTTACTCTAAGACATACATCTAAGCATAAAAGTTAAAATTTTTACAAATTCAATTGGCAATTTTATAAATTCTGAATAATATTATATAATAATCTTTTTCCTTAGTGGTTTATCGTGTTTTATAAAAGTTATATTTTTAGGTTTTATGATATTTCTTTGGTGATTATCGTAAGTTTTACTACATTTCACTTTTATGTTAATATCAACAGACTTACTCTACTTAATTATTACTTTATGGGCTCTTCTCGATTGTATATAATCATGTAGAGTTTAAAAGAAATGTTTAGCTTCCACTCATCCCTCAGAGCTTGTGAAATACAACCAAGGGACTTCGTATAAGCTTTCGCTAGAATCGCGGATTTTTTTGTTTCCGAAGAATATTTCAAATCGTCGAACTTTTGTTTCGAGATTTTGATAAATAGGGATGGGGTTTTTATGCCGTCCGTTCCGCTTGTAATCCGTTCTCGAAAGGAATTTTAATAACTTTACCGGCATCATATGCTTGTTCGTGTGAGAACTTATCCAATCGATCTCTTCGGAAATGGTCTGTATTTTTTTAAAGATTACGACCGCAGAAAAGTGCTTTCCCGCACAGTAAAGATGTGTTAAGGCAGTTAAAATGCGGCCTTAACGATGGCGGAATGGATGTTCAAATTCTCTTAAGCGTTTTGGAGAGCTATTGCGGCGAAACAGTAACACGTTCCGCTCTATGCTACGACATGCCATCGGCGATGTTATCGCCGCGTACTTTATTGTAGAACGCAATGATCTTTCATCTGATTTTTCTCTCGGTGTTTCTTTACAACTTAAGTATTATATTCCTATTTCGCGCTATTAAACTTTTCTCTGCCTCGCTTGAGTGTACTCGATATCTGATTTGTTATGTAAATTGATTTTAACTCCGATTTTTTATGTGTTTTCTTTACACTTGTTTATTTTTGGTGTTATTCAGTTGTGTTATATAATAAGATTTCAACGGCTGTTTTACTAACCGTTAAAGTCATGAGTACTTTTAATACTATTATAGATACATTATTATCGGTTGTAGTACAGGGAGGGATAGTAGTATCGTACTTAAGTACCGATTTTTAACAGTGCAGTTATTTTTATGCTCCAAAAAAATTTTTAGTAGTCATACATATACATGTGCTTGAAATACTAGGAAATCTCATATTTACAAATGCATTAATGGAAACTTTAATTGCTATATTTAATACTTTTACCTTCTTATTTTTTGTGTGATTTTCTAGAGCTTTAGTAAATTTATTTCATATTAGCAAATGAATTTTTCGGCTATCTTGATTTAAATTACTTTAATTCTTGTCAATGATATATACAGCGAAATTTTACTTGAAATTTATTGTTTCAAGTTATTATCATTGATTATTTTCTTCTCTGTAAGACTAAATGACCTGATTTTATGATATAATGACATACTCTCCGTTCTTTTAACAGATCCATTCAAAGGAAACTTGGAAACGAAGAGGGAGGGAACAATCGCACTGGAAGCATAAAATCTGTGGGATTCCGTAAAGTAGGCGGTGATGGATTCACAAACGAAGGATTCCAATACGGTACACCAGAGGGCAGAGGAGACCCTGCGGGACTCGCCACTCTAATGCAGGGCACCATTCTAGACAGTGTGGGAGTTGGTGCAGGCAACGAGGGTAATGGAGGTAAGCAGGAATGTGTACAATAATCACGAACTTAAATATTTTTGTTAGTTAAGTATTTATTTTCAACTCGTTTTACACGAATCATATAAATGAAACGAAACTGGATATAAAGGATACTGTCATACATTACACGCCTTAGTTTACGTACAGTATAAATACGTAATTAATTAAGACTGTACGTACGTACTTTTGGATTATTTACATTTGAAACTATGGAAAGAAATCTTTTCGCAAGATAAGTATGTTATTAATGAACCACAAGTTATCGCTTTAAACTATTTTTACTTATTTTAAATAAATGATGATTATTGATATAATAATAAATATATGTGTTAATAAGTATAAATATATATATATTATTATCAGTGGAGAGTGCCCGACTGACTTCAACAGCCAGTGTAGGAGGTAGCATTGGAAGAGGTAGGAAGCTTTCTCCAGACCAGAAGCTTCACAGACTTTTGCTTGCTGGTTCGAAAATGCCACTTGCCAAATCCCTCTCTATGCCTGATATGCAAACCAGAACCAAGAAGAGGGAGAGACTTATGGCGTAAGTTTCATAACCTTTCTGAGAATTAAAAACAACATTCGTATTTTTCTTATCTTTTGCAAACTCACTAAAGTATCCCAAAAACTTCAATTAGTAAATTTTTTATCAAATTAAAATTTTGATCTATATTAGAAATATTTTTCATCCCTATTTTACTTTTTATGGATTTATCTAACAAATATAGCACATTTAAATTTTGCAAAATTCATTTCAAAATCATCTATTTAGTCTAATCATCTGCCATGTATTAGAATTTAGATACTAGATATATATTCGATTATTTAAAAGTAAAAATTCGATGTTAAATGGATATTTTTTCAACCTAATCATAAGGCATGTATTTTATATACAAAGTAAGCAGATGTGATCTTCAAAATTTACTCTTTTTATGTTAATTAAATAGATTTTCATTTTAACATTGAAAATAATTGGGTTCCGCAGATGTTTCCGGGAAATATTGCGGAACCCATGTGACCAACGCCGCGGAAGCCTTCGCAGTAATATTGAAAATAATTCTTTAATATTGATTAATATTTTTCATTATACATCAATAGATTAACTTAATCCCAGACATGTTTTTACATACATAAGATTGCGAGACTTAAATACCACTTTCCTTGAGGATATTAATTTTAAGCTCTGAGAAAGCCCAACAGTTTGCGAAAGGCTCTTAGTACCATCATCATGTATTACCCTCTTGTTATCGCCACCTTTCAACAACCAATCGAACCACAATTTTCGAACTCGGCCGAGAGTACCTTTTACCAGTCTTTTAGCCTGAGAATTAACCCGTGCTGTAATAAATTCAACCTCTAATCTCTAACTAGGCCTTCCTCGAGCGTCCATGGGTTTTAATCCATGCAAAAAGCATGAGAAGTATTTTCCTTAATTTTTATCCACTCACTCTTCCGCCGTTGCTTTATCTATCCCTACCTTTTTCACCGCTCAAAGTGGACAATTGCTATCAGAGGTTATCGTTTACTCAGTGCCTCGAGAAAAGTTTATGATACCTTTTCGTATTACTGCGGTCATGAGCTTAACCTTCGTGTACCTCAACGAACATACGTGGGGTAATCGATTACAACACGGACGCGTATTTATTACCATACTTTGTACTTTAGGATGTAACATTTTAAGCGCTGGTTGGTAGCCATGGAATTCTTCGATAAGGAAACTGGTCGTGAAAATTGTTAAAATAACCTTTATTTCTGTGTTTACAAATATTTCGTCCGATTAAATTACGGAGGATTTATGGAAAATGGAGATACCAGTGCATTGGATATAAGAGGAAACAAGGATACAAGAAACTCCAGGGTGTTTATGTTTTCTGGTTCAAACTTTTCAAATTGTGTTAAAATATACACCATTAGATTAGGTGTTATTTATTTCATTATATACACATGTAATAGCACGAATCAGAGACATTTTAATAATTAGTATAACAGAACACTAAACTCCTCTTATTTATTCATGTACTCGATACAATGTACTTCGATGAGGTGATCTTATTACATTCGTAGGCAATAGAGATTTGCTATTTCTTCCAAATTCCTAAAACTTAAAAATTAGAATATTTACGTATTTTAGTATATGACGTACTGTTACGCACGTTATTTAATGTTTCATATTAAGGCATCTTTAATGGACCCGTTTTTTAGTTTCATTTTTATCGTATTAAACCATTTAAAATGTCATTGTACCTTATTTGTTATAATTTTACTTATCATTTATTATTCTAAGATAGTGATTCCATTTTTAACATTTTTAAAGAAAGAATACATACGATGATTCCTATTATATTGATTTAAACACTGAATATGACATATAAATTCAAATTTTTCACGTGATTGAGCGTTTTTCTTTTCAGGTTGAGGGAATATATGCGTTCAGAATCTGAAAGAAGTTTCGACGAAGCACAAGTGAGGCGCGCTAGGATGCAGACACTTGGATTGGCTTACCTCAGTCCTCAAAATAGATGCGTGGCACAGAGCTTCAGATATATGCGAAACAAACCAACAATCATCGCACTTAAGGTAAGTCATGAACTACAAAGACACTCCTAAAATTAAGAATGATTTTATTCCACCACGAATTCGCAAAATTTGCGATCCTGATTTGGAAAGTTTTTTACGAAGCCTGGTTTTTACCTGGTTGATGTGACAAGAGTATTATTCAAATTACCCCGTAGGTGGTCTCATCGTAGCGTTCGCTTATTCCACATGCTTCACCACCTCAATTAATTTTTTCCCTCAAGTTTAAGGAAAGGATTTTCATTCTCGTACCTCCGTTCTCAATGGCGTCCATTCAACGTCCTCTCGTAATAGAATCCGTTTATTCTCCCTCTTCCGTTGTCCAACTCTTTGCCGTCTCCATTCTATGTCATTACAAAAGCTCGAGAATCCAGTACGTGACTAGCAAATCCCCATGGAAACGGTAACAAAAAGAGAAAGAATCGCTAAACGTACCCAAATCGGCTCCAGATGCTGAATCTAAAGACGGAATTAAGTTGAGGATCGACGGCTGTCCATTCCGTCTCAACAGGTTGATTTGCTTTTCCCCGCGCGCGATATTACGTTTTCAGTTTTTGTCTGCGGTTCTCATAAAAGTGTGATCGAATATTTATTTATTTTTATGATAATTTATTTTGAAAAGGCTATAAAGAAGAGGAAATGGGATAATGGCAGTGCTCGCAGTGTTTGAATAATTAATATCTATAATAATTATCATTTCCGATGCGCTTAGTTTTACCTCATTTTTTCTCGGATAATCTTTAATCATACATCATTAATATATTTATAAATGAATTTTCAGAAGTTGTTAAATTAGCACGTGTTTTCATTTCATTTCATCATTTTATTGATAATTTATTTTGAATTGCAATTAAGAAGAGGAAACTGGATAATGGCTCGTAATGTTTGAATAAGTAATGCCTTTTATACTAATGATTATCCATTCGTTAAATTCCATGATCTTTCAGATTTAGATTTAATGGGATTTATTTTAATATTCAACATTTAAAAATTACTTTTCATTGAAACAGTTTATTCAAAAAATTTATGTTAAAAAATGTTTTCATTAACAAAATGTTTCATCAAATTCCGCTTTAAATTAAATATTTGAGAATTGATGTTTTATTTACTTTTCCTTACACTAGCCCTGTAATATTTACTTCGTAATGAACCAATCATAATTAAAATTATATAATAATCGATTAATAAACCAATAGGAAACAGCATAAGATTCTCATTAATAATAATAATTCGTAAGAAATAAATTGGCTTACCAAGAAGACAATACGCGCTCACAAACAATTTCAATGGTTATGACAAAATTATTACATGATTATACAGACTCCCAGCCAAGACGAAAACGCCCCAGGATCACCAGGAGCAGGAGTGACGTCTGCAGCCCTCAAGGGAAGGAGGAAGTCCCCAGTGGCTTCTGCCCTCATGTTTGCCAGAAGGGCGAGCGGTGCAGCGTGTCCAGAAGCTGTTGCTGAGGAGGGAAGTGCTGGCGCTAGCGTTCTTCCTAAACCTATCACTCCCTCAAATCCGTCAAGCAGTCCAACACCCCAAGACAAACTGAACTTCGACGAATTCCCCTCGCCGTTTGCAGGAAGGCAACTGCCCGTCCCTTATCCTATCGGAAAACCACTCGAGGTAAGGAAGCTACAAAAAACGTGTATATTTTGATGCGTAGAGACCATGATTATCTGATGGTCCATAAGGTTTTGGAGCAATGAATGAGTGCGTAACTTTCAGAGATCGATTGTTCATTACTTTTACATTTCCCATTTTTTTACAAATTGAATAATAATTCGCGATTCGTAGCTTTGCAATATTTACTCCATACAAGATATTTTCCCTTTTTAATCTTGTTAAACCAGTATGAAATAAAGGTAACGGATAATTGTTTCATTTCGTTCATAAATTTAATTATAGAGGTGTTATACGATTAATTCCTATGACCAAAGACTGACTCCCATTACATGCTAAATTTCCGTTCAAAAACGATTAATTATTTAATTTCAAAATCTAACTTCGCAAATATCTCGTAAATTGGTGCTAAAATTATCAAATTTGAAGTAGAATCCAGAAATAATGTTCAATAATAGGCGTATATAATACTAAAAGATCTGAATTGCAATTATTCGTCGTGTGTAAACTAATTCTATTTTAGACTCATTAATATGGTACAATTATTATTTATAAATGCTACCAAGGAAATTTATTATACGTATGTATTTATACTACTTCACGTATATTCACGTAAAAGTTCAAAAAAAATCTCTATGAGTTCTGAGGATCGTAAGAACAGCATGTGTATTAGAATGCTATAATTTATTTGTTTTCTTCTGATGTCAGATCTGTTTTGCACCTCAGTTCCCCAGCATGACCTATATGTTCGTAGTGCAATATATCTCAGCTTTGTACCTGCCTATCTAAGTCACTTATTAACTATGTTCCCGGTAGTTAATTTAAATAAACCTTGCAAAAACTTCAAATGCTGCACTTTCCTTACTTAATGTATATGAAAATATTATTGTTTTTAATTAGTTGCTAATTCTATATCAACCCTCCCTGGAAATGGTTCTGCAGTGAAATATTATTTTAATTTTTAGTTGAGTATTTGTAACAGGTTATGTTCTTTTAAGGTTTATGGTTTACTTGCTTCCTATTTCTATATATACCTGTATTGCTTAACTTAGTATTCTTAGCGGAATTAGAGAGATTGGTCCTATATATGTCATAATTATTCCTTTTTATGAACAGTGCCTTTTTCAAAGTCCAATATATTGTTCGTATAATTCAGGTATTTAAAATTTTTGCATAAAAATTATCAAGAAGATTGAATTTCTTACATTTAAAAAATTTCTATATTTTAGTAACTGTCTCATCAAGGCTTAAAGCTATACAAGCTGGTCCTAGATTTTTCCTTCATGAAAGTTTTTTCAATTTATGTATAAAGTAAATATTTACCTAAAATGCTTTTGATTGGTCTGCGCCATACGGTTCTAAATGTGTTGCATGAACGTGATACAGCAGAAGCTTACGCTCGCTTGTAAGTACGAATGCATAAGGTTAAGGATAAAAGCGAGACTCCCGATCCAGAAAAATAATTTTCAAAATTTAGCTGATGTTAAGAGTTTAATTAGTAATTCAATATTTGAATTAAAAAATTAATTTGAAATTTATTCTTCTCAATTATTGAAAAAGTTCTTAATGTTTCAACTGCACGTCCATAATATAATTTACATTAACCACGCCGGAATGAGGAATCGGTTATCCTACGATGGAATATATGATAAATGTCGTGAGGCGACCTTTTTTATGGCATAGACTGGAGAAAAAAGTATAAAAAATTAAATATTCTGGCAAATTCCGCCGGGGTTGAAGAACTATTATAAAAATTACTCCCGAAAAAAAAATGAATTTTGGACTTCGGAAACTTTTGGATTTAGACCTTCAGATTTGGAATCGGCTGCGTTAGTTTGGAATCTTCGGAAAACTTTTGGAATATCTTGGATTTGAACCTTGGACCTTTAGATTTGGAATCGGTCACGTTACCACCAGGCTAACGTGTCTACCTTTAGATGCCAATAAAATTACGTAATATAAACTACTCCAGAGATTTTCCGTTCGGGTGACATTTCGATAGCGATCACCGAAACACATTTATCAACGAATAATCAATTGAGTAATGTTTGCTTTTATCCCAGATTCATATGAAAATCATTACCAGATGTTTTAGTTAAATGTATTAATAATTCAAGCATTATTCTTTTTGGACTTCATCTCTCTCATTTCGCAACTAACATATCCCATCCAATGAATGCAATATGTACCTGATTATTAACTGTTAGTTAGTGTGTATTTAATTGCTAGTAATTTAATAACGCATAACTTCTAACGCCTAATTAGCTTAGAAGAATCTTTTATAGCACATGGTGAACAAGGATGTTTCTACAAAGAAGATTAATCGAGGCTTTCTTTTAGTCATTACAAAATTAAACGTAAAAACTGAGAAATGAACCTCGATTTTCTCAGAATTCAAATGTATTTTATTTAAAGCAGTTTGGTAGTTGATTTTTCCATTTAACTATTAAATTATTTGAATTTATTTATCTGCCAATAGATTTCAATGGCAACCAAAATTGAAAATATATCTGACCGAGTACGCTGCTAAATTAATCCTTTCAATTTAATTAAAAGGAACCAAACCAAATTTAGATACGCTTTAAGATTTTTAATCTCTGATACTTTCATAAAGACTCATCATAATGTTAAAATTTATCCTCATAATATTCCAGGGGATTAATGTTTGATATGCAGCTAAAACCTTTTTGAGTTTAGGTCTAAATAATGACATAATTACGTAAAACGATATAGCATACATAATTTTTGGGTATGGAAATTTAATTTTGGTTTATTAATAATAAAATATAACGATAATTTTTTTTCCATACGTTATAAATGAGAAGCACTTCATAAAGAAATACATAAGTAATATGCATTTAGATTCATAGAGAAAAGAGAAAATATTTTCATAGTTTTAAGTTTTCGCGGCGGCTGCTTCAACCACGGTTATTGAGAAGAGTGAGGCTTGCTTCAATCAATATCCTCTCACCATTAAAAGAGTGTCTTTGTAGGGAACCTTAGCATCTAAAAAGTAATATGCGACCTCAACTGGTTGTTCAGAAGGCAAACTTCCTTGTTCACATTGATTAGCCATTAACACTCGTGGCTCTTTGGTAAGCAGCCGCTCAGGCCGCACGCCCGCACGCGTTGGCGGTGCGTAGTTAATAGTTGAACAGCTTTTTGCAGTGCTGAGAGATTGATTATATTCAAGGGAAATCCCCCACCAGGGCCTCAGAACGATGTAGTGGGGGCATTTCTTTCCGATCAATGGCTACCATGTGGCCGAAAAGTACCCATCACATTCCTCTGCAACACCAACTGTTGCCGCTTCAAAAGAGACCATAAAACAGCTAAAAGAGACCAAAACCCGAAGGTCAAACAAAAGTGCCAAGGGCTTCCGGTGAGTGAAACACGCTGTAATTATGCACATAATTTCTTATATCTTTTATATGTTCTCTCATTTCCTTTTTCATCGGGATGTGTGCGGCGTTTCTCGAGCGGAAGGGGTACTAAATGGGATTTTTATTAAATTCGATCATTTTATGGACGTTGTTTTTCCACACGGTTCAATTATACATTAGCTAGCCATTTGAAATCTTTTCTTATATGTTTGCCATCTCTAGGAAAAGAGACCGAAGCCCGTTTCTTCACTAAACGATATAATGAGGGCTATTACATTAACTCCTAGATAAATAGCGATAATTGACTATAATTATCCAAAACCTAGATGTTACCAGCTATTTAATCAAAGTACAGAAAGTATATATTCGCATTCAGTGACTGGAAGGTTCAATCAATGAATTCGATATCCGATAGATACGTTTTTAGGTTCATTAATTTTATGGTAATTGTTTTACTCTTTAAATGTATTTGTCGAGATTATGTTTGTAGACTATTTTAAGACTTTGCATAGTGTTTCGGAAATCTAATATCACATGCAAAGTTAATCTGTATATATTCCAGTATTTTCCTCGCCATTATAAACAAACATGGCTTTCTTCGCATTAATACTTCAATTAAAATAATCTCAATTCAAGATGCTTATAAAATATAAATAAGTCCTTTTCATTCAAGTTCAAATCGAAATAAAAAGTTAGTTATTGTATACCCTCCAATCGTATTTAGGAAAGAATAGGATGTATTGCTAAACAGGTCTATTTTAAACTAAAAAAGATAGTATATTCTATACTTAGAAAAGCCCATCCCCTTAACTTCCCATATCCTTTTGGATGTCAAGATAACATTCATCCCAATAACCGTGTAAACAAAAAGCCTTTCTGCTCGAAGAATGCTTTTGCACATCCTGATCCTTGGGTATGAGTCTTCATCTTTGCCTCTTTCTGTCCCATCTATCAAATTTCCTCTCTCTTCGGTGTCGGGCGTTTTGTTTAATATTTTACTTCTCTAGCCATTCTCATGATGGTGATGGTGTTGGTGGTGGTAAAGCAAGTTTTATGAATCCGTGTCTTTCGCCCAGAAGGCCTCTCTACGGCCATCGACAGGTGAAGAGTGCAAAACAGGATCTTCTGGTACCCATCACATTCATAAGATGGGTACACAGGTAAGCGCGGGTCATTGCTGTCCACTGCCAACGGTTTATCGCTATCAGAAGTTATTTCACGGAGAACACTTTGAATATCACTTGAACATCGCGTGCGTGAACACAATATTCTAATAATATGCGTTCAGTTTGATCGGCGTATTATACTTGTTGCTATATCGCTCGCTGTATATATCATTTAACGTCAATTTTGTTTGTGAACGTCTTATTACTCCTTACTTTGAAAAACTGTTACGTTTTGCGTGTGTATTTTTGTAAAATGTATGTGGATGTTAAATGTAATTTCATCAATTAAAGCACCGATAAAATTTAAAGAATATTAAATCAGTAATTATTCATTAGATAAAATATTCTATTGTAAATATCGCAATGTATTATAATACCGATAAATTTAATACATAAAGTCGAATAATTTTTTTATCATATGACGAAATATTCTCTAATACTATTAAGAACGTAAACATTTCTTGTGTACATTTTTCGATGCAATCCAAAGTCTCAAAATCTTGAGTGTTTTCCTCTTTCAATTTAATATGCGGCGAACATTGTCTCAGTTTTAAATGCTCAAATATCATACATCGATGATATAAAAGAATATTTTTCTTTCTTCTGATATCTATACTTTATGGATATAAAAAATTGAAGTTTTATATTTATGTATATAATGTAATCATCCCATTCCAATGTGCACATTAAAATTTATAAAAGTGAGTTAACCATTTTTTTTCAATGGTTTGTGAAATGTTTTTTGAGAGCTAAATTTCATAACATGCATCATCAAATTCATTACAGCTGTGTTCGCTTAAAAATTATAACTTCCGGTGTCTTAAGTTCATTCTGAATTAACCATTGACAAATCAATACAGATTTCTCGTTAATAAATCTCGAGATATATGATGTTAAAATCCTTTTGTAACAAAGAGGGAATCACTATCGCACCTAGTAAAGATCACAGCATCTCTCTGTTTCACTCTTGCACTATCTGACCAACTGTCACGATATTTCTAAGGTCCATCTTTTCCCAATTGCACTCTTCCCTACTTTTATTATAACCACATCTCTGCGTCGCAGATCTCCGTCGACGGACCTTATGGTGCACCATCAAGCCACATCTTCCGCGCTCAGCACGCAGTCCTCATCGGCACCGGAATCGGAGTGACTCCATTCGCGTCCATCTTGCAGTCCATAATGCACCGCTATTGGAAGGCGAGGCATTGCTGTCCTCGGTGCAAGTTCTCCTGGGCATCGGAGATACCACCCACCGTCATGCACCTAAGAAAGGTAAGTTCCCACTGCGAACGCGGCTGGGACGTGAGGAGCCTGAAAAGTACGTGCAGACGTTGATGACAGTTTAATCCGTATTTTACCTTTCCCGGAGAGAAGAATGGCCTCAGTTTCAACCCTTATAGTAGCGCCAATGTGTCAAGATTTATCGTCCGTCACTTTTTTGCTATCTCAAATGCTAACTAATTTCTTTGCAGTGTCCGATGGAGTTTACGTAAAACTATAGATAAAGTGCATATGATTATCCAAACTTTTTAAGCGGAAAGTTTTCCAAGCATTTAACGTTCACGTATAATAATGAACTATATTTTTATTACGCAATGTGTTCCTTTGTTTATTGTATTAAATTTATATGTTTTGAAGATAAAATTTTTGACATAAATACAACATTTTAAATATTAACGACAAATAAAATACCATTTCCTTTTCAATTTTTTAGAAAGATATTTAGAAATTCCAAGTTTATAATGTAATAATCTGTCCGTTTTTATATTAGAAAATAGCCCCCTAAATAATCCTTCTTTAACTCGTTACATTTACACACATATTTACATTCATTTTACTCGCTTACAGGTGGATTTCTTTTGGATAAACAGAGATCAAAGGTCTTTTGAGTGGTTCGTTAACTTACTATCTCAGCTTGAGATGGAGCAGGCTGAATTGGGCGGAGCAATGGAACGGTTCCTGGATATGCACATGTACATCACATCGGCACTTCAGAAAACTGATATGAAGGCTGTTGGGCTGCAACTTGCGCTGGACTTGCTCCATCAAAAGGTTTGGAACATCTCGCATAAATATTAATGGAATTTTTATTCAGATAAGAGTCTCAATCACAGAACAAGAACATTTTCTCGGAACACCGAAATTGTGCCAACAATTCATAAATCGAATTCTGCATGAAGGCTTCTTTTCTCTTTATCTAAAACAAGTGAATAATATTCTTTGTTCATATTTTACTTCTTTTCCAGGAAAGATTGTTTTTTTAATATTAATATTTTACAATAAATTTAATATAATATATGATATATCTGTATCCTATTTTATATTGTATATATTTGCAATTTATTTTTGATTTAAATCGTTTCATCAGTATTTATCCATGTATCCACTTTTATTTACACTTTACCATTATTCAATATTTTTTCTGTTGCTGTCTCTAGGGTAAAAATATATCTACTTATTGTATTGAATCTACAGTGAATCAAATATCATAAGATATTAGTTTCATGATTTTTTATTTTTCACACTAAGAAGTAAACACTGAAATTTTATAATAGTAGATATTAGAATGCATTGGTAAGCCTCCGAATTTTTGAATAACAGTTTACCATTCAAGAAATAAAATTTTAATTGTTGAAGTCTTCTTGATTACATTTTCCAGTACATTTTACTGGTAGAGGAGCTGTACAACCTGGTTGAATAATTTCCGCCGATTTTCTCAACTCCTTTAATATAGATTTTTCTCATCATAAATGCATAAATTTCTCTCGTAGGAGAAGCGCGATCTGATAACTGGCCTGAAGACGAGGACCAACGCCGGTCGTCCAAACTGGGAAAAGGTATTCCAGCAGATCCTGGACCAAAACAAAGGGAAGGTGACAGTCTTCTATTGCGGACCGCCACAGCTTGGCAAGATCCTCAGGGTTAAGTGCGACCAGTTCGGATTCATCTTCAGGAAAGAAGTGTTTTAAGAACGTACTCTCTTTCTCGACAGAGCTCTCTTCAAGGAAACGCTCGGCAAAGAGGAACCTTTTTAAAAAAAACGTCCTTTCGTCGATTATTACCGCGGGGTAAAAAAAGGACCGATTACCACCTTACCAAAGTGGATAGAATGGTTACCATAAGTTTCTTTTCGATCGTGTGGGAGCGAGACTTGCAGAAGACACTCTGGATGGCGTGTGATAATCTCGCAAGTGCTGTTTTTCCAACCATCGAACCTCGGATTTTGTTGGAGATAAAACGAATAATTGTGCCCACGCCGGCCATCTGAAGTCTCATGTACATAGTTGCTGGATGGAGAAGGTCTTCAATGTCTCAGGCTGGAATAGACGGCGTCAGTGTCGGCTGCTAAAAAAATCTACGAACAAAGGGAGCAGCTCATTCTCAGAGGGCGCCCTCGGACGGATTGCCAACAAAAGACGTCTTGTTCTCGCCATCTGGCTTGCAGTTACGACGTCGGCGATCTGGAATACCATTAGCCCTTCAAGGGCAAGTGTAAAAAATATATATATCCCCATTTGTAAAGCTCGCGGCGTATTTATTTTCCCGATGGAACGAGTGAATTGACGTTAGCGCACGCGTGCGTGCGATCTCCTGATTCACATTGAATTAAGAAAGGAAGAGACTGAAGGAAGCGGTAGGTGGAGAAGCTATCGGTGAAAGAGTATCATAGTATTTTTATTTATTATTAACTGTGCGAACCGGTTTTTTTCTGAACCCTTTCGCGCTATACTTTTATCTCTCTCAACTTCGCATCCTATTGTCGAGCGATTTCGAATTGTAATTTAAGGAATTTTATTTATGGAAGTTTCTTTTATTTCCATTGCCGACGCCAAACACTGTCGAGGCGTCGTTAAAAAGTTTTGGATGAAATGAAGGAGATATTTTACATTTTTCCTGCTTTTTTACCGAAAGTGTAAATTAAAGAATGAAATGTACAGATGAAATCGCTTGTTTATAAAATGTATAAATTATGTAAATGCAAATGTACTGCTTGTAAAGAATAAAAGTGGGTATCCTTATATGTTGCTGATTGGTGGTTTAATCCAATGTTAACACACACATTTTATGAGATAGTTTGCGAAGATTGACTGTTCAACTTTCTAATTTACCATGATTTCTGCAGTATTTTATTCCTAAATCTGTCCCTTATTTCCAGCAAATCTTCTAATTCTAAATTATGTAAATACACTATCTCAACAAGTGCTTCCTACGTTTCCTGGCTTTGATAATGAAAATAGTAGTGATAATGAAATCTAAGCCGACCAAAACCTATGAAACATCCAGATCTAAATTTTGGACCCGTGAGTTGAAAATCAAGAGCTTCACCGATCAAGGTTCTGAAATTAAATATATAATTTTATTGTCGTTGAGTAAACGAGATGGAGAGTTCTCAATGAAAATTTGTGCATTTTAATTTTTAAGAAGATGAAAAAAACTTTATTAAAATGGTAATATTCTACAATTTTTTCTATTTTTTATTCTATTCTCATATTATAATAATCTAAATATGAGCTAAACCATAGAATCCACTTGCTGCTGAAATTAACAATATTGATACATCGTTTAACTGATAGACAGAAGCGACTCAGTCCGTTAGTCAATGATACGCGCCGAAGATAATGTACGAAAACAAAGCCTCGATTTCAAATTGCATTCCAAATTATTTATTTTTATGGACGTAAGATTATTGTTTTTCTATAGCTACTATTACACTCCCCAATATTTAATGTTACGACAAATTCTCAAAATAAGTATACTTGATCAATTCCTTGTCTTTCTGGATGTAGAATAATTTTTCTAAAACATTAACCTAACTTTTCCTAAGGATCTTGGGCGCTGAAAGAAAAACTATAATTAATGATTATTATCTCGAATGGGACTTCATTATACTCTTCAAAACACTAAACCTAAAGTTATACTCTGGCTCTTCCTTACCCTTTTCGTATTTTACTACCTCGGTCATGGTAAAACGAACGAAGAAAAATGACTGTCTATAACCGAAGCAAGTGATGTTCTATTCATGAATCACAGTGGACCATTTTATCATTACTGTATTTCCTTGATCTTCTTAGAAATGGTGTACAGTTTTTACAAATTCACAATCTCCTTATCGCATTTTTACGACAATTTCTTCAGAACGGAGTGAAGTGCTAAATCGAACATTCAGTTCTTCCTTAGCCGCATATTGAAGGTGAAGATACGGCGTTTGATCTTTGAAGGTAAGATTTGGTTGACATTCTTTAAGTTGTAACGACGTCTTAAAATCATTATTTGACACTGAATCGAGAAAAGTTCCTTATTTGTGTTGATCTCTATGATCAAGAACCTATCTCTATGGACCATGAACCATTTAAGTGAGTTTCAAGATAATATTTTTTATTTCTACATATGATGACTACAGGACTCACTATCAGTGAAGCTTAGCATTTTTTCTATCATTTTTCAGTTTCGCTTTAATATTTGTTAGCACATCATCCTGCCAGAGTAATTCAGAGATTTAATTCTTTAATGTATCTTAAAATTAACTGCATTTTTCATACAATATTTCATTTGAGAGAGAAGTGTATGAAAGGCTTAAAATCATGATAATTTAAATTGAAGGATACTTTTGTTTTATTTGGTATAAGTTATAAATTTCCCTCTTAATATGTCAGTTTATTAACCTAATCTTGTGATTGACATGGGAAATTGATGAATATTAGGTTATATGACCAGGTGAAAACAATTACATTTTTAAAAAAATAATCTTATGCAAGTAAATTTTTTAAAGACAATAGAGAAAATATTGTTAGTTGCTTAGTTAGTTAGCTCCCCAGTGTTACTTTTATTCATTGCTTTACTCCAATCTTCCTGCAACCTTCAATTCAATTTAATATCCCTAAATATTAATACATGTTTTCATATTCTATGTATATATCATGCAATGAAACATCTGTTCATCAGTTATAATTTTAACATAAGAGGAACTTTTATATTATTTAATTATTACTACTACTATACACTACTACTATATAAACTACTTTTAAATTATTTAATTATTTTCAAGTTAATTGAAAATCATTTTATCTCCTTTATAGTGAAAGTGAAGGACATAATAATTTGATGTGTTTCATCTAAATTCTTTTATGCTTCATATCAATCAGAGATATTGTTTTTCACTCAGTAATTGTCATTTTGAAGATAAACAAATTTGCTACATCCATGATGATTTAGCAATTTAAGTGAAACTGATACGAAATTATTATGCTTTAGTGTTGATAATTAGAATCATCCTGTTTTGACTTCCAGTGCTAAAATTAACCAAATTTATTTCTTGAAATTTTGTATTTATTAAGTATTATATTCTTATTATGCTTATTTGAATGAAATGGCATGCAATCATGCTTTATTCTAACTAATTTATTATTTTTGCTGTAAAGAAAAATATTTCAACAATATTTTTACTTAAGCATTATTGTGTGGAAATTTTGTTTCCATTCATGATTTTAATTCACCAGTTGTTTTATTTTTTGCTTGTTCAAAATACTCTAAAAACATTGAGATTTTTGGCATATTGTTGTTTTTTGCATTTACTGAATTACAATCTCTCTTTTAATACAGAATATTAGGCTATTTAGATATAACTTTCCTGCTTCCAAGTCATTATTAAATATATTAAATTTCAATTGATGTCACACCTTTTGTATATATGTAGCTAAATTAATTATCTATGTTTTTCATAATTATTTCTTACTACATCTTTTCTTAGTTTATAGTAGTGTTTAATTTGGAATATATCACTTCTATGTAGCTGATCATCATCAGACACTGGAATAATTAGGTCTAAATAATCTGTGTAATCTAAATAAGTGCATGATTATTTTATTTGAAAAACATTTATTTGTAAGAATTTAAACTCAGAATTTTATATTAAAAGTACTCTGAGTATTATACAACTACACATTAATCATGTGCAATTTCTCCTCTCTACTAACATAATATTTATTCTTGGTAATTTTTAAGCAATCAAAATGGATAATGTGTCTATTCAAAAGTATACTTCCAAAGAAAGGTCTTCACATAAATGTTTAGGATTGTGATAAAACCTTTATTAATATTGAAGTAGATGTGATGAAAGTAAAACAAGGGAGAGATTTTGTCCACATACCACATAGGGTCTAGTTTAAGAGAAAATTGAAAAAATATTGTTTTTAATATCATTGACATGTGTCTTTAAATATATGCACATAAAACATCTTTTGAAGCAAAGAAATAGTGTAAAAAGAGAATTTCTTATCCCTCTTAATTATAACATGCCAAAGAGAATCAATAGCATGTGCTCCAAAGATAATGTCTAAAATTATTTGTTAAAAGAGATATAATTTTTCATCATTCAATCATATTTCTTTTTTCATTGACTCGAACTTTAATTTATATCATCAAAATTAATAGTAAATTTCTCTTAATTTCTTTATTAAATATTTTAGAGTATTCAAATCAAGTAGACTTATCCAGCTGAAAAGATTTCCAAAAATGTGATCTAAAACTCATAGAGATGTAAGGTTTCCATTCAGAAATTAAATAGAAGAAAAATTTGAAATTTAAATTTAACACTTTCAATATTTCAATATTATCTTTAAAATAGCCTGAATATATATGAATTTTATTTGCATTTATATGAACTCTATACAATAACATCCAATGATAACAATTTTTTGGAGTGAATCATAACCTTTCCTTATGTTCTCTCATCATTGATTACATGCGTATTTTTCCATCTTTTATACAAAATTTTTTAAACCTGAGCCATGGTTATCCTATCATTCTTTTGAATACAAGTTTTATTCATATGTTTATTGAATAAATATTTTATTGAATCGTATGAATTGTTTATAACTTCACGAGAATGATTACATATTCCCTTTTTCTAATTCAGGTGAACTCGGTTCTTTGGCATGTTCTATTAAGCAGGAATGCTGCTCCAATTTCTTCAACGTAATGTGGACATTCTGAGTGAAACGCTGGTAAGATTAAACTTATTAATTTAATTATTGATATATAGGTAATCATTGAAAAGTGAGCGCTATGAATGATGAAAGTAGTATTCCATGAATGGAATAAACACTTAGCATTTCTAATGTGGCAATTTGGTACATGACTTAGACGGGTATTAATTTAATTAAAGAAACTTTCTTTTGTCCTCAATTTTATTTGAATTTGTATTATTTTCAATTAAACGACTGTTGGATACTAAACCATATTGTAAATGGACTAGTGATCAATGTTTCTTTTTAATCTCTCCCATCATGTTCATATTATTCTCTCAATCATTCATTTCAAGTTTAAACATTTCATTATTATCTATAAAAAGCACTGAATAGTTATATTCATCAAATAAGTTTAAAAATATTAAGTTAGAGTGAAAATTACCATATTTCAGTGGAGTATTTTCTTGTGTTCAACTAAGTGAGAATCATGTTATTTACATTCTTGCTCAGAAAACATGAACTGTACAAATTCTCTTGAGAATTTCTGTATAGCATTCTAAGTTTTGATGAATTACTCCAATGAACTAATATGCATTCCAGTTCTATTGAATTGATAAATTAATTAAAGAAAAACTTTTGTAATATAATTTTAAATAGTTGTCATGGTTGGTTCTTTTCACTAGTGTGACTACAGTTTTGAATATCGTTATACTCTTTTCTGTTATTTTATTTTGATGTAACTGGATTGCCTGTTCGAGTATTATGTTGAGACAGATTATTCTCTACTCTTTTCTCAGTGGAAAAATAAACATGGTGTAAACTGCAAGATAGAGCTGCATAATGTCCATAACCCTGGATAAAAACCGTTTCAATTGTACCGAGTCACCTATGACCAAGAGCTCCTTCCATATTTGAAGAACCATGGCTGCATTTCCATCTGTATTTTGGATTTGGTCACTGACAGGTTTGTAATAATTTTCTTTAAGACTTTCCTTCTAATAATAGATACGGTTGAAAAATTACAAAGTGAGAGATAAATAAGTTAAGTAATTAGGAAATTAAATGAATCGGTTGTATAAGTGTTTGAGCACAGGATGTAGTCAATTATCTTATACTTTTATTGAAAGCATTATTATAGTCAGTTTCTTCTATGAAGTCATAGTCATTAAACTTCATCCAATCACTGCAAGTTCTGCTGTGTTTTAATTTTAACTCTTTTACTAACTGTTAACAACTTGTTTATGTCTTAATTATGCTTGTAGGGTATTTGAATATTTTTTTGGCAATAACTTTAGGTTTTATAATCACGCAATACGAGTTAGAAATAAAACATTTCGTATAATCCGTTATTAGTTGATTTTTTCGTTAAATCAAACCTATAATTTTAATTTTTGAAATTCGACTGTGGAATAGAAAAATAGTAGTACATATCGACAGTTAAAATTTTTCCGTACAATTTTTGTCGGATGGTTTGATTCGCATGGACGAAGCAATTGAGCGCAGGAGGAAAAAGAGATAAGGCGCCGCTCGATATACAGTGTAATCGTTTAATGCTAAGGCAATTTTCTCTAACTATTAGTTCCGGTATTCGCAAATTAAAATGCTATAGAACAGTTTTCGGTGGTTAAATAGCTATACGATATATCATAAATAATGGGAAACTCGCCAATTATTTCTTTTTACCTTTCAGAAAGTTGCACTGCCGAGTTAAAACCGAGCACTGGATTTCGCAATGCGTAACAAACTTAAATCTTTCCTCCTAGACTGCTAGGTCGGAGAGGTTGGATTTAAGTTTGTTTTTCACTAGATTCCCTTTCTCGGCTTTGACTCAGCAGTGCAGTTTTTTTGAAAGGGTAGGCCCAAGTTATACAAAAAATTAAAATTTTCTTGACCAGGAAAAAATAATTTTGAAAAAGATGGGGAATTAAGAATTAGGGCGCCTTTCGGCGTTGGGGCCGTGCCGCCACACGGGTTCCAGAGCTGTCGTGCGGGTCTGAGACTCCCGCAACGCTAAAGTGCGGGCCCGAAACCGATATATTTTTGGCAAATAACCATTATTTTTTCGAAAAAATCCCCCGTTGATGGCGGCCGGGAGCTCCCGATCGGTTTCGAACCCGCGAACAGTAGCGTCGCACCTAGGTGTCTCGACCCACTCGGCCAGCTACTGGAACGATGAAAGTCGAGCAGAGTAAGCTTTAGTCTCGTCCCACACCCTCTCCCCTTCTCCTTACTGTACTTGACGATTAATATATTTGCTATTGAGACTAAATAAGTACAGAAGATGGAAACACACATCCGATTTTCATATCGTATTCAAGCCATAAAATCTCGAATCTATTATTAGTGGACAATATACTTTTAATCGTCTTTCAAAATGATTCAATATAATGGAATGTTATTGGTGGGAACGACGTTGTTTTTTATTTTAATAGTGCTTGCAAAAAAGTATTTGAATTTTGATCGAGGTTTAACCAATGGATTTTCGCATTCATACTCGTACGTGTGCCTAGGTTCAGCTGGAATTTGAGGTTTAGCATTAATCTGAATAGGTTTCATTCTTTCTTCGGGTATATATTCTATGGATGAATAGGAAATGTTTAATTTTTTTAGATTATAGTTTTTGTAATTAAATCCTATGGAAATATATCTACCTTACCGCAACTTGGTCTTCTAATGTCATTTAATCATTTTAGATCGGCGATGGTTTATCATGAAATATTTAAATGAAGTTTAACAACAATTATGTCACGAAAATTCAATTTAGGATATTTTTACGGTCTTGAATCACGTCGGTGCGATTTTCCACATTCAATTGTATTGGGTGTAATGAAAGTTACCGTAAGAACTGAAGATTAATTTTTTTTATTACAATGAAATGGAATTTTTTATGAAGATTTAGAGTGGAAATATCTTACGCTCGCTGTCAATCAACGACGTTGCCAATCGTTATGGATAAACACGAAAGCTTCGTGAGAACGTGTTAAAGGAGGGATTGATAGCTTTAGGATGTGGAATGGTTAGAACTTCTATGGATATTACTTAGGTGAGATCTTTATGTCTATTCGCATACTTTTAATTAGGTAAATGATGAAGAATGTAAATATATTCGCCGATCGAGTATTCTGTTGAATGTATCCGACTTTATTTTTGCCTTCTCTCTTCCTCGGTTAACTATGAAATTATTTTTAAATTTATTGATTTAAATATTCGGCGTTAATTGTAAATTTGCCCACCGAAGAATTTTTTCTTGTCGAAGTAATGCAGAGTAATTAAGTGATTGGGAATTATCTCTGAATGGTTAGAATGCTATATGGTTGATAATAATCTAAATTAGAAAAAAATCGTAATTAATCTCTTTTACTATATCTAAGGATGTAGTTCAGGTGGAATATTAAGTGTGAAATGTAAATTGGCTTTCCTTCAATCTGTACATTACTTAAAAGTTGATTGAATCCCATTTTATCCCATGTTATGAATCGAATTTAATTCATTCATTTTATCAACCTATGATTACAACATGTTATTGAATTCTAAGCTTATGAACTGAAGATGATTTCTTAAAGTGATTCATGGGGAAAGGAAACCACAATACAACAATTTGATGTCAGTGAATGGGAACATCTATAGGTACATTAAAAGAAGTAATTTCAATAATGTACCTTTTCATTAATTTTTTTGGTCTAATCCATCATTATTAATGATATTTATAGCTTTTGGTGCATGTCTACCTTTAATAATAGTCAATTGGCTGAATCTTTTTGCTTTAAGCAGTACCAATCCAGGATTTATTATCAGAATTGTATCATAATTTCTTAGGGCTAAATGAGTAATCATTCTTGTTTATTCACATTCAGTTTATTTCAATCTCTGGGAAAAAATTTGCCTTCCACATATAGGGCTCATCATTATGGCAACTAATTAGGTTTAAATTTATAGCTTATGTCTATTATTATAATGTTTAGAAGACATTCGTTTTATCTCGTACACAGATGGAACTAGGCCGTAGACTTGGACTGGTACAGGAGTGGATCTTGGACTTGGTGTGAAGTGACCCAACTGACATCAGAAGAGGTTGGCAGATGCAGCATATGGGAGTTGTGAACTTTGTAAGTTTGAGAATTATTGAATTCTTCATTAGATTGTAGTATCAGGGCATGTTCTACTTATTATTATTTCCTCTCTTCTATTATTTGATGCCTTGGTTAGCAATTAGAAAAGCGTAAGCCAACTCAGCCCCGATCCTCAATCAACTATTCTTCTACTTGGGAAGGATGAAAGCAGACAAGATCATGTTATATTTTTCCTTATCAAACTAGTATGTAGAAATATTTGTCCCTGCAAGTCAGGTCACCACCGGTAGTATTCCAGGTTAATTTAAAAGCAAGTCGTTTTGTTCTAACCTCCGCAATGCAAAGTCCTGACAAGCACCCAACCCCAGGTTACTCCTACTTCTATTGTAAAGTATGTTTTCCCCAAAGTGTGCATCACCCATATCCTTCCTGAACTCTCTCCACTTTGCAATTTTATGTACTTAGAGAACACCTTGAGAGTAGTTAAAATATATACATCTTTAAGGCAATGATTATTAAAAGAGTTACGCTGATCATTGGAAGATAGGTGGTTTTTATTGTTTCTATTATAATATTCAACCTTAAGGTTTTTGGTTCAAGGGAAGAAGCTTTGAGACTGTCTAGATAGAGGTTTGCAAATGTATATGGAATGCTACTTATGCTTTCCTTCTACTTCCTCAAGCACGTTCCATTTTTCTCAATTCTGAGCTATCTCTTGTGAGTTACTACCTAGTACTAGATGTGATTTCAGTTCCTGCTATCTTTTGGTCTTCCTGTTTTACTTCCTCAACCACATTCCATTTTTTAATTCTCAGCCCTCTTTGGTGAGTTACCACCACCACTTGACTCATCATCAGTTTTATTCATTTTTTGATGAACTTGGTCTCATTCATACCTCTTGGTATTCAATGTTTGTTCTTTCTTCTACATTTTATAGTACTTATATGTATCTATCAGTGAACTTACATTTTCAATAACAGTTTTACCACTTCTCATGTGTAACATATGGGCTCTTGCCTATGTACTTGCTGCATTTGTTTGCGTAATCAATACCACACTTCTTTCTTTGCAATTTCTGGATGTTCACTTCCCCAACCACATTCCAATTTTTTAATCCTCTCTTAAGTGAGTTACCACCTAGCACTTGGTACACTATCAGTTTTATTTATTTTTTGATGAACTTGTCGGTGTCATTCACACCTCTTAGTGTTCAATGTTTGTTTGTTCTTCTATATCTTATAAAGAATATCACTCTTCTTTCTATTTTTTCCAGTCTAATTATTAATCATGCTTTATCTCTCATTAAGATCTATTCGCAACAGGAATTAAGGTTGATAAGTCTAATACTTCTGTATCTGTAATCGATTTTGTATTACTTTACAATATTTTTGTTATTGAAATCAATGTGAGAAGGCGTGACTTCGTGAAATAGAAAAAAATCAACTTTGTAAACAAGTTGTTTTTAGTATTTTTGTTACATTAAAGCTTGGAGAATTCATGCTTATTTTAAGAATTATTTTTCTGCATCTTATGGTTGTTGTATCTATCACTTTCCAAAGAAAAAAAATCAGAGATTTCTGATTTTTCTATAATTTTCATGACTATCTTCAATGAATGAGATGAGAGCTCTTGAGAATGAGAAGTTATTCTTCAAATCCAACTTAAATTTTCTTTTTGGCTATTGGAATACCTACCTAAATGTGGAATAATTATATTGATTAAGATGTTGACAATGTTTGTTTGTTCTTTCTTCTACATCTTATGGTACTAATATGTATCTATCAATGAACTTACATTGTTAATAACAGTTTTACCTCTTCTCATCTGTAATGTATGGGGTCTTGCCTATGTATTTGCTGCATTTGTTTGCGTAATCAATACCACACTTCTTTCTATTTTCTCCAGTCTCATTATCAATCCTGCCTTAACTCTCGTTAAGCTCTATTCACATCAGGAATTAAGGTGATAAGCTGATAAGTCTAATACTTTTGTATTTTTAATACTATTTTGTTATACTTTACAGTATTTATTTTGTTACATTCAAGCTTGGAGCATTCATGTTTATTTTAAGAGTTATATGTCCTTATCTTATGGTTGTCGTATCTATCATCTTCCTAAGAAAAAAATCAGAGATTGCTGATTTTTCTATAATTTTCATGACTATCTTCAATGGCTCTTTTGAGAACTTCAAATCTTTGGCTATTGGAATACCTACCTAAATTTAGAGTAATGACATTGACTTCTTAATTTCCATTCAAGGTTCGCTCTTAATTCTGCTTCTTACCATCTTGTAGTCACTTCCATTGTTGAGATTACTTATATATGAGCTGTTATCACTTCATTGATTACGGCTAGCAAAATTTTTTTGACTTTGTTACTAGGAAATAGTAAAAATTAAAACATTTTTGAGGAAAATGGTAATTTATTGTACCATAATGATAATTATTGATTATAATAGAAGTAGCATGAGCTCCTATTAGCATAACTTTCTATGCAATCTTACCTCAAGGGCCTATATATTTTAGGGATAGATAGTGCTAAGTGACACTTGCAAGAATTGCAAAGTGGATATAGCAGAGAGAGGATATAGATGATATACCTTTTAGAGAACATGTTTTTCACTTGGTCAATAGAAGAGGAAGTAAATTGATGGGATAAGGTATCAGAAAGACTTTATATTCTTTAATTTTGAGTAGTTAAGTAGTTTTTTAAGTAAGAAAGGGTTACTACTGGTGCTGACCTGACTTGCTGGGAGAATATGCTTATGATTAGCTTGATAAGGAAACATATAATTTGGTCCTCTTTACTTTCATCCTTCCTAGGTAGAAGAATAGTTGATTGAGGATCGGGGCTGAGTTGGGATTACTCTTCCTAATTGCTAACCAAGGTATCAGATGATAGAAGAAAGGAAATAAATAGTAAGTAGCCCATGCCCTGATAGTATAAACTATAGAATCTAGAGTTAGCCATGCTGATGAATGAGAGGGAACTGTGAAGAAAAAAGTAGACACCATGAGTGGAACAGCAAGTAAATGAAAGAAATTTGTATTCATTTTTGATGTATTTATTCTTAAATAAAATTAATAATTGTTTTAAGAACTGAATTTTCTTTTGATCTTTCTTCTTTATCCCTATTTATGCCCCTCTCTCATCTCTTCCTATCCTCATCTCAACTAGTCTTTGTCCATGACTGCCAGCATCATTCCAGCCCACCTTAGAAATAACAGTACCACTCCAAAAAAAATACATTGAAGTGGCACTGTTACCTGTAGAATGGGTTGGAATGATGTTGGCAGCCATGGATAAAGACTACCCCCGGAAGATTCCTCCTCTAATACCTCTACTTCAGCAATGGTCTCTTCCTGGTCTTTCACCTACTCCATCTGCTCATCTCCTGCCACCACTTGATGTCCACCTCACTCCATTCCTGCAAATCAGAGAGTGTATTTGAAATCCTCGCACTACATTAACATCTTAAACTGGATGTACTTAATTTTAATTTCAAATATTTTAAAATTTAAGTATCAGTAAAAAAATACAATGAATTAACTGAATCAAACTAAAACTTTCAGTAGAGTTACTTTAGATCATAATAGATTGTGAATAAAACTAAAATATCAAGCTAAATGAGAGGTTATGATCAAATATGCCATTCAGTCAGAATTAACAACTATTTAAAGACATATGAACAACTTACCATGGACGATTCTAATAGATGTCTGAACAGGTTGTACAGATCTGCAATGCCTGCAGTTATATAGTGATTTTGCAGTCTTCTAATGCCTGTTGAATAAAATAAAAATTAAATTATTCTTCTACCTAAAGAAGCATATCAGTTTATGATATATTAATCTATAATTCACTATTTAACATTTCCATAAATGAGAAACTTTAAAATTCCCACAGATAAATAAGATAATTATCCAATGGTGAAAATTATAAAATCATAGCTAATAAAAAATGAACTTGCTAAAAAATAAAGTCAACTGGAAAAGGAAGTTTTAAAATCGACATCAAATAAGTAGCAGTAATGAACTGAGTCTGAAAATATATAGTATAGCTCTCAGGGAAAAATAATAAATTACATTTCATCAAAAGTAAGTTTATATGGCAGCAAATAATGGAAGAAAGGAAATAATAAGTAGAACATACGCTGATACTACAATCTAATGAAGAATTCAATAATTCTCAAACTTACAAAATATTGCCAGCCATTATCAATGAATTGATAACAGCTCATATGTAAATAATCTCAACAATGGAAGTGACTACAGGATGGTAAGAAGCAGTATTCCAATAGCCAAAGATTTGAAGAATGAGTTCTCAAAAGAGCCATTAAAGATAGTCATGAAAATTATAGAAAAATCAGAAATCTCTGATTTTTTTTCTTTGGAAAGTGATAGATACAACAACCATAAGATGCAGAAAAATAATTCTTAAAATAAGCATGAATTCTCCAAGCTTTAATGTAACAAAAATACTAAAAACAACTTGTTTACAAAGTTGATTTTTTTCTATTTCACGAAGTCACGCCTTCTCACATTGATTTCAATAACAAAAATATTGTAAAGTAATACAAAATCGATTACAGATACAGAAGTATTAGACTTATCAACCTTAATTCCTGTTGCGAATAGATCTTAATGAGAGATAAAGCATGATTAATAATTAGACTGGAAAAAATAGAAAGAAGAGTGATATTCTTTATAAGATATAGAAGAACAAACAAACATTGAACACTAAGAGGTGTGAATGACACCGACAAGTTCATCAAAAAATAAATAAAACTGATAGTGTACCAAGTGCTAGGTGGTAACTCACTTAAGAGAGGATTAAAAAATTGGAATGTGGTTGGGGAAGTGAACATCCAGAAATTGCAAAGAAAGAAGTGTGGTATTGATTACGCAAACAAATGCAGCAAGTACATAGGCAAGAGCCCATATGTTACACATGAGAAGTGGTAAAACTGTTATTGAAAATGTAAGTTCACTGATAGATACATATAAGTACTATAAAATGTAGAAGAAAGAACAAACATTGAATACCAAGAGGTATGAATGAGACCAAGTTCATCAAAAAATGAATAAAACTGATGATGAGTCAAGTGGTGGTGGTAACTCACCAAAGAGGGCTGAGAATTAAAAAATGGAATGTGGTTGAGGAAGTAAAACAGGAAGACCAAAAGATAGCAGGAACTGAAATCACATCTAGTACTAGGTAGTAACTCACAAGAGATAGCTCAGAATTGAGAAAAATGGAACGTGCTTGAGGAAGTAGAAGGAAAGCATAAGTAGCATTCCATATACATTTGCAAACCTCTATCTAGACAGTCTCAAAGCTTCTTCCCTTGAACCAAAAACCTTAAGGTTGAATATTATAATAGAAACAATAAAAACCACCTATCTTCCAATGATCAGCGTAACTCTTTTAATAATCATTGCCTTAAAGATGTATATATTTTAACTACTCTCAAGGTGTTCTCTAAGTACATAAAATTGCAAAGTGGAGAGAGTTCAGGAAGGATATGGGTGATGCACACTTTGGGGAAAACATACTTTACAATAGAAGTAGGAGTAACCTGGGGTTGGGTGCTTGTCAGGACTTTGCATTGCGGAGGTTAGAACAAAACGACTTGCTTTTAAATTAACCTGGAATACTACCGGTGGTGACCTGACTTGCAGGGACAAATATTTCTACATACTAGTTTGATAAGGAAAAATATAACATGATCTTGTCTGCTTTCATCCTTCCCAAGTAGAAGAATAGTTGATTGAGGATCGGGGCTGAGTTGGCTTACGCTTTTCTAATTGCTAACCAAGGCATCAAATAATAGAAGAGAGGAAATAATAATAAGTAGAACATGCCCTGATACTACAATCTAATGAAGAATTCAATAATTCTCAAACTTACAAAGTTCACAACTCCCATATGCTGCATCTGCCAACCTCTTCTGATGTCAGTTGGGTCACTTCACACCAAGTCCAAGATCCACTCCTGTACCAGTCCAAGTCTACGGCCTAGTTCCATCTGTGTACGAGATAAAACGAATGTCTTCTAAACATTATAATAATAGACATAAGCTATAAATTTAAACCTAATTAGTTGCCATAATGATGAGCCCTATATGTGGAAGGCAAATTTTTTCCCAGAGATTGAAATAAACTGAATGTGAATAAACAAGAATGATTACTCATTTAGCCCTAAGAAATTATGATACAATTCTGATAATAAATCCTGGATTGGTACTGCTTAAAGCAAAAAGATTCAGCCAATTGACTATTATTAAAGGTAGACATGCACCAAAAGCTATAAATATCATTAATAATGATGGATTAGACCAAAAAAATTAATGAAAAGGTACATTATTGAAATTACTTCTTTTAATGTACCTATAGATGTTCCCATTCACTGACATCAAATTGTTGTATTGTGGTTTCCTTTCCCCATGAATCACTTTAAGAAATCATCTTCAGTTCATAAGCTTAGAATTCAATAACATGTTGTAATCATAGGTTGATAAAATGAATGAATTAAATTCGATTCATAACATGGGATAAAATGGGATTCAATCAACTTTTAAGTAATGTACAGATTGAAGGAAAGCCAATTTACATTTCACACTTAATATTCCACCTGAACTACATCCTTAGATATAGTAAAAGAGATTAATTACGATTTTTTTCTAATTTAGATTATTATCAACCATATAGCATTCTAACCATTCAGAGATAATTCCCAATCACTTAATTACTCTGCATTACTTCGACAAGAAAAAATTCTTCGGTGGGCAAATTTACAATTAACGCCGAATATTTAAATCAATAAATTTAAAAATAATTTCATAGTTAACCGAGGAAGAGAGAAGGCAAAAATAAAGTCGGATACATTCAACAGAATACTCGATCGGCGAATATATTTACATTCTTCATCATTTACCTAATTAAAAGTATGCGAATAGACATAAAGATCTCACCTAAGTAATATCCATAGAAGTTCTAACCATTCCACATCCTAAAGCTATCAATCCCTCCTTTAACACGTTCTCACGAAGCTTTCGTGTTTATCCATAACGATTGGCAACGTCGTTGATTGACAGCGAGCGTAAGATATTTCCACTCTAAATCTTCATAAAAAATTCCATTTCATTGTAATAAAAAAAATTAATCTTCAGTTCTTACGGTAACTTTCATTACACCCAATACAATTGAATGTGGAAAATCGCACCGACGTGATTCAAGACCGTAAAAATATCCTAAATTGAATTTTCGTGACATAATTGTTGTTAAACTTCATTTAAATATTTCATGATAAACCATCGCCGATCTAAAATGATTAAATGACATTAGAAGACCAAGTTGCGGTAAGGTAGATATATTTCCATAGGATTTAATTACAAAAACTATAATCTAAAAAAATTAAACATTTCCTATTCATCCATAGAATATATACCCGAAGAAAGAATGAAACCTATTCAGATTAATGCTAAACCTCAAATTCCAGCTGAACCTAGGCACACGTACGAGTATGAATGCGAAAATCCATTGGTTAAACCTCGATCAAAATTCAAATACTTTTTTGCAAGCACTATTAAAATAAAAAACAACGTCGTTCCCACCAATAACATTCCATTATATTGAATCATTTTGAAAGACGATTAAAAGTATATTGTCCACTAATAATAGATTCGAGATTTTATGGCTTGAATACGATATGAAAATCGGATGTGTGTTTCCATCTTCTGTACTTATTTAGTCTCAATAGCAAATATATTAATCGTCAAGTACAGTAAGGAGAAGGGGAGAGGGTGTGGGACGAGACTAAAGCTTACTCTGCTCGACTTTCATCGTTCCAGTAGCTGGCCGAGTGGGTCGAGACACCTAGGTGCGACGCTACTGTTCGCGGGTTCGAAACCGATCGGGAGCTCCCGGCCGCCATCAACGGGGGATTTTTTCGAAAAAATAATGGTTATTTGCCAAAAATATATCGGTTTCGGGCCCGCACTTTAGCGTTGCGGGAGTCTCAGACCCGCACGACAGCTCTGGAACCCGTGTGGCGGCACGGCCCCAACGCCGAAAGGCGCCCTAATTCTTAATTCCCCATCTTTTTCAAAATTATTTTTTCCTGGTCAAGAAAATTTTAATTTTTTGTATAACTTGGGCCTACCCTTTCAAAAAAACTGCACTGCTGAGTCAAAGCCGAGAAAGGGAATCTAGTGAAAAACAAACTTAAATCCAACCTCTCCGACCTAGCAGTCTAGGAGGAAAGATTTAAGTTTGTTACGCATTGCGAAATCCAGTGCTCGGTTTTAACTCGGCAGTGCAACTTTCTGAAAGGTAAAAAGAAATAATTGGCGAGTTTCCCATTATTTATGATATATCGTATAGCTATTTAACCACCGAAAACTGTTCTATAGCATTTTAATTTGCGAATACCGGAACTAATAGTTAGAGAAAATTGCCTTAGCATTAAACGATTACACTGTATATCGAGCGGCGCCTTATCTCTTTTTCCTCCTGCGCTCAATTGCTTCGTCCATGCGAATCAAACCATCCGACAAAAATTGTACGGAAAAATTTTAACTGTCGATATGTACTACTATTTTTCTATTCCACAGTCGAATTTCAAAAATTAAAATTATAGGTTTGATTTAACGAAAAAATCAACTAATAACGGATTATACGAAATGTTTTATTTCTAACTCGTATTGCGTGATTATAAAACCTAAAGTTATTGCCAAAAAAATATTCAAATACCCTACAAGCATAATTAAGACATAAACAAGTTGTTAACAGTTAGTAAAAGAGTTAAAATTAAAACACAGCAGAACTTGCAGTGATTGGATGAAGTTTAATGACTATGACTTCATAGAAGAAACTGACTATAATAATGCTTTCAATAAAAGTATAAGATAATTGACTACATCCTGTGCTCAAACACTTATACAACCGATTCATTTAATTTCCTAATTACTTAACTTATTTATCTCTCACTTTGTAATTTTTCAACCGTATCTATTATTAGAAGGAAAGTCTTAAAGAAAATTATTACAAACCTGTCAGTGACCAAATCCAAAATACAGATGGAAATGCAGCCATGGTTCTTCAAATATGGAAGGAGCTCTTGGTCATAGGTGACTCGGTACAATTGAAACGGTTTTTATCCAGGGTTATGGACATTATGCAGCTCTATCTTGCAGTTTACACCATGTTTATTTTTCCACTGAGAAAAGAGTAGAGAATAATCTGTCTCAACATAATACTCGAACAGGCAATCCAGTTACATCAAAATAAAATAACAGAAAAGAGTATAACGATATTCAAAACTGTAGTCACACTAGTGAAAAGAACCAACCATGACAACTATTTAAAATTATATTACAAAAGTTTTTCTTTAATTAATTTATCAATTCAATAGAACTGGAATGCATATTAGTTCATTGGAGTAATTCATCAAAACTTAGAATGCTATACAGAAATTCTCAAGAGAATTTGTACAGTTCATGTTTTCTGAGCAAGAATGTAAATAACATGATTCTCACTTAGTTGAACACAAGAAAATACTCCACTGAAATATGGTAATTTTCACTCTAACTTAATATTTTTAAACTTATTTGATGAATATAACTATTCAGTGCTTTTTATAGATAATAATGAAATGTTTAAACTTGAAATGAATGATTGAGAGAATAATATGAACATGATGGGAGAGATTAAAAAGAAACATTGATCACTAGTCCATTTACAATATGGTTTAGTATCCAACAGTCGTTTAATTGAAAATAATACAAATTCAAATAAAATTGAGGACAAAAGAAAGTTTCTTTAATTAAATTAATACCCGTCTAAGTCATGTACCAAATTGCCACATTAGAAATGCTAAGTGTTTATTCCATTCATGGAATACTACTTTCATCATTCATAGCGCTCACTTTTCAATGATTACCTATATATCAATAATTAAATTAATAAGTTTAATCTTACCAGCGTTTCACTCAGAATGTCCACATTACGTTGAAGAAATTGGAGCAGCATTCCTGCTTAATAGAACATGCCAAAGAACCGAGTTCACCTGAATTAGAAAAAGGGAATATGTAATCATTCTCGTGAAGTTATAAACAATTCATACGATTCAATAAAATATTTATTCAATAAACATATGAATAAAACTTGTATTCAAAAGAATGATAGGATAACCATGGCTCAGGTTTAAAAAATTTTGTATAAAAGATGGAAAAATACGCATGTAATCAATGATGAGAGAACATAAGGAAAGGTTATGATTCACTCCAAAAAATTGTTATCATTGGATGTTATTGTATAGTTCATATAAATAGAAATAAAATTCATTACATTCTAGAAATTTTCATTTTTAAGGAAGTACTGAACATACGTATTTTATTTTCAATAACTCACCTAACTTCAACTTCATCCAAAGAAGCTGCAACCATTCTAGGTTTAAATGTTACATATCCCTTATTAATCAACTTCTTTTTAAGCTTCGTGTTTATCCATAACGTTTAGGTCATTGATGGACAATGAACCACCCTTTCACTTAAAAAATGTATCATTCATAGCATTCTTCAATACTCTGTTTAATTTGTAAATCGTTAAAAAAGTAATTATTCAGTTATTGCAGCTCCTTTGATGCTTTGAATACAGCATGCGAATGGCCCACACAAATGAACGCGGAATTCCGCTCCGGCTTTTGGCGTCAATTATAAACTAACATTCAAGGCCAATAGTTATTCGAAAAGTCTATTTTGTGATAATATTGATATTAAACACTCTTTGTATTTATCGTGCTACCATATTAATTTTGAAAATATTAACCTAACGTAATAATCGGTATACTAAAAAATATTGAGAACACGATATATAAAATTAAATACAAAAAACTAAACAGATCATCTTCAAAAAAATTACATTCTTTCCATACTTAGACACGAGTGTTATAAATGATAAAATAGTCATTAAAATATTTCATGGATGATTGATCATATAAGAGTGTTGCATATACAAACAGAGAGTACTTATGATTATCTTTTAGTTTAGTTTATGTTTTAGCAGTTTATGTTATCTAGGAATCAATAGATATAATCAACTAATAGGAACTAATCAAATATTGGATGGTTAAATCATGATATAAAAACTAGTTTTCTCTTCATTGCTTAATGGGAAAATCCAAATTTTTTGCATCGCATAACTTCAATCATTCTAGCAATTCACTTACTGCAGATACTATATTTTAAAATATTACTATACAATTTTTCCTTCATACAAAGTAAGATATCATTGTAGCAAATAAATGTTAAAATTATAAATTTAAATATGAAAATGTATTCCTAACTTTGTTGAATTATTTAAATAATTATTTCTGCACATACATGCTCCTAAAAATTTTATAAAAAAGCAATATATTTCCTGTTCTTTTTTTATATTGTACTCATTTTGAGTCTGAATGAATTGGATGAATTACCAATTATAATATTTACCAACTAGAATACCATAAGATATTTCCTCAAAAATCAACTAAATAAAAATGGAAATTCCAGTGAAATCACAGTTTATAATCTAAATGAATGTATATACAAAAATATTCATCTTCAAAAGATATTGCAGCAGAGTAACTTCAATGTAATAAAAATCAGTATTTAATCAAAATTGAACCCCTATCATTATTCAAAATAACCAGTTATATTTAGTTGCGCTTACATTTGTAAATTCAGTAATTCATATCCTAACCCTTTGGTTCCACAAAGATTTAATAACATAAAAGTATTTTACTAGGATAAAATGACAATAATCTTCCACTAGCTACACCATTAACAAGTTATTGGAGTATTTATGCATATGAGAATTCAAAATAAAAGAAGAATTAAGGTGATAATAACTTTATTGCAGCACATTTTCATACATCAGTTTTTAATGATCCAGTAAAGGTTTTTTTGCAACTAAACAAAAAAATTATTCTCAAGTATTTAAGACCCGTTTAACTTTCATTAAACATAAGTTACTTAATTTAAAAATGTCTGAATCAATATCCATCTGCATTTAGAAATACAGCATAGGAGGCATAACAGTTGTCCCTCACTTCATCATATCTAACATGACTTCAGAAAAGACTACTTAGCATTCATAAATAAGTACACTAGAATTCTTACCTTTTTCTAGAATATCTTAATGATAAAATTTCTCTGTGATTCTCATTAATGCTCACTCATAGCTTACAAGCAGATTGATAAGCAGTATTGTCATATGAGCTTTCTTTTTCCCTTTTGTCGCTTCAATATAACACCAAGATCTGAGCTTACAGTTAGATGGAAATCTTCTATCTCACTTACTTAGCATCCCTTAAAACAGCTATAGAAAATTTTATCATTAATTTCAGACTACTAACTGCCCCACCATACAACTTTGTTAGGAATGTATCTTAAAATTTTTACTACGACTACCACTAACTACTAATACTAGATGAACTATCCCAAATAAATTATGGACTTTCCAACTGTGAATGGTAATTCTTAGAATTACTATCCTTACAACTTCTTTACAACTAATTGCTATTGTTTTCTGAATAAAAAATGGATTGACGATTTGTTTGGGAACTCTCATAATATCCTTATTTTCTAAATTTTCGTATTTTTAAAACCAATTTTCTCTCAAACATGTCTCATTATAGCTATGCAGTCTTAATAACATTGGTATATTTTATTAAATTGAGCAGTGTAGAAAATGAAAAATTTTCATCTCCTCTGTTATTCCTTAATTTTTACAGACAGAAGAACGTCCATCAAATTTCTTAAAATGTTATTGAGCAATACCATAACCAACCATTATACCAACATTTTCTTCAGTTCTGAAACGATTTCTGTTTCTTAGAGCAGTAAAGAAAAACACGCATGAGAAATTATATTCCAGCAAATTTTTTTAATAATATAAGATAATCTATCTATTGGTTTCCTTTCAAGGGAAAATAAAAAAAAAATTATACTAAAGTATGAAACAATCATACCATTTACCTGTATGAAAAGCGTGATAACCACTAATTCAATGCTATGTCGTTTTTGTTTCATATGCATAAATCCACAACTACTCCTTTTGAAGCATCCAATCAACTCACAATCAGCGCATTGTATTATTTATGACGAGGCGGTGAACTTCAAAACTAATAAAAAATGTTTAGCTACTCGGTCAAATAACTGTGAGCTTTTATGTGACTACTTACAGCTCAATATATTTTCCTTAACTCTGAATTGTCTTAAGTCACACTCAAGGTGCACATATTATTTACAACAGTTACCAGGAATAGATCCCAGGCTGATATTCAGATAATTTCTCTGGGCAGTAGCGTTTATAATAGAATTGAATCGTATCTTCAATTATTGAAGTAGAAATATAAAACTTCAAGTCATGTCATGAAATTGGCGCGCGTGGCGTGGTCTTGACGTGCTCAGTTCGTAAGCTCACGTACAATTGTAGATACAGGGTCAAAAATTGAGAACTTTGAAGTGAAATTTTCACGGATAACAGCCCTTCTCGTTCTTAAGTCGACCCTGACTCATATATCAAATATCGTTGTTTCATGTGATATTTCTTTTAGTTGTTTATTGAAAGAAGTATGAAAAATATACTGCTTTATTTCCTGCCTCATAGATTTTTATGATTGAAATATTTACTCTTTTGAAGGTTTTGCTTTTGCAGACCATAAATTTGCAATAAAATTTTCATCGTTTACCTATTTCTAAACGTATTAATTGAACTGTGCCTCTTAATTATAACATGAGCAAGCTGAGGTTGGAAAGTCCATTTTCATCCATTCACAGAATAGTTATCCAAGGGTTTTTAAGATAAAGAAGCATATCTTGTTTTAAAAATTAGAGTTTGCTGTAATAGGGGCTATGATCTAAAATTCTGCTCTTTATATTGCCCCCACTTTACCTCAGGATTTGATATTTATTTTATTTGAACGAATATCTAATAGTAGACCAGTTAGTGTTTATCTCATTGATCAGCTTTTAATGAGTAAAAATATTCTCTTGAATTCAAGTAGATTCACTATTTAATATATATTTGTATCAAGAGATATTTTGCAAGAATATCAGCTTAAGCTATAGATACTCTGAATTGTAAGTAGACTAAAATAAAATTATCTCATTTTCATGTAAAAGGGACATATTTACTCAAAATTTCTGTATTCATTACACACACATATTACAGGACTTGATCATTATAAATAACTGGGATTTAGAGTAGTCTGTTGCTTACATTTTTAGTGTCTTTTAAGTTTATGATGTAGGAATGTTTGACTTACTATGTACTTAGGCCACGATAATTCAAGGTTATTGAGCAACACTCAGGATCACCTCATATACATTCAAAATACCATTTGGAATGCTAATTGGCCTAAGGGTTGCACATTAAGCCACAATGGTGATACATATCCATAAAGCTCAATACATCTGAATAGCAACAAACTACACTCCATTCCAATGTAATACTCTATATAATAAACAAGCTTAATATCTCCAGTGAAAGTTTGGAGAGTGGTGGGTTAACAAACATAACTACTATATTTTCTAAGTTCCCACATCATGCCATTGCAAGAGACAATAATGTTTTACTCCACCACTTGCTTTTTACTTTGGTTTTCATGGTTCTAAAAGCTTCATTCATTCAATTACATGTTAGGTGTCATCATTTTTCAAGAGCAATAAAACTTATGAAGTTGCAGAACAAAGACATAGATTCTTCTTATGGATACTCGAAAGTTACAAGGGATATTACAATGTCCCCTAAAGAATTAAATAAATAGCTCCTTTGAAAACAGGAGAAGAGTTAACTTTCAGTACCTATAACAACAAATGATTCAACAGTAAGACAAAGATCTTGAATCATACTATAATCAGCCAGAAATATTCTAGCTCTCAAATTAAACATGCTAATATACCATTGATAATTTAAGCTGTGAATTTACCACTAAGAACAACTAAATGTTAGGAAAAGTATCTAGGATAGAAAGATTTTTTGTAGGATATTGAAGACATAAAATCATTAGAAACCTAATGCGTAAGATATCTGAGCATGGCTACTAAAGAAAATGAACAAGAAAATTTCTTTTTGTATCAGCTTTGTAGGTATTGAGAAAGACAATCTAGAAGACAATAACATCATTTTCTCCTTCAAATATTAACACTGTGAAGACCCTAATAGCTATAGTTACATATTTGTACACACAGTATTTATAATCTTTCTTTTCGTGATGCATCCACAATGAATATACTTATGGCACAACATACTACACATATCCATTTGTATCATTTACAACCAGCTTTTTAACTTCATGATGTAGATACATTACATAAATTCTCTATTTTTCTGTAAAAATATGAAGTTTAACACAGATATACACAAATTGTCCTCATGTTCCTGCTTCTAATTCAGCTGTGAACATTTTACAGTAATTCTATTATATTATTTTCTACAATTTATCCAATTTCCTTTGGTTATCTAATACCTCTCATCACCAATAATGTCAGCAAGTTTTTTTTATTTAAAAACTGGAGCAATGGGAATCATTTTGCTTGATGTTTGACTGAATTAAATGAGATCAAACACAATGTGCAACGGCTGTGGAATTAAATCTTTTTAGAAACACTATAGGAGGAAATTCATGCATCTCTTTAGCAACAATGTAAAACAGGAACATTCCAAAAGGAATTCAAAAAAGGCACTTACATTAATGTACATTCTTTTAAAAGACTAAATAATGCTAAAAATTTCTTTATTGCAAATGCCATTGGATAATGAATGACATTTTAATGTCAATAATTAATGCATAAATTGATACAGTTATATAATTGGAGAGCTCATCATTCTAGGATAACTCACCCAATACTGTGACTAGCTAGGTATATCAATCACATGGTGATTAGTTGCCTTAAATACAAAGTGCACAGTGGTGGTTTGTGAAAAATTCTTGTTCTTTTCTCAATTTGGCATGTTTACTCAATTGAAATTCAATTCAATTGTGCAATCTTTATCACTCCTAACCACTCTCAATGCCAAGGAAAGAGATTTTTGCAGACTAGGCAACGTTTTAACCACAATGAAAGAGTAAAAAAATACTTCCACTATTAGCCACCTCAAAACCAGTTTGCCACTAGTTTAATGAAGTTGCATTATCCAACTTCAAGTTTTGTTCTTCTCAAACACTCCTAGAAACATTAAATTATTTAAAAGGCACAAAACTGTAAACTATGCTCCAAAATAGCACCGATTCTTATACACAACTCTGAAATATGATTACAAAATGATGGCTACTATACCCTCAACAGAGTACTGGTAAAATATCTTCTAGTGGAAATTAATCATCTGAGAATTATTAACGCTGTTCATGGAGTTGCTAATAGAAATCCTTTCCTACTAAACCAACACCAATAACTTAGAATATATTTGAGATATTTTTCTTCGTTCCACTCCAACCACATTACATAAATGGCACTCTGCATAACACTATATACAATTCTCTAATCAATGACTTTACATTCTTTATTTTATTCAACAGGGATTTGAAAACGATTCAAGGTTAGAAAAAATTGAGGGGTGCAGGAGAAATAATCTCTTCCTCAGTCAGTCCATAAGGCACAACCAATTTACTAGGCGTTGGAAAAATTGATTTCTTGTGCATGAGAGACTAAGGACTGGACTAAAGGTACTATTCTTAAATCTACTGGTCAATCCAATATACAAGGTATCTAAAATATTGTCAACTAAATTACTTATGACTCATTTCCCACTAATTCACAGAACATGATTATCACTCTATTGTTTCCGTACTTTAATAATTCAATATGATCTATCAATGTGAAAAAATAGGCTATAAACATAAAGTTAATGATATGCAGTCCATTTTGTAAGGAATCACTCCCTAATATCTTCTTTAAAATTCTTTTATCGCTTCAATAAGCTGGTTTATAAATGATTTTTTTGTGAATGTACTCTTCCAAGTACACTTACTATCAAAAATCATAATGATTTCACTTATTTCAAAAGAGCTGGGACTATATTCACCACTGTACAATTAGAGTAGCACTACATTTTTTGAGAAATTAATTAATGTTCATGAATCAAGATTTTAGAAATTCCATTTGATTCTTCTCATTAATTTCTCAGTCACTGGGTAATTTCTCTATAGAGTTTTAATTACAGTGCATTAAAATATGACTCACAGAATATCTCACACTTAAATATCTTTAACTTGTGATCTAATCACCAATAATCACAGACTAATCCACAACTGTAGGTTCTTAAACCACTGGAGCAATTACTTCTTTTAAGAATATTTACACTTTATTCAAGATGTCGATACTTGTGTGCAGACATCTGAGATAAACCTAAAACTGCATAATGGCAGCTAAGACAGTGGTAATGAGTTTGTTTTTGGCTGTGAGCACAGCCTTCCACTTGACACGTTTGAGAAGGAGTAAACTTTTCAAAGCCAGCTGCCATTATAGAATCAAGTTTCTGGTGCTGCCTTCTATGAGCAACCACTTTGTTAGTATCTGTACACACAAACTCGCACTTCAAGCAGTGGAAATGAGAAGCCTTATTCTGCATTGAACCTGAGAAAGAATAAGAAATAAAATATTTTAAAACAGGAAAACATAAATATTTTGTTTTTACTTAACTGTTCAATTTATAATCATTATTATTAAATGCTTAGACTGTTATGGGTTTTATATAGTGTAGTCAGTGGTTTACAAGCTTTTGCTAAAAAATCTCCAAAAAGTTGATTAATAATTCGATAGAAGTGTATCATAACTTACATGTAAACTTTAATGTTTTTTATTTTGATGAGGAGAACAGTAGGATGTACATTTCGAGCTTAAAAATTGACTATACAATTCATTCTAAAGATTCTTTAAAAAAATATTCAGCTAATTTAATCTTGCCATATTCAAGTATTACAGAAACCATTTCTTTTATTTTTACGAGTTCAGTTAAAAGCCCTTTATTTCAAATTTATGATAAAAATTCTGATTAACCAATGAATATACATACCTAAAGTGGAAGTATATGCACAGTCTGGTCGACCACATGGAACGTTGGCACGGAACTGTTGGAAGTCACCACCCATTAGTGTGTCGAGCCTTTCATGGCGTGCTGTGTGCTGAACAAATCTTGTCTTGTCACAGAAACTGTAGCCACAATCAGGTCTCATGCAATGGAAATGAGTCTGATGTTCCCGATAGCCACAATGAGGATACTTGCAGTCCTCGTTGAATCTGAAAATAGTCAAAATTGTATTTGAGGAATAATACAATGAAATAATGTTAAGATTAACAACAACAAAACTACCCAAAGAGATTGTTAAAATATTATCAATTGGAATTTTTCATGATAGGATGACATTTAAAATGTTTGATAAACAAAATAAAAATCCAACCGTAATTTCATGAATGAGAAAATATTTATACTTGCATTATTTTTACAAGATCAGATCAAGTAAATATTTTTTTCAGTTAATCAATGTTGTTCAATAAATTTATGAACTAAATTCAGGGAATAACTTTAAGAATTGCTTGTTATTTAAAAAAAAATTGCTCATATACTTAAAATATAAGTCAATTAAAAACTTATTAGTAATTATTACACAAAAAATAGTATAAAACAGTAGAACTATTCTCAGAATCTATAATATTCGTAAAAATATATCTATAATGGCATTAATACATATAATATCATTTAAATTGACAAAGTTTCCTCTAAAGGTTATTACCTGAATCGAATGTATCCCTCAGGAACTGGTTCATCCTTGAGTATTCTCATACTTGTCTGGATACGAGCCTTTTTGGCCTCTGTACTGAGCACCTCACCATGCAAAGCAAAGGAGAGGGGTGACGGTGGGTTGTGAGATTGAGGGTTTGGTGGGGGTGGTAGAAATTGATGGTGAGGCGATGATAGGTGCAGATGGTGCAAAGGTGCATGGAGTGGTGAAGTGGGAGAGGATCTCTTTCCTAAGAGAGAGGGGCGGTGCATTGAGTTGAAAGGATGCTGTTGTTGCAGAACTGACGAGTCAGCTGGCTCTCCCATAACACCACCACCTGGAGTAGAACCTTGAGGAGTTCGCAGAGAAGGCAATGCAGGAGCAAACATGAGTCCTTAAAAAAAGTGAAATTATGTTATAGTAAGACATTTCCTTAGAGCATGAAACAACTTAGAAAGAGCATACTACGAAATATAGTTGATTAGTATGATTAATATAAATACTTAAAGTATGGTATATGGCTTTTCAGGATTTCAGAAATATAAATACAAGTTGTGCCAAAAAAATTTTTCAAATGTACAGTTGTTATTACATAAATAATTTCCCTCACATGAGTTTAAATTTAAATAATAAAAAATTGTTGCCTTTAAAATTTATTCTAATTTAAATTAGAGTTAAAATTGAACACTAAAAGAGTGATGGAAAATATTCAAATTTTATGAAGGATAGAATATTTAAGATGAATGAACATGGAAAAATGTCATATTTTCCAATGTGTTATAACTATCAAATATTTGTATCATAGATGAAGATGAATAATGGAAAAAAGTGTTTGGGATGACAGACATTTGATTGAGTAAAATTTTAGGAACAAATTAAACTAACCTGTGGGGGATGAATAGATGGCAGGCATTCCAGGACCAACAAATGGCATTCCACGAGATGTCACCAATGCAAATGGATTAGCAAGTGCAAAGTGATGTGGATAGGTTGGATCTCCTCCGACCACAGGTCCTGTTCGTGCCCACATTGCTGGTCCGTGTTCCTCTGGATTGGTTTGAGGGGAGGTTCTCTGGGAACTCTCCGAGGTTTCTACTCTGGGTACGCCTTCAGTTATTCCACTGCTCTCTTCCCCATCAACTTCTCCTCCATTTTCTTGTTCTGTTTTTACGACAACTGTTCCAACAGATACATCTTTTGTGCGAGGACTAGCAGATGCCTCCAAGGGGACACTTGAGCTGTCTGGGCTGAGAGCTCCACCAGCATGTTTCTGGATATGAGGCCGTAGTCTTTCCAGCTCAGAAAATGCCTGAAATAAATGAAACATCATAGTGAAATACTTGTCCTACATGTAATTACTTCCAAATTCATGGAATAAAAAACCATCAAAATTAAAAAAATGTGTCTTCTTTTAATATTTTAAAAATCCCCACTCACATTTCATTCACATGTGAGTGTTTGCTATTGATTTCTAACCATCCAAGCATGAATTATGTTATGAATTTAATCAGGAATTATATTAGGAATTAATTTATGAATTTTTTGCTTACCTGATTGCATGCCATGCAGTGGTAATGTTCCTTGCGCTTCAGCTTGCAAAATGGTCGACTGCACGAATGCTCTGGACCATATTTTACATGCTTTTCAACATCCATCCAGTACTCTGGGCGTGTTGTGGTTGGTTGTTGCTGCAGAGGAAGATTCTGGTTTGCTGGGGCTTCAGCTGGAATTTTTTGCAGCAGGTTAGCCAATGAATTAGACTGTGATGCTTCTGGTGATCCTTCCCTGCCATCTAATGTTATTCAAATAAATTCTCATTAAATATTTGGTATATACTTCATAAACCCTCAGATTTTGCAATTTTCAACAAGAAAGTATGGTTACCCTTTCAAGCTTTTGAATAAATTTTTGTTTTTAATTGATTTGAAAATATTCCATGAAACTATCTACTTGCACTGAATTGAAACATTCAATGGTTAAGTTTTGGTATTATATTATGAACAATGTATAAATTAAAAGCAAAGCAATAAATATTTGATTTTATAAAGTCTTGCTTTAATCTTTTGTCTTACACTCATATTTTTTTATTATGTCAAATGCACTTGTGAATAGAGAATCAAAATCAGCATAAAGCTAATACTTAAATGTTATCTTACTTTTCTGGGAAATATAATGCAGGTATATTATCTCTTGTATTATTTTATTTTACATATTTGAAATAATATATTACTTTTTTGAACATTAATTATATAAGTAAAAGCTGAGTGCTTAGTATTTTACAAAACAACTATTTTCAGAGAAATAAAAATTAAATAAAATATTTCAGAGGTGGCAAACGAACAAATCAAAAGTAGAGATAAAATGCAAAGAAAGGCTATTCTATTCTACTCTAAGGCATGCAGTTTAAGGCAAAAATACTAAAATTGCTAAATCTGTTAAGTTCTAGATTCTCAGCTAAATGCAGAAAAAATGAGCAAGTTTTAATTGATAATAGGACAAGAAATATCAACTATTTATATTTTTCAACAATATCTCCCATAAATTTTAATCTATAAAAAAAGTCATTCTGCTTGAATTTATATAAAATAGAAAAAGGTCTTCTATTCTATACCAAAAACTAATGCAATGAAAAGATTAACTCATATGATACCTTTCTTGGTTGGAATAGAACTATTTAAAAAATTTAAGTCATGAGACAATTTGAATTGCTCATAGCATATATATATTTTTTTAGTCAAAACTTTGGTACAAGTGATAGTTTTGAGAATAATATCTTCAACTCACGAAAATGTTAGTGAATTCTCAAATTGAAATTTTGGGGTGCTAGACACCCACCTGTCATAACGGTGCTGTCCCGACCAACACCCGCCACCGGGGAATGCCAAGCAGCGACCGCCAATCGCAGGGGTTGGGCAGTGGGGGTAATAGTGGAGGGGGGTGCAGGAGGTGGTGAGGAGGATGCAGAAGAAGAGGCAGCAGATGAAGAGGAGCGGGTGGGGGACGAGGTTGCACCTTGGTTGGCAGTTGGTGAGGGAATTGGCCTAGGGGAAGTTTGGATTTCGTGCTTTGCAGCCTTTCCATGAGGACGACCGGAGGAGAATGCAGATAGGGGGTAGAAGGTCCCAGCGGCCTTCACAACTGTGGTAGCAACAAGATGCAAGGCACAGATGTTCAAAGGGTTTGAAGGTAAGGGAATAACACAACAATGACAAAAGGGCTAAAAAGTTCACTTTCCAAATTTGTAAAAATCATTTCTTTGTTACTCTTATAAAATGTATACTTACATTTTTTCAACTCAATATTCTTTCTACAGAAAATTTTTGACTATATCTATTTTAATAGCATGAGTAACAACACTAGATAGCTTCTAACAAATTTCTATGAGAATATACAGAGAAAGAATTCACTACTTAAGGTGAAGAAGGTTGAATTTTTCTATTACTGTCAAACTATCATACAAAAGAAATGGATGAAGTGGTTGAAGAAAGATTTTCTATATTAATCACTTAAGGTGAAAAATGCTGAATCATAAACCAAATCACCATCTCCTCAATCCATATCATGCTAAATGTAATTATACTAATTTTTTTAATTTTTGCAAGTGAAATGAAATGTGCATCAAAGATTTAAATATTGCATAACAATTATTTCAAGAGAAGCATAGGTTAATTTTTTATTTACAAATCATCATTTACCAGCAATATAAATTTATAGTAATGATTCTATAGATTTTTATCAATAACTATCATCTAAAAATATATTTTAGAAAGAAGAAACTTGTATTAATAAGAATTTTCATCAATCAAATAAATTTGGCAGCTATGTCTACTTTTATTTTATGACAACATTAGCATGGCAGTCTGTAACTAAGGATTGAAGTTTTGGATAGCTACTGTTTTACATTACTAATTTCACTAATGTTACAAATTAACTATCAACAAGGCATTCTTTCAGGCAGCATGCTAAATAAGGTGTGAATCATACAAGAAGCCCAACACCAAAGATAGGATAATCAGGACAGCCTTTTTTCTTAATGAGATGATTGTTCGTTTGTTGCCTCAGTCATTTAATTATTGGCTTTTTTACTGATTTTATTCAAGTAATAGAATAAGTAATAGCCCCCCATTAAAATATTCTTGCATTCTACTTGAAAATCCTTACTCTTTGGTAACTTTATAAATCACAGTCCTATCATTGCCTAGTTGAACTCATACATTGCAAATAAATCATAGATATCAATTCTAATCTTTTAATTCAATTAATTATTGTAAATTAACAATTTTCTTTTGATTTCAAATAATATTTTTAGATTACACAAGAGAAAATACTAAAGTGATACTATTTATAAAGAAAATTGCACTAGATGTAATAAACTTATCGATTCCAAAACAATAATGATTGAATTTGTAGCTGATGCAACGACATTAAAACTTTATACAAATTAAGCATAACAGAAACAGTGAGGGAGGTAGATTGCTTCCTGATATAGATGCCATTAAAAGAAATTATCACTCACCTGTAGTTCCAGTTGATGGAGAAAGCTGCCCTGGGCGGACAACTTGGTTTGGTGGACACGGAAGACGAATCACTGGGCTCTGATTCTGAGGCATCATTCCTTTGGTCAGAGGGTTTGCATCCTCTGAACCAGGTGCAGGAGAAGTCCGTTTCTCAGTGGAACCTCCATTAGGTGTGCACTCACCACTGGGTCCTTCCCACCTCTCCTCTTCACCTTCAGGTCCTTCTGATCCACCAACAACTGGGCCTCCACCTTCTTCTTCATCTCTATGCTTCTGTTCATGAACTGCCATCGTAGAATATCTTACAAAAGAGTAGCCACAGTTGGGGCGAGTGCAGTGGAAATGTCTATTCACCTTATTGCTACAAAAAATAAAAATGATTGATGAGCCACTTTCAATTACCTTCCTTCAGTTTCAATTGAAGTCACTTAAATTGATAGTAACTTTCAGTCTCCAGAATTTTAAAACCATGTTAATTCACCTTATACAGTGATTTATATAAATATCTCCAAAGTTCATTCAAATATTAATAGTCATTATGATATTCCTATCAAGAACTAGATTGATCTCACTTTAAAAATTTTAAGTAGATATGCCCTACCTGTGACATGAGGGAAGGCGACAGTCGATGGTTCTGTCAAAGAAAACAAAGCCTTCCATGATATCAATATTGTCATGGAAGTCCTTTGAGTGCATGATGAGAATATCTTCCCTGTCTGTAACATAGAAACAGCGTGGCTGAGTGCAGTGAAAATGTCGCCTTGAGCAGAAAGGACATAGAGGACCTTCTGGGCATGGACAGCCCTCATCATACACATAGAAGCCCTCTTGGACCTGAGCCTGAAACAGATAAATCCATTATAATTTCACCCATTTTAACTCAAAACTCATTTTCTAAATGTATATTTCAAATTTGTAAGTAATTGCTAAATATTCCTGGCTATTTAACTATAGCAAGTGGTTCTTTCTAGTAATGATTTTCAATGGCTTTAAATTTTAAAGTAAACTTACCACTGGCTTGTCTGCAGTTATGTTACTTGAGCCAGAAGGAGGTGCAGACAGAGGTGGTTGAGGACGTGGTGGTGATGACGCTGGTGGGGATGGGTTTGGAGTTCCTGTCATTGGTCCCACTCTCATTCCTTGAGTCATTGGGGTCATTCCAAAAGGAGGGCTTTGTGTCACATTGGCACTTATTGATGCAGGCTTTGGGAGTTTGAAGCTAGCAAATATGGCCTGAGGTACATCCATAGTACCAGGAGTAGAGGGCATCGGAAACTGTAAAGAAACATCATGCAAAATGTTACCCAAAGAGCCCAAAAATCCATCATAACTTAAACTATTAAGACCTCAATGCCCTTAATGAACAGCATGCAAACATGTATACTTCCTTCATTCCAGAACTCATGCAACACTTAAAATTCATGACCATTTGGTAAATGGCAAGCTAAACTTGTAATTTTTGGCTATACACAACATATTCTGTATTTTTTAAGATTATTAAGAAAATGCTATGACATCCTCCATTACAGGAATTTCTTTTTCACAGATTTATAAATATCTTCTTTGAAAACTTATCGAGTGATTTGTATGTAGGGAAATGTCTCTAGAATTCTCAAACATATTTAGATTTTGTATAAAAATGATTAAGATAAATTTGCTCAATATTTAGCAATCATCTCCTCATTTATGAGACCAGTTTATTTGTTTAACACAATGAATCATACGATATATGAAGTACCCATCACATCTTGCACAGGAGAATCATGCAACTTATTATTATTCAGGAAACAACATAATTGAAGTTACCATAACCATTGAAACTATTAACAACTCCTACAATTTTCTTAAGTTGACACAAAAGTTCAAGTTTACACAAAGAAAGTTTCTGCACATGCAAATAAAAACTTTATTTCTATTTGATTAAAATAGAATGAATTGGTCCTATTCTTAATATTTGAGAGTTAATTATTATCCTATTTCATTCCAAAAATAATCTCTAAAAATTTCTGTAATCATAAATGTTAAAAGTAAGTGTTTGAAAAAGCTTAGTTTAAGAATTACCAAAAAAATCTATATAAAATGTTGAAACATCTTCCATTATTATTATCATTTCAAAAAAATTTCAATTGTAATTGGATAATTACATCTTTTAGCTCATTGGTAAAGGTTGAATTCTCATTTTGTTCTCAAGATCATACAATCACTTTGATTAAGACTAAAATACTTCTTTTCATCATTCTTGATATAGTAAACATGCTATAGATAGGATATTCTCAGATGAATCAGTGAATGATCTTAATTCAAAATTATTTGAAATGAGCATATTTTATTCTAATTTATAACGTACATTATTGAAAATTAATAATGATTGCATGAGGGGGAATATCAAATTGTTTATTGACTACCTTATTTAGGAGCATTGAAGAAGTAACTCATGCAATACAAAATTTTAGATTTGCATGGAATAATAAATGTAGCCTCAAGATATAAAAAAAGTTTAAAAATAACTGTAACCATGCAAAGAAATAGGGAAGAATTCTTTTCCAACTGAAGTTCATACAATTATATTATGCATAATTTTCCTTCACCAAATTAATATTTTTAAATAGTAAACTTACATAATCATTCCAAACCTGAAATACAATGGGAAAAAGTACTACAGTATTTGTATAAACCATCAAATAATAATTGATACAATAGTTAATATTCTTATAGATGAATAAGGATTAATTAAATAATTATTTCCATTACCTTTTGGAAATACTAAATTGGATATATACATTAGGGTGGGCTCTATTACATAATTCTACTTCACAATTTGAACCTTAGTCATTCTATTGATTTACTTAATTATTATTATACTATTTATTATTTATGCTTATCTTTAATTGATTTATTTTATATTTATGGAATTATAGAATTAGAAGAGATTAATACCTCGATCACACGATTCTTTGGAGGACGGCCTCTCTTTCTGCGGAACATGCCATCAATAGAAGTGGCAAGTGTCATTGTCATTGGGTCCTTAGTAAGGCTTAGTTTCCTTGAATACTCATGCATTTTGTAGTGATCAAGTCTTCTGAAAGGTTTGTCAGTTGGAAGAATGATTTCTCTGCAATTTTCCTGTAAATTAGATTAAGATATAATATACAATTAATTTAATACTATAATTAATCATCCACAAAATTATTATTATTATAAAGAGAATGTATTCCAACACTACGAAACAAAAAACATCTTCTCCTTCTCTTAATTATGGCATAAAAAGAATACTCACCCAACAGCAATGATAGTGCTTTTCCTTGTTCTGGAAAGGACAATCAGGGGGACAAGGACGACAGGGTTCTTGTCCAACTTCCACTGTCCAATAGAAAGCTTCTGTCACTTGTTCTTGCTGCTCGTGATTTCTAGCATGTTCACGAACACCATCCTTGGACCTGAAAAACAATGAATATGTTCAAACCTGGGTTCCAAAACTATTCAGCAAAGTCACTGATAATATTGACCGTAAATTGACTGTTTCCATAACTTGGAAAAAAACTCACCTGAAGGTCATGTCACATCCTTCGGCCATGCAGTGGAAGTGTTCCTTCCCCAAGAACTCGCAAACGGAGTTTGGTCCCACTCCTCTACCTCCGCACTTCTCCCCTGCCCTGTGACACGTCAAGTACTTCCTCCACAGATCGTCTGGAAGTAGAGGAAATTGGCGAGCTGCGGTGGGGGTCCCTGGGAGGGGTTGCTGCATCATCGGTGACCCGGTGACGGATCCGCTCCTAAAATCTCCGTGAGAAAGATCGACTGCGGATGAAGAAGATGAAGGATGCGTTTCGGATCCTGGAGGAGTTTGCGGTAGAATGTTTGAGGATGGGGGAGTGTATCCAGCAACGGCGCCGACCGGAACCCCGGCTCCGGCACCACCTGGTGTCCCGATGAGGAACGGAGAAGGCATTCCGGGGGGTGTCATGCAATCAAGACCTGAAGAAACGAAGAAGGATTAGTTAGAAGACAAACAATAACAATATTCTAAAAAAATGTATGCTAGCAGCAAATTATTAGCTAACAATATCCAACAGTATGTAAAACAGTGACTTACCTCCAAAAACAGAGGAGTACTTGTGAAAAGCAGCCAATCCCTGAGGGCCTGGTGGTAAACCATTGGGCATACTCTCCGGAGAGCTTCTTCCTGGAGAAGATGAGCCTTCCTGAGACTCGTGGGACTGTTGAGACAGCTGCGATTGTTGCTGCTGCTGTGTTTGTTGCTGAGGAGGTGATGATGGCCTCGGTGCAGAAGGTCCTTGAATGACTGAAGTCTGGATCGATGAGGGTGTCACCAGAGACGAGGACGTATCGGGAGTCATCCCTTGGATGCGACCACCCTGTCCCATTGGAGGAGAACCGACCTGTCGAAAGGAAAAGCGATCATTAAATTTGTGTTCTCTATCGCTCAAAGCACTCTCCTTGTAAGGAATCGAAAGCTTTCTCTGGTAACAACATGTTTCATTTAATTTACTACACTTTCTTAATATGACTCGGAATTGAACCGAGTTTAGGAGTGAACTTGTCATTGGCTCATTTGCAAAAGTTGTACAACACATTTAAATATTCATTAAAATATCATTTAAATTTTATAAAGATTTTTAACAAGAGTATCTCTTGAAAACATTAGCAAAATACGCGACCTGAGAAAGCCTTTTAACAATCATACACAAGGAGAGTTTCGGATCCCTCTTGGTAAAAATTTCACTAAAACTAGAAAAAGTACGAGAATGAATCACTTTCAATATTTTTGAAAGACGAAAAAAAAGATTTTGCGTCGAATTTCTAATATCGCTGGAATTAGAGAGTTGCCGAAACATGGGCGCAGTAGCATCGTTGGGCGGAGACCAGTTGATCTTCGTCGTCGGTCTCTTAGTATCACGCACACACGATGCAGAGTGAGGATATATTGCGTTGCAGTATATTCGCTGGATATGGGCTCGCTGGGATTTGAGAGCTACTACGGCTCGATCCAGCTTCGGTTTAAGAGCGATAAGCATCTCCGATATACTGCTTATTCGTGCGAGAAATACTGAATCGCTCGGATTACGAAACTCCGGGGATTCCGAAGCAGATCGATCTGAAAATATCTCCTAAACGGACGTAATTTTTCGCTAATGTTGACAAGTAGGTCGGCCTCACCCTTTCTCCAAACATGCTGTCCATTGAGAAGTCGTGCGGGCTGGTGGACGCCGACTGTGCCATTCCGGGCATTCCTCCGTACTCCATTCCGCTGCCGCCGAAGCTCTTGAGCATGCTCTGCGCCAGCTTGAACTTCCTGTACGCCATCTCATTGTCCTTTCTCTCGTGTTTGCGTTTGTGAGAGTATAGCTGACCGCTTGAGTGGAGCACGTACGAGCACCCGAGGCGTATGCAGTGGATGTGGTTGCAGACGCGGGAGAAGCGGCAGTTCTCGAACGAACAGTGCTCGTGTTTCATGAACTTCTTGAATCCATCGCGGTTCAGCTGCTCGTCCTTTATGTGGTACGTCTTATGTTTTTCTGCGGGAGAGAAATAAGATCTGTTAGCGGGTGTTTTTTTTGCGAAAATTGCTTGAGGTTTGACTTTTATACCCCGAGGGTGAATTCCCACGTTCAAAGACGGGCTTATAAAGCCTTCTTAATTGAAGGTTTAAATAGATTATGGGATATGTAATTAAGATTTAAAATTCGCCATGAGATCGTTATAAGAACATTTTTAGTATTTTACATTCTCTAGCCATCTTTCTCGGGCGTTAAAGTCTCCGCTTTAATATCATAGAACCAATTATACAAAAAGACTAGGGATTGAACATTATCACGAGAAAAGATAAGCTTCACAAGAGAGCACTGAAAGCTTTACATTCGTGAACTATTTTTGATTGCTATAATGTAACAAATTAAAGTAAAAAGGGTTTGCAATCAAAGTTATCATACTTTTGACTAAAGATTAGATGAATGTTTGATGAATTAGTTACTTACCCATATCCGCCTTGTTCTTGAAGGTGAACTTGCAGTTGGAACGGCGGCAATGGAAGTGTGTGGTCCTTTGTCCGAAGAATTGGCAGTGCGGAGAGGCGCAGTCCTCGGTGGCTCGATATCTTTGGAAGCCCTCCTGAATTATGGCAGAATCCTTTCGGTGGTAATTGGCATGCATCTGCACATCTGAAGTGCTGATGTACACTTTTTCACAGCCCTCCTGTAGGTGTTGACGTGAAAATGGACCATTCTAATTTAACATACAGCTCTGGCTGATTGAATTCCTTAGGATGCTGTCTATATGCAGTACTGAACTACGTGTCGACTTGATTTTTACGGGAACTTAATAACTAACTACCTACGAATTTATAAGACGCCTATTCATCTATCCATACATTATTTTCTTCCGTTTTAATTCATGCTAGAAGACTTCAAAGCAGTGGAACTTTATAAGGAAAATCTATTAATTTTTCTTATTAAGAAGGCCACTGAAAATCTTTGCTTCGTTTCTTGAGACGTTTCCGATGAATTTGAGATTTGTACTACTTAACATTAATTGTAATTCTTGGATTTTCGCAATAATTTAATGCGAAATTAACTCTACATTTTTGAATTCTACTTTTAATTACTTTTACTTACTACTTGCACTACAATAGCTATGAATATAAATGCTTACCTTGAGACAGTGATAATGAGTTTGTTTGCGATTGTGGCTGCAATCTCTGAATCTGTCAGAGCAGTCGTCCATGGGCGAATACCTCATGAATCCATGCTGAAGAGATTCATCCCTCTTCTTGTGCCATTTAAAGTGTCTTATCATTTCTTCCTTCTTCACGAACACTCGGGAATTGCAATCCAAGCAGTGGAAGTGTTCCCTTTTTGCGAGAAAGAAAAATGTAACGCCTCGATTAACAAATAAATTAAAATAAAAGTTACAAAAATAAAAAAGGCCTTTCCTTTTCCCAATAAATACCTTATAGCGGTTAAAATTCGTAAAAAGATGAAACGAAAAAGGAATTTATTAACTTACAATAAAAAAAGAAAATAAATGAAAAACGTAAATGATACGAGGGACATCCGCTCTACTTAGCATATGAAATAATGGAATAAATTTACATGTAGTTTACGTAAGGAATGAATAGATAAGTGTCGGAAAATATCAAACGTGCGGATTGGCGTGAGATAATCTAAGGAGAGACAGATGTAAATGAAAAGCCAGAGATTGATTCCTCGAATTAAAAGGTAAATATTTCATTTAGATTTGAAAGTCCAATCTTCCACGGCGAGGACAAAGATTTACTTATACTGCGTTGAGAGAAAGTCCGAATGGATGCTGATACGATCGCGTTCGAGGGAGAAAGCCACGATTAAATGATGTTTGATGCTCACCTGTAATTGAGGTCTCTGCAATAGAAGCTGCCGCATTCGGCTGCGCTCGAGAACCTCTTCACGTATCTGGAGTAGTCGATGGGTGGTGCAGGGACTTTGACCGAGGACCCTGGCCCTTGGGGCCCGCCCACCGCGGGGCTGCCGCCGACCCCTGGAGACGAGGAGAGTTGACCTGCGAAAGATAAAAAAATTCGAATCTCATATTCATCCCATCTGAATAGGGAAAATCTTGGCACATCAAGGCCTTTTTCCCAAATGTTCTTTCAAGATTATTCTGAAATTTCATGGTCGAGATGCAAATCGTAACCATAAGCAGAGAGTGTTGACTCCTAGCCTATCTACGGCCGCCCGTCATTTTTTTGATGAGCGAGGCCGTGAAACTGTTAACGTGGCTATTTTGTCAATGAATCATTTTGGAATTTCAGTCTTGTGTGATTTGAAAAATGTATCGATGTCTTGAGGATTATAAGACGTTCTTTAACAGATGAATTGATTTTTATCTCCACATATTCTCCTATAGAAAACGAAATTTATTCGATAATAGCTCGAGAATAGAAAATGATTTGCGAATTTAATTTGAATCATAATATTGCACTGAAACTCACATCAATAAAAGCTAATGTGAGTGATAAAATTTCGAAATACAAAATCATTTTAAGCAAAAATCGACCAAATATTTGCAATGATGCAATGGCTATTTATATTCATGACACTTTATTACAGCCATATTATACTATTATTTTATAACCAATAAGCAATATTTGTTAATGATTATTATTTATTCGGATGAACTATAGTTTGCACATCATTATGAACCTAAACCTTGTAACTTAGTAACATTTAAAACGATTTTCTTTGGCACACCATACGTGAGAATACGAAAGTAAAATTAATATCTCCTGAATCATCTAAAGTGCACGGGTTGAGGAACCCCGTGCGCTCGTCATTCCAATTTCGCTGCCAACCCACGACTCCTTGAGCACACAAACCGGTGCATTAATCCGCGCACGGACAAAGAGCTCTAGAGAATGATATTTCACGGTTAATTATTTCCAATGGAATGGGGGGGATGCGATTACTAAACGTGCTGGAGGAGATGTAATTGAAAGATGAGTTCGCATCGCAAAATAGCGTGGAGGGATGGAAGGTGAGGGGCACACCCAACGCGAAAATAAAAGAAACGCCTCCCTCCGTATAAACCACCCGGTTCGTTGAACCAAGAGCCTCCGAAGAGAGATAGAGGAGTGGGGAACGCCACTTCGGGAGTGGCAGAGGGAGGGCTTTGTTATCATTAATGGAAAATGGAATAACAAATTTCTTTGGATCGGGAGAGCATCTGAGGCTCACGATGATGTGGAGGATCTCCTCCGCTCTGTTAATTTGCTGTCGAAGAGAAAGAACAGTCAGCTGTGGAGCTCAATTAAAACTTCGGAATTGGATTCCAGTTGAGAATGGCCGAATATTGAGCTGAATGAAAAACCGATTTAATGAAGTCGCTAATTTCGTCCGGTAATTATCTTCTCGAAAATCGCATTATGTTGGCCTCGGGAGAGAAGCCAAAAATGAATTAGACTTGAGTCATCAGTCATGCGATGGAATTGTTGTTTCCTTCTGTAACGAGCGTTTATAATCAGTTTTTCACTCACACTTTATTTAGAATTAAAATTGTAGCGTTCGATGGATCTTGAGGCCAGATGTATCGATTAAGATCTACCTTTCGTTATTCCAGAACTATTATCATGATAATGGACTTACTGAGTTATGTATTTAGGTTTTTAGATTGCAATTCCTCTCGCTGAAATGCTTCCGTACATTCCTATAGCAACGTAGAGAGTTATACGTAACTAAGATATAAATAACAACAAGCTTAAAACCTACTTAATCTTTTCAAATTAAAAAGTGTAAAATGAAAACCATCACTGTTCATACTATATAAATAGTGAATTTAAGTAGTAACCTCGTTGTAAAGAATTAGTATGATTTCCTTCCTGTAAAGTTGAGAACAAAATCCACGACTTCAAGATAATTTCAAGTTTAATGAACAACCATCAAGCTTCACGACAAGTTTGCGTTGAATTTTATTATTCTTCCAACAAAAATATTACGTTATACTTACAGCTCCGATGAGAACCACAACAAAATACCTATCTTATTCTTCGAGAGATCGCGAAGTTAGAAGAAGAAAGTATCGTATCATTACCTTTACATCCGCTACTAATCTTCAGCCGAGCGAAACGATTACGCATATCGAATTAAATGATAATTCAACGCCGCGGATGAAAATTTGTCCTGTGTTTTCCGACATTGGTTCGCACCGCAGGACGAGAAATCCGATAAGCAAATCTCGCTCGTAGGAGGACGGGAAAAATTATCGAGGTGACGGCAAATTTGCGAGGCGCCGACGAAAAACAGATGGAAATTCAGGCGTACGCAGCTCGCCAAATGTTTATGCGCGGATATTTGCCTAATTCCTATTCTCTGAGAGATTGGAGATAGCCAAAAAAGGAGAAGATTCGGGGTTTCTGCATTGCTGATTGGCGAGTTTGATTCACAGATGATACTCGAAGAGGGAAATAGTACGCGGAAAAAAAAGAATGTCCCGTTTCCGTGAGATGTTGGGGAGAGGATAAAGAATGGACGGTTGGTGTGAGGATTACGAAACACTTCGGAGACAATTTGCCATCGAAGGAAATCTTTTGACATGAAAGAATACAATTACCGAGATGAATAGGTCATCTTCTTTTTACGCAAAGACACTCTGGGGGTTACAAAAACCTTAGCTTTAATATATATTTAATTAACTTTAAATGTGTTAGCTGTTAAATGTATTAAAAGAAAATATGTACTTTGAATGAGAAGTAATTTAGTGATACCGAAACTCAAATTAAACAACGAATTTTTTGATTTAAACGACTTAATGTATGAAGTATTACCAAATAGGGATCCATCTAAAGTATTATAATACAATAATAATAAAATTCCTCTTTATTTTGGGCGAGACAATATGTATTCGAAACTGCAACATCCATCTCCTTCTCAGACATAAAAGCATTAATCTTTCCCCCATAAATAAGCGTCGAGTTTTGGAAACATTTCTACCAATCGAAGAGCGTCTTTTCTTTTGGAAATTCTCCTTCGGAATCTTGTATTCCGGGAGTTATAAGCGCATCAGATTAGGATCTGCAGACCTACTGATGGCAGCGTAAAGTGATTGTTACGGCCCTTATCGGCAGATTATTTTTGGACCGGAGGAACGGGGGGACAGTGTACGGGAACGTGAGCGAAATGCCGTTTTGATTGTGCGACGGAAGATGGCTGAATAATTTATGGTCGAAGACGAGATGCGACTCCGAGTGGCAAAACACTGAAAATCTTCCTTCCACCGGGAAAAATTCGGAGGAGGGAAGAAAAGAATAAAATTCACGCGTAAACACGATGGTTAATTGATGCGGAGGAGCCGTTGGAAGAGAATCGCAAATCCCGAGTTTTGAATAATTCACGCGGCACGAAGATAAGGTAACCAGAAGAGAGAGAGTTGGATGCATAAGCGATGATTTGGACGTAAATTTGAAGATCGTTCTCTTCTTTTACGTAACAAAAATTACAAACGTGTTTACGGATAAATAAAACGCTAAAAGTTTTATGAAATAAGTCGATGTCGTCGATACGAAGTTTTAGCGCATTCTGTAGATCGTAATTTTACGTCCGTCTGTTCCCTTTAACGACCCGAGTGGATGAACACATTACGGCTCGGTTATCTCAGAAGTGGCGGGGAAATGTGTTCTTAAAAATTTCGGAGAGAAAGGGAGGAAGGATCTGGCATCTGAGACGGGTCGGTTGAAGGAAGAGCGTATGCAAAGAGACAAAAATGCTGGGAGTGGAAAATGAAAACGGAGCAGAGGTCTGAATTTCGTCAGTGGCCAGACAACAACGGGACGAATTCAAGGTTTTGACCCGGCTCTTATATTCAAAGATAGGAGTGGGGAAACGAGAAAAGAAGGCCTCTGAAAAGAGGGGATTCGAAAGGCGAAGAAAATGCGCAATGAAAAGGTGGAGTCGGGGAGAAGATGCAGACGAAGAATGTTTACGAAAGAGACGGAGATGTTTGTGCTCGAATTTCCGCTTTGCTGACGCATATTCGGTTGTCCATGATGATGTGTTTGCCGCTGATAATTTACGGGATTATAAATTGTTATTGAGCGCGATAAACGAATCTTCCCGATCTTCTTTTTTTGTGAACTGCCTCGCGTTACTTTTTGTCAACGGTACGAATTGCTGAAATTACGTCATCTGCGAGTATTTCCTCGTAAACAAAGCAAAACTGTTTGTAAGTATATTTCTTAGAAGAAGAAATGTAAATTATTTGAATCCTCCATGGCAAATTAAGCCATGATGAGTCATTAGCAAGCTCGTGATGTATATTAACTCATTCTTACCGTTACCACAATAGTGTTAAAGATAATAATTCGCCTGCAGTTACGATTACATCAATATAACAAGTAATCCATCAACGAAACAGATTGAGGTCTTCAAATATAGATACTTCATACGTTTTATCACGTATGTACTAGGAAGATTAGAATTTCACATCGTCTAATAAACAATATCATTCATCACTACGAAAAACAAGAATCTGAAAAGGGCATAATTATTTGTTCTAACGATCATCATCAAGAAGACAATTTCCGATCGCATTAGGAATCGATAAAATTAGCGATGGGAAAGTTTGAAACTTGGGGACGTGATCGGGCGGAATTATAAATTATGGACGAAGGGAATGATTAAAGAGAAGGAAATATATGAGAATAAGATGGATGGAGGGCTGACCTTCACCGCGACCCTTCCCACAAACCACCTGACCGATGGCGATTTTGACTTTTGATATCGTTAATCCTATCCTCAATTATTGGGCGATGTTTCTATAATGTCCAAAAAATCTTTTATTCTTAAAGCATTCTTGGGTACTTGTTTTCCTTCTTATATTTATCGCTCCTGGAAATTTGGACGGGGGAACATATGAGTTTTGAATTGCCTTTACTCATCGTTTTATTTCAATTTCTCTCCATTCGTCCAGTCACTGTCGATGATGTTGATAATAACCTTCTTTTCTCTCCTTCATCTTCTCCTCCATTTCCCATCAATTTTATCCTCGACATTCCACCTCGTCACCATCTCCTTTTTCATTTTTGTCAATCGGACATTTTTGATGAGTTTTCCGTTCTTTTTTTCCCCATCCATTGAGAAAGGCTTACGATGAAACACCAGATGCTGTCTACGGCGATATCTTTAAAAATATTTGATAAATTGTGTGGAATGATACGGCACGAATATTATTTCGAATTATTACATTGATTTCGATTCTGAAATTATCGCCTTAAGGGATCGATTCATAGATTGAACTTTAAGAAAACGACTTTAGTTCTCTATGAATAATTGCATATTTCATATTTCAAATAATTTATGATGATCATGGTGATGATAATCAAGAAGAGGATTTTACTTATATGGAAAAGCTACAATACAAATGTATTCAACATCAACTTACAGATCTTCCACATGTTCTTCACATTATAAAAAGCTGATTTACATAGAAGGTGATATTACAAGCTGGCTTAACTAAGCTTTATGTTTGAGCCTCTATTGGGATAACAAATTACAAATCACCCAGCATTCTTTAACGACTAAGAAAGAAGAATACTACGTAAATGCCGAAGGTAAGAACCTGAGTGAATTTTCATAAGAAGCCCCTTGATTAACGCCGTTCATTCTCATTATGAACGGAACACATTGCTCTCGTGGCGCGTCGAGAATCGTAACATAAAAATACGCGAGAAAATAGTATCGGCTGAATTCTAGGCACTGAATCCGTTGTTAATGAGGCACTGTTACATAAATGTCTTTTTAACGACCGGAAATAGCACGAGGGCCTTTGTCCGAACGATGAAATATACTCCTTTAACTTTTCCGCGAGCAACGTGAATGTTTTCGAGAAGAAAGGGAGTTTTTAATACTTATTAAGGGCATTCAGCATTCGGTCTCCTTGTCTCGTGAAGGAGGGAATGATAGGTGGCGAAGGTCACTGGATCCATCGGCAGATCGAGGGGAACGACCAACGCAGCGGCGATTTTTAACCGTGCAAATCGTTTTCCGATGGCGACCATCTCAAGGGCGAATTCGCCGAAACGTCTGCCCCTTAAACGATATCAAATTCGTATCGTATTATTTCGCGAAAAATTGCCGCGACCTCGAACCCGTTCCCGATCGAACCTTGTCCAGGAAGCGGCGATGATTAATCTTGTTTACTCGGAATGTAACCGGAGTGAGAGAAGCCCGCGTTCGATTTCTCCCCTTAGAAAAACGAATGAGGTGAGAAAGTTCCCTACGAGCCAAGATTTCGCAATGGGGGAGATAGAAAATTCCAATTAAGACTGGAGAGCAATTAAGCAGCCGTGTTTACCTGGGCCTGGGTGATTGGTAGTGGCCAGTACTTGGAGCGATCTTCCCCTTTTATTTGAAGCGTAATGAAATAAGAAATCGTTTTAAGGTTCTTGATTTCTGAAGTGAACAAATACGCATATGCTAATGATAATCAACGATTAACTTGGTACGATAGATATTTCATTAAAAACATTTAATTAACAAACAGAGATATTAATCAAAATTAAGCAAACAATAATCTAATCTAAATCTACACAATTTGCCTACATACTCCTAAAACAGGTACTTCCATCGCGAACCGCGTCCCCGCCAAAAACTTCGCGCGCGTCAAACAATGTGGAAAGCCGTTGCACCTCAGCTGCACTCGTATCTCGTCATCTCTTGAGGCAACGTTATAATTCAGCCCCGTTCGACGGAAACACCCGTATTATCTCTAATACCCGAACATTAAAAGTAATGACCCCTTATCGCTCCGTCTTTTACTAACACTCAATTAAAAAGTATCAGAATCGTCGCCTCTGGAGAATACCTCCTTCTTCGATGCTATCTTCCCCTTTCTGGGAACCTCAGGGCAGATTCTCTGTCGATCATCTTCATTAAATCTCTCCTAGTAAAGACAGTGGGGAAGGGATCGTCATTTGGAAGCAACCTGTTGCACTTTAGCGAGCGTCCCGTGGGAAGGATGGGCAGACCGGACGGGAAGACGAAACTGCGAAGGAAGCGCCCGCAGCCCTCGATTGCAGACGTTCCTCCGTGGTCGTAAAAAGCACCGGCTGTGAATAAAACGAGCCGAAATAACGGGAACGCGAAAATCGGTCCGAGATTAGCCGACTGATTCTGCTCTGAAGACGCGGTATGAAAAGGAAGGTGATGTACCTTTGCAGAGAAGGGTTTACTGGAAGACGCGACCAAAAAAAAAGGGTACCGGTAAGGGGTATTTATGCGGCGAGGATCTTGTAGCGAGGGATTAGAGTTGGACGAAGGGAGTGGTCTGGAGGGGGAGATATCTGCATGAAGGGGGAAATGGGGTGACACGGACAGCTTAAAAGAGACGGGGGGTAAGAGACCTGCTTCAAAGATGGGAGTGTCGAGACTCGAATGGCTGCTGGTTCTTCCTTTTTTCTCCTCGTTCCACGCTTCTTTGAAAGCGAAAGAAGAGGATTTTAAAGCGGCTCGCACGGGGGGGTGAGGGCTCCTTCCATGGAATTAATAAGGCGGTAGCGTGGATTCTTTCGTTGTACGAGTTGGATGTCTCCGTGGATGAAAACTTTTGAGGATTTCAGTAATCCCGGATTATTTACGGCTCCGTTCTGGGATTGTTTTCCTCGGCCGTGGGCCGCGCGTTAATGATATTCTTGAGTGATTACGATCGATTCATGGTTTATGCGGCGATTTGAATTGTTCACACGTACGAAAAGAAGAAAGAAAGCACGTTTCGTAACGCGATAGAGAACGGTATCAAGGGTGATGGTTCGATAAATAATAAAACTCTATTGTAATACATATGCGGATAAGCAATCTAACAATAACCAACCGGAGAAGAAAATTCGATTGATTAAACTTGATTTATAGATTTGATTCAGAATGCCCCTTTTTCTACGTCATCTACTGGAAGTTTCCTTCAAAAGATTGAAGAACTATGCGACGTAAATCATAAAAATCCTATCAAACGATTCTCATTCGCTATAACGCACTACACATTTCAATCAAGAAATCCTAAACCCTTTCGATAGATCGATATATCGCATAACGACATCGGGTGCGCAACAAGTATCCACTCCAAGGGCCAACCATTTGGACAAACGCCTTGTTGTGGGGAGATAAAAAGCTTTGGGGAAATTGGGGGAACGGTCTGGAGACACGAAAACCGTAGAAGAACTCTTCCTCCGAAGAGGTTATTGGTGTCGTTAGTTAAAGCAACGGCTTCCTTCGATCCCATTTGTATCGCTGCCGTTCCCTATCACTTCATCTCCACGAATATTTTTGTGTGGCCAAGAATTTCCACTTTGAGCGATAAAAGCGGAGGTGAGTCGACGAAGATGACGAATGGAAAAAAGTGAACATCGGGAGGAGAGATTAGAGGCTTAGAAAGGAAGAGACCAAATGAGCTAAGTGAATCAGAGGGGAGGGGGGGGGGGGGAAGCGGTTCTCAGGCAAAAAATTAACATTTTAATGGCCGGAGTAATGTTCTCGAGTGTGAGAAGATCCTTTCCAGTTCTCGCGTTATATATTTCCGCCAGAAAGAGGAAATGTTTAACTTGTCCGTCTCAGATAATGCCGGCGAACATTTGTGAAGTGTCGAGCCTCGAACGGATATGAATGAGTGAAGAAATCCTTGCGCGTTGTTTACTAATTTCGGGGGAATATCGTTGACGTAAATTGGCGACTTTTGAATGACGACAAATTCTTAATTAAACCGAACAGGGAATAGACTCCGTTCACAAATTAATTCCGGAGTGGAATCGACTTTATTCCCCCGTCATATCGTGCGAAATCAGCATTCCTTCCTCGAAACAGAAACATTCCTTCGGCAGTGGCATTGTTCGTCATTAGCCTCGGAATGAAAGACGCTTCCCTTATCAAACGTTTCTGGAGTTTTCAAACGCGTTTCCTGTGGGAATCCTCCGTTAATCCGCAAATCCGGAATGAGAACAAAGCGAAAAATCACGAGGGAACGTTCGTTCTACGTCGAAACTGCCATTAAGAAAAGAACGGCTTGGATTTTGATCTTCAATTACGATTCGAGTTCCTTTAATCTCCTTCACGCTCGTGAATCCGGCATTAACAGAACAGAATTCGGCCCGTAAAGAAATAATCAAAGCGGTTTCGTCGGGAAGCACGATGTATTCATTAGCAGACTTCGCACCGTATCCTCGGCTCCCTTATACAAGCGACCGCATGTTAATGCGGAATTAAAAAACCCTTCGGTTAATCGAGATGATCTGAAAAATGCCAAACCATCGCTCAAGGTCCTCGAGACGTATTTGAGCGGAAAATGATCGAAAGGGTTCCATTTATCGTCTGAGTATCGAACATAAATGGATTCCGTTGACATCAATTATTCCTTATACTCGATGCCGCCTTTTGGATTGGAGGCGCCGAGTTGGTCTCTGGGGATGGGAAATGAATACATTTTTAGGAAGTTGAGGTTGATTTTTTTATGGTTCGATGTTTGTTTATCCTATCTACGAAAGAGGGGCGTGTCTCTATGAATGGGAACATGGAAGTCCTCGGAAATATGTTATCTTTTTGGAAGGTCCCTGGATGTAAGGCTGAGATGGCCCTGGATAGAGCCAAAATAGGATATTCAAAGACGACGCAAAGACTGGTGTTGAGGAACATTTGAATCGATAATAAAACAAATGAAGGTTTTGGTAGAAATGGTTGCTTATAAAAAACACCAATACTCTTCATATCTTTCATTTCATATAATTGTTTTCTAATATAATAATATCAATCCCAAATGCATAGCAGTATTTTACAATTTTACGTATGAAACAGTGCATCTAGTTGTTCAAAAGTAGCTATATTCTGTCTCAAATTCTAACTCAAATTAAACTCATCGTTAATAAACTTTTAATTACAGTTCTATAATACATACTTTAACGTAATATATTTGAATCGAATAAACAAAAAGCTGCTTAACAATCAGAATTAGATGTTTTTTATCTACGATGAAATGTCGTTTCCATTCGTAGGTACACACCCTGCGGCCCAATAAGTGATGTGTAACGATGCTAAATAAAGAGTGTTAAGACTTGTATTTATTCATAAAAAGACCTATTTACATACGACTGTATTCCTGCGGTGGCAAAGAGAAAAGTAGATTTGTTCGTCATGAATCGTGTATTATGTCCCTCTTAAACTAACGGAGGAAATGGGTGGAGTACTTTAAAATCAGAATCTCCGAGTGGAAGAGGGAGAATGACTTGAGGGATTATAAAACGAGTTTTCATTTCGAATGGGATATTTTGGAAGAAGTGTCATCCACGGATTTTGAGTCGATGTTGAGTTTCTGTATGAAGAGACGGTGCGTGGGAGTGTCTATGGAACACTGAAGGGCATTATGGAAGCGAATTTCAGACGCTCAAATGCGAGATTCGATGGAAAAGGATTTGTGACGTCATTTTGCACCGAACGGCGGAGGAATTTCGTTTCCGATGGAATTAACTATCCACTTAATATGGTTGTGTATTCACAAACCGATTAAAATACATTCGTAAGAAATCAAATAGCCTTATCAAAATATTCTTAGGATAGTAATAATATGGTAATTTATTATAATATATAAGACAAGATATGAAATCAATATGAGAAGGCGTGACTTCGTGGAATGCCATAGTAATAAAAACAACTTTGTAAATTTTCACAGAAAAGACAAGATATATTTTTTATTAAATAAATTTCGTAAAGTACTTTTTAATTAAAAATCTGTAAGCAGTGTTTACGATTTAAGTTACCAATAAAAAGAAGTCAGTTCCTTATACGTAAATAACTAATAAAATGAAGTAAACAAACAACAGCTGATGAGGAACATAATCTTTCATTCATATTTAATCTTTTGGAGTAAAATTCAAAAGCCATAAATTGCACAAGAAGCCAATAATTATATTCACTTTCGACATCAACAACAACGTTGCTAATTCACTTTCTTGGCGACGATGATATGTTATAAAACCAGCATTTTAATAACCATCTCATTCATTAACTCCCTATTTATCCCGTCCTGATGTTAATTAACGCGAACTTTTCAATCACACACTCGAACATTAAACGAACTCCGGAAAAATTTACGCGGCGAATAACTGTTCAAAACTCGGTAACAGATTAAGTGTATTGACACCGAAAAAATAACTCTGTACCATTCTAATTCCGCAGCCAAGTAAAAGGTCAAGAAACACCTATCCTTCGCTGCAGTATCGTTTTTGTTCTCGCGGAAAATCGTACGCAATTAAAATATCGTTAATGTCGTGTTATTACTACCTCGTAATTAATGTAAATCGTCGCTTTTGAGGTTACGCAACGAGAGGGAATTTCTTATCGCCGTAAACCCGGAAACACTCTCCGACTATCCCAATTAAGTCTCGGAGGCTCTGCGAAGTAATGCCACTTCGTTTTTGCCGCTGCACGGAGCGTACCAATTACGGGGCAAAAAGGGATCTGCTTACGCCCATTGACTTACGTTTCCTCCGACGGAATCGTCCGTTTTTATGCAATTCTGGACCATAAAGTTGGCAACGCTTAATAATCAATGTAATCTGACGCCTTTGTGGTCGTCGAGCGGCGCTTTACGAGTCTCCGGTACACATCTTCGAGACCGACTATAAACGCAGTTCCGTTACATTACAGCCGCGCTTGGATCACACATAATGCTCCGTACAAGAGACGGGCTTCCATGTAGAGGTAACTAGGGCCCCGATATAGTCGCCTCTGGGTGTAAAAGTCTTCTTCGCCACTTGGGAGAATAGATTGTCATTTCTGGAGTTCAGAGGAAAAGAAGCGCGTGTATGTTCCGCGAGTACATCGGTGAAAGCCAACCGTGAATGTCGAGCCTTAAAGAGGCATATCGTTAAGGAATATCTTTTTAACGTATTTCTAACAGGTGATTAAAGGAGAAATAAATAGAGTCTTTAAATGGCATCTACTATTTGAATTACTTCCCTCTTGAACGTGATATAATACCGTGCGAGGCATAAACTATTCTGCGTTGTAAAACGAGTTCGACAGAATGTTCAGAGCAGGCTTCTACATCTATAATTCACTTTAATGCATTGATTTCAAAGAACGGTTTACGATGTTTAACAAGTTACGATGCTTACAAATCGCTTAGTTCCTTTAAGAATCTAACTAATTTTTAAGAATAAAGAATAACATATGTTTTTGGAGTAGCAAATGCTATTTGAGATAATCAGGATAGTGGTCTGGAACAAAACCCTCAGGTTATCATTCGGAAATTAAAATTTATTACCTAATATTCCATTAAATGTGAAAACATTCTTAAGGGAGCTAACCAATAGCAACGGAGTGAGCGAATAATCTGTATTTAATTGGCGCAGGAATAATAATCGAGGCGGATAGAGTCCCGATACTTGGGAAGACGATGGGAAAGCCGCACATCCGGGGATAGGTCACTGGCAGAAAGAGGTTCGAGTTCTTAGTCATCGGAGAGGTATGTTCATTCTGATACGCACAAAGGGGATGAGAGGTGGAAGATGATCGGCGCTTGATCCCATGACTTGTAGGGAAATGGTTTGACACGTCCCCGGAATCCGTGATGCCGCATCCGTACGATCGATGAAGAAAATAAAAGAGGTCTTGATTGAGGAACGGACTCGATTCCGTGAAGAAACGTTTCCCTTGGGGATAGAAATGCATAATTTGATGAACGACTCGAGAGAACTCTGAATCGAAGGGCGCAGCTGCGGAGGCTTCTGACGTCTCCTATGAAAGGGTCGACGGAGCTCACTTCGTCATTTATAACGTATTTCTCCGAAGGAAACAGATATACATCACAGCTGGACAATATAAGGAAATTAGGGTGGTGCCTCTACGTTAGGATAATACACGTTTCATAGTAAATACGACTGTAAGAATAATTCATCCAAATAAAGACGGTATAAAAGTTTGTCTTCAAAAGAACATTATAATGAAGTTCGACTATCTAAAATTTGACGATTTCAGCCATATATTAACTGCATCACACAATTTGTGAACCTAATATCAAGTTTCGTACATGTAACTGGTAACAATTACTTTTCGTGTGATCCTAGGTCAAATCTCTCTCACGAATGCTTATCCACGACGTAGAGGATGAAAATTCGTATCTTGATCCTATTCTACTCCTATTATCCTCCCGATGCTTCGAAAACGAATATTTCTATCGGAGGGAGTCGTTAGCGGTGGGTTTTTTCCATATCCGCCCGTGAGATCAAATCCATAGAAGAAGACGAAGGGTTGTCGAGGGAGTGAGGAGGCAGCGTGGGTAGTGGCAGCATAAAGATTGAATAAACAAGGCATTGACAGACATCGAGATGGAAGGAGGCGAACTCTATACTTCTTGGGTTTTTTTGGGCCCTCGGTGGTATGTGCTCAGAGGGCCCACTGCCAAAGGGTGCTCCTTCCTACGGAGGATGTTGGGTCTCTGTCTGCGGAGATGAGGACAATGGGCTAGAAGGGGAAGGAGACAATGGAATACTGTGTGAGGGTGCTGTCGGGGAAGAAGTGAGAATCTGAATATGATTCCTATACGGTAACACCTTTAAATCTTGAGTATTCTCCATTTTGAAGAAATATGAGCTATATTTCTAGTCGTAGACATTAGCTCCTAATAGCCTATCTCATACTCTATGACGTATCGTTGCCTTATACAGCACTGATTTAATATTTGCGGCATCATTCCGAATTACCCTTTAAAGGTGAAATACCTGAATAGCCTATTATAAATATTAGAGGATAGTAAGAAATAAATTTGAATTATTTAATTCCACTGATGATTTAGGTATTATTTTAGTATATTTTTATTCTTCTATGGCAGGTATTATTTTCTATTTTTCTTCGTAGAAAGGAATCAGCTTCGAACTATAAGTTATTTCATTAATAAAAAAATAAGTAGAGGTAAAAAGGTACACAATATTCACGAATATTTTTAAAAATTTCCGAAGCATCCTCATCAGGAATTTTGCTCATTGAGCATGAGTCAGTACTATTAACCTACCGAGTGTCATATGGCTCTTCAAAAAAATTAATCGGTAAATGCACGACGGCGCATAAACTGCTTATGGGAATCTCTGAAACCATGGCGAGATATAATTTCCGTCAATTCATCGATATACTTCTTTTTTCCCGAAGAGCATTAACCGATCATGAGGAATCTTCCGTGAGAAAGAGACCTTACCGTCTTTTCAGAACAATATTAGCCTCCTTCCAGATATATTCCGCGGAATGACTACTCCGCAAATAGGATCCGAGTCCCCTCGGGTAATTTAAAAAGCGTGAATTCACGAATAAAAACGGCACTGTCTTCCAAAGCAATTCCTTGGGCTATTTGATCAGAGAATAAAACCCGTGTTTGTTTTCGTTTCTCATTCAGATTTTTCCTACGCATTTTTCCTTTTTCCCCGTTTCATTAATGCTGATTCTCCACGGAATGAGCGGAACGGAGTTGGAAGTTCGACGAACTCTTACGTTTCATTTTTTACGGCAATTAATTAAGACCTTTTGATGCATTCTTCGAATACGAATGGGTTTCCGAATTTCGTACGCTGGGAACGTTTCCCACGCCGAAAAAATTCAACAGTCGTTAAGGGAAGTATTGAGAGTACTTCTGCTGGTCGCTATTGGGGGAAGTATAGACTCCCAACTGTATGATGAACGCTATGGAGCCGCTAAACAATAAAGAACGTATAAACTTTAATCATGAGCTTCAGGAATCCTCGTTCTCTTCCATACATGGAACATATACGTAAATATCGTTGCGTAATTGTTCGATGGGTAACTTAAATATTACGCTGCATCCGGGTTATGATGCGTAAGCCTCGAAACGTAACGGCTTTATGGCCTTTTGCACTCTCGTAAAATGTGGAAACAAAAGTCCTTTTAGAAGGCGGCGGTTAATTCATAAGACACGCGGCTCTGAAAAATTCGCGCCACCGTCAGCGAGAGCTTTATTTCCGTCGCTCGTTCCGAAGAAAGTATTCGAGAGAAGGAAAAGCGAGAAAGAGTATTCCTGGGACGGAAATAAGTGATGCACTTGAACTGAACTTCTCGTGTGGACGTATTTAGCGGAACTACTTTTGCCGACCGCGGAGAGCTATTAAAGCGCTCGTTGGTCATTTAACTGACCTGCGAGCGAACATCGGCTGTAAAACTTTCGTTGGATTAAAAATTAAACGCTGCAATTATGTAAGATGAACCCTTTTTTTAGATGTGGAACGTATCTTTTGGATTATAATTCAATATAGCGCCATTTTGTTCAATTTTGAAATTCATTGTATCTCGTTAAGGATAAACCAACATTCGGCTCTTTTCAAAAAAATCTTCTGGAACACTAATGTTGAGGTCGGAACGGGATGTCGTTGGGGCCCTCCCGCTTCCAATGATAAGCAGGAAATAATATAATGCCCCATGGGAGCCCTACCTATTCTGAGGGCACTTTTATGAAGAGAGTTTTCCGTATATCGAGGAACTGGGGTCGTTCGATTCTGGTGCTTTGGTATTTCAATTATTTGCTCCGTATACGAGTAATTTTTTTATATAGAAGCTTCGTATGTTCCAAATAATAATTATTAATGTATATGATTGTTCATGAGTTAATTTCTCACATTAATTGATTACGTATTTTTCAAATATTAAAGAGAGTAGTATGGAGCGTAATATTATTAATTTAAATAATAAAACTTACGAATAAATATCCCCTAAAAATAGTTACTGATTTTAAATAATGTATTGCACAAATATAGTATATGTCTACGAAATCCTAGCGTATTTCTTAAATATGACAATGTTTCATAATTTGAGTGGACCTATAACTGAACCTTGAAGGAACCTCAAAATTTCCATAATGGCGCGATAAATTTAAGCTTCTAACGACGAAACGTAACATAAAGTGATAGATGCTCAATGCAATTTAAAGCTGCAACGTATCAACGTAGAAATACATCCAGTTCGGAGGCTAGGCGGCTAAAATAGCATCGGGGAAGGGGGGAGAGACATCCATCCTCCAGCCACTCCTTCCACAGAAGATCCATCAAAAGTGGAGAGACGCATATGAGCGAGTAAAAGAGGATGAGTAAAAAAAGGCCATTTTCCCCAGAGAAACGCACCGGCTCCTACTTCAACCCCTTAGCGCGACCCTCGATCCCCCCATTTATCCCCCACACGGCACTCTTTGCTGGAAATGCGGAGGGCCCAGCAGCCGTTTCCTACTCAAACAGACCCTCTCTCCTACATCCTGCGTCTCACCTCGCTGTGGGAACGCCGATGTTCCCCTTTGCTCCCAAGGCGTCCCGGGGAGAGGAAGTGAGGCTATGGGGTGAAGATGAGTATGCACAGGATTCCGGAAGGTGAGTCCACTGGGTGGGGTGCAAAGGGTGAGAACTAAAAGGACTTAAAAGGGGGTGAGTTTTTCCGAGGGGTCACGGAGATGACACTGGGAGTTTTCCTATAGAAGGGGTAGATTCGAGGTGAGCATGGAGAATTCTGTGCCCCCGAAAGGGGAGAGATTCCAACGCATGAAGGGTGTGGTTATACCGCGCCTAATTCTGCGGCCTTTTGACCAGTATTTCGGTTGAGAATCCTTAAAGTTGCGTTTCGGGTTAAAAGCTGGGGATCGCGGAAAATTATCCACGGAGCGTACTTCCCAAAGGGGAATTTTGTCGGTTGAACCTGCAAACTCAGCACGGTGTGCAAAGATACAAAGGAACGTGTATTGGCTGCAAAATACTACTGATCTTGCAACTTTTGAATTATACTGCTGAAGCACTGAATTTTCGAAAGACATTAAACGAAGGATATATGCTAATTGTAAAAGATATTACACCGCAATAGAGAGAGAGAGTAACTCTTCTAAATAAGGTGGAAACATTAAGTATTACAGATAGAAATTGATAAATGCTCAGTTGATATATATTAAAAATCTATCTTTTCTATTTTATTTCGGGGAAAATTAATTTTGAGTCCATTCTTAAAAAATCTAATCTTTTGATAATTTACTTTCTACAATATAATATATTGACGTAAACGGACTATAATCCTTTAATTTCCACCCGAAGCAACGTAAAATAGATAACACCTCTAGATTTATACTCCGATTCCATTGTTTAGGCAAAACATTTTCGCATCCTTTTGAACCGGACATCCCGCTGGAGATCATCATAACTTTCTTTCGATCGGCCCTTTCCATTAGCTCAGAAAATGAGAAGCCCTTCTACGTTTCGGTAAGAACCGACATCTTCAGAGCCGACGGATACGAGAGATTTCAAACTCGCGATAGGACGCCAACAAAAGACTCCCCACGGCTATTGGTCTTCTCAAAAGAGCCGTGAATAGACGAGCCGAGGAATGTGGATAGAGAAGAAATTCTAAGAAACGATCTCTACGGATTCGAAAGAAGTACGGATTGATGTCACGCAATTTGCTCGGAATCGCTTCATCTCCACACATTGAAATCGTGCCACGACCCACACGAGCCCTCGGAATCCTCAGATGCGTATCGCCCCGTCACGCTCTCCTACGTTCTCACCGATTCCCTACCCAACGATTCGGGGGATTCATTATCAATAAGACCCAAAACGGCAATTTCACGGAGGCCGGCGTAAAACAAATCAAGATGCCCCGCGAGACGAATACAACGCAAACAAAGCGGGGAAAATTAATCGAAACGCCTCTTTTTTTTACGAGGCGTGTTTGCCGAAGATTTAAGAAAGTTAAAAAGTGGGCGTGGCCAGCTTTTAAAACAGGAAAATCGGGAACGGGTGTGGGAGGGTATGCGCGGGGGAGGGAGGCGAATGGGCATCGTTCGAGATTAAAAGATTTGTGTGTGAGGTCGAATGGGAGGCTAAAGTACTCCAACAAAGGCACTGGGCGATTATTATTAAGATAAGTCGGATGGTGGTGCGGTGTTAATAGTGTTGGAGTGGAAGGGGGAAGGCGACACTTGGGAGCTGTAGACGGGAGCTGTACAAGGACTCGGAAGATGGATCGGTGAAGGAAATGGTTGTGAGAGGAGGATAGAATCCCTCTTTCTATCGGAGAATACGCTTCCGAGAAAAGTCCCTATCTGTCCCCTTTGAATAATGTTCTTGTCATAAATATTTGTAAGTTTCTTCCGAGGATGAATCGGCGAGAGATTGAAGATCGGATCTCGGGTGTGTGGGCATCTGTGGATCCAGGTTACCTCCGCAGACTTGGCCTGACGAATAGTATTATCCATTGACGTATTTACGTGCGGAGAAACTGATTGGATTGTCGTTTTGGCACGACTCTTGGGTTCGATTCTTGGTGGGAGGTCGAAAGTGAGGGATTTTTGCGGTTATAAATGCGTCGAACGTAACAAAACTATTGCCAAATGAAAAATTCACACCGCTTCGTAGAAGATAGCCGCAACTTTCATTCGAAGGAATGGATACGAATTGAAGAACGAATGTACGGAAAGGACGAGTAGAGATTAATATAATGCATTCATCGTCATAAAAATAATGCTAATTTATATTCAGTATGCGTAAAATAATCTTCATATGTTTAGAATGCATGTATTAATGCGCTGATCCACCATTTTATCATGACAATCAATCATTACACAGAAGGTGTAAATATATCCGTGCTACGATATAAATTTAAAGAATATTAATTTAAATAGTAATTAAATCGAATATTTTTTGCAATAAGATAGAATGAGCATGCTTTTTATTACGCTAGGTAATTTATATTTGAGAATTAAGTATCTGTTTCCTAATCATTATACGGTTACGTATTTATAAGATTCTTCTCAGAAATAAGGTAACTTTTTGATTACGATCCAGTCCCAGTTCTTTGCATCAAGAATCTCATCCTCCGAATAATTTACGATAATCTCGTTTTCGGTTTATATTCACGTAACTTAACGAGTAATAAACGCATTTTTGGGTTTGACCCGTTTTCGATTTATTTTCTCTCGCATGCATTCCTCCGATTAATTTCGCGCCCCGTTTTCCTTCTAGTTTATTCTACAGAAAGTGGACTCTGGTAATGTTTCCGCTTCTCATGGAAAGTTCATCCCTTTAAGGTTTAAAAATATCGAGCAAAATTAGCTCCGATAAATGGTAGAGAAAGCTCTGTTCAATACTAACGCTTTCGAAGATTCTCGAATCTATCCTCGGGCATTGTTCTCATTACGCAAAACGACGGCTGTGGGCTATAATAAACATTTCTCGCGTCGAATTTACACGAAATGGAATGTGACAAAAACTGTTCGAGATTTTATTACTGGAGGTGCCAAACGAATCTCCGAGGGGAAATACCACCACATGTTACGTTCGAATAATTATTGCCTTTTAACGTCGATTATATGCATCGAACTGAATCGAGAATCAGCCCAATTTTCACGTCCCGTTTTTACTCTTTTTCGTTCGTGAGAGCTTGCAAAATAACACGCGAATTCGTTTTCTTGCACGTTTCTTAGTAGGCACTGAAAATGAGATATGGACGTTTAAATGAAGGAGTCGAATGTGGGTGATCCAGAACGCGAGTTTTACGAGGAAAACTGTTTGCGTAAAGAAGAAATATATAGCACCTTACAAGTATCCTTCACTGATGGTATTTTCAGAAAAATTTGGCTAGTGTTACGTAAGTTTTTTTTCGAAACTTAAAGGAAAATTTGCATAGAAAAGGAGCAAAACCGATACAAATTCTTCACAAATATTAGAATTGTATTTTAAATTTATTAGGGCATAAGAAAATAGACAATTAGATATTTAAAAACGAATTTATCAAGAGAAATACTCATCAATAAACAATTAAATTATATCTATTGGATAAGCTCTCAAAATATACAATAATAATCAGAATAATTCAAATAAAGAAAGATATACCCAGTAGAATATACTTCAGCCTCACAAATGAGACTGGGGACGGTGAATTGGCACCATTCACGTGATAAATTACCTTCCTTGGTAAAGAACCTCAGCCAACATCCTAAATGAAATAGATCGCGCATTGTTGAACCAAACTCTTGGAAAAGATGGAAGCTCTAGTACTAGGAGAAATTCCTATAGCGCGAGTTATAGGTGGATGGGTGTAGATGCAGTGGAGAGATTAGAGGAGGAGTGGTAGTATGAGGTGCGCACTCTAATCTGCCCACCCCCGCCACGCCCTCCTCGAAGCGAGAAAGGGTGAAATCCAAATACGAAACAATCGCGATGAGGACTTGGAGATAAGACCGAAAATAAAGTCGACCTCGGGAGAGAGAAAAGCTGGAAAAACATGGAAGCGGAGAGAAATGTAGCAATCTGCGAAGGTGTCAATCTCTAAAGAATGCCTCGTCATACGGAGAAAACGGGTAGCCAATCGCGGAGTGGGGGAATATATAATTCATAAAAGAATTCGAAGGCGGGAACTGATACATATTAATATGCAATATTTAAATACAATCGGGGTTTGGGAGAATATATTATACATAATAACAAACATGCTGACGATTTCTACGAAAATTTATAAATGACGCGGCAAAATAAAATTTTCGTCTCTCGTTTTAAAGCTGGATGTATATGCTGCGTAAATATTCGGCAAAACTATCAATAAATACTCCATCACCCTGGATAAAAATGACAAATGGGAGTAGTAATATCCCCTTTTCAACCCATTGCTGTGAGCTAATCTTGGCTCCCTATTTGGTAAAGTCTGTTTACCCCATGCGTATCCATTCATTGGAAACATGACTTGCGAAACACGAAGTTTATCCTTGGACAAAAGTTTCCATTTTGTAGCATTTGTATGATTCGATTTATTTTTTTATAACTCTACGATAATCTCCAAGTTTCGCAAGGGATGAATGCGTATTTTATAAAGCAATACGCTAAAAACCCGCTTCAGATGCAGCCTAAATTTATAATAGACATAATTATCAGCGATTGAAATGATTTAGACGAAAAGATAGACTTAAATCCCTGTGCGTATTCCGAAAAATTCTAAGCAAAAAAAAATTAAATCTCCAATCAGAAGAATCAGATGAAAAGAGATATCGGTTCCTTTTGATGCAAATCTTTTAAGCGGCATTCGTCATCGACTGAAATCGGAACTTTCGAGTGGAACATCACCCGTCTCATTCATCCCCAACAACCGAACCGTACGTAACTTCGTTATATTCCGCGGAAATAATTCATCCCGATTTTCATCATTCAAAAGTGCCCTCTCTTCAAAACACATGTGCGCATCCATAGATGGACATTTTCCGCCCAAAACAACGGGCTCTTCGCAGTCCCACGGGGGAAACTCGCCCCGGAAAAAAAAGATGGGTACAATACGAAATTTTAATCGCGCGTACGGGGAGAAAAGTCCTGACTTCAAAGGGACAAACGACGCGACTAGTTTTTGAGGTAATTGATAATGGATTCGGAAAATGGCTTTCCCTTTCGGATGAGTGAATAGGAAAAATAGGGGTGAATCGGATGAGAGATTTGAGAGACAGTTTCGCCCCTACCGAAATCCACTCGTGAAAAAAAAGCCTCGCTGACCCACCCTTCTCTAACTCTTTGGGAGTGGAAATAAAACTACGTCCCCTTTCCTGCCTCAATGTGCACAGCTGCACCAGCCTGGAAACCCCTTTCCACCCCCGTCTTATCCCACCCCACGCGCCCTCCTTAAGCAAATTCTATTACTGAGCTTAATGCCATTAAGTGGGACACCATGCGATGGGAGACCGGAAGAGATGGAATAGTTCTCCTTGCTCTCGCTGGGGGCAGCAGAATACGGTATCCTTTTTTCCCGATCGAATGTTTCCCTGCTCTGATTGCATACTTGGATATGCGAGAAGGAGAATGAAGTTACCTGCTCGATTGGCTATGGGGTGTACCGAAACCTACTTCTGTCGATCCGAGAGAGAATAGCGTGTCTCGATGTAATAAACGCGTCTGAAATAAAAAATGAGCGCGAATGTGACTATTGTTCGTTTTGTTTTCTCTTGTTCGTATTGTTATTCTTTCGTAGTTACGAGCGAATTTGAGAAAATTTTCCACGATCGTAATTACACGAAAAATAAGCAAATGTTTTCCCTCAATTACTAAAACTGAGGATTATTTGGGATAATTAATCGCAGATGAAAGATTATACGTGCATAATACCTTTTATTGACCTGTTTCCCAGATTAATGCGATCTTTTCAGCTGTGTTTTGAGGATGGATTACCGAATTTAGATGAGAGCTCATCTTACAGTACCAGAGCTTCGAATCTTCCCGATAGACTGCGTACGAAACGAAGCGAAAGAACAAAAGAGCGGCTACAAATGTTCGAAATTTCGAGATCCCAGCTGTGCGAATATCCTTATCTCTCATCTTGTGATATCCCGCATCTGAAACCGATTTCTCTTTCCATGAATAGCGTCGGCTCAATTCGAAGGACATCCATTTTCCATGACCGGGGAACTCAAATAGAGGCAGGTGACGAATAAAATTTAGATAAACCTCTTAATGGATGGCCTCGGAGACGGAGCTAATCCATTTGTTAAAAAAATAAACTCCAGATATGCTAAGCCGATAGCTCGTAAATGCAAATTTCATAATGATGTAAATGGCAAACTGATGTTAGGTAGCCTATGAGATGGAATATATCACAGGGACGAGTTTCCTGTGGAAAACGGATCGGAATATTCGATATTTTTGGAGGTCGGTTTCCTAGAATTTAACATCCTCATAGCAAATAGTTTTCCTGGACGAAACGAAAGGAGGAATGAATGAGGAAATCTTTCATTCTAAAATAAGCATTTCTGAGAGGTTTATGAAGCGCTCTTACGTAATGAGAACTCGTGTTTTTTTGGATTTTGGAGAAATTTGCAGTTTGTATAAGCAGCTGTATCGACGAGAAATATGGAGGAATGTAGTATAAGAAAACTGTATTAAGTATATTTAATTGGTTAATCTGTCTATGATGTAAAATTTGAAAAGAATTCTCTTTAAGCGTCCTGAAAATAGAAACATTTAAAAAATTTTAAGTTAAAAATTATCCCCGGAAAGTTATGACATATTTGATCGCGTTCTTTATCGAAAAAAAAATAAAAAATAAAGGAGATCATTAATACATCGAGAGAGACACCGGGACACCATCTCGTTCCTTTCAAAAATACACTTCGAAAATTATCATATAAATTATAAATTTCAATTGAAAAAATGCTAAAGAACCAACAGAAATCGCAAATTGTGCAGTAATAATCGATTCTCAATTTCGCCAAAAATTAGCAAACCCCTTAAAAATCGCATTGGCTCTGGGATGTGCACAAACACGAGTGCAGGAAAGGGCGTTGAGTAGGCAGAATAGAGATGGGAGGTGAGTAATGTTTCGTTGGGGAGAGTGTGAGATTGGGCTGCAGCGAACGAGCGCACTAACGACTTGGAAATGTCACGTTCCAACCGCTTTTACGAGGCCCTAAAATAAGTGCACGGGAGAAATGGGGTGAGGGATTTGGGGGAAGAAGGCGTTCGAATCGGATCTTTGGCGGCACTCGTACATTGTTTTACTTCGCATGCATTTTCTGGCCCGACTGAGCGATTCGCAACCTTTAAAAAGGAGAGGGAAAATCCGTCTGCGCATGCGCGAGAGGGATGAAGCTGGTGCAGCTGAAAGGGATGGATTCTCGATAGCTTACCAACTTCGCTAATTCTGTAGAAACGAAGGTGTGAACTCTTTTTGCAGATTTTGGAGACGTAAAATATTTGCTTTCGACATTGTACGATTTATGAGATGCAGTTTTATTTTGATATCGAAAACGATTTAATATCGTCTTATATAAATATAAAAATTAATTTCTGTTTGCTGTTATACCAAATGTACGAAATATATTCTTCAATATTGATGTAAGAATAATTAAATTTTGTTCTACGATAGAAATATTTTAGTTGATATCATTTAAAGATTTTTAAGCGCCATTCCCAGTTTCAGAAATAAAATTTTCCAGTATCAAAAATAAGTACGATTTCAATTTTTACATACAAGACACAAGTAAGTAATGAAATCATATACTGAACAAATACAATTTTGTAAAATATCACGTAACTTATTATATCGCTTTTTGTTTCATTCCTTGGAAGCGTTAACCAATCAATTGTAAATTTGGAAAAATCAATTTTTATGAATAATGTAACCGAACTAATATCCACGAATATAAAGAATATGCAGCTTTAAAAATGATAACTTTCAATCTTAAATTTTCGACAGAATTGATAGCGTGGGAATTCTTTCAAAGTCCGTCGCAACTCAAAAATCGCGAACGGTTCCTTTTCAAAAAAACCTTACCCGCTCACCCGTACGAGTAATGAGGTCGAACGTCACATTTATTCAATATTTATCGCGTATGCAACTGGATTTATGCAATTCATCGGCCTGCTCACTCGCCACTTGGCAAGTTTAACCACCTCTTTACTGGAGGCGACCGAAGAGCGATCCTCTTGTATTTTATGGGCCTCTTGGATTGCCGAGTGACGAGTTTTGGCGGATTGTATGGTAGACCATTGGCAGGTGATCGGGATCCTTTCTCATCCGAACTCCCCAAATAGACGTCTTCGCCTAATCGGAATGCAATTTCTCAACTCCTCGCCCTTCTCTATAAGTAAGTGACGGATTCCTCTCCCCCCTCCGAAACATGGACGAATTTCGCAATTCGCAATGATAAAAGAGCGCATTTTCGCAATCGAGATGGGAATTCGTCTTTCTATTCCTCTTTGCCCGATGTGCGGTTGACGCACTTTTGATACGGACGAGTTGAGTCACTCTTCCTTTTGAAAAGGTTAATTTTGTTGACTTGTCGATTGTCGTGATTCAGTGCCCGTCCCATTAATTAGCCGATCGTGATTGGAATGGTATGATCTAGAAATTTCCCTCGGAGGGAAAATACATGTCGTTGTAGGATGACAAGATCAATGCGCTGTGATTTTGAAACTTGAGAGGTATTGTTACTCATTCGAAAATTTTTAATATCTGTGCGCATTAATATGGCTGCACTTTTAGTTACTCATAGAAAAGAATATAAAATATAATATTAAATAAAATATATAAGATATTAAAGATTATTTACTTTCATTTTGTAGCCTTTAGCTACGTATTCACGGTCTATTTATTTACGTTATATTTTTAAATTGTAATATGACAATAACATTGCATGGCAATAAACCCAATCCATATACTTAGGAGAAAATAAAATAAAATAATTTTCCGTAATAAAATCAGCGCAAAATTTAAAATCAATTCTTTAGATCGAGGTCGTAATAAATTTAGCTACAATCACCAGTAAACACCAGCTGATACAGCAACCTATAAAAGCTATAGCTCAAATAAATCATGTTTCAGTGGAAGCAGACTTAAATTAGGTCATTTTTAACTTCATATCGACGCATACATTTCCACATAGAACACTCGTCGCAGGAAATCATCTTTAAACATCTGCGATTATAGGAAACGGCTATTTCTCAGGCAACTGTTTCTGATATCCGAAGAACATCTCGGCGGTGGGAACTAATGAAAAAAAGTGCTCGCTCACTAATATCCTACGTAATTTCTAAAAATAGAACGTCAGAAATGGGACAAAAGGCGATCCGAGTGGGGAGAGAAAAGTTCAGAAGCTAATTGGGTGAATAGATCTTGTGATCGCTACACAAGCCTCGTGATGGAAACACTTTGCGCGAACGTGTGAACGATGACATATGGGGATGGAGAGGAGAAAAACCTCCGAAAAAACGCAGAAGAAAGTTAGCGAAACGACAGAAGAAAGGAAATTAATCGAAATAATAAGGGAGGGGCGGTGGGAACAATGGTCGAGGAAGAAGTCCCTTTCTGGTTTTTTGTCCTCTTCAATTCCTCAAATTACCGCGTGCAATTAATGGCCTTCTTCGTCCGGCATTAAACGATAGTGGAAGGTGAGAGAAGAAGTCTTTTGGGTGAGAGTTTGAGCGATGGAGAGTGTGGAGTGGGAGAAAGGAAACGGGGAAGCGTGGGAAATAGAGGTAATCACAGTCACCCAGGATACGGGCGAGTGTATAAAAAAATTTTTTCAAACATCCTTCCTTTTTTCTCGTAAAGTGGAAAATTACCCATTTAGCTTCATTGTGGTAGTTTTTCGCGTTTGAGGGTGAGTTTGATGCTGGGGAAGTGGGGAAGTCGAGTTGAGGACTTCTCATTTTGGACCGAAGGAATGCCCGCATCGCCACCACCTCTTTCGTCCTAACAAATAAGGACTCGTGGAGAAAAAAAATTGTTTTCATTTTGACGCCGACGAAATATTTTCCGAATGTTTTCTTTCGCGTCCTTCGAGGCTAGTTGGCCCGAGGACAAAGAACTGAATGGCATTCTCGCGCAGTTTAGAGACGTTGTTGCGTATTAATTTCGCGTTACCCGTGATTTATTCCGAGCACGCAAACGCTCTTAAGTTCGATGCAAGGACCTCCTTATCATGCGTGAACGAATCGTAATAAATTTAAACAGTGCAGAATTGTGTGATTTAAATTCATTAAAACATATGTTCAGTTGAACCTCTTAAACTATGTTATGTTTCGGGAGATTTAACATAGTTAAGATACAAACAACATTAAGTTAAGGGGTGTATTGTACATAAATTATTATAAAGAATATTTGGCAATGCTAAATATATGATCGAAAATGAAAATAATATTAATCTACGTAAATATTAATAATCAGAAAATTTTGTAAAATAAGGAACTCTTAACAATATGAAACAAAACGTTGCGATGGATCGAGCTTTAAAGTGATCATTCCTAGCTTAAGCTCTGAACACAGCTGATAACTCTTGAACTTTCAACGATATGCACGTATCATCCTTTATATTAGAGAGTTAATAATACGGAGATTGGCACAATAGATTGAGCGAAGCGTGTTTAGGGTGCAGCATTCACAGAAACCGTCGTGAACCGAAGCGCCTAGAAAGCGATTACTGCTCGACATTTTTCTCCATCGCGGCCGTCCCTTTCCAATTACATCCTTACACTCCGCACGTCAATAATAAACGAGCAATGATTGATCGATGCTGTGTGAATTCCCTTTCGTTCTCGCTGCCATACGTTCCGAACAGAAACAAGAAGAAAACGACCAATTCAGAGGGGACAAAGATGGGAAATCATTGCCCTCCGAGGGCGTCCTGTAATGAGAACCGTTAAGTCGAAACGAAATCACTTTAGCTCCCGTCACCTCTTGACACGCATAACTACATCCCCCTCTCCCCCCTCCCGCACCATCTTGCGGTGCGTCGTGAAACGGAGCAGGGGTGTCCATATCGAAGGAGGAGGGTGCGTGGATGGGAGGCCTTAGAAGAGTGTCCCAGTGGTCACGTCCACTGTCTCCCACGGCACTCACCACAGGGAGAAAGATGTGGGTGGACGGAAAATTCAGGGCGGATATCGATGCATTGATGAATACATCATTTAATATCCCTCAGGGGAGGTGTGTGCTTTGTGTGATCGACTCGATGACTTCATTCCATCGATGTTTTACGCAACTTTGGTCCGAGGGGGTTTGGAAAAAAAACGCATTTATATTCGAATCTTTACGGAGCAAATAAATGTTGGGGACGAAAAAACTAGTTCGGTTTGCGATGACTTTCGAATCGCTTTTTGAAACGCTTTCGCGTATTCAATCAGCGTCTGATCTCACTTTGCAATGATTAAACAATTTTGCTCGGCGTAAAAGCTGAGGGAAACTTTCCTTTCGCTCTGTTTGGAAACGGCGCGTTTGACCAATCGAAAGAAAAAGTATTGTTATTTAAGTTCGTTCTGAAACGAAATTTTTCGGAGTGTACTCTTCTCTATTGTTTATCCAATTATATACTTAAATAGTATAAATTCCGTGCCTAATGTTTACGTAAATTTTACATCTAAAATTTATTCATATCGAAATATACAATCATTGGAAATATAAAATTTATAAATAAAGACGTAAAATGGTATAATATTAAGCTAGAAAAATGTTTAAAGGAAATGATTTTTGAAGAAATATTAGTGATACTGTTTGACTTTAAAATAATTGACCAACTTTTCATCTGTTACCAAACGTTTATCATTTTGAAATTTCCGATACTTTGATTAGTTAATGCCAGGCATACGTCTAACCGCGTAATTCCCCTATCCCAACCTATGATGAGGGAAACCTATTTCAGCTCATCTCCTTTCTTGAATCCCTTGCATCTCAAACATTAAGTGGCACTATTTGATATGCTCTCTTGGTAAGAATTGAGGAATGAATTGGGATGGACCGCATAAACGGTGCGGCGAGAGAAAAAGGAAGCCACCTCAATTGAAACAGATTGGTTCTTAAGTTGAGCCGCCGCTCATTAAGGAAGTAATAAAGAAATAAGATATTTTCGGTCCGAGAGAAACAGATGTCTGGGCTAATAATCTAAAATAAATGCGCCCGCGGAGAGAAATGTTCACTCACCGTGATTATGTTATTCCGTGTTATGATTGATTAATGCTTTTTAATAAATAGGACGAGAGGTTTCGCAAATAAAGCGGGGAGTAGAAAAACCACTCTGGGAGTGAAGTTAAGTGGGGCGGTCATTCCGTGGAAACTCGAAACTTTACAAAAAAAATCCCTATAGAGGTTCTTCTTTACACGCATGAGCGAGTTTAACAATAGATTAAGAACGTGGATTCTATGAAAAATATTGCGGTAACCATGGTTACGAATGGTTATGGTTACGAGTGACATAAAAATACATAGTTACGTGGAGACAACAATTACGTTAAGAGATTGTAGGGTAATTTAAAACGTGGAGGAGTGACCTAAAGAAAAACTGGCGTGAGAACCTTTTGTAAACAGAAATCTTAATCGATGAGAAATTGGAGGAAAAAGGAAAAGTGATTGAATAAGGAAATCGTTGTCGTGGCAAATAAGACCAGAATGGGGAATCACTTGTGAGAAAGTGGAAGAACGTGACTTCTTCATGAGCAATGAGGAAGGTTTCTGGGCCGAGACGAGTTTAAACCAAGTGAACAAATGGACAAGAGAAAGGAATAGGTAAGCATACGAAAAGAGCTATACAGGAAAAAAGGAAAAAAGAAAAGAAAAATGAAACAACCTCCTCAATATTGAAGGAAACGGTCTTTTCAAAAGAACGAAAAAAATAAGAAAAAACTTTTGATCATTGATTGGATAAAGATCGCTAATCGGGAGTTGTATGATTATTATTATCACAACCCATTCAGCTCCTACAATTCGTACAACAAATTTGTCTTAAACCAACGAGTCCTATTATGGTAAACAACGACGCATTTCGACAAAACGCTACACAAATTCACCATCGACGTCATCCAAAGCCATTAAGTACAGCATAATCGAGACGCAGACGGCTTTGACCTTGCGGAGAAGAAAATCGGCAATGATTTTGGGGAATCTTCTTCTCCGTGCGATACAAAAGGAATTGTTCCACGTCGGCGGGCGATTGTGTAGGAATAGCGGACACAAGAGGAATAAATAGATAAAACACGGTGCCTTTATTCTTAAAAGAAAACTCGGGGGAGGGGGAGATTGGGAGGTAGCTCCCCAAGAACACCAATCCAATCCTTTCTCTGCACTGGAGAATTTTCCGACCCGAGAGTTGACAGGATAATGGCGATGATGGCAGCGGTGTGAGGGAAGATTACCGCCACAAGAGGATGGGGCGAAAGAATAATGCAAAATGAGTTACGTTGCCAGCCGTACCGTTGCTTCGCATTGTTATAAAAAGACGGATTTCGCAAAATGAAGATCGCGTTTCAGCCGAAGGGAGAGGTTTCATCGCCTTCCATGTTTTTCTTCTCTCGTGTATCCTGGAGACTGCGGACTTTACTTTCGATCTCGAAACGTCTTTGTTTGAAAGCGATATGGGCCGTATTGCTTTCGATTCTTGTGTCACTCGTTCTTGTCTCGGATCTCGGTATGTCTTTTAGAGGTTGTATGAAGATGTCGCATTAAACATTATATAATATGAACGAGATATATGAGAATTAAATTTGATATCATCTTACGATGGAAACAATAAAAAAGTTTCGGCTTGGTCAAATATTTGTCATATATTTTTTTCGAGATAAAATACTCCCAAAAACATATATAAAACTACTTTCCGGTGATTTTATAAATCTTAATCGTATCTAACTAATTCTCATTTAATCCTGGATTCATAAAGTACAGTTGAGCGATAAATATTTCGTTAACGAAAGCAAAACTGAACTGAAAGCAAGTGATGTATCTCTAGAGAGCGACCAGTTAACGACGAGACGTATTATTCAAATAGTTCAAGAGATCGCCACTGGGCAGCTTTGATTCCATATGCACCACGACGCTGTCCTTCTGGTCGAACAATCACGAAGATTTTTATATCTTCCGTCGCCATATGAAACGCAATTTCCGCTCGGACGACGAAAGCACTACCATCTCTTTATGCTCAATCCCCTCCTCTTCAAACCCTTGAATTCCCTCTCACTCCACTTAATATACGCCAATCTTCTTCCCCTCCGACGTGCATGAAGCCGAGTTAAATACGTCAAGACGGCATAAATTTGCGAGTCGCGGAGCGTTGTGATTGCGCGGATCCAAGATGGCGTCCCGAAACAAGAGAATGACGATTCGCGCAGAGAAAGAGTCTTTTTACATGTGACGAGAGAGTGGCCCAAATGGATTATGGTTCCATCCTCTCCTTTGCCCGAGAGATGGAGCGAAAATGGGAACGGGGAAGATTGGGAGGTGGGGTGGAGGGAATCCTTGGCAATTTACCGCTTACTCTGATTTACAGAAGGTTTCTCGTCGTAAGAACTTTATTCGTGCTTCGACTCGTTGATGAAGTGAAAGACTTTTTCTTTTTCGTGAATATTTTTTCCTCGCGAATTGCGGTGGTTTTTTGGAAATGCAAATATTAATTTCCTGCCGTTTCGCAAATATTCGTCCTTTCGTTTTCCAAATGGGCAAATAATGTACGACGCTTGGACTATGCCTTGATATTTGATACGGGTTTTGTAGATATCGGATCACTCATTTGGATAAAAGTACAACTAATTACACTGAATCACCCTCTGGCGGAATGACTTCGTATGTCGTGACATGATTCAGATTCCTCTTTTTGAGATTTTACTTCGGCGTTGAAATTACATTTTTATTCGATGATTCGGAAAAATTCAAGTAGGTTGAATTAATTAAGAGAGAAGAACTCCAAAGCTATACCAAGACGGAGGTAATTTCATCCTACGAAAAAATTAATACTCTATTCGATCCTGCTTAGACTGCGTGTAGTATTTCAATGAAATATTTCAAATAAATATCAATAAAGAAGACTATAAATAACTTTCAACAAAAATAATTCCAGAGACAAACAAACCACGCAAGTGTTAAATGTATCCTCAACGGTATATTTTCACGATACGTAGAAGAAAGGCGACCGCTCCAGGGTTTTTCCCATGGATGTGTGGATTTGGTCGAAAGTGGCTTTTAACGTACCGCGTATTCTTTGACATAAAACGGTGCGAAGAGGGCGTGGGTGAGAGAATGAAGGATTAAAAAGGGGAAGGTGGGAATTTGGGACGAACGCGTAGGAATGCACGAAGTGGAGGGAGGTGTGAAGACCTGACATGAGGAGAACGAATCGGCACGGATAAAGCATCGCTAATTGCCTCAACCCGTTCGTTGCATAAGGGTACACATATCTCTTCGCGAATAACCGGAAACTCTGGCATCATCAATCATCCGGAATTATTTTTCCCTACCCGTTTTCGATTCCGGGCGAGACCTTTATAATTTCCGAACATTTTCGACGTTATTTTAATTGGAAATTTTATAACCCATCCTCGAGAATCCGACCGTATTTTAGGGGTTCAAACACTAACAGCGGGAGGCTGGACTGCGGATTCCCGGAAAAGAAAGTTGTATTTCGTGGCGTTATTTTTTCAACGCTGTCATCCACTGGTTCCCACACTTTCCAGAAAAAATTAAGCGTGATTTCCCAACGTGTTTTTAATGCCGTCCGTTCTATATTTTAAGGGCAAATAACCTGACAGAATAAACATATTGAAAGCATCGCCGAGGAAAGCTTCCACATGAACCGGGATTTTTTTAAGTGCGTAATATAATTAGGGCCCGTATTCTTCGGGGAAATAGTTGACGGACACATCAAGAGAAAGTAAAAAATACACATTGCACATTTTTTTGGAATAAAAGAAGTACAAAAAATTAAATTGACAGCTATATATAGAACTGAGGATGATTAAGCGCTTTTCTTAATTGTATGTTCTGCTTTTTCTACACCACGAAGAAGGTATGCCAAGATTTTGCGTAGCAAGGTACAGAAGTTGTTCTCCGAGTTAGATATCGATTATATTCACGTTTCTAAAAGATAAATTTGAAGTTCTGCACTAATATTCAACGATAAATCAATAAAAATAAATTATACGACCAAATATAAATTGGTTACGTACGTAGAAGTTTCTATAATCCCGCAACATACGTATTTATCACGTAAACAAATCCTAAAAGCAAGTTTAACTCGATTTCTTGCATGTCCTATCCTATATCCTGTTGAGACTACCTAAAATTAGGTAAACCGAAATCGCCCGGCGATCTTGATTATCTAGCGACTTTTTCACCGCACATTAACCACGGCGCCGGGAACACTGGAGTATCTCTCATCGGGGCATAAATTAAAACATTTCTGACGCGAGATTTACGCGATGAATGGACTAAAAGGGGTTGGAAATAAGGACTACGCGTTGGAAGAAGGCGTCGAGGAGTGCGCCAGAGCAGAAATTATCTGTTAATTAAGATCTTGATTGAATAGGTTTGTGCTCGACCCGCCTCTACCGGAGAGGTAGCCGGTTTGGGGAAATAAGGAAAAGATGGGAATTGGGTATAAGTTGAATGTAAACGAGCCGCTGAGGCGATGAACGATGATTGCTAGTCGAGATGGAGTGGAAAATTCATTGCTAGCATGCCGCGAGAGGAATTAAAACTCCTCACGCAAAACTGAGTCGAGCTTTGTTATTTTAGCCATTATCTACCGGTGAGCGCATTATGTAATGAATCATCTTTGCCCGTGCGAGCTTAAGCTTATCATTAAGATATTTTGAAACGGACGCGAATATTTTGCGTCAACCATCCTATTGGAAGTGTTAAGCGTTATTAATAGGCTGGCTATAAAAGCCTGATTAGAACTACATCCTATCTGAATGTAGACTAATTATGGGCGTGGTGGAAAGAAAATCGTATGGCAATAAAAAATGTTCTACTACGGTACTGGATTATAATTAGATCGAAATAAAATTTGTTATCGCGAATGGTTTGAACCTATTTTTATATTTTGACCATTTATCCTTTATCTTAAAGAGTTTTTATAAATAAAATGACCTAATAATTGAAAAATTACGTGAAATATTGCTCGTAATTCATTTTGATAGTATTCCTAAAATTCGAGAAAAACCAAAAGTATTTTATAATGCAACGTAGGCGATGTAAATTAAGAAAAATATCTCCTGTTTCATCCGGGGTACCTTTCATACATAAACAGTATAACCAGGATTCGAACCCAGTACCTCGACATTCCCTAAATTGGTATACTACCGCAATAAACAAACAATTCCAATGAGAGCCCCACCGATCGATAACAATTACTCTCATTCCATCAAGAGCACCGTCACCACGAGGGCGTTGCTCCCTTATCGAACACCGCAGAGGTGTGCAGACGTTTTGACGGTGGGTGACAAAGATGCGATGCGAGTAACGGGGGCGTTCTCTTTATAGACGCGAGGCCGGGAATAGCGAAGGAGAATAGAGTGAAAGATTAAAAGAACACTTACCGTTACTCGCCTCTGCTCCCATGTTGACCGCCGCGGCAGCCGCCTTCTGCTCCTGGAGGGCGGCGAGGGTGAGGATGGTGGCCATGTCCTGCTGCAGCATCATCTGCGGGTCAAAGGGGAATCCGTCAGCGTCGGGAGGGGAGAAGGGCGAGCGAAAATCGGGCGAACTGTCGGGTAGGAAGTTTAGCTGCAAGTCAGAGACAGGGAAGGTTAGCGGGGTTAAAGATCATGGGTATTAGTATGCAAATGCGTCAATGGAGTTGCCATTGAATTTGCGAATCCTGTGGAAAGGGAATTTTCATAAAGAGTTGCAGGTATGCATGCGGGTTGTTATAGTCAGTTGGGCGATATGGTTGTTAAAGGGAGAGGTTTCTCCGACTGTTCGCCTTGACTTCCGCTAGCATAATTTACATCACATCTACACTACAGAACACGTATCATGCACTTATAATAATTAAATATATGATTATATATTATAGCAAGATAGATTTGAATAATTTTAAAATGAACCAAATTTTAAAACTAGTATTAGTGACAAATAATTTTATGTATTTTTAATGAAAATATCAAAATAATAAATATTACTTAAAATATATTCGTGTGCTCAATTTGATAACAAAGCTCGTGGACATGAATTATATTGAGTTATTTCATATTTTACGCGTTAAATCTGTCAGTTGTATTTCTTATTAATCTTGCAATATGCTTCTAAACCGAAATAACTCACAGATCTTTACGAATTTAATTAGAAAAACACATCATAAATATCAATTTCAGATTAAAAATCAACAAAAAAGCGTCTTGTGACCTAAACCGAAAAATATTTTCACAAAAATGATGAAACACGTGAGCTGCTTATGATTAAAATAAATCAGAAATTGGGGAATAAGAAAACAAAAACAAAAAAATCATAATTCGGTGGAGCGGGGAATTTTGGAAGGAAAAATTTTGAGGAATGTTCGTTGGGTCAGAAGTGGGTGGAGGAGAGCGATGTTTTTGGAGGAGAGAGGTAGATTTCTGGGAGTCCTTTTTTATTCACTTCGCCACTAGGTGGCTCCTTCTTCCCAGAAACTCGTAATGAACGAATCGAATCGAGTAAATTCTCACCTCGCTTTAAGGATGAGGATGCGCAAGATTGCAGATAAGAGGAGGTTTTACGACCGCAGTATCTCGTCCCGAAGCAAGGATAATTTGCGATTACACATTAGAGATAAAGGGAAGGCGAAAAATGATTCGAGTGGGCTTCGAAAATTCGCGATTTTCTTTTTGCGAAATGTAACAGATACCAATTTCGTCCGAACGATTCCTTATGGGAGAAATTTCGCCGACATGCGGTAATTGACTCGAAGGCGAATCTTTGACTATGCATCTGCTTCCGAGATGAGAATTCCGAGAAGAAATATCAGCGAAGACTTAAATATACCTTAAAAATGCTTCGATAATGGGTGTATGAAAACCTTAAAGGCTGGAATTATCCTTTATTTTCTTACTAACACTCATAGGACTTCCATGAACATTTGAATGCACCACGAAATAAATTTTATTAATACATTCAATAAAGATTTATTCTTTAGTTAGTATTGGAATAATTTGAATGTTAAATAATATTGTAATAATAAATATTTCCCAGAATAATTTAACTAAAATATTGATACAAATATTCGTAATTGATATTTGATATTTATAATCCGTATTGTAATAAGTTATCAAGCGAATAACATTAAACTTTTCATATAAAATATTCAACTTCTTTTATATTTATAAAAACATCTAATCAGCTACTCGAACTTATCGAATGAATTAAAACTTGCTCATTAAAATAAGGCTCAAATTAATGACTATAATAGATTCAAACACAACAAACCACATAAATCTCTTCTAGATTATTGTTATTACCCACTTATAACGTAGCTAACTTCCTAAGGTTCCATAACTTCGTATCAAGATCCCTAAAGTACGCGATGATTGAGCGCAAGACCTCAAATGATGGGCATTCCACGGTTTCCGCAATTTTCAGACGAATTTTGTTCAACGAGCCGACGAGAGGCACCCATTCATTTCCAAGGTGATAATTCAGGATTTCCACCGCTTAAACGCGCGTCTTTTGAAGGCAACACCGGTTTGAATTATAATTCCAGTGTTGATTTTCTTCTCCAAAAAAAATAGCCGTGAATGAATGAAGGGCTTGAAACGGATATCCTTCTTAAACAGCGCTCACATACTCTTTCCATAATCTCCACGAAAAGATTGTTCGATAAAAAGGTCGTAAAAAAACAGAAACAAATCGTCTCGGAATTGCAGTCGGTAATGAACGGGAGAAAAAATGGTGAGGAAAGGCCTTTGTGGAGGAAGATTGAAAGGATGTTCGGGGGAAAAAAACGAAAAACTTTGGACGTACTTCCCGCTTTATTTTTCTTCGCCCCTTCGCTATTTATTTTTGACTTCGACCGAAAAACATCGTGTTTTTGTTCCACCCCTTATACCCGAACTCTACATGTGCAGGAAAACATTAGTCCTGTGTAGAAATCCAGTATCAACATTTCCTTGTGCCCTTAGCGTGTTCCATTCAAGGTAAAGGAAATCACGGCTTTAAATGATGACTGAATGAAAGTATTCGAACGTAGGTTAAAGAATTAAAAACAATGAAGGTTCAAATAAAAATGGATTACATGTGAATTATAATTAGTGAAATTGATCTCGAAAGTTTTCTTAAGCATACTTGATTATTTAACTATGATATACTTCGGTCTAAACTAGTCAATTAGATAGCATAAAGTCTTCTGAATCCTCAATAAATTCTATTGCATATTTCCGAATGATTAGACGAAACAATCATGTATCTTAATAACATTAAAAGCAAATGATAATGCATAAAGCACTTGAATAAATAATTGAAAAGTAACATAGAAAAACTTCTTAAATATTTAACAATAGTAACAAGACACCACTAGGAAGTTAATTTGATATAACACCCTCAAATTAAGGCCGTGAACAGTAAAACATCACACAATGCTTTACCCCGGATAACGCTTTTAATAACCACTCAATTAACCCCTTCGTTTCGGATCTTATTCTATTTCAGACCCACCAATGTTCAAAATACTTAGAATAAAACCGCAGCGAATGGGCACAAAAGGAAACGACTTTCTTTCCAGTGCCACTCCGAAGGTAATTAAGCCCGAAGACAGTGGGAGAATCGGAAGAAGGGGGAGAGGAAGACAGGGGAAGAAGGATGAATAATAGGAAACTATGCGATGGAAAGGGAACGTAATGAAGGGAAAATCAGAATAGGAAAAAATCGAGGAAATGGAATAATGGCATATGGGTGGTTCTTCGGAATGGGGAGCGGGGGGAGGAATAGGGGTGTGGGGCGTGAAGGTTAGAAATTACCACACAATGCATTTGGGTGCCGGGGGACGGAGGGCCGTGGGGGAGAGGGAGCGGGGGCGAGTTATATCCAGGAGGCGGGAAAAAGAGGTGTATCCGTTCGGAGGCGATAAATCCACGGATGGCATAACGAGAGATGCGCGTTCGAATCGTGTGAACTCGAGAAAATATCGAGAATTAGTTCTCGGTAATCATTTCGTAATAAATTCGTCTCGGAATTCGGGCGGAAGGAAAAAAAAAGCTGAAGAGAGGAATCCGAAAAGGAACTCCGGTGGGAAAAAACGAATTAAAAGGGGGAGAGGTGGAATTATTATTAATTGTCGAATCGAAGTTTTTGTTCTCCCGATGAAGTCTCGCGCCTGAGGTGCGATTTTCGGGCGTTAAAGAAAAAGAGAATAAAAGGTAGAGGGGTGGTGTTGGAAGAATGCGAGCCGTGAACTCGTTCCGAAAAAAGGCGTGGGTGGAGGAGGGCGACACCTCATCGCCAGAAGTGGAAATGAGCGGGGAGATGAAGCCGGATGTCTCACAATCTTCCCCAGAAAAAACGTCCTCAGGAATGTCGCGGCAAATGGATTCACGATATGACCTACCTGGCATATTTTACCCTTCGCTTATCAATCCTTGTTCTATTTCTTCCGTCTCCCTCATTCTGTTCCAAGTCCCTCCCATTATATTCCTTTCGGGGCTGAGTGATGACGCGAGATTTTTAACTATTTCCGATTATCTCCGAAGTGGTTCGTTTCACAGTGCCGAGGAAAACCCTTTCTTTCGTCTCGACTGAGAGCGTAAATTATTTAAATGGTCCCGGCATTAATCCTGATTGTTCCGAGCATTAATCCTCTTTGTTCCCTTCCCAATTCATTTCCTATTCCGTCCCTATCCTAATTTCACACGTTTTAAACGCGTGGAATGAGACGAAAGGGTTCCGATAATGTATTTGAACGGAAAGAAGTTTAAATATAACTAGAATGCGATCAGTATTTTCGAGATCTAATCCAACAACTGTCAGCTCATTATACGAAGAAACTATATATAATACGAGTGCAATAATCGTACAATAATCCATACACTTTGAAAGCATCAAATTTTATATTATAAATCCGCAATTTATTTTCGTAATTATTCCCAATTTTAACACGAACTATCAACAATGAAAACTAAATTCAAGCGACAGTTACCAAGCAAAAGCTGACCAACAAAGCGCATCATTAATTCTACTACAAATCCCTCAACACGGCAACAAAAAGCACGGCGACACCGAGCATCGGCAATTAATAAATATTAGGATGAAGTTACTCGGATCGTCAACCTTGTTTTCCAATAAGCCCCTCTCACCCACGCGATACTCCAGGGCCGCATAAATTAAAAGCCCCTTTACCATCCTTTGTGTTTCCTTCCCCTTGATTTACCCGTCTCCCGCCGTGGAATGCCTTCGGACTCGAAGAATCTTTATTCTAAAACCATCTTTTTTCATCTTCCGTGAACGCAGAGTTATGAGGGGGCGATTTTTTATTGACGGCATCCCGCCCACTTCCCCAGACGGCCAGGTATCAAGGGCAAGAAAGAAAGAGAGATTTCGCTTCGGATAAATAGCCCTTCCTATCTTCGACGATCACCTCCCTCCCCGTGGAAAATCCGGCGAAACGAACGCTGTGTATATTCTACGCGTTTGCCTCAAATCATGCGCTAATTCCGAGCATCCGTTATTCATTCTGTTTCGTCAACGTCACGCTGTGTGCCTTTATTGCCTTCCTTCCTCTGGTGCTGAGGTGCTACCGAGCACGTACCGCCACCCGCATGACGATGGCACGCATCTTAGGCGAGATGGATACCTGTGTAAACGGAGCTTTTTACCGACTTCGTAATGGGTTCGCAGATGTATCAATTTATGAAAGTGAATAAGGTTTCTAATGAGCGTATTTTAGTTTTACAAACAAATATATTTATAACTTTATACTTAATTCCATTGTATATTTAAAATTAAAGTCTTCTGAATAGTGGTGAGCAAACAATAATTGGGTAAATTCTTAAAAGATACTTATAAAAATCTCGCTTGAACGTAACTATGCTAAGTAAATTCCTATTTATCATATAATTTGTATTCGTATTTCTACCTGTTGATCTTAAACTGATTTTTGTAGTTAGATTCCGTGATATAATTCTTTAATTTTACCCAAAATTACAATTACCATATTTCTAACGAAGAAAACAAATATCACTGTTTTTATTTTTACGACAAAAATTCAATTATACTCGTAATATTCATGAACTTTCTAGACCGATGATTTCAACACTCAATTCAAAGATTGAAGACAATTTATCTTAGAACTTATAAAAACATTACGCACATCAAACGAGAAATAATTTACATACACACTTGTACACCCTTGTGCACACTATCGAAACATCCTTCTTCACAACCTGTATCTCATTCCCACACAATCGCGTAATTATTCATTTCCCATCGTCATTCTTCTTCGAGTTAATTCAAAAAGTGTTAACTAATCGTCTCTTATTATTCTAATCCTTGAAGTTTGCCCAAACGCCTCTAAAGAAGTGAAAATGTTTTCCGTTGCACCGAGAGACTGAGGGAAAACAAACCACGGCACAAAACACTTCATGTTGTGTACAGGAGTCGAAAGATGGGGACGCCCTTTGAGTAAATGAAACCAGACATTTCTCGCTTCAGTTTCACGGAACCTTTTTCTTTTTTGCTGCCCCTTCCGGAGACTTATGCAACGCGGAAAACAAACGAATTTGCGGGCGCCTCATTCCCGCCGAAGATTGTTAACCGGAGAATTCAAAATGCAAGGCGCATAGTTTTACGAATTGAAATTCAAATTCGAGAGGAAATGAATTCCAGCCTTTTATCCTTTCTTCGGGAGGGCGAAATATTGACAAATCTGAAATTTTAATGTAAAGCTATTCATATTCATGAAGAGGAGTGGGTAGAGGTGGGGATGATGAGTGCGGGGGAGGTCACGTACCCGTGGATTTCCCATAATGGAGTTCGGAGACAGTCCTGCGAGTTTGGCCACGCTGTCCGCCATTTTGTGGCGGATGTTGTCTAGTTGCTGCTGCTGACCTGGACCACCGCACCCGGCGCCTTCCGACTGCAGAGAACCTGTTACATAACAAAAGAGATCGATTTAGAATGACTCAGGAGAAACATAGGCGTTCGTACATAGGAATACTACAATGATATCGAGTCTTAATAACCGGGATCCATAAAAATATATAAAATATGAAAGTGAATGTACACTTCCTCTGGCTTGTATTCCTCATAATGGTTAAAAATGTTTTAGCTGTATTAACTATTAAGTCAAGGTAAAATTCATTCGAATTCGAGGGAAACACCCAATCTTACGGAAACTGCACAAGGAAATTTCCTCTTATTTAGCAGATAATAAAAAACATTCCGCGCTGGAAATCGACTTCCAAAGTTCGGGATTGTAAAAAAATCAAATCGTGGGATGCACCCGTACTATCACTTAATCTCCCCCACGCCGTGCGACATCTCACGCTGTCCCACGATCCACGCAACAGGTGGAGGCGCTTCTGCGGAAGTTTTTTTCCCCTTAAATAACACCCGCCCATCCAGGGGACTTGTGCAAACAATGTTCCACCTCGGTCCCTCCAACGCATCTCACACGCTCTTCACCGAAAAACTACCTACCTACACCCACTACCCCTTCCGCCCACATGCGCCAATGTAAACAAAGAGCGCATTCCGTTGGGGAAGTGGTATTCTCGCTGCTTCGTTGCCTCAGGTAAGGGTTCTACCCAAGAGGGTATACCTTGAGGATGGCGTGATTGACTTTTATTCACGGTGGGAATCATTCGAAGGCGAGGTTAGAATGTAACCAAATAAAACTGGGTATAAAGCATACATAAACGGTGATTTTTGAATGTCGACGTGTTTTAGCAGCATCTAGAGTCGGATAGACCGCAAAGGTTTTACATTATAAAGCGTACTATATGAGAATTGTTACGAATAATCCTCGATTCTGCAGGATTAAGTCTGAGCATAAAAAGCGAACGGTTAAGTGAAAAAAAGACGATATCTACAATCTCGACTAAACCTTCCGAGTCAAGAGGGATTACATTATCTCTACCGACGGTATAATTGCGGCAATAATTTTATTTCCCGGATGAAACGGATTCGGAATGTTCAATTGAAATTTAGGAACCATTTCGCCACTTTTTTCCAGATGTACTAATTAGGGCTGAATTCGGAGGTCGCTTTCTGCTGAGGAGATGAAGAAGCGAGATAGTCGATCCGCCGAAGCGTGGAGACCGCAATAGAATTCATGATAATTAGAAAGCCATCAAAGTTGAAGTGTAAGAAAGCAGAAAATACAAATCGTTGCCAGATTGGAATCTGACTTGCATTACAGAAATTAGGCTCCTATCTTTGGATCTGATCTCGATGAGTCTGCAAAGAGAATATCTCTTTCGGATCGAGGAACATCTCCGTGGAAAAAAATCTCTCCGTTTTATTGCCGAGAATATGCGTTACTTAAGAGTGTTAGAAAGTTATTTTACCATAATTGCACGAGGAAATAATTCGCTTTAGAAATTTTTTACACTGTGAAACTCGGTATATCCTTCGACGTTATTAAAAAATAACGGTTTTTGTAACAGGAAGTATATCCATTGCTAAAATATTATGGATACCTTGTGATTTAATGTCACGTAATATTCGAGTTTAACTATCAACTAAATTGATAACATATTTTTCTTTGTAAACACAATTAAATAAGCGATTTCAAAAGTAATTAAGCGTAAAGAACGTACCAAAACAATTATAAGCTAAAATAAACTTGTACATTTTAGTCCAAGCAAGTTCCCCATCCACAAACCAAGCATTTTTAATTTCAAAATTTTAACGTACTATATAATTAAACCTAGGAGACTCGTAGAGCACGGAGATAACGCATCGAGCCACTCCAATTTAAACCCAATTACGTAAATGATTAACCGATTCCTCTTGGAAACACTTCGCAGAAGCTCGTAACACACCACGGAAGATAGAATCATCTGGTTCAGTCCGAATCCTTCGTGTTTGCCATTACATGTTCTCAGCAAAAAACGTGAGCACAACCCCTCCCACCTTCGCTTCCCTATCTACGGAGGGAGATCTCTCGGTTGAGCGTGTTTTGTCATTTATTGGAAATAAGGGGAACGCCATCGGTGGGGCATTTAGACCCGTGAAATCGCTTTAGAGACTTTCAAACGAACCTCTTATTCTTGTTTGATTGAATTCGTCTGACCGCAACTAGTGCGGGGGGAAGTAGACAAACGGAGGGTGGAAAAGAAAGGGTTGGGTTGAGGGTGTTGGATTGCATCGTGGGTGTAATGGAGTTCCGATGTTCCACGATCACCTTAGCTAAGGCCATTAAAGCCATGTGGATTTCGAGGCGGAGGGGGTGAGGTTAGAGCCTCTTTAATTACGAGGATGGTGTTCCTTTTGCCCACAGTGCAATGGCTGTGTGAGCTCATCGACTCGCCCCGTTAAGTGACACTCCTTCCGTCTGATTTCGCGCCGATGGGCTGGAAATTGCCGAGTACCCGTTAGGATCGACTCAAAAGCTCCGTAATTTGAAAAAGCCATAAACGTATATCAGTAAATAGGTGAAAGTATCAGTTATCGTACCGCTTAGATAATGACCATTGATTTCCTTATTTACAAATAGCGTCAAATTATTTACGAAAAGTCACTTTGCCATAACTTCATAACCGAAAGTAATAATTCCTCCACTATTTAACTAACAACGTTCCAATTAATCATGATAACAAAATGGTATTAATAAGAGTAGAATTGGGAACTAAGTACATAATTCAGACAACTAAAATATCCGCGAATAAGAGCAATAATTATCGAATTAGAATTCGAAAACCTGATGTCACTATTGCTAGGTTATCATGCTCTACCCCTCCTTTAATCCACACACGGTAGAAAACGTACAAGAAAAAAATTACTGAAGAAAACACAAACAACGAAAAAACACGCGAAGATAACTATAATTTCGTTGAGGAATCCCAATGATACACCAGTAACTTTATGGAGACGAACAGGAAGCTGGTAACAATAAAAAAGCGACCGTTAAAAAATTCCAAAACCTACATCCGAGACCCTCGGACAACATCTCCCTCACAAAGTATCACTTTTGAGGAGCATCCCTACTCCAGCATAACGCGCATATGACTACCATTTCGCCAACCCATCGCAGATATAAAGGACGGCATTCTATTATTAGTCCTCCCACTCGAATCCCAAAAATTCTTCGAGCAGATCCATCGGGAGCGAAAGGGTTTCCGAGCATTTCCTGTTACGTCCTCCGGCCAAAGAAGGTATTGCTTAGGCCATCTTGTGCTCAGACACTGTCTGCTTTGGGGTTAATTTAAAGGGGAATAATTTGGAGCTTACCATCTGTTAGGAATGGGAGGAAATATGAAGGGGTTATGAGGAGTGGCTGCCAGTGATGGAGCAGAAAAAAAAGCCGAGTTGGCCTTCCGAAAGAGATGAAAAAAGCGGAGGAGGGGGGGGAGACGGAAGATGATGAAGTGGATTGAGGAAAAAAACAAAAGCGAAGAAAAAAACGAGAGTGGAAAGAAGGAAAGATCGGTGGAAGGAAATGATAAATGAAAAGCTCGTGAAAAATGGTGGCTTGGGAATCGACGGCAAAATTAAAAGTTAATAGTTTAGGTCGGGTGGGAGCAGCAACAAAACGAACCTTATATGTACGGGAGGAGGATTAAAAAAAATGAATAAGGCGAGCCTTTTTATCTCTTCTTCTTCTTACGGAGGTGTTGCTCGAAGGGAAATTTCTTTTGTCTTCCGTCCTTTTGGTCTTATTCTCCGTTTGAACGATCGACTGTCACTCGGGGAACAAATGAAGGCGAATGTGTGGGAGATTCGATGGTCCGAGTTTAATTAACGGCCGAAACCCTTTCTCGCGAGAACTAATATCGAATCCATAAATTTCGATGCGTATTATTACGAGAGGACTACTTTTTGTAGGCACCGACAAAATCAGTTTCACATTAAATGCGACGTCGAATTTTCTGAGATGGATGCTCTCGGAGATAATGATTTGGAGATTTTTTGGTTTCATGGACACCGCCTTTACATTACCATGGAAACAACTGAAGATGGAGAAAAAAATACGTAAAATTTGTACTAAAATTTAAATAAGAGCATCTTTTTGTTCAACAACCTTCTTTGAACTTCGTAGACGAGATATGTAAAAATATATGTATAGATTAACTAGCTGATGACACCTCAAAAGTTTATAAAATAAGTAAAAATTAATATTTATCGATTTTGACGACGTAATGAATTTGTATTAAACCCTCCGATTCTAGAGTCGTAAGATGACCTGCTAATATTATACAACATTAAAAAAAACCAAAAACTTCGGTCTCCATTGTTCACCGAGACCGCATAAATAGACAGACTTATACAACACGTGGGAGTTTTGATCGGTATCTCCTAATCTCACTCCCATTGTCGGATCGGTACGAGAGAATAAACCCATTAGGACTTACACCATAATACGATCAATCTCCCGGAACCCATTCGCGCGGCTGACAAGATTCCATCCATAAACATTGAAAAAATCCCGAGATGGAACGAGATGAATAGGAGGGACTCCTAAATATGCATACGGGTCGACGGCGTTTTAATAAAAGATATGCCCACATCCTCGGAGAATTTGATAAATTAAATTACAAACTGAGCATTTTTGTGGACGTCGGAACGAAAAAAAAGAGCGCGAGATGGGTCTGGAGACATGCGATAAGACGTGAAGGAAGGGAAGATTGGAATGGAAAGCCTGGATAAGGTGGAGAATATAAAGACCAAGGTCGACAAAACTCACGACTCCTTAAAATCGAGGGGGAGTTGTGGGAGGAATGAGACCGGGAGGGGAAAGTCTCACTGTGGTCAACGTCTTATCCAGCTCCGGTGGGTGTGGTTTGAGATGGAAGAGCTAGATGTAAGGAGGATGGAAATGTCGAAGTGTGGAATACGTTCCCGACGACGCTTGATTGGCAATGCCGTGAGAAGACGACCTCTGGAAGGGAAGCGTGGGCTCGACAATGAAGGTTTTTGTGGAAACGATGGGCGTTTAGACAAACATTTATACTGAAATGACAATGGAATTGCTGTGGGACTGTGTATGGAATGGCGTTGGATATGAAAGGCAAATACCCTCATTCCTCGAGCGTGTTTTTAAATGTGGAATCTTGAGCACATGCGGGCGTTGTAATTTTGTTGTAACTACTCGACCGAGTGGTTCGTTTTTTGAATGCTTCGGTCGAGATGGAATGTTTCGATGAAGAAGAGAACCCATTGTGTGGAATATATATCATAGGGCGGAGTCGTGAGCACGATATTGATTCCATATCGGTTGACATTTTAAACGAATTTCAATTTTTTATGTTTTATCGTAGAGTTTATTAACATCATCAACTGAGGGATTAGTTATTATTTATCTAAAAATTAATTTGTTTTATCTTCTAACTTTAATGTATCATAAAGTGTTCCCAAACGAAACAAATAAACGCAATTTTAATAAGAATTACTTCTTTCCTTATACTGTTTGACCCGATTAAAAATAATTCTAGACATAATTCTTCATCGAGATCATTATCAATCTTCTAAATATTTATTTAGATTGAATGTTTCTAAGTTACGTCCTACTCTATTGAAATAAGTGAGCCTAATCTCTAAGTAAATAACCCATAATAAGCGCAAGCTCAAGTTGCCATGCTTTCAGACGGAGATCAGCGTATGGATAATAAACTCTTTCCCATGAGGAAGATGCAAATTCTAAAAGGAAAAACAAACGAGTAACAAATTGAGCAACTTTTCCCCTCTTAATTTAATTGCCAAATTCTTCCGTTTCCATTCCATAGAAATCTCGGTCGGAAATCGAAAACGTGACGAGTAAAATTAAATTCCCTAATGCCTTTACGACTAGTTATCCATCGGGATGCTGGAGATAATTCCTTGAAAAATCTCTCGCCATTCATAATGACGCTCTCCTTTTTCGAATAGAGGGCGTGTAGACATTGAACTCAATTTAATATTTTTCCGAGGGGGGGGGGGGATTTTATCTGACAACCCGGTGCCCGGAGTGGATTCCAAAGAAACCCAAAATAATGGTGTGATGGGTGTTGGTCTGCCTTTTGAGACTCCCGCTCGGGAAGGTGGGTAAAGAGAGAAGAAAGTTGGATGAATAAGGAGATGGGACTTAAGGATAAGAGGGAGGGAAATTGAGATTAGTGAAGAACAAAAGAAGAGAGGGGTGAAAAATGAAACCGGATTGGGTTGAGGAGGAAAGTTATAGACCAATAGAAACAGGATGATTGGCCTTGAAATGATTTTAAATGCTAGCAGAAGGAAGGAATTGAATGAAATGGGATCTTTTATTAGGTATCTAGGAAACTGAAATCATTCTAGATAACCATGATAGCCTATTTATCAACTAATTACCAAATAAGGTGCCTCATTAATTTCATTACATACCAAAACATTTAAAGATCACTTTGAATAAATAATATTTAATATATATTGAATAAATAGGAATCCATTGTACTGACAAGCGAAGAATGATTTGTATAGTATAGATGAGCATATAAAATAAATGAAGAACGCAGAGAAGAGCATCTTATTTGTGTAATTATCTCGTAAAGAATAGAAGACTATGGTACTCAGAATGCGAGTTAGAGACTTGAAAAATCGGAAGAATTCCATCAAGGGAATCGTAACGGATAAACTAAGAGCAAGGAATCGGTAAATAAAAAACAAAATTCACCACGAGAAGAAATGGTTAAAAAGGGAGTGGAACGAAAAAGGAAAAAGCAGGAAAAAGAGAATCAACAGGGAGGCAAGGGTGAGGGAAGATGGGAAGGGAAAGATTCCGTCGAATTTTTGAAAGGAATAGCTCCACTCGATTGGAAGGCCGATAAGTTCATTCGAACAGAAAGGCACTGAAGCCGCCTTTGGCAGGATATCAAAATTATAATTCTCTATATCTTACTCTCTCGAACGACTTCTTCCCCAACCCGCTCTCCTCCTCCCGGTTCCTTAACATCGCCCCGAAAAAAGGGAAATACGCGACCCGCAAAACAGATCCGAAATAGCGATGTCTTCGGAGGGCCGAAAACAATGTCACGCAAGGAGACGATTAAAATCCAATTGAAGTGGTTTTCTGGGTTGACCGCTGAGGCATAGGGATCGCTTCACTCCATCCCCCTTCCCACACCCCCATCCCTACGTTACCGGTTAGCAACCGCTCCCACTCCCCGCATTTGTCCACGAAAAATATCGCGTCGTTAGGATTAGGGAGGATGAAGGCAATCCGTCGAGTGTCACGAAAAGAAATTTCGGAAATTACGAAACGTGTACCTTTTTTCTGCGAATTCGACCTCCATCACGAACGCTCCTTCCGTGATTTACCCACCGCTACACCCCATGGGTACCCCTCTTTGAGGAACTTTGCCTACCTGCTATAGAGATTGGCAAATGAACCAAAAGCCGTCGATTCGGATATCAATTTCTCAACAGTTGGCACCCCTCCCGAAAAAGGATTCGATTCGTTTTGCGACGCGATTTTATCCCGCAATTAATCGACCATTCTCTCGCAAGTTTTTTTTTCTCTTTAGAAATCGTGGAATTAAGCGGACAAGGAAGTGTTTGCGTCGCATACAAATGGAACGAATACACGACTAGTTTGATTCCGAAGTGAATGAAAACCTGATTTTTAGATGTCCCACAAGGTAATTGCGTAGGTCCCGCTATTTTAACTTGCGAGATTTTTTTCTTCTTACTTTGAGAAAGTTCCAACATGATTCTTATTTCGAATTAGAATCAACTTTTAGAACAGATCATGAATGTTCATCTAATTCGTTCATAGTTACCAATTCCAAAGACATTTCCGCACTCGATTCGAAACACGAAACATTCATTGTCAGACCGAATTATATGCTATGAGTTTCGTATGGATAGTTCGCTAAGATTCGTCAAGGTGTCGGAGCGAGCATTTGAACTCGTACAGATGGAAAATCATTCCGCGTGATTTATATCGTAGGTACGTGTAAGAGTGACTTGTAAGGATACGTAGGATTATCTAGCCGAGAGTTGACTCTCCCTGATGACCGAGGCTTATTGCTGCCGTGATCCTATTTACCCTAATGCAATATGCGAGAGATTTGCGATTAAAATCGAAGCGAGAGCATTCGGAATGACGTACGACTTCTACGGCAATGACATGTAATTCTTTTGAGGAAATTACTCTCTAACGGTTGCTTTTTGTCGAAAAGTAACGCGCACCGCAGCTGCACCGCCGCCAGAGGCGTCTCTCGCTGCGTATTAATGTAAAAGTGTGCAGAAACCGTTCGATGGGCGGAAATGCAAACGATCTGTTCTTCGGTTCTTTTTTGAGTCGTATGCGACGGGCGAAGAGACGATGAGGGAGAAGTTCAACGAGAGAATTTCAAGTGGTACGAGAGATTTTAAATGCTGATGATTATCTCAGAACAAAAAGTACATAGATAAATAAACTGCGGAATATTTAGATCTCTATTATTATCCGAGGACATCCGGGATACATTCATACTTATATGATTCATATTTAATGGAGAAAAATTAAGAGAGACAAGCATTGCTGCTCCGTAGTTTCATTAATCACAAACTTCTTTATCTTTCTCAACCTATCAGTATGACATTCACGATGAAATAATGCCTTTAACAACAAAGTAAGTTATTACGATGTAAATTTGTAATCGCAACCTAGAGACTTATTAATAAAATACTTCAACATCGTAATAACCACATAATAATGACAGAGCGTAACCAATCTAGGAAAAACTCTTTGAATAGTATATAGAATATTGAATATAGTGCATCTTATTTTGTTCATACCATAAAAAAGTTATATGATTCATTACCAATTTCTCTTAAGTACATCTCGTTAATATAAGCCATCGTCAACAGCCAGTTCCCGAACAGATCAGTCACAAAAATCCAAGACAAATTTTAATTACGCGGAACGAAGATAACAATCGCTGCTAAGCGACGAGCCCTATCTCTGACGACAAATCTCCGCGTACAATATCTTCCGAATCCGCCGAGTCAGCTCTCCCCGCGGTACATCCACGCTCATCTTGACAGACAAGCGAGGCGATATTGCTTTTCTGCTTTAATGAAACGCATTACAAAGCTCCTCCGAGAGGAGGAGACTTGTACGAGGAAGTGGACGGGAAAAAGACTCGGAAAGATTCCCGCGGGCGGCAGACATGACATCCCCCTGAATTCTTCGCGTGCGTGACCTCGATTTTTAAGATTCTGCGCCGTTCAGGTGTTGGTACTGCGAGGGCAACGGAATTGCTCCCTCTCTTGTTTCCCCGTCCGCAGAGCAACCCCTCGTCTCCTTAGGGGACACGCGCACCTCTCGGTACGCGTGGCCCACGACGCCGCCACCCCGCCGCCCTATGCATCTTTCGGCCGCCCCTGAAGACCCGGAGGGTCTACCGGGGCGATATTGGATTCGCGAAGGCCCTCCGAAGGCTTTAATGACACCATTTGCTCCTTTCGCGGGGCCATCTTCCGGGTGCGCCGGTGGAGGCGAAGGTGGAAAGAGGCGCCGATGACAAGTGAAAAACCGAGTTGTGCGAGGTTGTCGGCCTCCCTTCCCATAATCCTCTCCACCTACGGCTAATCCGCCGTCCTCCCTGGAAGGCCTCGGCGATTCCACTCCACGATTCCTACGACACGATCCGGTGTCTTTTTTCCGATAATTCTCGACGTTTTGCCTTGCATGGAGTCGTACAGGATGCAAATGTTTAAGCTTTCTTTCTTTTCCTTTCTCTGAGAGGCAGAACAGGGAGATTTCAATGGATGAAAGAATGGTTACAAGCGAAGATGATATCTACTGAACGTAAATGTAAATTTTTCTCGACTTTTCTTGGTTTGTAATGAATGATGTCCGTATCAATTCGATGCTTACATTATCCTGGAATAACTCAACCTTTCCTTTTGGCATTCTTCCGTACTATAACGATGAGCTTAATACCAACTGTATTTCCCGATTGATTTGTAGGAACTGGTGAAAACCAAGAAGCCAGTATATATGAAGCTATAACTTCTGTAAACTGTATACTACGAAAAATAATTTTTATGAATAACAATTTTTTTCGCATGACGACTAGAAGAAATCACTGAAGAAATCAAAATAGATTTACTACTTCCTTTAGAACAAGCTAGGACTGGTTGCTTTCTGAGTTTTCATAATTTACGAGAAAAGCAGGATCGTTCCCTGAGGCTGCAAGGAAACGATGCTTATCTATTATTTCCTTAGAACCATCTAGGTTTTAGAGTAAATAACATCCTATGGAGTGTGTGCTCTCCTCACTCACGAGCGGTCTGCAGAGGAACTGAGAAGCCTGAACAGTCAATAGACCTAGTAACGACTCGGAAAGTACTAATGCCAATTCCAATCGAAGTGTAATTGGAAACCATTGTGTTTACAGACGCCGTTGGGGAATTCGCTAAGCAGACGAAATTCAAAAAGCAGGAGTTAAAAGAGCAACGCGATTATATGCGTATGAGAATTCCAATGTGATGTGTTGGTCGCGTAGGAACACGAACTTGGTATGAGAGGGTGGAAATGGAGTTCAGAAATATTCGGATAGACGTGTAGCGCCACTTTGGATCCGCGACACGCTTCGATAAGCGAAATGCCTTCGGCTATTTCTGAATGGGTCGATGTTACGATGAACACACAGTTTGTGTTTCAACGCTCGGGCGCACACGAGGCGTGCTTTTTGTTTCGGGTGTTGATTAATGATTTCGACCAATGCAGTAGTGTATATTGGATATGTACCCCTGCGTTCATTGGGCTCGTTCGGCCTTTATATGGGTGAGTCGACAAAATCGTGACGGATTCGGAGAAACGATATGTGTTCAATTAAAATGCTATTTGTTCGAAAGAAATCTCTTTCCATCGCTTCTCATTTTTTTTCTGTCCCTGATCTGAGGTCAAAATGCGATAAAATCTTATGCCCTCAAAAAGCATTTTAAAGATTTATTATTCTTGACATTTCCGTGAAATATCGCTTTAATGACTGATTATTTTGATAGCGCAATATTTATAACAATTAAGTGTTTGCGCGAGATTATTTCTGCAAGTACATTACTGCCACAAAAAAGATAACTCTACACATAATTAAGGACATATGTTCGATTATTATCCTAAATTAGTACCCATAAGATTAAATGTTTTTAGATCTGGATACATTCATTATTGTAAATTTAAATATAGGACAATGAGTAAAGAACTCGTAATTAAAATCAACAGTTATAATGCCTATGAAATTACGAAAATTATAGTCCTATTTTATTTAAACTATATGGATAAAATTCATACAACGTAAAAAATAAAAAGGGGAAAATAATTCCGACTTCACTTCAACTAAAAATCAACGAAGTCAGTAAATATTAAACTGGAAACGAGTATACTTCCGCAACACCCTTCAAACCATACCGAGGAAACTCGGAACAATACCCTATTTTTCAGTCCACAAAAGGGATAACTGTTGTATCGAATTCATCGAAAAGTTTACGCGCTTTTAAAGAGTAGCAACTCCGGAAATCCTAACAGCTGCGCTGAAGGGGGTGGACCACTTCTTGCAACAAGGGGTTAACGGTTATAGTTCGTGTCTTCGCATGAGCAAAACTATTTTGCCGTGCCTTTCCCACGCACCCGCGAAGACATGGATAAACAAACGCGACTCTCTGAAAAAAAAGACCGAAATCAGAAAAAAAGGAAAAAAACCCGAAATGAAAGACGCGGGATATCTCGAGTTTCGATCCGTGGAGGTCAGAATGTAAGGATCAAAGGGAGGAAAAGGTGAGAAATTTTTAAGAGTTTTGAAAATAGACGCTAAAAGGGGTATAACCGTTACCCTTTCCCTATAAAAAAATCCTTTTTCCCATTTTTCCCCCACGGGGTAGATCCCGCTTTGTGGAGGCAGCAGGCAGGGTAGCAGAAGGGTAGAGAATAAGGGTTCGTGGGGGCGGGAGAGGGGTTAAGGCCCTAGGGGTGGAGGCCTGCTGGAGGTTACCGGAAGGTAAGCCACAGTCATTTGGTCCTTTTTTCAAGATTTCCGTGTTTTTTTCCCCTTGCGATAAAGGGTGGGACTGCACAGAAAAGCCGCCATTCCATATTTCAGAGATTTCGCGATATAGCTACCCGTATCCCGTAAAAGAGTACTATTGGAAACCCGTTTCCGAGCTTTTGTTCGGCTCCTTTGTGGCTGCGACAAACTGTGAAACGGGATGAGATTAAAATCTTTTCTGCAAGATGGGAGGTAAATGGACGAAAAAAAAGTTCGAAATTTTAACGAAAAATGTATTTTGTAGAATGATCAGCTCTTTCGGTTTTGCAAAACTTGCAACATGAGAAAATTGCAACGGTAAGTATAACCAACAGAATTATGCGATTATCTCCGATATATGGCGATAACATTGCAAATTTTCAATTTTGATAATTTCAATCTTAGTAAATATATAAAATTTAATCATTTACTTACTTTGAGATTCATAATTATTAGATTTTATGAATAATAAGGTACAGACTTATTTAATAATGTATTTTAACTAAACTATAAACGATTGGTTTATGTCTCTAAATTATGAAAGATTTATACTATTTCACTTACTATTTATTACTGGTGTATACCGTTTCGCTTTAATTTTACAAATTAAAATTTTTATTTAAATATTTATGTTGAAATCATATATCATGGTAATGTTTATATTTTAAACATTCTTTGGTTTAATTTACCCCGCGATAGTTTAAAATAAAAAGGAATACACGGTACAAAATTTAATAAAATAAAATTACACAAATATTATAAATAATTGAGCGAAAAATTTAAATAGCGTAAGTATATATTATAAGGAAATCGTACTACGAAAAAATAACAATTTGATGGAATAATATTTTAATATCTTTCAAAAAATTAAAACTTGAGAGCAAAACCGAAATAACCAGAGCAATGGATCTTTTGAAACAATGATTGAATACGTCTCCGAAGGTTAACGTGATGAAATAAGACAGCGATAGTGCAATCACGCAGTTATCGAGTCAAATACATACTTTATTCGAAGCGTGCTTGGAATCGACATTGGTGCAACTCTTCAGCTGGCGGGTGACGCAAGATATATGCTATCCAAGTGAGATGCAATCTCGGTTGGTTCGGGTCCACTCACCTACGTACGTATTTCTCTATATGAGTAAGGATTCCGAAGATTTTTTTAAAAATACGTGAAAGTGTTCAGTCTTATAATTACACAGCTAACTGAGGGTTCCAACCCATAAGGTTGCGAATAGAATGTTCGAAAACTTAGAGTAAACACTTCGTGACTAAACAACGAACTTATTAAACATACACAATATCTAAGTTATAATGTTTATAGGCTCTGCACCCATAGCAACCAAATGCGGAATGTAATGAATAAGGGAAGATATAGTCTAACGGATGGGGTATCGCTTTATGATCTTGCAGGGGGAGGAAGACCGCAGCTGAGCATTCACGTCGCCATGCGAACGGATCCTCATAAGGAACATTCCGTCGCTAAATTACGTAAAGTCCCATAACTCGAGTAGCGGGGACTCTTTATTTCTCCTTTCGTGGGAAAAAGCTCTTCCGATGGGATAAAAAAGGGCTCAAAGGGGGATGCAGGGTTCGTCTTACCGAAGGGCGTGGTGGGGAAAGGGTGGTGCAGGGGAGATGCATTAATGGTTTTCCGGGAGGGGCGGGGCAGGTGAGGAAAAAACTTAGAGAAATAGAGGAAAAAACGGAAAATAGAGAGAGATGGGATGCGGGTTGGGGGGACTGCATAAAGGGATGGCCGGGGCGGTAACGCGACACCCTTTACCTGGAAATTGAAAGGGTGAGAAGGGGTACCGTAGAGGGAACCAAAAGTCGGAAAAAACGCGTTTTAATCCGTTGGGCCAAAAGCACCCTTTCCTCCCAAAAGGGTACGTACGCGAATCCTGGGCGAATTTCCGACGCGGGGAAGGGGTGTTTGCCTACAAAAAAGCATTTATTCCCACGGAAGATGAGCCAAGGAGACCTTCGGAGTGGAAGAATCGAGATGAGCGCACACAAACGTACGACGCGGTTCTCACACTCGGAAACCCTCTCTCGCTTCGTAAAACATACACTCCCACTATTTTTTTCCCGCCCTCTTGCTGTTTACTCCTTCCCGGTGAGCAAACGGAATCCCTGTTTCACAAAAAAGCGAAACTTTCGGTTCCAGGCTAATCCTCGGCATGTTAGGATAGGAGAGAGTCTCAGCGAAGATGAATGAATGATGGAAGTGACGAGCGCATGAGAGCCGAGACGAATTTTTAACGGAACCGGCTAAAAAACGGAGTGAGCGACGTTCGAAAAGTGATTTATCAAATTTTTTTACGGGCGGGGACACGTCTACGGAAGTCATTTGATTTCTCGAGGCGAGTTGTAATTCGGGAATTGTTACCTTGTCCGGCTCAATGGATGCATTTAGCTTGACGATTTTTCGAGACGGGAACGGAAAGGAATCGGTATACAACAATCCTTTACCGGAAAACATGACGTCTTACAAAAGATGGGCAATGGATAGCGAATTGATGAAGGATTCTTTCGATCGAAAAGTTCGGTGTATCGATAAAAAAATTTGGTTTTTAATGGATGATGTCTGCTTTTGAAAGCTTTGTGTCATTCGCAATGCTCTCGATGACTTCGTGAGAAAGTTAGGGGCATAAGTTTCTTCTGCATCGACGTAATTATACGTAACGATATACGCAAGCTGAATTGAACATTATACTTGAGCTAAAAAATAACTGATGTTAATTCAAAATATACGATCCTTATTTTTCAAGAATTTAATTTGTTGTAAACATTATCTGTTGTTTTATAAAATCTATATGGTAAGTTATTTGAGGTTATCTTTGAATACGTTTTGTAATCACCGAGTAATCCATGAATTTAAAAAATATAAAATTTCTTATGCTTTCATTGTTTTTCAGAAATATATATTTTAAAAATTACGTGATAACTGTACTATAGTTATAATGTGCCTATGGCTCCTTAAAATAAGTTTCGAAAACAGCAACTGAATCGTGAACGGTTTGAATCAATCCGAAACTTGAATCCGAACAGCTGCAAAATTTTATAAGCATGGGAAAATCTCAGAAGAAGAAGAAAATCCCAAAAAAGGGTACGAGACACTTGCTAAAAAATTCCTCCGCTGCAAGCAACGTACACTTCCGTAAGCGATATCCCCAAATTACGGAAACCTTTCTGACCCCACCGCAAAGGTCGAGGAAGTAAATTTTCGGGAAAAGTACCGTATTTCGTGGTTGGACATATCGTATTTCTAGGATTACACGTAACCCTGGGACCCTACGTTCCCTTAATCCCCGTCCCCCCTGACACACCCTTGCAGCAACCCTTCCCTCCTCTGCGTACCCTTTTCTGCATCCCTGGCGCGGAAATCGAGCCTAAAGATCTTTCCAAAAGCGGGGAAAACCAGTAGGCTCAAGTGGAAGATGAGAAAAGAGGAATCCCCAGTCCGCTCGGTGTATTCCCTTTTTTTTCTGAGGGCGTGTGAGGAAGGGGATAGGTTATGTTAATTGGGGCAGGGGTCGCAGCACCCAGCCCTAGTCTCTTTTGTAGGGTCATGTGGTAAGTGATCCTGCCTTTATCTACCTCCACCTCCTTTTCTACCGCCGCGTAGACGCACACACACCCGTACACACACACACGTCACCTGCCTCCCTCTCCCGTACCACCACTCAACCTGCTCGATCCCACTCCAAAAACCCCCTTTTTCCCCAAAAAGGGACTTTTTCCGCATTCCGCCATGTGATTTTTTTTAAAGAGCCCGTTTTTTTTAAAGATCCTAATTCTTTCTCGAGTATTGAAAGGGCACGGAAAGAATAGCCGGGTCCGATTGCCTAAATGCTCGATTCCGTGCGTTTGTTGAAGATCGTGTTTCCCGAAGTCGTACCGGGATTCCTCCAAACGTCGAAAAGTATCGGGTGAATGGTAAAAAGTGATTGATAATCCTTCCGAGATAATTGTTTCTTCTCATGAGAGAAATCCTTTGCCGATTCCCAGGAAGTGCCGCTTCCTTCATCCAGGTGTAATTCGCGTATGGGGAAAAAATTCCGACGTGCAAAAAATGATTGATGGTTCTCCTTTAAGTCATCGTAACCCTTTTGGTGGTAGTGGTTCGTTTTTTAAAAAATCCGTGAGAAACGCTTAAAAGTGAAAAGCGTTTGAGATGTTTCTGCGGAATTTTTCTAAAAACGTTAACGGCAGCGCTCGGAATTAAATCGCAACGAAAAAACTAAATTACCACTCCTTTATGGCTCCATCACTCCACTTGGCGTTAAAATATAATTCTTCCCTCCGATTGCGAGCGGAATTAATTATCTGCTGAGGAATTTCTACCTTTTCTGCGCACAACTTTCGCGGAGAAACGCCTCGTTCAGCATGACTATTGTAACGGATTTTTCGAACAGGAAACGATGTTTTCTTCCGCGAGTTTTTTTTGTCTCGGACGCCTTCAGAATCCGTGTATGAGCTCGGATTAGGAGGTAAAAAGATATCCATCACCCGAGAGCGTTTGCGGATCGGCATAATTCTAATGGAATGCAGATTTTCCTCTCCGTCGCCATCTTGGCAACCCACTTCCGTCCGTTTGTTTCTTTGCTTGAGATTTCTTGCTGAAGAATGCTCGAAGGAGCACTGCGCACTTCTTGTTCGCTTCGTAAGACGAATGACAAACATGATGCAACACTTGTTTGTACGATCGATTCACACGTATTTTTTTGTAGTTACGTTTTATAAAATATTTATTTGATATTTATCTTCCCTGTAAGTACAAGTGATTACGTTTGAAGGATTGCCATAAAAACTATTTAAGTTCTGAGAGGAATTCAGATTTGATGATATGAGTTTCAGATTTGTAATAGTTTGATTTTAATGTATCTTGATCCTATGGAAACTTATCAGGCCACTTTTTATCTGACTATATTATTCATTAGAATTGTGTACTTTATCCATTAAAGAGAGATTTAAATCACATTATTCAAGATTCATACCGTTAATTTTATAATACTTATAGAATTTTAATTAAAGATTTAATATCATAATTTGAATAAATACGTAATGGGATACCCGCAAATCATTAGATTTTTGTAATTACTTAATTGTAGACATTTGGTCCTGTAATACCTAATAATCTTTCCACAATAAGCAAAAATCACCGTAATGTTCATTTTTTTCTTTACGGACCTCAAAATCGGGATCAGATATTGTAGTATACCTTCATCCATCTTAAAAAAATACACCCCTAAAATCGTATCCACGACATCCAATCATTAGCACTGTGACGAAATCAATTATACCTTCCCCAAGCCCACTCCTACGTCATCCCTCCTCGTATGACACACCACACCACCCTCGCACTCTTAAATCGCGGGGTATTTAAGTCGCTGTGACCTAACCCTATTCCGTGCGGCACCCCTAAGGAACACACACCTCCAGGTCTATCCTCCAGGCGGTGCCCTCCTCCCAGAGCCATGACCCACCACAATACCAACCACTGCCTCTCTCTTTCTCTCAATCATGAGCCGACGATTTCTCAAATATCACGCAGACACGCTCTCCATCTTTCCCACGGCCCAATCTCTCCCCCGGCCACCCCTCTTATGAGGATAAACCTTTGAGGAATATCAACCCCTTCCATCGACCTTTTTACCTCTCGAGTTACGGTTTTGCCTCCGCGGCGCTGAAAAATCATTTAAAGGGGTTGAGGGAAAATGTGTCATAAACTCCACCTTTAACGAGTACGTATCAATACGTGTGCAGAGCCGGAGGCTTGGGTTTTTCTCGCTTCCGAAAGAAAAAAATGGAAATTTGCAAATGAAACGGGTGAGAACTCGATCGGTGAAAGCCGTTCGCGTAGACGGAACCAAATTATCGGGAGATATTAAAGGAATCTACTTTATAGTAGACTATGATTCTACATCGAGGGTAATTTTACGAAGCTTTTGAAATAAGGGCGGAAACACTGACCTTTCGTAAAAAAAGAGAAGGGAGTATTTTGTGTACGAATTTATTAGTGTTCCATCTCTCCTATAACGATATTAATGTAAAATATTTAATCCAGTTCATAAATATAATAATCTAGTCTTTTTAAACGAAGGATTTTGTTATTGATTTATTTATATTTAATTATACGAAATAAAAATAGTTTATAATTTAGTTTTCACTGATTTGATTGATAAATTATTTTAGAAATTCAATTTTAGATTTACTCTTCGACCTTAAAATATTCTGAATATTATATATACTTCTAGACATTTTTACCATATATTATTGTTACTTCTATTCCATTCACGAATTATTAAAATTTAGCTTCTGGAAAGAATATCTACTTGAATAATATACACAGTAAATAAAGTTTTCACCATTCAAATATCACCAATGACCCTTAAAAATACGCACGCGCCAATTCGTGCCTCCTGCCGAAATTTCACGGGTCAGATACCTATAAAACGTCCACCCAAAACACAGGTTGACCGCCGCCCGAAATTTACATTCCCGGCAAACGCACTCGGACAAATCAATCCTTGCCCTGCTTTGTATGCGCTCCTTTGATCTAACGGAATATGACACGACCTTCCGCTCCTTTTGTCAAAACATCCCGATTCATCAAACGAGACACGGACCCCGTGACCGTCGGACAAGTGGACATGCGCCTCCGCACGGAAAGGCCAACAGGCAGATTTGCCCGATAGATAGGTTATTTTGATTCGCGCCACACAGGAATCGGTGACCCGGAGCCTTTTAGACACACGGGCACCAACAAAAGGGGAGGTTCACCTTCTGCCGCCTCAAAGAGAGTCGAGGGTAAAAAGAGATCCTCTTCATTCAACACTCCGCGAGGAACTTCCCTTGGGCAGCTGTGACACCGCCACACCTCTTTAAGTGGCATCTCCCTGGCCTCATCAACCCGAGCCGAAGGTCTTAATGCGGAGGGCAATGAGGCGTGTGGGGCCGACCCCATCCCTCAGGGCGGCAACCCTCAGGGTGGGGCAGTGGATGATCCCTATTGTCGACATATTCGGGAATATTGGGAGCGGCCTTTTTTAGAATAGGTGACGAGTGCATCTTTCCAAAAGTTTCCCCTTTCTCTCGAACCATTGTGCGAACCGGGAAATCCGTACTTCCATTTTTTAGGATCGCTGCTTCTTGTGCATCCCCGCTGGTCGGAAGGGGGTTTTGCCACCGTTAAGCTCTCTCTTCAAGTTTTGCGGGAAAAGAAACTTCCTGAGAAGAACCCTTTAACGTCCCCATCCACTTCGAAAAACCGTTTCCGAAAATCTGGAGAGAAAATAGTTTTTTTGGGTCTCTTTCATCCGCTCTCCTTTTTAATTTCCTAACGGAAAAGTAATTCGAAGAGTGGGGTAATTACTGGAAGCGGGGAAACGATCCGAGTTTGAGGACATAAAATTGAACGGCCGGTTTTGTGGAGTTAAAATGAACGAGATTTTACGGGAAATCGAAATTTACCATGGACGAACGAGTTCAGAATCGGTATTCGGGTATATAGAGAGAAGTCTTTAAAAAGGACCATATGCACACGAAACTTAAACGAAAGAAATGTGTTATACTTAAAATAAGTAAATGAGACCGAAGCGTTAGCAGCAGAGCTTTAAATAATGAAATAACCGATTTATTTTTAGATACAGAATGAAACTTTATTATTTCATTTGAGACGTTATAGATATTCAAAATATCTATTTTAATAAATAAATTCGACTATTATACTTCGAGCTGATTGTTGGAACAAGAACTAATATTTAAAATCCATTATAACCCATCAAATTACCATATTATCGACAGAGAATGAGGAATAAAAAATAACGATCGAAAACGTATAATTAACAACTCAGTTCACCACCGTCCTACTTAAAAAAAAACCGTACCAAATACCCCACCAATAATTCCCACAACCCTTTCAATCAGATCAATCCTTTCCCACCACTTATAGTAAACTATCCGCGGCAGCGAATTCCACCGCAAAAAATCCTAACACGCCAAAATGGTTTCCGTTAGAATCTAATGCCTGCTTCGATCGACGCATTTGCGGATAGTTACACGATAACTACGAGGATGGGAAGTACGTGTTGCGCGATCGAGGGATTACAAAATTAGAAGAGTACGGGGAAAGAGAGACTGGATGGTTACCTGGGAACATAGTGAACTGGAAGAGAGAGGCTTGGGAACAGGGAACAGAATATGTCTCCACCGCCCTCCTCATTTTTCATCGTCGATAATTCAAATCCCCGCAACCACGTCTCTACGGTTACCGAGTCGTGGAACCTCAAGACCGCGGAGTAGGAACAAGGAAGTGGCCGTTTTTGCAATGTATGGCACCCTAATACAATCCGCTGCTATTCCAGGGCGCCACCTTAAGACGACTCGCTCCTCCGATTTATTTTACGACTCGAAAACGTCTAGAAATATCCGCGGGAGTGCGAAGATGCGTGAGAGATAGTGGCCGTGAAAAACTACTGCCGTCTTCCGCTAAACGAGGTGCCCGTTTAGCGAAGGATGCTTTCTCTCGGAACATATAGCGAAATGCTCGCTCGAAATTTGTTGTTTTAACTGTCCGGTAGGAAACTCTTTCGAAACCGGTTCTATTTTTGAATAATTGCGCTACGACATTCGCTTTGAAGGCAGATATGTTCATTTAAAGAAGTAGTTGAAGACGAATCCAAGAACTCATCCAACTATATCTGGTACACGTATCGATGCACGAACTTAGCGATCAAAATGTGATTACGATTTAAAATATGTTTCATATAATTAATTTAGTTACGTAAATTTATAAATCAACATAATTCACGTTCCATAAAAATGAACATTATCTTCTTTTAATTTTAGTATCGTATTTATAATATCCAACAAAACCTTAATAATTGTAACGATTATTTAAATTCGGCTCATAAATCTCACCCTCAATCGTTAAGAAACATTGCGGAACGTATCTACGTACTCCTTTCAACGAAACCTAGGTAAACACGCCTCACGTGTACTTCGATACAAACACCTTTTGTAATGCACTTTATCCCGCGCCGTGGGATGAATCATACCGCACCCATTGGAGTGTTTACTCAACACCTTCGCATAGTTTCACGATCTGGGCGGACGGACTAGCTTCCCCGCGAAGATTTCCCCAACGCACGCGTGGACTCCTGTCAAGAGAGCGAATTCGCTCTTTGCACGCTTGTCTCACACAATTCACACGAGCTGATAAAAAATAATCGCTTCGGAATGAGCGATGATTCATCGGCGCAGACTTTCCTTGGAAAACCCGACCGATACGCTTTCTGAGACAAAACCTTCTGCATTAGCGGGCATCGATGTATTTATTTGCAAGATAATGTGTTGAACGTAATCAATGACGTATTCTTTGGATACTTCAATAGAATACAGGATAATCGAAGCTCAATTTGCACGGAACAAATAAATGTAAATCAATGAACCATATATTTTTATGGGGTGTTTAATATGATCAATTATAATAATCACTTATTTGAGCGAATTTTAAATTTAATTGAGAATTATTTCTTTCTTTTACCACCCAAAAACATACCGCCATACTTTCATAAATCACCTTCATTGTCCACCGCAAATGGAAAATTAGTTGTAATATGATTCAAGAATCAATAATGAAAGGTAACTCAAGCACCTTGTCCAAAAAGATACGTAAAAAAGATTTCTCGAGAAGTACACGAAAATTAACGAAGTTTTCTCCTCCATTTTTATTCCTCTTTCCGTTCTTATTAAAAAGACGTCGACTCAGTTCTATATAAATATGTGGATTGAGACACCGTCCTCGGCGGGCAACATTTCAAGGAAAGCAACTCCCAAACCGCCGATATTTCCGTTCCTCATTCCCGCAGAACTAAAAACACCAGATTCCGCATCGCTTGTGCACGCACGCCTTGCGAGCACGTAGCCGTGGAGTGCGCGAAAGCGGGCGGGCAACGAGGGAAACGGTGCGATACCGCTTGTCCTATTCTTACAGCAGCGGGAAAGGCGTCAACAATGATCGGGATTTGACGGGAGCGGGTGCCAAGGAACGGAAAAAGGGATGGGGAAAGGTTAGGGAGATTTGGAATTGTCGAGGGGGAGCGGTACGAAAATGAGGTAAACAGGAAGGAGAGCTATCGATGATTTGCGCACGATATGCGGCGTAAAAGAGATGTTCGGAATAGATCATTATATTAATGAGATACCTAAATGTGTATCCATTTTGTCCAAGTCCTAGTCTAGTCCTAAGGGATAATACGTTTTCCCGTAGAGAAGTACTTAACTATGAACTAATAGTAATTCATTCAGAGGAAAGTAAATGCTTCTCTCATGACGACTATAACCAGCCTGATTTTAACCCAAACCGAACCATCCAAACCTCATCATAATTGTCATAATTAAAATCCTTTCCGAACCTTCAAATTGGAAAAACTCTCTCCAAACAATGACCTCACGATAGGCTGATACTCTGATGGTACCAAACCTACTTACCACAAGAACTGAAGGGCCTCGAGACGAATTTAAAACACCCCCGTTCCAGATCGCTAACGACCCATTCTAAGTAAGACGGACTTTCCCGTAAAACTTTGGGACGAGAATATAAACGGAACGGAACAGTTGAAAAAAGAAAATGACCGCCGTATTTTACGATATCAACCAGTTTTCCCAAGGGGGGCTTCCAAGTATATCGAATGACTACAAAGTATTATAAAGGACGGGTCCGAAAAAAAGAAGAAAATTGCGAAAAAAAAGTTTGGATTCCGCGTCGTTCGTCCCCTCTGAAAATCTCTCGGAGCGGGAGTGCGGTCTGCGTGGGAGGAACGGGTATGAAAGAAGGACCTTTTGGACGTATGGGAATCTTCTTCTCTATCAGGATATTCTCCTTACAAAAGGTCTAAACGATGGGTTTCCGGTTAGGGTTTTGAAGGCAGGGGGGAGGCGGTGGTGAAGAGGTCTGATAAAAAAGGACATTAATAAAAGGAGGGGGAAGGCTTGAGATTCGGGGAACGCAGCTATGCGCGGTGCGTGACATTTCCCACTTCGGTCCGTAGATCTGGACTCAAGCCCATTCCCCAGCTAATCATGAAAATGCTTTCCGCAAAAAATGCATTAAAGGTTAAAAGCGACGTTGTAGATGGATCGCTGATAAGAATGTCCCGAAGGATTTGAGGGATAAGACGAATATTTATGTGATTAAGTGCGAAGATTCTTGAGATACGAAAAGTGAGAATTTGCATTCTTTAGAAGAGGCGAGTTACGCCGAGCGTGTTCATGTACTGGACGTAAAAGTGGCATGCGAAGAAATGATTTAGTCCCTGAGATATGCGAATTGTGAACTTTTTGACGTTATGAATGGGATAAGTATGCGAGAGTAGATTCGACTCGAGTTACCATTTTTCTAGATGATAGATCAGACTACATTAAGCTATTAATACCGATGTCCTGTGTTTATATATAGCCTAATAATATTTGCTTTAATTTGTGCAATTGCCATATCAAGTATTACGGTTGAATGGTCAAAAATAGCACGAATTATAAATACTAAAATTAACTTAAATACTCACTCATGCAGATATATATCCGATTGCAAATCTTTGATCGTACGATTATACTAATGGTGACAAGACTTCACAGCTTAATTTCTCATGGTATCTTAATGGTATCTCTAGTAGATAACACGAGGATATATTTAAGCTTCCATTAAAGCAATCACGAGATACACAAATTTAAAAAGACGTATTCTTCGTATCGTTACCAAATCGATACACTTAACCATCATAATTTTCAAGTATACTTCTATTATTACACTACAAAAGCCTGTCAACCTTCATTATCTCTGAATGCGTAGCTTAATTGAGACATCACATAGTTAAGTCGAGTGATATGACTCCATTGTACTCCCAAAGCGTATCACATCCCTTTGAGATGACCCTTTCCTATCCACAGCATCTTCCTTGCGGACCGGAAAATAGCGCGCAGTTTCCAACGCTTAAAATTCAATTTAATTCCGATTCTTCCAATTTGTGCGTCACCATGAAGGCTTTAACGGTCCACCAAGACGCTGGAAGGGGGGGGGATGCTGTATTAAAAGGAGCGGGGGGGTATTGGAGGTGGGAGTGGTGAAATTGAGACGACTTAAAGGAGGAGAAGAGCCTGAAGCGGCAGTGGTCTGCGGTTGGGGTACGTCGAGTGGGGGAGGGGCAGTGTGGGAAAGTGGAGGCGATGACAGGGACTCTGGGATGTCAAGGAAGGGCTGATGAGATGAGAGTTCGTCGAATTTCGCCGTTTCCTCGCTCTATCAGATCTTTGAGTCTGGTTTCCGATGGGTGTTTTCCAACTCCCCCGTTCTGAGAAGTCAATCCTAGAGCCTTCCTATGTCTAAGACACGGAGGGCATCGCTCTGCGAGGGAGTTTAAATGCACGGGAGATGTTAGACTTCCAGCACGTTGAGATGTTTCTGGAGGAATCTCGAACGCGGAAATATGTTTATTTCTAATGCGTCTTAGGCTCCCGTAACACTAAGAGACATTGGCACGTTTATTAGCTGGAAAAACATTCGGGGAAATGGATGATTGGATTGTGACGGTTCTGAGGATTGATTTCTTCCCCTACGAATAGTTTAAAAGGCGTGAGAAAAGCTGGTATGTTATCCCGAGGGATTGTGGCAAGCAACTTAAATAGATAAATATATGCTTTAAGAGAAGCAATTTGTAAAATAGATAAGTCATTAAATGGATAAATATATAGCAATTTGAAAAAAGAAAAATATTATGTTTGGTTTCAGAAACCAATGCCAAGCTCTCACATTAATTCAATTTGTATTTTAATCTCATATTTTTTCGGGTTTTATGTAACACATCCAGACACGATTCTCACGGTAAAAAAATGTTTTCCTCTTGGTCCAATTTTTACAAAACCACCCTCCCCCATCAAGGGACAATTCTCCGAGAGCAACAACGAGAATCCGAGACAATTAAGAGGAATGAAGCCGGGCCCCAAGTGGAGAAAGCATTTCCTCCCAAATCCAACCCTTTGAGAGAGTATGATTGCTACCCTCGATCCACTTCCTATGGGAATTTCTCACCCGCGAGTGTCCCACCCCGAAAAATTCCGACCGAATTTTTTTGGCGACCTTTCCACACGCGAAAATTTCCGTATCTGGGCGAAACTGCGGCAAAATCTGGAAAGCTTCTCCGTGGTCACTTTTTCTCTGCGTAAAAATGAGTGGGGGGAGGGGGTTGTCCGCTCTATATTTCTCATACGCGCGGCGTGGAAACAAGGGAACGTCGCCGAGCGCGACGGCCTGCTCGGAATGCCGCGTGAATCTGGTTGGCGTGCGAGTCGCACGGAGGCGCCCAACTCCCACGCGTATTGAGACGCCCTCTCGTGTTACTGCTCCAAAGGACGGAAATCAAACGGCGAGAGAAAGAGAAATGAGGAAGAAGGGGAAAAAAGAAAAGCGATATCTGCGGTGAGCGAGGCGCGACGAGATGGGAGTGGGAAAGGAGGACAGCCCCGCGGCCAACAGATGGATGGGGAGTGAGAAATGGAATAGAAAAAGACACGGAGGGATGCGAAATTTACGTGAGCTACGGAAATTTAAAAGAACCCTCAAAAATTGACAGATTTCCAGATGATGACATTCAGGGTTATGAAATAAAATCAGTTGAATCGAAAATATTCTCAATCGACGTCATCATAATACGAACTTTATTCAATATTATATCGCAGAATTATTTCGAAATACTTAGTAATAACTTGGAGTCCATATGTATACAGATAAGGGAATTCGAATTGAATAGGATCCTAATACATCGATACCTATTCCACATTCAAAAACCACCCCAGATATAAAAACGTTCACTTCGGAAAAAACACATACAATTTAACCCGAAAATATCCTAAAATCAATCATGACGTCCAAAATCAACAAGAATGTCCCGAGGGAAGGGATGTAAAGGCGCTGGTAAAACACGAGACTGGAATAGACACTCGGGCAACGCATGGGCCAAATTATCCGAAAACCCCGCTTTACGCCAAACAAACAGGATATGGAGGGACGCGTAGCAGTGACAAGGAAAGAAGGAAATAGTCTAAAAAGCCGTAACCTAATGGTTTCCCTTGGTGGAGAGGATTAATGAACACGCTTCATTTGTGTGGGGGAAGTCAGGATGATAGACGTTTCTCAAAGGAGACGGAGAAGGTGATGAAGATGGAATGACACGGTAGAAGAGAAAAAGGAATCGGTAGAGCGAAGAGGGAGGGGTCCTAGGAGAAAAACACTCCCGATTATTCGGGGCCGTAGAGCACATCGCTGATATCGGCATTATTTTAATTTTACGGATCATTTAATCGCTAAAAGGGTGGACGGATTAGTTTCCCATTGGGAGAGATACGTGAAGTGCCTAGAGGTGTTTAGGGCAGGAAACGTCTCGTCCCGTTAACTTTTTAAGGAATCGAGCTAATTACATCCCTAACGTGGTGAGAATCTTGGAAATGATTATAAATCGGTTTCCAGCACCAGAAAGAAAAATATCTATAAAAAAACTTTGAACTTTAATTACGAATACGATGAATTATTGATGCTATATTAACGCATAAACAGACTAATGTTGTTGCATTTGCATAGAAGATTGGGACGGATGATTTAAAGCTCATTACCCCGTTTCCTGCAATCGGTAATGAAATACCGCGAGAGATTGATAATTCGATCCTCTAATGACCCAAAGCGTACCGAGTGCAAATGATCATGAGAAACCCTCGGAAAACAGCTTCCCTACAAACTGGCCATTCACTGTCGTGGACCACGTCGTTTTCAGCGGTGAAACCGGCCTTGAGTGGGACCATCATGGTAATTTTTCGAGATTTTTTCCAAGAACCACGTGGACGACGGAAAGAAGACGAGCCGACTGTGAAAAGGAGTCGTGGAGATGAAAAGGCTCGAGATGTATAAAAGGATAGAACCGGAATGCGAGCTTGAGAAAAAACGAGGATTTACTTAGAAAATGAGCTTCTGGGAGCGCGTGGGGTGAGACCGCGGGATCTGCAGAAACGGCATCGCGAGGTAAATGAGGCAGAAAAAACCATAAAAGGAACGTTCGCGACGGGAGAAAGCCATTTTCATTTCCTAAAAACGGTCAATCAGAGCGCAAATGCGTCTCTATATTTGCATACGACTCTCTCCAGACCTCCGCGACCGCTTCCTTTAAGGACCACGGCTCGGTCGCCAGGTAACGTAATGCCCCGGTTTTTTATATACATATTTTTCTTCGCGGTATTTGTCCCTTTGCTTTCCCCCGATTTAAGACTCAGAATAATGACCTCACGTCGCATGCAAATGACTTGTGCGGATGATGGATGTCTTCTTTAGGGCGGCGTTCCGCGTCCCCTTACGGGCGAGTCCGAAGGGACAAGGAGGCGATACACGCTTAGATTGGGGAAGGATAATTTGGTAGGGAACTCACAAATGTCCCTCTTTAAGAGTACCCATTGAAGGTCCATCAGGCGTAGAATGCCTCATCAATATTAATTGCTAGGATGACAGAGAAAAATTTGTCGCGCTTAGCAGGAGGAACCTAGGTGTCCAGAAGCACGGATAATCCGAATTTTAGACCCAACCCTGGGAACTGTCATTAAATATTAACTTTACTTTTGGAATAAAGATATCATTTACGCATATATGTAAATAGAGCGTTACTTTAAGTATCATTAGTGAAAACCGTTCGCATATTTAAGTAAATACGACCCGGAAAGGTAATCAATCCAAAAGAGACGTAATGGTAGGAGAATTACGGTTGGTTTTACCTACATCCCATACTTTAGGGTTGTTTGAATATTTAGCAGGTAAATCGTAAGGAAAACGTGACGTGGAGACATTAAAATTAAGACATCTCAAACGTTTCATGCATTAAGACCGATAAATAATTCGCTGCGTCAATGTAAAGCAAAAAAAATGAACGTGCATACATAAAGGAAAAACATTTGCGCCGACAACTCGTTAGTCTTTCGTTGATTTACGTGATTTCACAAACGGAATCGAAAAAGGGGCCGTGAAAGTCTTTCCAGAAATACTTTCCCAAAAAAGCCCGCAAAGGACTTCAAAAGAATGACCCCTGAGGGGTCCCTCTTTCTCCCACAATCTCCCTAATTACTCCCGCGAGCGCTCCTCACCGGTAGCCGATGGGAGAACAAAGGAGAACCGATTCCAATCGCGGGAATAAAAGACGGTGAAAGGGCTTTCCACTTGGAGACGCGAGTGTCCGCGGGGAACACTTTTGACCGTCGCTTCAGGCGATCAACTCTCATAATTCAAGTCATCAGAGAAAAATATCTCGTAATTTATTCGCCATGGGAACTTTTCTGAAGGAGAAACCTCTCTCCGTACACATGCGGGATAAATAATTACTTGTGTGCTTTTCGCACGACGCGATATTAAACGAGCAATAGTGATTCATGCGTTTGAGGAGGGGAAGGAAATTCTATGGATTGGATGGAAGATGATGACCAAGAAAATGGAAAAGAAAGGGTTGGGATACCATTAGTGGACCCATCGAGGTTGCAGCTTGGTTAATGCCCGTCAGAGTGGATGAAGGGTGGAGATGGAGGAAATACCGGATTTCCATTAAAGGCTGTGCATTAGGGCAGCAATATGCAGCGGAGGAATGGTGCAGATAATGATGTTGCGAAAGAAAAATGTAGTCTGCAGAAACAAGTTCTAGTGGACCTGTAGATTTTTTCATTTGGTTCCAACTGTTGGTTAAGTAGCATCATTATAGTTACTGCTGGTTTATGAACATCGTGATTGGTTCATAACGCTTTTCATAATGGATTAACGATCGAAATTAGTTAATTCGTCTTCTATCACGATACATTCTGAAAATTGTTTCCGGAAACATAAATAACCATTTCATTCCCACTTCCGTGAAACATGACTCACTGGTACACCCTTAACCTCTCCAAACCTCTTCAGAATTCGGTCTAATTACCAACAAATAATCGAGGGCCCAGAAATATACCTTGGTGCGACTTCGAGATTCTTCCGGTAATGCATCAACGCGGGGCAAACCCCATCGGAATATGATTCCCTTCGAAAGAGACATAAATCCTGGGCAAACGCACGCACCTGGGGTGATTAATGCGGCTGAAAAATTTCCCCGGAATAATTACGTTCCTCGCAGACCGAGCGCGCCGTTTCTTACTTTGTCCCCGAACTATTTCCAAATGACCGAAATGTCGCCGGGGCGGTAATGAAGCGAGCGTCGTTAGTCGACGCTTCCCACGCTCGCTTCCACCTATTTTTGATCCTTCGCGGATTCTCCCCACGCGGGGACCACCGGAGTCAAAAGCGACGGCGGCGGTTATTAACTGCGGACCGTAATGGGGTGAGACGCGTGCGAATCCGTTCATAAACAAACGTTAATTTACGTTCCGGGGGCGTAGCGAGGGAGTACCGTCCAGCGACGGGGGGGCACCCGAGTTACGGGCCACACGGAGATGTAATCGAGAGTGTGTTCGATCGATTTACGTGCGATATGATTTATGCCGAGTTTAGCCCGACGGGTCGAGTGTTGCGGCACTTACAGGCAGCGCTGCTACCAAGACGAGGGTTTCAATTCCGCACGGCGATAAATGTCACTTAGTTAGAATTTTTGGAATAACTCGAGATGGATTTACGATAGGAATGGGGAACTTAAGAAGATTTACCATCGAATCTTTCACTTCTTTGATAGCTTTAGATCCTGGTATATTAACGACTATATAACTTAGCAATCAAACCCTTTTAGAAAAACAAATTTCCATTAATGAACGTAAGAAGTTACAAAGTACATAATACTGCGTGAAAAAACCTTTTTGAATAAGGAGAATAAAAATCTTTACCGTTTGGCACAAGGCTCTAAAACTCTGTTCAAACTTTACGATATTCGTGAGAGTTTTAAAACAGATTTCGACGTTCTATAGTTAAAATGAAAGTATCAATTATTGAAAGTCTTCAAGTTCTAAGTCTTAGTAAATACGTATGATATCCAAGGAGGTATAAGATTATAAAGGTGTTCCATCCAGCGGAAGAACTTCGCCGCGTATATCCTCCAATTAGAAAATTAATTCGATTAACATCGGATTAACGTCAATTGCCCGTCGCTGACCGCACCTCCACCGACCATCTCCCACACTCTCTCTCTCTCACGGGCGCTCTTAAATGAAGCAATTATCCACTCAGAGCCGTGTCTCTCGTCGCAGCGAAATTTGGGTCACAAGAAAGTCGACCAAAAGACATTTACGGAACAGGAAAGCATAATAGAGTTTGGTGCTGATTTATGCCTCGAATCTGATTTCGTATTCCGACCGATCCGTTGCCCTTCGCGATGTCACCCGGGGCCTGATTGCCCTACGCGTTACATTATACGCTCTACATAGAATTTCCTCGGATTATAAATGCGTTTCGGTGATTAGTGCAAAAAAGTGCGATCCGCGAAAGTTTCCGCCGATTTTTGCTCTGACCTCAAACGGAGTGGAAAGTCCCGATTTTTAAAACATCGATTTCTTACCTGCTAATTGATGTTGTCCCTTGGCACAATGACAGTGATATTTTTATTGAAATTGCTCTGCGATTAGGACATCAAAAAACCCCTTTTTAATGCTCCTTTTCGCGGATGATTAATTAAGGCGGACCGAATACGAAACTTTAGACCGATGGATATTTCCTCAGCCGTCATTAAGACCCAGAAGAATTTACATGAAGACAATATAGATTGTCTAGAAGCGACTCGGAGATCCATATTCACATAGCGGATTAAAATGTTAATCGTTTGAGACATTACCATTACTTAACCCTGCGTTTTGCATCTGCGGTTGTTTAGTTAGCTTCTGCCCACGATGATTAAGACGTAAAGCGAATTCGACTTTTATAATTTCGCAAATAATGCTATTTATGGATCCCTTCAATTCTTTTACGCATTGAACCGTAGCTCTTGAGAGAACAGTCATGAGAAATTGATCCAAAAATAAAATTTTGGCTCCGATATGTTCGCACGTATTACGCAACGTTGAACTTGGTTCTTTCCGAACGGAAAAAAATCCGGGAACACGATTTCGCTTAATTTCTATCTTCTTTTGTTTTTCCACGACCGAGCTGCTCCGCGATACGGCCAATTCCGTAAACAACGCGACCAAGAGGACATTCTTTTTTGCGTCGGACGGAATGAGATCAATGTCCGTGCGGTTCTGAACATCTCCTCCACCTAATCCATGTCTCTCTTTCCCATCCCACGGACCTCCTCCGGTGATAGTCTGCCGGTAGAGGGGCTCTTTCTTCTCGGTCTGCTCCTTTGAACGGCCTTTCAAAGGATGAAAAGACGAAAGAAATCGGGAAAGAATCGGATGTCGCGAGAGAAAATGAGACGTAGAGAATTTCGTGGCGAAGGAACGCTAACCGGGAATGAGTATTTCGCCACGATGGAAATTATGGGTGTGGAGGCCCATTCTTATTCCGAAAATTAGCATCCCGTACAAAAGCATTGCTGACATATTTCGGCCGAAAAAAATTCCTACAAATATCGTTACTGAAATTTGAAATTGAGAGGGAATAGTTAATAAGCCTCACTTTTTAGGACGCCGGTTTTTTGTATGGTTTGACATGAGAGAACAATCCTAAAACTACATTCAACTCGTACCAGTTTTACGTCAAATAAAACCTTACATAAAGCAAACCAGATTAGTAAACACTACAGTAGTATACTGTCTTGTTCTACCCTTTAGGTATGATCATTATTCCTTAACGTGTCAATTAAAGAACTTACTTTTGAGAACGAAATAACTAACCAGGAAAGAAACTTCATAAAAAGTACCACGTTAAACCAACAAAGATAAAAATACCGAAGCAAACTTATAGATTCTGATACTTCGAACTGTAACAAAAGAGCCCTTAGGCTCACTCAGGTACTCGGAGACGTGGTTCAACTTCCTCGTACCAGTGACGATACAGAAATGCAGCCCTGGTCTCCCTTGTTATCTAACAACACACTATTCTGCACTAATAAAGCAATCGCGATTCCTCCGCGACGAACCCGTGAGTGAAGTGGATCTCACGCGCTTACAATGAAGCGGGGACTTCGATTGGCAGACGTAGAAAGCTATAAAAATACCATTTAAGCGAAGAAAACGTGCGTAAAAGGTTCGCGTCGGCGATGAGTCTAAGGGAAGCCTGGAAAACCTCTATTCGCTGGAATGCGGAGTTGTTTTTCTGGAAAATGGATGGAGTTCTGCCGAATGCGGAGATGGTGACCAGGTTCGGCGTACGAGGGATATACTGGAAGGAGAGCGGCTGGGAATGGGGGATTGACCGGGCGATTTTTTTTCCGGTCGACGTAAGAAAGCGGCCGTAAAAAAAGGAGCGCATTCTTGTGCATCTGGGTAAAAGGAGTGGAGACACCCGTGGTTTGATTGATTATCGCTTATTTGGGTCACAATCTGAGATAAAGCGATCGGAAGGATATTCAAGGAGATTAGGAATGCTTGGCCAATGATTGGATTATGGAGATAAGAGAAAAATGCCGGTTTGCACATCAAGGGATTTGCCGTGGAATTTGCAGCCCCGTCACACTTCACCCTTTCGGTCTGCGAACCGCTTTTGTCGTTATGGGACAAAGAAATGAGGTGGAATCGGAAAAGGATGACGTAACGGTATGCGAATCCGTTGGTTTTTCAAAAGAGTTATTCGAATATAGCTCGTTATTCAAATGTTCAAAAATTTTAACAATAAAAACGCTGAATAAAATTTAAAATGTTCTGATCTGTAAATATTAAATAATATTTGATCCCGTAAGGAATTCATCTTTTATATCTACAATCATCAAAGCCTGAATTTATGGAGATTTTCGCAAGCTATTTATAAATTTTAAATTAATATTTTTCATTTCAGTTAGCGCGTTAACACTACTGGTTCAATGTATCATCGTATCTTTCAATATTTTTCGAGTTTTAAAAGTTTATCCATCTTCAAAAACAGTGAGGAAAGCCAAGATTGAAAAAGACGTAAAACAATAGCTTTAGCAACAATTAACGTTGCATAAAATGTCTCCATTTTGAGTTGATACTCGTGACCAAAAAAGAGCACCTCACAGTTCCCATAGTAACCCGAATCCCGAGCGAACGTGAACTAATTTGTCGATCCACAATCGCAAATTGGTCTCTTCGCCGGCCGTTTAGACCATTAATGCAAATCAGTGCGGAAGGGCTCCTCCGCCTAGATCTACCCACTCTGCGGGAGGTCTTTAAGGGGGTCCCTCGGGCCCCAAATCTGCAGTAAACTGAGAACATCAATTCCCCCGTATCAATAGCCAATGGACCTCAGGTGGCAAGTGTCGAAGAGTGCAGCTGCTCGTGCAAAAAGTGCGAACAAATACTTCCCTCGAATAAATCCCCATATATAAGAGAGAGTATATTGAGAGAAAAAGAGAGTTAAAAAAACAACCCTCCGCGGGTTTCGCGGGCACGGGATATTCGTTCCCAAAAATATTAGGACGTCTCAATAGGACGTTACGTATATTTTTTTCCAACGCCATCTTGTTCTAAACGTATCATTTGCGCAGTTTCCTCGGGCGCCGTGGAACGGTGCCAAGAATTGTTCAAAGCAGAACCCGAAACCAACAAAGTGCCGTGGAGAGAGAAGGAAAAGAGTGAGAAAGAGGAGAAGAAAATGCGAGCGAGGTCTTTTGCGGTCTGCGAAGCCTTCTCCCAAACGTCTAAACGAGAGATCGACGGACCGTGAGAGGAACATTGAAACGCACGCTTCGGTGGCTGCCAGATGAAACACCAACGCGAGTAGACATCGAACAAAAGCGGGGAAAAGGAATGGAGAAAACTCGCCGAATTGTCGAGAGACGGCTTATTGTGTCCCTACTAGTATCTTCGCTACGATCCTAGGAAACGTCGTACGGATCGTTCGGGTTGTCGCGGGGCGGAAATTTCGTGCCGTTGCATTTGAGTTCCTTATGCTCCGAATGGTTGAAAGGATACGCAAACGAGACAGCGCGGTTGTGATGTTATTAACCAGAAATGCGAAGTCGGTCGCTGATTCGATTCTTGGCTTATCCCAACTTTTAGAATGGAAGTAATGCTCAAAGACAGTAAGACGGGTTGAATCTCTGGACAGCAAATTTAAGTCTTTCCCGATAGCTATCTTAATATTGTATAATGTAATGATAATGTATCGTAAAATTTGACGAATGAAATACTATAAGAAGTAATAAGTTACTATTTAAATTAATAAAAAATTCCCTTTAAGGATCATAATCAAAAAACATAATAATTCAGATGGTAAGGATGAATAGACAATGAAGTTAACGTAGAAAATAAAAATATTAGTATCTTAATATCCCCTTATTTGGCTTCTGAACACGGAACTAATTCATAACTACATAAAGCTATATGTCCTTATACAGGTTGCATTGAACAATTTCAGCAAATTCCTTTCCGGGCACAGCTGAAACAAATATTCACAGAAATACCACCAAATTCTCGCGAAAGCACTTAAAAATCTTCATCGATAGATTCGATTCGCAACATATGGGCATAAATATGAAGAACAAACACAAAGCTCAAAAAAACCTCAGTTTTTGAAAACACGTAAATTAACACCGTCCAAATACATTAATTCGATTATCCGTGGGACGCAGGAGCAATTCGCATATTTTCCAAAATATCTCCTTCTAACTAACTCCTTTTTTGATTTATAATTCGTTTAGAGCCCTCAAGAATTTTCGCGAATCCGCGAAAATTCGTGCTTAACTCGACTTTATAGAAAAGCACTCTACTGAAACTCGTTCTAAATGGTACTCGGTGGCAAAAAACGCGGTTTCTATGGCGTGTAAATTGTAACACGCACGCATTAAACGCCTTTTTAAACGAATGGGCAAATAAGTTAAAACACGTCGATGGGGTATAATGGTGGAACGTGGAGCTTCGGAAGAGTCAATATTTGTCGGCCAGTTAAGGTGTGCTTGCTGCCATAAGCGACTGCCCGTTTTTCAGAGAGCTGTTCTCTTAGGCGTGAGGTATTGAAAGAGATGCCGATTGGCCACTTAGCGAATTCGTGGTCCGAGAGAGACAAAGAGAGTGAGTGGTGTGCTAGGGTAGACCCAAGGGACCACCTACAAAAAAAAGGATGGATTGATGACGACGAATTGGCCACTTGATTCCGCTTTCTAGCCACTGCGAGATTTATGGTCCCGTACGAGGGTGCTAACTCTATTGGATAATTATGTGGTGTTAAGCTTTATCTGTTGATTTGTCCGCCCGGAATACAAATACGATTCTGAAATACGATGCATTAAGCTTAACGACTCGGACAAATACGGATTCCTGATGGGGGACGAGAGTTGACAACTGTGGGAAGTTCTTTAAAATTACGTTTGCAGCTCTAGTAAGTTATTCATACGACTTAGACATTTAATTCATGTAAAATTAGTTATATATAAGATTCTGAATTTAGATGTTTGAGCAGTGAGTGCTAGTGATCTTTACATCCATAGGTATTAGTTTATTACTTATGATGGTAAGTAAAGGGCATATCCATTAACTTGCGATAATCTTTCGGTAAAATGTTAACTCCTTACTTAACAAAATAAGCTTTATGCATTAACTATTTCTTAAGAATTTATCTTCATTACTTTCGCATTTAACAATAGGAATTAAAACCTGATAGCAATTACGAATCATTTGGATACGTATTTACAAATACGTGCGTCATAGTTACGAATAAACCACGAATAATACAAGAAAGCGAACGGAATGTCGGAAAAACCCTCCAGCCGACTATCTTCCAAAGAGCCGTGTCCTCCAAGAGACCATTCCACCTCCAGAATACCACTTATCCGTCGCACCTCCGCGTGAAATGCAATACGAAATAAAAGACAGACGTAACCCGGACGGGCACTCAAATCTCCTGCCACCCCCACACCCTCCTCATCATTCGTTGTCACACGGACGGAGTGGGGATCTCTCTGCATTCCTTCCCTCGGTGTTCGAAACCCTCCGAGAGACGAATATCATTTATCATACGTAACAAATGAAAGGCACTCACGGAGAGCGGGGGAGTGGGAGGAGGGAATAAGTGGAGGAGGAGTTAGCAGTCAATTATTTAGGTTGTGGTGTGTGCACCTCTTTCTTCGAGACAATTGAGGGAATGGAAGTCGGGGAGATAGGGTCTCGTGTAGAAGGGGGGAAGGAAAGCTAGACGGGAATTATTCGAAGGTTATTATTGGTTTGAGTGAGTGATAGACGTAGAGATGTATTGACGGTCAAACAATATCTTCTTCCTTACGTACGCGCGGAGACCTTTTTCGGAAACCTTTTCGAAGAAACGAGAAAGTTGATGAGCCGATGTGAATCAGGTACAGCGATGATTTGATGGGATAATGGATAGCGTTGGAAAAGAAAAATTTAAATTATTTCTGATTTTGTGGTTGTGCTACGCGGATGACGTATCATTATAATCATTCCCTCTGACATAAAAGCACGTGCAAAATAAACGAAAAAAATTACGTTATTCGCCTTGAACTTAAGAAAACGTGATTTCTATTTGATATTTAACCGTTTTAACATCGATTTCTCTTAGTAAACGTTTAAATTTGGCTTGTAACGTATAGGTTATGGACAAAGCAGGAAAATATAATTAAAATTCCAATTCAAATATACCCAATTAAAATCTATACGGAACCAATACGTGAAATTTAAACTTTGTTGATATCAGAGCTACTGTATCTGATAGACACCCCATTACTTTTCAACCACCAACCATTCTGGTGCTACTTGTAGTTGAAATACGAACCCGAATTCGAACTAACAACAAGATTCGTCGCTGCCCCTCTTGCGATACGGCTGATGAAGAGAGCCCTCGAGGATCGCCACGAGAATCTCGGTCCGCCAGCGATATTTAAATAAATAACGACCCGCATCCGATGCGAGATTGGTCCGGGAAAGGGAATATATCGCGCAGAATTGAGCTTATTAAAGGATGGAAATTGTAGCGGTCGAGAGAGAATGGTGAAGTAGATTGGTAAGAAGAGATCAGAACTGTGGAGGGGTGAGGAGGAAGGACGTGGTGGAGGAGGAGGAGGAAAGGTTGAAAGATGGAGATGACCGCGACAATTGAATGATTGAGAACATGCGAGATGGCTGGATTTGGGAAGGGGGCAGACGGAGTCAAAAGGAGGATTGTGAGATGAGCTCGTAGTTGAATAAGAAAAGAAAAGAGGCATGGCGACGGGAGGGAAGGCGTGGGTGTGAGGAGGTAACTGAGATCGTGGAAGGGGGTGACGTCGGGGAATCGAAGCAGGTGTGCCCGATTGAGAGGGTGAAATGAGGGAATTGCGCGCACAATAACTTCGGCCGTCTATAAATAGAGAGATCTGCCTCAAACGAAGAGCTATGAGGATGCTGCGATAATACTGCCCCTAATCGATGATTTCCGTTCCGCGAAAGGGCTTAAATGTCTCCGAGGAAGATGCACGAACCTCTCTTAGAGCTCGCATTCGTGATTCACCGGATTGAAATCTACTCCGGTCGAGATTTCTTTGTGTCCGGATGGAAATCGAGCGCTCTTAGGCAACGGCAGATCAAACTCAAAAGTAAACATTTTCTTACATACTTTAACACATAGCTACTAAGACAGATGAATAAGAACAGCATTGCACTAGAATCTATCCAGCTATACGACTCAAAATAAGCATCTATTTAACTCACGAACCACTACAATCTGTTACTAAAAGGAATTTGCAACACGAGCGCAACCTTTGGTGGTCTCATTTGATGAACTTAACAGATCGTCTACATAGAAGTACTCCACATACTTCTCTAAGCATCTATAAGCATACCAACATCGAGTATTTCGTTAATTACCCTCGCGTCATTTATCTCCCGTGATGCCGCTAAACGTATGCGCACTCGTGAATTCCGAAAAGGGTGGAGTTATTTCGGTCGACTTGTGTGGGCGGGAGAGAAAAATGACGAGATGTGAAGAGCGAAAGAATAGTGCGGTGGGATAAAGAGAGAGACGAAGGGATTCCATCCGTGGAAAATATTGCTCCAGGTAGATTTCATGACTGAAGATGGAAAGGAATTTTCGGTGCTTGTTCATCTCTCTCGGGCTATTTATTGGGGAGACAGAAAGACAGATAAAATACTCTTTGTGGGAGGGGGAGATAGGAGACGAGATCGGAAATTCTGAGGATCGGGTCAGGGAACGGAACACGATTGGGGTAAACCTCTCTCCGGCAATTACGCATACCTCTCGAAAGTTTCTCGTTGTTCGTGACGATAAAACTCATCAAACGACTCATGAGCAGTTTAATGTGAATGAACGTGGCGATAATTCCGCACGAAATCGCAGAAATGATAAAGAAAAGTCATTGAAAAAAATATGATGGTTTGAATGGTACGTTACGAAAAAAGCAAAGATCACTGTATAGCGTTATCTTTGAAAACATATTCTTTTGGCTCCTATCATCTACTATTATATTTCATTCATAACTGTCAATTAAAGAAACAAAAACTAATGGTGTATCTTTCATGGGCAACAAATACCACTCAGCGTAAGAGTAATGAAAAATTACTGTGGTATATTTAACATGCACAACCTTGAAATACGTAACTTTCCTGAAACTCCCAGACAATTCGATTAATTATAATTTTGTACCTGAATTATAATTTTGAACTGATTCAACGATTTTGAAATAAACCCTGATGAATTTATACAAAGCCCATATCTTGATTGCAGTTAAATATAAATCATGGCCACAATACAGCCATTTCACTAATTCCCTAACCGATCAAAAACTTCATTCGTACCGGAGACTTCAACGCCTGCAACCGCACACTAAGCCTAAGAAGGATAACAAAAAAGAAACTTACCGGAGGCGAACCCTTGGCCGGCACCCGCTGCTGCGTTACGGGACGTCGGGTCAGAGGGGTCCCCTAGGCCGTATATTCCCAACAGCTCCTTCATCGTGCTCTCCGCATACTCCTTCATCGCCGAATCCGGGGGCGGCAGGGCCGATCGGGGTTGCGCGTGTGGGGGGAAGCCGTACCGGTGTAGGGCTTGCGAGAACGCTGCGAAGGCCGCGCTCGAGGGCGGCGGAGGGTGCGACAGCGAGGGCGCCCCGACGCCGGGCGCAGGAGAAGAAGACGCCGAGGACGACTGTCCTCCTTCTTCCGTCCCCGTAGATTCCTCCCTACCGCTCACCATCCTCACCGGAGGATAGATGCATTTCCTCCGGCTTGAGCTGGACTTTCCGGACGAGAGGTCGAGACCTCCACCCGCGCCTTCTGCACCGCTACCGCTGCTGTAGCTTCCCCTACCCATTCCGTCATCGTCTTCCTCATCTTCGTCGAACTCTTCTTCGTCCTCCTCCAGTTCTTCCTCCTCCAGCTCCTCCTCACCGCCCATCTTTCGCATGAGGCTCAGATCCAGGGGCATACCGTGTCCTCCCGCGGACATCTTTCCCCTGCCCTCATCGTCTTCCTCTTCTCTATCATATTCCTCCTCCTCTTCATCGTCATCCTCCTCCTCTTCGTATACTATATTCCGGGGTTTGAAATTCTTCCTCTTGTTTCGCGAGGGCGCTTGTGAGGAGGCGGATGACGCGACCATAGAAGCTGAGGCGCCCACCTGCATGAGGCTCGTGGTGGTGTCCTCGCTAACTGTTAGGTCTTCCTCCTCATCGTCATCGTCTCCCATCTCCTCGTCGTCATCGTCTTCGTCACCTCCTTCCGGACCCCTTCCGGTGGACGCGGCCTCGCCGACGTCGTCCTCGTGGGGCTCCGCTGACGCCGTCATCGCCTCGCCTTCCTCCTGTGACATCGCCCTGTCCGCGTCGAACTCCGTCCTCCCTCCCTCCTCCGCAGGCCGAGGGATTCCATTCTCCAGCATCCCTGCGGAAATAATGGAAATATCGCCCGAGTGAATCATGGGTAAAATTTTGAAAAGCTTGGCGGAAAAACAGAAAGCGCGGTCATATGGACTCGAACGAACGCTTATACGAATTGACGCGATTTCCAGTAATCGAATGAGATACAGAAAAGATACAATTAGAGCAAAGATCGCAAGAAACGATATTTTCGAAATTAAATGAATCTTTGCGAGCCTCGAAAATCAAAAAAAAAATAAAATTCGGATTTTATCGCAATCGAGATCTTTTCCACTCGACAATTTAAAATTTGTATTGCTTCACTTACACGATAATGAACGCGATGAAATTAATATTTACGAGTCACGATAATGAAGAACAATTATTATCTGGGTTTTATCACAAACGCGCTTTTTTCACTCGACAATTTACTTTACTTCAAATTTGTTTTACTTTCACTTACACGATAATGAGCGCGATGAACGTAGTTATCTCGATTTTACGATTTTTTTAGGTTTTATTCGAACAACGATAATTTTTCAAAATCAACGAATTATTGCAATTATTTACACGAACGTTACCGAATTCAAACAAGTATTGACACACTCACGATTTCTTTCACTATTAAACTATAAACTCAATAAGGACGTAGCTCCGGAGACGTTAAATTACAACCGTTACAAAATAAAAAATCTTAAATTACAATTTATATTTCACTTTTCGAAACCAAAGAGCGACGCGAAGTTGAAGCTTATGAAAAAGGCGCGAAGTTTTCGAACGACCGACCGACTGTAAACAAACACGTCAGAGCACCAACAGATCGCACGGTTTCCTCGGAAGGAAAAAATTTCGTTTTTCACGAAAAGTCTTTTAGCGCCGAAGGAGAACCACAGTACGCCCCTTTTTGAGGGGGCGTGTATCGACAAAAAAAGGGTGTCCCTCCTCCTCCGCTCCTATCACATTCCCGGAAACCCCCGGATAATAGGGGTCGCCCACGCACTCACACACTCTCCCACTCACACATGCACCGATCCGAGTCCCTCGGGCATCTCAACCACACACACTCAACAACGCCGAACACGGCGCGAGAGAAACTGCAAGGATATCCCCGCTCCACGTATCTCTCCAACGGGAAGACCCGACTTTGAAACCCGGGCACTCTCGTTCTCTCGGGCAGCTCTCGACACTCAGTCTCGGGACACGGGGGGTATTGTGCCTTCGAGAAAGACTCGCGAGCGAATGAATCCGCCCGAGAACTGCAGAATCGCACGGGTTGGGAAAAAATTACGAGAGGAGTGGGGGTAATGGCTCTAGTGGAGTTTTTGGTAGGTGGAGAAGGGAGTGCATAGCTGTGCACGGGGGCTGCAGCGGAGGTAGAGAGGGGTGGGAAATCTGACGCATTTGGGGGGGAAAAGAAAATCTTTCGCCCATCCGCGGAAGTGGCCCGGTACCCTTTGCACACGGCTCCCCCAACCCCTCCCGATGCAACCCCTTCTTGAAAAAAGCAGCCCCTACCTTCGCCACACCCTTCCGGAGAGCTGCCCCGACCGCACCGTAAAAAAACGCATCTTTCGAGGACCTCACCCTCCTCTCTACCTGGGCCGGGTTCCCATGGCTGTGGATCCAGCGCGTTTCCCGGAGGATGGGAGAGCCTTCGCCCCATCCCACTTTCGCAGTCACCCCTTTTCGGGCCGAAAAAAAGGGTTCCTCCATCGGGACCACGTGTTGCACGGCGACGCCCTTTCGCAATGCCCGGAAGCGCAAGATGCGCTTATAATGTCGCTTTTTACGCCAGTATCTATTTCCTAAGACGTCTTCGAAGGAGGAAAATGACGGAAATTGCTGCCTTCGCTGCCGGAGAGTAATTTAATATCGCTAAATTACGTCGTGAGAGCCCTTTGGATGGCACCGCCCATCGGGTGGTGGTCTTTCTTAGCTGACGATGGAATGTTGAGCGCATGCAAATGCGAGGGAAACCGTGGTTTTGGGTGATTTCCTGCGGGGAAGAGGGATGATTCCGTGGCGTATTGGCATCGCCAATGGAAAATCGTTCGAATTCGCATATTCTTCGCGCCTCGGGGTCTACTAAAACGGTTGCTATAGGAATTTCAAAACACCGACTGGTTTTTGGATCCGAAACGCATCGTATGGGGAGAGACACGTATCTTCTCCGCGCTTATCCGTACGAAAAGAGGGGATTTGACTTAAGCTTCTCGTCTTTCGTAGAAACCATTCTGAATTATGTCGAATATCCGACAGCTCAATGGAGTTGAGTGTATAACGACCAAGGATGTCTGGTTGATGATATATTTTCTTTGCGTTCTCCAGTTTTTCGAACTCTCTTTCTGGTTGCAATACGCGTTGACGTAGATCAGTAAGATGATAAAAAAGGGTCTTTCGAAAGGTTGCTATGTTCTAGATGAAACTTAAAGAAGGCAATACCCTAACTATTATTACATTATGTATGGTTGTATGATAAAATTCTGCATATAATAATGAGATAATGAATCATTTAGTTTTTTTCAATTCTTTAAAATATGTCGAAGCATTTTTAGATTTCGTAAATTTTTTAAATCATGGAATTTTCTTAATTTCTCCTTATCTGTACTTTTTTACTAATAGACTGTAGCAAAACAGATATTAATAATAATTATAAAAGATTAAAATATAACTTATATAGTGTATTCAAGAATTTTCTCTAGTATAGTTACGTTTGTGTGAAATGTGAAAATATAGGAGAGAAAGAATTGTTATGCTTTTTACGAAAGACGCGATAAATTAGAGCAATTTCCAGATTTATAAAAAATTTCATCGCTCAGTATGGTCTAGTATACGTTGATTCTTTTACATATCCTCACGATCCTCCAGAAACTCTGAGCTCCCAACGAAATCCTTGAACTCGTCAACACAAAAGGGGGCAGTTAAATCCACAGCGATTCATACGAGCCTTTATGAGAACCATTCCCAGAATGCATACGTGCAATTGATACTACCATCCGAGCTCAATTTAATGTTCCCCATGGACACTTTAGGAAAACCCCTTCCTCGCACATCTAGGAGGTTCATGCAATGCCATTTATGTTTCCGTCTTACGTCGAGAGCCCCGCGAATAGATAAGCATTATCAGTCACATCCTTAATACTCCCCCGTCCTCTGCAGACTAATCCTTTCGCTTAACCCAAGAGCACGGAGGAACGGAATTAGGCCCTCTGCACGTGTGATCGCCACTCCCTTTTCCATTCACCCGCGTATTTTCGTATCCGCACCCAAGACAACCCGGCGACGGTTCGAAGGACGCCCAATTAATTACTTCGCAACGAACACCCCTGCGAAGCCCGCCCGCCCTTTCCACTCCCCCCTTGCTTCGGCCATGTACCTCACACCCCTCCGCCTCGCTAAAGACCCGTTTACCTGGAGAACACGGTGAGGTAACCCTCATCTCCGTGGGTCCGTGCATCCAGCTGTGTCGAATTGTCCCTCACTTCCATGACTACGCCCCGGGCTGAGCACGTAAACGGTAGAGGAATCCCTCGAAAAGAATTTCCGTTTTTTATCGGAAAAATCCGGGCTATGGGAATGTGTATGTCATCGGAAGATAAATCGTTCCTCAGGGGTGCGCTATCGCGTGGGAGAAGTTCTTTAGCCTTTTTTTCTGAGATGGAACTCATGGTTAGGTGACGATTTCTGAAGATAGAGTTTCCGTGTTTTTTAAAAGGACGCAGGAATGCATTCATCCGGTACGGATTTGATGAAATTGTTATGTGGAGTTCGTTAGAATCCCATTTTTCAAATTTTATTTCGAACTCGGTGATAATGAAACTCATTTCCAATTGCTACAACTTATTCTGATGAAATGGAAACCCACTTTTTCTACAATTTAATTAAATACGGCAAAACGTTTGGAAACTTCATTTGAAAATTATATAATAGGCATAAGCTCGATTTGTTCTGGCCGCCGCATTTAAAATTTAAATTGTGGAAGTAACCAAGTGCTTTTTTTCATTTATTTTATAAAGTAGGCTTCTATGTTTTTCATAATTTCTTTTGAGCAACTTCACACAGCAAACCATCAGAACGATGAAATACCGAGCAATGCTAAATATTTAATTTCATTTATATGGATTGTGAAAAAATTGATTCCCTTATCTAAATATAGCATTAACTATTTATACAACATCTATCTTTACTATAAAATTGAAAAGGGTGTGCTCGATTTCGTATTAAAGATTTCTAATACGTCTTAAAATAAAATTTAATTTGATAGGTGTCTTAAAATTTCTTATCGTTACGTCCATATTATACGTCGTAAAAAATTATGAATTCACAAGAAATTTAACAGTAATTAATCGTCGTTGAAACAACATTCACGATCTTTCTTACGTGAGAAGTATCAATTAAAATTAAAGAAAGGAAGTGGTCACAAAAGTTGCAATTAAAACACGTGCAATTTTTATTCGTTTCGCCCCAATGGATATGAATGAACGCTTGAGATAAAGGAGTATAATTGGATATTGCAATCGGGAAAACACAAGCGCGTTGTATCTTCCAAACCACCCATTCTCCCCTCCGAACCCTTTCGCTATTATTTCCAGCGGAGGCGTTGGGGGGAAAACTTATTTGCATACCCTTACGAGCGTCCTTATCGCCCGGAGACTCTAAAATAGCGACAATCTGTTTCAATAGCACCTCTGGTAACCCTCGACTCCCTTCTCGAGTTCGCCCTTTCTCAGACCGCACCCACGCCCTCTGACCTACAACGAGTATCTTCACTTCATCGCCCGCTTCTCCCCTATTCACACCACTAACGTCTCGTAGGCGTCTCTCTTCTTACACTGCTCGATTTATTCTCTACCATTCTTCGCTAAAAAGGAGAACCCCTTCTTGCTTTACACTTTTCCGGTAAAGGTATACAACGTCTTCAGACTTAAGGAAACCCACGAGGAAATGTCCGTCATTGTTGCAATAATTCGACAAAAGTATATTTAAATATTTAAGAAGGTATACTTAAATAAATATCATAAGGTCATCATTAAGATGAGTCTGTGACTAGTAAAAAATTACGTCTTAATGAGATGTTCTTGATCGTTGACTATTTTCTAATGAGTAGAGAATTCAATTACTCTAAACTCAAATAAAAACTGATATAGAAAAAGAATTGATTAAACCTTAATAATCAATTATTGTTAAAAATATTTTTAACTACGTTAACTATTTGAAATACTTTTACCATTTTTTTATAATTACGTGAGACAATATCTGGTTGATAAATTTGTATTTTAAACATATATTTATTCATTATTTATATAACTACATTTTTGCTAATGATTCCGGAACTATATTGCACATTAATTGTATGAGCTTATATCGTTGTAATCTATTTTATTAACTTCTATTTTCAACCAGTACATATTATATCCTCGGTCTAAATAGATACCTTCATTATTCATAAAACGATTTTCCGCTAGTTTCAATAAAATTTATAGGTTCAAGTCTACAACAATACGAGCAGTTAACTCCCAAATTCATATTTACTTTCGGTTAAATAAGTTTGCAAAATCTTCCGAATTGAATCATTTGGCCCCCCTATTGAATGTCTCTACCTGAGGCAGCTGCCTACCTCTTCTGCACCAACTGACCCTATATCCATTCCCTCAAACTAATTTCCTCGGTCGGTTCGGGCAATATTTGGAAAAACGAGAAATGCTCGCTTTAAAAGGAGACATCTAGAGAAGAACGCCAAAGAGGAGAGAGTGGTAGAACTGTGAAATAAGTGAGAGTAATCCAATTTTATGAGCCCGTAAATGGGCGAGTGCGACGGACGTGTCGGTATCTCTCGTTTCATGGAAAGGACGGATGCTGCTTAAAATACGACTGGATCTGGCACTGATGCGTGCACTCGACGGAATGGGTGTACACCTCGGGTGTGAAATGGAACCATCAAAGAGAGATGGCGTTGTTATACAAGGGAGTGCTTGAAAGCAATGTCTGTAAGACAACGCGAACTCTCCCTTGTTCTTGGAGCCTTTGGAAACGAGAGTACATCGGATGAAATGGGATGAATCCATCCTTACGAAGACATCTATTATCTCGTCGCCTTAAAGAATCGTACTAACCTTTTTTAACCCTTTTTTATTGCTGCGTTTATCTAAAAAACACCAAGATTTATAAACCGCAATTTACTTTTAAATTTAACGGAAATGCAGTGATAAAATATCGTAAAATATTACAATTCCTTCGAAAGTTCTATTTCGTTATCGCGATGTGTGATATATGATTCCCAGGACGTGAATCATGGGAAGTCTATTTACGTATGACAGGTCTTTTTCAGCGTAAGGTGAACACCTGGGCGACTTCGCAGTTACTTCAAAGTGCTGCACATCGCATTTTTAATGGAACGCACTTAAATGGAGTCCTATATCATTACGCGGAGAGGTTAGAGGCGTCACACCGATGACGCATTATTCTTTTACGAGAAAAATGTCATTCCTTCCGCGCATGACGGAAACTGCACGAAACTATGTTACTAGCCCATAACGATGTTTCATAAATCCAAATTATGGACATTCTAATGTTTGGATGAGTGTCGTAATGTCAAAAATAATTTAACATCAAAAAATACGATTCGATCGCGAGCAAATAATTAATCAACCGGTTGTAGCGGCTGAATTTTAATATTCCGTGACCATAAGTTTTAAAAGTATATGAGAAAGAAAGCTAAATCTGAATATAAACGAGGCAATTTCAACAAGAATCAGATAAGTTTTATGAAAAGTTAGGAACATGACCTCCGCTCGTACGATATAAACGTTTGTTACAATCGATAAAATATCTCACGGGACTTCAACCCGAAGATCGCCGAACAAAGGTTATTCTTCGCAAAGAGAATACTTCAAATGTTTTTCCCATTTATTCCTTCGCCCTTTTTCTTTCCTCCCCTTTCTGCCTTATCTGTTCGCCTGGCAAGAAATCAAAAAAGTCCACCGTTTCCGCATTTTTTCACGCTATAAAATCCGTAATCCAGCATTCTCCGTTTCTCTATAGAGCAAACTTTTATGCTCCGCGAATACAGATTTAGAACTTTGAAAGGTGCCGTAAAAGATTAAATACGGGCGGTCTCTGATTTCTGATCAGATTTCCGAGGAAATCACAAAAGCCGAAGCCAACGCTTGTTTGAACGGGAACTACGAGAATCGAATTATACTCTTTGAAAAGTTTCGCTTGGATTCTATACGTTTTTATACTCAAATGACTTTTTTCATTGCGGCAATCTAAGATTCTAATGGAAAACAATTCCACCAACTAATTGACTTAGGAATACTATAAAGCAGTACCCTTTTTAACGTACCTCTTCAAGAATTTTTATTACGTATAATACGCCTTATTATATTGAATACATGTACAACTTAAAAGTTTAAACTTCAAGTACACACATAAGGATCAGAATTTCACGAGATTCAACGTAAAAATATTTAGTCACTGAAATGTTTTTTTGGATCGTTTGTTTAACAAACTACGAGTACATTACCGCGTAACTTACGATCTTCGAGCATGCAAACATCGTTCTAACTTATCACCAACGAGATTCGCCCATCCCTTAAGCAACAATCACAGCTCGAGAAAGACATATAGTACATCCAAAAGCGAATGAACACCTATTGCTAATAGAAGAAAAGAGAATTCCAATCCAGTCGTTTGCATATCCCTCCGGGTCTCGGCTCTAACATGCGTGTAACCGCGTAGAGAGAATTCCTAGACGAAATTTACGACCGCCTTCACCTCATATCCTCGTCATGATCTCATCTCAGACATCAATTAGCTCTTCCCTTCGGATTTACGAGCGTCGATCATTCGTCTGATCGGCGAAACTTACGGATTTCCATCTTTCCCGCGAATTCTCGGAGGGGAGTTGAATGGGGTAGAGGGGAGTTGAATGGGGAGGGCGGGGACGCGTGCGAGAACAAACGACAAGGGGCACGCGAACCAGGGAAGAGATACACGATGGGGTCGTGATTCACGTGGAGGGCGTGTGGGAGTTTAGGAGTGAATCGATACTCGGAAGAAACGAGGGAAGGTTTGGAGCAGAGTGCGAAACAAAGACGTCGAGACATTGGAAATATTGGGGAGTCGGCGTGGACTGACAGTCGGACAAGATAATGAGGTGTTGAACTTGACAAATGGGTGGTTATGCCCTTTTTTGACGATTCCGAGAAGACTATTGGCTGTCTGCGAAAGTTGTTGGTTCTTAGTGGTGCGGAACGATGTGCCGAATTCGAAGGATGAAATCGTGAAATGCTTGATGAGACTTACTTTTCATTTTATGCGGGATTTGGTATTTGAAAGCTATTGTCTCTTTTGTTCGAGAAATTTCGTCATGTTTTCTTATCTCTATAAACGATTATTATAACTATATAATTATATTAACGATTAGATGTAGAATGTAATAATGGAGTAGAATTCCAATATTATATTGCTTTTTTATTATTATTTATTTACGATAAAAGATACGTTGAAGATGATGAATGAATGAAAATGATGTGCCGGTTTTTCAAATTTATTAACTAATAACTACGATTAAAATCGTTTCTAAAATTTCATACTAATAAAACCATCTTATTTTTATAGATTCAAAATAAATGGAAAATTATTTTGAACAGATACATATGTTTAATAGGTATGTTTTTCTCAGCCGATTAAAGTACATTAAAATATTATTTAAAAAAAAAATTTTATTGTTGTAAGTTATCGTTAGCATTCTAGTGAACCACCTTTTTCGAAAGTACTTTTCATTAGCGATTTAAGGCACTTAAAAATCTCAAGGAGTTTATTTTACATCTATCACGTTATGTCAGGTTAAGATAAAGAGACATCTCCATCTACAAAGTAAAACTCACGCAATTGCACCTTCCATTCATCTTTTACTTCCCTTTTATCGTTTTCGTTTGCCATGGTAGCTACAACGACCTAAGGCTTGAAAAAAGACGCGCCATGAAACAGCTTCACTTTACATCAACCCGGGGCTTATTTACATTCCCAACGAGGCGACGCAAAAATTTTCAGCTTTGAAACAACCCGTAAATTCAGCGTTGAGGCGAAACTATGCGCGTTCATCCGTCATGGTTTACGCGGTGCACAAAGGGATAGTGGAAATAGATGCAACTCTACGGGATGACGAAGATAGGGGATAATGGAAGGATATCACAGAGAAGAGAGAAAAACGCCTGTGCGAGGAAAAAGCGAAAGAGGATTTATGCTTGCCTATGGTGCGACAGGAATGCCAACTTGGCGGACAATCCACTAACACCTGGTCGTTTCCACAGAAGAGACGGAAATACCCCTCCCATATTCCTCTCGTCCCATTTGACGCCCTCCCATATAACCCACCATCAGCGCCCTCTTCGAAAGAGCGGGAAAAGAGTACTTTTTCAAACAATTAAGACGTTGACTCAATAAAGTTCGACTTTTACGCTTCCAGACTTAATAGAACCGCCTGACCAAGTCGAACACGAGGCCTGATCGTGAATGGCGTAACATTCAGAGCGGTAACTACCCAGAATCCCATTCTCCGGTCTTATTTATATCACTCCCGCCTTTATATCACGGCCCGCGTTACGTTTTTTTCTGCACTAAACAATTGCCACTTAACACGTCCATTCTAAAAGGAATCTCGGAAAGCGAACTATAAAGAACGCGGTAGATTACACGAAATCTACCGTTTCCTACGCATGAATGTTCCTTGAGGGGATTTTTTTGTGTTCCCTCTTCTCCGAAGCGTTTCGCGCCTCGTCCCTTTGACGTCACTCAAGGAATAGAAGAAACATTTTTAGCTCAGGAAATCCTTCGCTTATTACTTGCTTTTTTCCGCACAATAACGAACGCGTAGTAAAAAACGATGCCAAGGAATTTATATGTTATTGTGAAAACTTTTAATGTCCTCGCTAAGCAACGGAATTGCGCCGATTCGCGTCGGAATAAATTTCGAATCCGTAACGAGCGGGAAATAAAATGATTCACTGGATCCACATCTCGGGAATTTTTCTTAGCCCTCTTAAATTGGAGATGAGTTTAATTGCGTCCGCTCGGATGTTCCAGAATGAAACGTTGTGAATGGAGATCCGTTTGTTTACGGAGGAAGACGTAAATCGTTTTTATGGTACTCGAAGACTTTTTATATTTAGGGAGATTCGATATCGGAGGAAGCGGGATTAAAATACAGCGGGATGATAGCGATGAAAACGTAACGTTGGAGATTTTATCTTCGCAAAATTTCAAACGTATAAAGTATTATATTTAGTCCTTATTAATTTTAAAGAGCAGGAAGTTATGTCATCACGAGAAATTAAAAGGTTGAATTTGAATATAAAGGAAGCAACTTTAGACGATAAAGAACTGGTTATACTAGTAATAAAATTTACCCAGAATAAGAATTTAATGGTACATAGATTTTAAGGTTACGTATATCTTAGAATTTTGACGATAAAAATAGATAGACTCGTATGATTATAATTATATAACCTTTTCTACGTAATCTTTGTTTGAATTCGAGATAATTCCTTGTGGGTTTTATAAATGAACCAAAGGTCCATTATCCAAAAACGGATCAGGACTCGAACCTAGGTACTGAATCATTCGAGTTTGCGTCTTAATTACGTTAGACTCATGTTCTTTATTCCTTAAGGAGCCTTATAAATAAGATCAATCAAGGGCAGAACTGTTATAGCCAGAACCACATTAAAATCATCGTCAATTAAACCACAATGATCGTAATGAGAAAAGGGCCAATTGGGATTGGAGGTATCCTTACCCGAATCGTGTAGAGGACCCGCGTGCAGGGCGCCGCCCCCGTCCTCCGCCCCTCTGCCCACCTGCATGGCAAGGGGCGTCGAGGGGGTGGAACCGAGCGTGACGACGGAGGCGGCGACGGCTGCTAGAAGAGGCCCCGAGTGGTGGAGGGCACTAGATGACGAAGATGACATTGAGATGGACTGAGGTGCGCCGCCTCCACGCCCCCAACCCTCCACCCCCGCCGCTGCGCCGACCACCCCACTTGTCAACAGGGTCTCCACGTCGCCATCGGACTGCAATTAAAAAGAAACGAAATCCATAAGTATAATTTAATAGAATCGACATTAGGGATTAAGTATTCATAACACGTCTGAATATAATAGTCTTTGGTGAAGACATAGATGAAATCCACAATAGAGCTTGGGAATACGACCTCTCTTCCAGGAAACCGATGTTATTTTGAGAAAATAGTTCTAAGTAATGACTAATCATTGAATCAGTAGAATCGGTAAGTAGCAGATGACTACAATGGGAGTGACACAATAGTGACAAGAGATAGGTCACAATCGGAAGTGACTCAGACACACTTGGAAAACTAAAGTAGTTTTAATCATTGAAATTAAACGCAGTTGGAGGATACAATCACCTTATAGCAGAACGACGATATGGTAAGCTAGTCGGGAAAAAATAAAATTCATAAAAATTCGCCTCCTTCCTTCTTCATTAATGTAGAAGACGTAGAAAGAAATGCAAGTGGCAGAGTAGCGTTCTCTTACTCGTACTCAGACGAGTTATTAAGGAGATCGCATACGCACGTTTACCGAAATCCGCGAATTTACTTTTCCACTCGAGCCATGTTTTCTCGATATACGTCCCGATGCTAATGGACTGCGTGGGAGGAGAAATGGGCAAAGGAGATATCGTCATGTCCCATCGACTTCCTGCGCGAAATGGCAGACCCATATGCGGAGCCTTTACGCTCACGAATTTTCGATTACTCCCCTCGCCAAATACGAGCCTCCGATATCTAGGATGGTGACTCCGAATGGAAACTCTTCGTCACCTTAAAAAAAGAACCCGAAGGGGCAATTTGAGCGTGCGCCCTGTGGTAATGACGGGAGAGCATGAGGTAAGGAGCTGTTGGGAGGACCTTTTGTGAGGTGGTGATTTCGGGGGGGTGGGCCGCGGGGGGTTGGAACAAAGAAGGAGGTGTGGCGGGGAATGAGGCATTTTCACCTCAATGAGAAGGCGGTAGCATTAGGGACGGGAGTGGGGCGTGGGCACGCGTGTGCTGGTGCCACGCTTAAGAATTCAGCCGCGCCATTGTCTCCCTGCCGCTCCCTGCCCGACGAGGTGACGGCGAACAATTTGAAGATTCCCAACATGGCTTTCACGCGCATGTGCTTTGACGTCATAAAGTCCGTTTAAGGGACGGAAAATGATGGCTTTCCATCGGGAGACAGAAACGAGCGGTGGGGGGGGGGGATTGAAATATTTGGACTATTGTGGGCAGTCTGAATGGATCTCCTTCGCGGAATCGATTGGCGTCTTCCATTTGTCATTTGCGATGTTGCGGTTGTATTTCACCATGGAGGAATTCAGAGAATGGGTAGCGGATGAAATAGATTTCAAATCGCGGAATTCATACGTTATTCTAGACCTTGCTCCATAGTTCAGGCCTGTGTAATCGAAATATTTTGTGACGTTAACAGAAAACTAAAGATACGATCATCAGGTACATATCTAGATATTACAAAATAACAAAAATCTCAGAAGAAGACGTTTGATCACAGATTCTATTGCATACACAGATACCATCTGAGTAAGATTTCTTCAGCCATCACACATCATAAACTCTAGCTAAAAGGATGGATTAATCTTAACTTGGTAACGTTCACATAGAGATAGTTTACTGATACTCTCAAGAGATAACTTGCGACACACTTTCTGAAGAGAGAGAGAGATATAATTATTCAGATACCACATTTTGAAAAAGTGGCCCTTTCGTGGTTCCTCTATTTCGAAATGTCTCCTCAATTATTTCTTACGTGGCAACGCAACGACACCATTGTAACTCAAAGACCTCTGAAGAAATTCCTACGTATCTCTACCCCACAAAAAATATGATAATACAGGAGAGATTCCGTGGTTTCGCGCGATAAAATACATATTTATGTCGATGTCACGGCGAAGACTACGTCAAGACTCGATTGGGATTATGAAGGGAGAGAAGGAAGCAGATATAATGAGAGCTGAATACAAATAGAGTACTCTGCCGTATTGAATGGAGGAAGGATTGAGAATGAGCTATTGATGCGTATAATTCAGATACGGGAATGGAGCTAAGGTATAGAAAAACTTATATGGGCAGAGAAGAGATAAGAGGCTAAAATTATAGATTGGAACCTCTTAAAAAAATCTGAATTGTCAACAATAGTCAATTACTGTCTATGTAATCGATTCTTGGACTTAATTTTTATCCCTACTTCATTGTAGACTTCCAAAAACTAACCTTCTATTACGACAAAGCTACTTTAGGTAATACTCGCTGACATTAGTAATTAAGGGGAGAATTTGATGGAAAAAATATACTGTACATCTAACATATTTTTCTTCTTTTATGGGCTTTTTCCATTAATTATAACTTTACAAGGAATGTATACAAATTATAATTCATGAAATTAGATTTAATCATTGCAAATTATATGCCTATTATTCGCTCAACTCATTTTTATAACTCCTAAATATATCATTCGTAAATTTAACAGTCTTAACTTTCGCGCAATTAGAAATAATATTAAGCCTCTAAGATTTAATATTACATTTCTTACATTTCAAGTTTATTATTATATATTAAAGCCATAAAGGCCAAGAGAGTTGTTAAATGAAGCCATTAATCAATGATTTTTTAAAATCAACTTAAAATAAGTTGGAGGAGAAGGTAACTGAGTTAGGAAACACAAAATTTAGCTCCAAAACACATAAAAAGATAGACAAGGTATACAATTCCGATTGCAAAAACGTTAGAATCGCGAAAAGGGATGATGAAGCGATATGAACGTGGAAGGAAATAGACGAGAGCAATAAAAAAAGATAAGAGCGATAAGTAGAGAATGGTTGAAGTGGAAGAAGGGGGTGGTAGTGAATCTAGGGTGAGGAGAAGACACGTGGTGGGGAAGGCACATACGTGTAAGGACGCTAAGTCACGATATGGGAGTGCCTCGTAATGTTTATGGATCTGCCTCGCCCACCGCACGGGATCGAGCTTTCGTACATTTTCCGTCTCTTTTCGGACTCCATTGAATTCGGTGACACTTGAATATCGACACGCGCGCTTTTTCTACCTCCCCGACCGTCTTTCACCCAAGATGGGTGTCCCCCTTTTCGCTCGAAACCAGGCGACGCCTTTGCTATTCAAATTTCGTCATTTTTTCGTCGAATGCGGCTGTGAGGAAGTGGTTGAATGGGACTCCGTACATCCGTACATAGGAGAACCGATGGTTAGGCGCGGTATTTTAGATTGACGTTCCTTAATAAGGTTTGGTTGCGGCGTTTGAGGAATACAAAGGTGGTTCGGATTGGTGCCCAAGGGTAATGAATCCAATACGGCTCCGCTTAAGTGGGCAGTAATGGAGAAGTCGTTTCCTCTCCCTAGCACCGAAATAGAGCCGTATGCGCATTAAATATTCTTTGTTGATACTTCTGGTGAAATTAAACGAAGTGGAGGACCCTTTTGGAAGACTGCCTTTGGTGCTTAGGTGAGAGTTGGAGTATTCAATTGGAAAGCTCTCTCTTTTTCGAGATATATTTTTCCTATTTCGATCGTGTTACGCCGCGGGACCGACCCTGGGACAATAATTTAAAAGAAACCATACGTTTGATTTTTAGATGTTGAATTTGGGGGCAGATTTTTATCGCGGCTTCACGAACTGTGTAACATGTTCTCGCTGGCCGGGTGTGCCCTCGGGCATGTTGGATCTCCGCCCCCATAAAAGATGAAGCAATTTCCAGCCTGGAGATGTGCCTCGTTTTAATTTCTACTTGTTCCTCCGCGTGTTTTCTGATGTACGACGCCTTTCGAGGCGTAGGATTTGTGACGATTAACGAGGGGAGTTGGAGAAGGAGCAAATATCTCACGTCAGATTCCATCGGAGAGGGACTCTGACCCGTAAACTAATTACGAAAGCAATTGAATTCAGAGATCCTTGGCGATGAGGTGTTTCCTACTACTACTCGGATGGTCGTGGAGCTACCTTTTTTACACTGATGTGAATGCCTCTTACTGATTCCAGTTACCGGTAAATTTAACTTGTACACATACGCTATACTCATTTGGAGTAACATTGAGCCTTAGCCCGAATACTCTACTAATAAAATTTTAGATCGTAAAGAAGTCAACTAAAATCAGGTAAACTCTCTGAACGTAGTAAATGAAGTGAGTTTTATTTAATAGTAAAAAAGGATTAAAGTAAGCATTAAATTACGATTATTTGATAGGATGTTAAATTTTTAATAAATTAATGGATTTATATACTCAATGTTTATTTATTATTCATTTCATTTATTATTTATGGGGATTTATGAACAAGGATCTAGTTGAAGGTACGTCGAAATATTAAGAATGATTGTTATTCTTAAAGTAATATTTTATTAAAAAACAATCCTAGCAAGCATAAACAAAAAATTAATATTATATAAAGCTCCATATAAACGCAAACAATTCATTGCTAAAATAATTTTAAATTAATTCCGTGAATTTCGCAACGTACATGAGGTACCTGAAAACGTGTGAGAGTAGAAAAAGCGTTCCAAGAACCTAGAACAAAGAACTTCCACAGCTATCGTAATAGGTTTTTATGCCTATTTTTTCCGCTTGATATTCCGTGGAGATGCAGCATTGATGGATGAATTTAGATTCCTGCATGAATTCTTAACCTCGATTAAGGAATACAATGCGAACGGAATCCGTTCGGTCGCGCGTCTATCAGCCTAAAGGTAAGGAAACCGTTGTGCTCGGTCTTCCTTATTGGATTCAACGCGCGGATGCCTGCGCAGGCGTGCCAGAGAGAGAGACCGTGTCCGGACTCCGAAACACGCCGATAATGGGCGACAATACGACTTTACCGAATATTCCGATTAATAGAAGGCGGAGTGGGACGGAACCGCGGAATTCTGGGCCCGTCGCGTCGTATTTAACATCTTTATGACACCTCGACGTCCATCCTGCCCATTCCGATGACGACATGTTAAACACGATCGACACAAGAAAATTTTTCGTGTTCGGAGACTCTGGGGATGGATACCTTGAAGATGTCCTCTTAAAGGTCGATCCACGCAATAAACTACGGGCGAAATGGTACGATGAAATGTCGCGGGACCTATAAAATTACTCCGAGGGACCGATTATAGTTGGAATAGGTACTTGGAGGAACGTAATGGCGCGGGATTACATACTGGACGGACGTAAAGCTACTCATAAAAATCTCTGCTTTCGATTCCAGGGTCTTGCGCATCCAATAAAATCAATTTATGATCTTTTAGATTGTGTAAGCGGCGATTCGATCTTTCCTGCAAATCCTGATTCATAAAATAACGTTACGTACATCCATAGAGTCTTGGTGTCCCAAAGCAGAGGTAAATCATTTCTCGGATATACGATCGATAAAGAGGTGTTCAGTTTGAGATTAATCGGAGTTGCTTCTGTATAAATAAGAGGTGAACCTTTGGATGTACATCGTAAAGATACGGTTCGGCAAAATTTGGTGTCTCCATCTCACGACTCTCCTAGTACGACAGAAGTCCCAGAATCAGATAAATATGTTAATCAAGATGTCGCAAACCATGACGCAAGAATAGCGTGTCATGTTCAGGATTTTTTCATCTATAAAAAATGTATTTTTCAAATGACAGCGTGGAATTCTAGAATACGATTCTCTAGATGATTCAACGCTTACAATAGAAAGCTACCGAAGTTGCTGCGAGTGACAGAATTCATAAAACTAATAAGCTTGGGAGACATGATTCGATTATCATTGACAAAGACGACCTCATCTTCGAGAGCAACGCTTCCTGCAAAACGGTACCCAAAACCTACACTTGTTCGCAATAGTCGACGAGTGGGAGGACACGACAAGATTGTCAACCGGTGCGAGACAATGGCGCCTCGTGTTCCGACGCATCGGTAACAGCGATTCGAGAGGTCGAACCTGTCGAATGGGGCTGTTGAACGGGGCAAGCGCGGGATAATCGAGCACGTGCTAGAGCTACCGGTATCGGCAGCAAAAATGTTGCGTTTCTAACTTAACGGGATGAACTGGTAGATAAACAATAAATGAGGTGACACTGGTCGTATTTCTCGCGCAATTTGCGTATCTTCGGAAAGAGAAGAGGAGTGGGGGGGAGCAGGAATGCAAAACCGGGCCGATTGCCAAGAAGTGGGATGGCACCTGCGTTGGGGAGAAGGGAGTCATTGTGGTCGGGTCTCGTGGGGGAGGATTTGGAGAAGATATGAAAAAGAAATAGAGAGATTTTGATGGTTCCTTACGCCATATGAAAGGAGGTAGATGAAGAATGAGAAAGGAGTCTTCAGGAGGGGCGAAAAAAGTTATAAACCTAAGAGGGAGTTAACATTAGACGACGAATCCATCACCCATTGAATTCCGTGTTTCTTTTATTTATTCGCCGGACGTGCGAATACCATTCTATGTTCATCGTTATTTTGAAGACGGATCGGAGCAGATAAGGAGACAATGGCCATGGTCTCCCTAAACACAATGCCCTTTAAAAAATCATTTTTCACACTCCCGCGCCATGATCCCCGCCGAATAACATTTCTGAATCCTTTTGTCATTTTATTATGGCCCCTTCCTTTCCGTCGATGAAAATTTTGTCATCGACACTCTCCATTGTCAAAGGCTTTCCTTATAATCGCATACCATCGGCCGTAAAAGGTTATGGGGAATCCACCGATTGAATCGCTTTGGTCAAAGTGTCGTAGATTGAATTACAAATGAAGTGTGGAGTAGTGGGTGGCTTTTTCCTAGTTTACGACCCTGATTCCGAATCTTGGCCTCGAGTCATTAAAGTGGAAGAAAGAAGTGAGACAAAATTTTTATTACCTCTCTGAAGAAGAGGAACGGAAACGTCGATATTAATCGTGGACGTTTGAAGGTCTAAAAGTGTGAATCTGAAAATAGTTTCGAGAAAACCTTTTCCTCGGAAGAAAAAATAGCCCTAGTCTTAACTCCCCCGTTGGTATGTAAGATTGAAATAATAATACATTTTTTAAAAAGCTTTCCTCCGTGTTACGGCTTAAATATTCCTTGGTTTGGATCCATTTATGTGTTTAAAAGTAGAATTAATAAATGATTTTGAAATTCAACTTAATAAACACCTTGATACTAAATAATTTAATTTGCTTAAGTTTACAATGAATTAAAATGAATATAATTCGTAAATAAATGACACTCATTCACGTTTATATATACATATATATATATATATTAAGCTTCAAGTACAGGTACATATATTTATTTGATCCCTCTTTCATACTTCAAAGGTAAGTATTACAATCAGGATAAAATAATCTCCCTAAATAAATAACGAGATTTAATTTGAGAAAGCATTCATGTAAACGTATAGTATCTGTCTGAACATTAGAAAATTTATAGGTGACATCGCGATAAGTAGGAGGTCGTACGCTAGAACCATGGGCAACGTTAAAATTCCCATAGAGCGGAGGAAGACGATGTATTTTCAGGAAGGAGTTTACCATTCGCGAGCGCATCTCCGTATCCCACAACATCCCTTACCACACAATCCCTCATCTCTACACAAAACCCACACTTCCTTGTCCTAGAGGGAGAATCCTTAAATTAAGAGCATAAATCTCAACTTCGTAGCTTAACTCCGTATCTCAGCGTGAGATACGAGATCGAGTCGAAATTATAATGAGAAAATATCATTTCCTTACGCAGCGAAACGGGACGGCGAACCCGGAAGATAGAACTCCTATTCAGACACAATATCTATGGATGGTTATAATGCAGTTCCTTTAATTTCCTCCGGAGAATCCTCGAGTGCGATTCCAATTGAATCTACGAGCGAACAGAAGAAGTGCTGAGATCGCTATGTCCTGAATAGCGCGCTAAGTAGGTCTGACCATGTGCTCCATTGGATTTACGACATGACGCAGAAAGATTTAATCCCGTCCTCTCCGGCCAATCTCTGCTGTGCAATGATCAACTCCGAATCTATTTTGTGGAACAAACACCGGATCAAAGTAAGCAAAAGCTTTATGGGCCTACTCTACCACTTATCTTGCTTTTCATTGCGTTAATTAAATCCATTAGAGCTCTTATCTGAACTGCCTCCATTGTCTCTAGTGAGGGTTAACTTGTATTTCGTTGGAACACTGTTAGATGCTTATTTTGTAGCGGATATTGGATATATCTTTGGTAAAAAGTAACTGTTGCAATAAATTAAAAGAGGTAGTCCTACTGGTATTCGAAAGAGGAAAAATAAAGAAACAATTTAACAATAATACGAATCACAGAAAAACTACTGAGAATCTTAAAGATAAAATAAAAGAAGTTTGACGAGATTATGAGTTGCGGAAACAGAATATTTTTCTTATTTTTTTACACCTTTTCCTGATGCTGGAACAATAGGAAGTAAAGGCTGCGATACATCTTGGGGAAATCACATAAATGTAGAGATTTATTCGCAAAAAAATGTTTCTTTACTCCTAAATTTTCAGCTACCCTCGAACGAGCAGTTTCGTATTCATTCCGGAGCAAAATGTGCGCTGGTTTGTCTTATGACTCAGCCCTTACTCGTAGTATCTCACGGATGACTGGCGCACACAACACAGAGCGAATTTTACAGCTGTTGTCTCACAACTTACGAACCGAACTGCTTCAGTTTGATCCTCAACTACACCGGCAAAAAAAAATCGGAATAATTTCCGATATTTCCTCAAAATAAAAAACGATACGATTCCTAAAAAGAGATACTTTCAAACACCTACGCATCACTTCCATTCAATTCTACTAACTCTACTTCATTGGCGCATGATGGCAGATAGACAAGGCCTCGTTTATTTTCGCTCCCTCCCGGGACCAACACCACCTTTCCCTGTTTCCTTCCTTTTCCTTCTCCTTCCAATCCATATTTCTTTCCATTTCTCCTTTCCCCACCCTCGGTGCGTTCCAAACCTCACTGCCAAATGCTCTCTCCCCCTTCTCTGCCCACAATGGCCATTCCTTTGGCAACCGCATTAAGAGTTTTAAGAGACGCTCTGCCATCCGCTGCTCACTTTCTGCGCGGACCCATTTTTAGAACCGATGAAAACCGCATTTGGCCACCGCGCGCGGGAGATGCTCGCTGATGGAGTGAGACCTCACACTCCCACTAATTGTCTTGTCCGATTCGCCCTCTCGTTAAGCTGCCTTATTGATCAGATTTGGTACGAGAGAAAGTAACGGCCATATGCACGACCATGGTACAACATAACTGATAAACTATAAAGTGTGTAATTATCGATATGAATATACGAAGGAAAATAAAAGAGAGTTTGAATTTATGCATTCGATTGCATCCACTCATTCGTAAAACATCTCTATTCGTAAGATAAATGGACCAATAAGACGTAAATAATCTTTAAGTGTACTCAAAAATCTCAACTACAATTAACGAAAATTAAGATTGCTCATAAATACAGTGTAACGTAATTTAATAAGTTCCTATTCCTTAAAATTTCCCATGGCTTTTCTCTATTTCTAAGAAATAATTATCATGATGCAAACGAACATCTCTTGTCGATAAAAATTATATCTTAATCCAAAATCATTTGTAATTTCTTAAGTAACTTTCTAAATAATGTCTTAGGAAATTCACAAGGTTTCGAACAATAAAAGATCTCAATTTGCATATCGCTTCGACATCGAAGGAAATACGAACATATAAAAGATATGTAACTCGAGATAAAAAAACACGCAATAAGGCAGGAAATAAAGTTAGGAGATATATAAACATCTATTGCTGATAACGAATAAAATATTTATCTGAAATAATTAAATTTGTGAATATATATTCCATTAAATAGCTCCTTAGCACGGTAAAGGTATTTATTTGGTAATGATTTAATCAGCATTGGAAAATTGACCATAATCTGTTACACCATATCGCGTGTACTCCTTAGGAAAGCAATGATTAATAAGATATAATCGAAATTAAATGCTATAATTTCCTGAACTGGATAAAGTCTTCCCTCCTTAATCGAGAATAATGGTTAGCTAAATAGGAATTATCTGATGGAGCTATCAATAAACCTCAATTTTTGCTGAATTCGTCTTTTATTTTCATCTCACAAAATCTTGGGACTCGCTAAACCATGACTCAGTTACGTTAACATCGCAGCAGACGGAAGATGAACACTTAATTCCGCTTCTTTGTATATATTATATATTAGATGCGATAAAATTCAGATATTTGAGCCAAATTTCAACATCTGTTAAAAAAAATCCGCAATTTTGGATTCTTAAAACTTTATCTCTTTAATTGGATGATGGTGGTAACACACAACTCTTACATATAATTACAACCGCGAAAGTTATAAAAAACCCTCGTATCTCACGCAAGTTGGGCTAATATTGGTCGTCCTATTTCATCACATCGTACCAAAATAAAAGAACGCTTCGAATCAAAGGAAACGGGAGGAGAGATATTTAAACTCCACAAATTCTCACGTATTCGAACACGAATTCGGAAGCTGCTTTCATCACCGTATTCGCCCGAGAGCGAACCACTAATAATTGGGAGCAAACTTCAGATTTTATCGACATTAAAAAACTAAAAATATTGAAGGAAAATCCGCCCTCGTAAATAAAGGAAAGGATTGGAGAAGAGGATCCGTTGAATTAAAAATAGGGATCGAAAAATCGTTCGGGGAAGGAGCCGTAAAAATCCTATTTCACGATTTCCTTTTCCGTTTCGAATAATCGCCCACACCGCGCGTTCTTTCGCCCTTAATTCCGGCTTCTTTCATCCCATTAGGGCCATACATACCACCCTTCGATTTTACGACCAACCGAAATATTTTCTTACGAAAAGAAATAAAATTTTGACGATTTTCCGCAAAGATAGAAAACTCATTCAACACGTCCAGTCCCTTCTGTAATGGGATCCCAACGTTTGCTTCGAATGTTTCCGATAGCAGATTTTCCTTTGATATTCTTCCTAATATTATGCAACAGGTACTAAAAGAAGCATACTAACAAATCTCCTTATGCTTTGAGAGCGAAACTTTTTCTCTCAAAAACCCCATATTATTTTATGGCTTATTAGGTTTTAGACTCTCAAAACATGGCTCTTTACTGCGGAAATGTGGTTTTCTTTTCGTAGAGCCTTATGAAAATAAGCATAAATATTTTCCTGGAAAGATAATCGATGGCAATTGGGATGAAAAAGCAAGAATGAATTTTCTTAAACAATTAACCGATCCCAAAGTTTAAAAAGTCGTGTATTATTTTGTTAATGCATAAGGGAAACTATGAAAATAAAAATCTGTAATTCAAGACAATGACTCCCCTCACGATAAGGTTTTCTGTTTCTTAAGAAAGCCTGAGTTATCTTTTTATGTTCCGTGATTAGAGATCAATGCATTTACTTAATCATAATTATTTTTTTCTACGTAAAAAGATGAACATCGTAAATGGAACAAGAAGATTCAAATGTGAAGAGCTCATATAAACTAACGATTTAGAAACTGCATCATCGTAAAGTAGTAAATACCGAGACAGAGGATGAACACCAACACCAGAGAAAAAAAAACAAAAAAAAGCATCGACAAATTTGAACTTACCTGCGCATATCGGATAGCTCTAGGCAATCATAAGAGTCGGGAAGGCAGGGGAAGGGGGGAATATCTCGCGAGAAAAATTGCGAGTATTACTGGATCTGAGAAGTTGATGATCCGGTGAATGGTAGCTTCGTGCAGATGCTTTCGTGTTCGGGGTGAGTTTCGAAGGCAGTGGGACAATTTCCGAAGGGGAAACGGCATCGCGAGATGAAGAAAAAAAGCGGCTTCTGGGGAGGAGGGAATGGTGCCGTGTCAAAAATGTTTGATTGATCTAAGGCACGCTTGAATAAACCAAATCGATGGAAGGGGGGCTCTGGTTAGTCATCCATGCTCGAATCTGCATTGCATCAAAATAAAACGTCATGGCTGCGAGTTATTAATGTAGCCTCCCTCTCCTGAGTTCGGACGGGAGCTGGATGCTCACGAATTGGTAATCCGGCTATAAAATAATCGCCGTGGAAGTGGTTATCGGAAGGGAGAAAGGACGAGTGAAAGGAGACGAAAAAATAATGAGATTGGGGGGGAAATGGAGTAAGAGAAAGGGATATTCAGAGGGGTGAAGGAATGATGTTTTTTATGGCTCGGGATTCTGTGGGGTGCATTGTTGGAGAAATGGAGAAAGAGGAAAAATGATGCGAAACTCGCCCTTGCCAATGGAACCCGTTAACGACGCGGGACTTCTAGTTATTAAAAATACTTCATAATGGCAAAAGGGGTTTTCGGGGGATTCGTTAAAGGGTTTCAAACGCTCGGCCGGTTTTTGCATTTGTGTGTTCGTCGATGGTGAGAACCAAGGGGTTCTTCTCGGGGTGCAGATGTTATATATTTATAAATGATCCCAACGAATTTTAAATAATTTGAATCTAGAATCCATCGGCGCTGTTTGAAATTCAGTTTTAATTGAATTTTTTCTCTCGTCTTCTTTTCTATGAATGGTACGATTAAATTGTCACTCAAAAAAAGGGTTCGTAGAAATTGTGATTGATTATGTCATCAAAGGATAAGTGAGAAATATGCGTAAATATGCGGATGGAAATAGATTTATTGCACATTTCAGGATATTTAAGTGTTCTGATTGTCCAAATGGAATGATTTAATTTATTAGGAAAAAGTTGAAAGAGAAGAATCTTTTGGATGAATAGTATTTACTCTATGAGCATTGCATTAAGGTCCATGGAAATTTATATTAAGGTATAAAAATTAGCAAAAACTATAAAACAGTGCAGTTTTGTAGCTGAAGATGATCCTAGTTAAAACGTATTATTTATACTTTAGTTCGATAGATATCCTTCAATATTTAAATATTTTCGCTATTCAATATTATCCTGTTCTTAGTTTCCAATACGTGATCTGAATTTCAAACAGGACGAGCAGTTAAGATGAATAACGACTTCAAAACATACAACGACACTTCCGCTTGGTTGTACTCGGTCGTGGGCTGCTAGAAATCGCGATCCAAAAAAAAATCGAAACTTAAAAAAGGCGAATACGCAAAGCGTGAAGAAAGAAATAAAGGACGAGCGACAAAAAAGGTTTCCGCCTTCGCACAATCTCCATACGGCGGGCCATTAACAATACGCACACATTTACTCATCATTATCCCGACAAAAGGGCAACCATTCTTCCAAATATATATAATGTTCCTCGCGCCATTTTCTCACCGTTCCATAAATCTCGAAAGTGTCGCGGCCATGATTTTCTATGCAAATTATTGAAGCGTACCGTAATCTCTCCATAAAGAGGAAGGTGAGCATAATGGACCGAATTCGGGCCGTATCTGGGTGCAGATTGCATCGACACACTTCGATATGCGAATAATCGAAAAACGGACCGATGACATGGTCTCCGCCCGGAGGAAAAAACCCTTTCCCATCCGGGAGGGCTCTCTTTAAGGGAAAACATTAATCCTAATGCCACGAAACCATAAAAAAACAACATTTGACTAAGTAAGAAAAGAGGTGAGGCGTGGGGTGGGGAGAGTAAAGGGAGAAAAATGAAATAAAAGAAGATTGATGACGTTTCCACGGAGAGGCGACAAAGGCGCCCGTTCGCTTTGCATGCGCTCGATGCTTTTGTTTCGCGGCGAGTGCGTTTTTTTTTCTTGTGTCGGGAAAAGGGCGTCGCTACCCCTTCCACTGTTTGCGCTGAAAGTTGGGCTACGGAGAGGCCCAGAAAAAGAAGGGAAACGTGTGTAAAATATGGAGATGATGGAATGGGGCAGAGGCGCAAGAAATGCTGCGATGGGAATATAAGAAAGAGAATTGGAAGAGATATCTGGGAAAGTTCGACAAAGCAGATGACAAGCATATATTTAACCTCGATATAAAAGGTTGGAGGTCTTTCACGCGGAAAGAGGATGAAATATGTAACAAAAAACAGATACTGTTAACAGCGTCGTGACCCATAAACGTGACGATCATTTTAATCTCGGAGTTTTGAAGAAAAAAGCTGATGATGGTGGAGATCTCTCGCGTTGCGTGGTTTCACAAAATGTTAATAAGTGTTAGGAATTTCCTTACGTGATGCAATACTGGTATCATACGTGTGCAACACTCTTGAAGCGTGTTATTTAAACATTGCAATGTATGATTGTGAGTAAATAATGTATATATATATATATAATGTGAGAGTTGTTAATGATATAGCCGAAAAGCTCAACAAGTTACCTGAATGTCACCATAGGGCATCTCTCTTCCTCTAAATGAAATAGCAACGCTCAGTGGCATAGCAGTCGAAGCAAAGCGGTGGAATTTATCCGGATCATCGGTCGTACTTGGTCTCCAATCTCACGCGACTAAAATCAAAGAATGAACCGTGGCCGTCAAGGAAAAAATATACACAAGATCGTGATCTCTCATTGAAACATTTGTAAAATATGTAAACGAAGAATTGTGAGACATAAAGAGTGTTTCAAGAGGGATCACTAAAATACATTGATGAGTTAGACAAATATATACAAATGGGTTAGACAAATATGGTATGAGTTAGTTAAAATGTATAACACGTATGGTACAAAGGTTAGGTAATAATTTACATGCAACATATGAAGTGTATCCTTGTTAGAATATATATCTTCTCTAACCTTATAACAAATATATTCAAGTAGTTAAAGTAAATGTAAGACAATTATTTTATGAATTAATCCAAAACTAGACGTAGAAGAAACGTTGGTAAAAATTTTAAATACTAATTAACTGATTCACACATAAGCATGAGATCTAAAGAGTAAATTTTAATATGACATCTGGTTGTATAAGGGATGAGGAAGATTTTATTACACGCGTATGTTCAGGGAATCAAAACCTAAACTTAAATTTGAAATTGAAGTGGACAATGCTGATGAATACAATTATAATACGAAGTATCTCGTCTACTGACGATGAACTAGACAAAGCATTCATTGACCTACGAGTGAACTAGAGAGGATATTATCAATCCTGGTCGTCAGGAATTATTAAAAATCATCTGGATCAATCTGGCTCAATTTTTCCCTTGATGACCCCCATGCGTCCATCTAAACCCTCATTACCATGCTGGTACGTTTGGGCAACACTTAGAAAAATCATCTTAAACGATTCTTTCCAAGCAGAGGCTCACCCAATGATCATCTACATTCGATTCCAGAAGGGTACGTATATAACGCGGGAGAACCAAAACAGAGACGGAAAACAAACTGGCAAAAAACATATAGACCCGATAGGAGCTGGTAAACAGGATAGGAGGATGGTGGTAATGGGATGATAAAGTAAACGAGCGATATAGATGGATCATAAAAGCGGGGGGTACCTTCTTAAAGGGTGGGGAGGGGGTTTAATTTATTCCGAGCCAATGGCACGACCCTGTCCCCGCTCCCGATGACGGCGGCCTCCTTGATGACTTAAAACCCCAATATGCATATATACAAAAAGTGGAGGGGATACGAGGGCATTGTGAAAAGAATTCTGGGGCGGAAGGGGAGGGGTTCCGGTGTTGGGCGTATATGGTCTAGAAGGGGTATCCGAAGGGGAGGGTTGAATACTTAAAAAGGTGTGCGTGGGGTGGTGGGGAGGGGGGGATTCAGCTGCATGGGCGGGGAGGATGAAAAATGAGGAATAGGTAGGGTAACAGAGATGGAGAGAGGTAAATTAGCGGCTGTGGAAGAGTGGGATGTAGGCGAAGGAAATCGCGGTATTTTCGCAGAATTCTGCGCAGCCTAACGGGTGATTTCGAGGGCTGATCTCAGGTATTCGATCTCAGGTAACTAAACCATTGGGTTGGCGATGATGATTCAACAGAATCCGTCCTTCATACATTAGGATCCACAGTCGAATTCGAGCCTTACACATCAATTTGATACTTAAATTATAAGTAAATTTAAGTAAACATAAATTGCTACTTTAGATAATCGCACGTCTAAAAAAACAGCTAAAAGATGTGATAATGATTCCAGATTCCATGATACTTCTAACTGATACGTTTTTGCAGAAAGAATTGAAAGGGTAAGGAATTTTTGTATGTACATTTACGTTTATATTTACAAAGTTTGCAATCTGGAAAGTAAGAAATCTTTAAAAAAATACGAATATAACTAAAGAAATATACCGTAATCTAAGCTCATAAATTATGTGTGAAGTACCTCTGAAGATTTTTCGTAATATCGCTAAGATTTATGTCCTATCCATCCTATTTATTACCTTAGCAACGAGCTTAGAATCTAAGGAGAATTGTGACTCAAAATTCATAGATTAACCACAAGATAGCTAACGGTTCTCAGACACTGATTCTATAATTGAGAACAAAAGTCGCTGTGGAAACATTTCCATCGCATAAAACGGAGAAGCAACAAGTCCTTTCAGAACCCAAACCTCATTCCCATCATCCAGAACTCCACATCTCGGAAATTCCAAGGAGTTCATCTTTTCTAATCTAGCAACGAATCGGTCGATCACCGAAGTTATAAAATATACATTTCGCCCTGCGGAGCTGAGAATACATTAGCTATTAATCCCTTTAGGCGCTCATCCGAAATCCGGTTTCCTTACTCGGAAATTTGGATGTGATATTGTACGCGGGCAGACTAGGAAAAAAAAACTAGAATAGGGGGGGGATTGTTATATAGGGGGGGTATTGTTATATAAAGGAAGGATAAAGACGGGAATGAAAAGGAAGAAAGCGTGTGCTAGAAAAGAGGAAGCGTGTGTGGAGGGAAAGCGGGGAAGAAAAGACTTTCGGGGAATGGAGGTGGGGACTTTGAGGGTTGGGAACCGGTTGCGGATTGAAAGGGTGAAAGAGAGAGAAAGGAGAAATGGATAAAAATTGACGCTCGGAAAAGAATCGGATTTGTCGCCGGGAGATGCTGCAGAAGGCCTTCTGCACAGAATTTCCCCAAAGAGCGTTAACCCTATCCCTCTGTAAAGCGGGCCGATTTGCATATTCGTAAAAAGGGAAGCGGTGGGTCCCCCCCTCAGCCTCCCACTCCCCACATATCCGCCTTCTGCACTGGGGCAGCCAATTTTAAACATCGCGAACATCTGAAAAAGCCTATGCCTTCCCTCCGAACGGGGGAGTGAGTTACGGTGATTCAATATGGATTCGTAAACCAATTACTGTGTAATTCGATGGAAGAGGAGCTTATCCCTGCTTTGATTCCTGATAAATCCAGAGAGTAAGAAGTAAAGGTTTCGTAAATAAGCAACAAGCATTATATTGCTCATTTCTGAATACAACTGGCACAACTTAAACAGAAGCAATTTCGGAACAACTATAAATTCTTCAAATAACTAAAAGTCATTTAAATGTTAATCGATAAATAACAGAATAATGTAAAGATTTTTAGATCGTATGGGCTTAAGCGAATACCTCATTTCTTCCAAACTCATTGATAAAAGTCAATAACAATCAAAATAAGAATATAATGAACATATTTTAAAAGTGAGATTCAAGATTGGGATCAGATGTCAAAGAATATATTCCATCGCGTACTTTAAACGTATCATTTACTCTTTAAAAAGATCACTTATCAAACCCATCCTTTTAAGGTTAATATCAACCAAAAAAGATTTAAAAAAATTACCGTAAATTATTGCTTCTATACTATTTGAATCCTCCACAAACGCTATCTCTAACAAACTAAGTCCAATTTGAGTCTTATTCATAATTATACCACTCTTTGTATACGGAATTACGTTCGAACTGAATTTCCTAACGCGATCACGTTTTTATCGCCCTAAACACTGAGCAAAGCTTTCGTTAGCTTCGTTCCAAATATCATCTGTATCCCTTTTGGAGAATCAACTGCGAAGAGTATGTGTCCCGAACCCCTCCGTCACATACCCGATCTATCGTTTATTTCAATCATGAACGATCCCTCCAATCGTTATTTCCACTCATTCCTACCGTTAACAGCGCCACCACCGCTGTCAATCCGTTGCATCCCTTTTACCTATCAGATAACTTCATCCAATCACTGACTCATGTGTACGCTTTCTATGCAACACTCTTCTTAATTCGTGATCCATAGATTTCAAAAGGGAGCGCACAATCGAATGTGCCGTGGTACCATCGCTTGCCTACGTTAACAACACTACCTGAGAAATGAAATGCATTCCAGGTCAAGTATAGGAGATTGAAAGTATATTAAAACTATATTTCTACTTCTCTAAAGCTAGTTCTTTGTTAATTAATTGCAAACTCTAATTACTTGTCTAGTTTGAACTCTTTTGTGCAACGTTAGGTATACAAACAAAAGCTTTTTTGTCCTCAATCTTTTCCCCTAAAAATCATCCGACTTTATGGGAGTTGGAGTATCGAAAAAATAAGTATTTTTCACGCACCTCGATTTCCTTCCACATTACCTTTGTACGCTTCGTAATTCTGTAATAATCCCCACGTTTTGCGTTGGGAAATTCTCACCTTTTATAAATATTCAACGACGAATAAAAACCCTTTTTATGACGTTCGATAATAAAAAGCGTTTGAACGCTTAAAACGGGATATTTTAATGTTCGAATTCACTGGAATAGTTGCGAAAGAAGCGAGGAGGGTGCAGTTTAAATTTCTTCCTGAATTTAATGTCTCCATGGGAGCTTGACGACCGAAGGAATGGACAGCGCGTGGCAAAACCATTGTATAAAAAGCAGATGCAGAATAGGGATTACGAAAAATGACGCGAAAATATTAAAAAAGGGAAAAACTATAGGAGTTATATTACAAACTCAGGCAATTAATGAAAAATATCTAAAATTAATTTATATATTATTGCAAAAATGAACGTCAAGGTTAACAATGATAGAATAGAAGTTTAACAATGGATAGTAGTCATCTATATTACAAATTGTCGAAGAACCTTCCATCTTCTATTGATACAACAAGGAAATATTTGAAAAAGAAGAGGTAAATGCATAGTTTGAACGAATAATGACCAAGCATTAATTTAGACGTTATGGAGGAAAAATAAAAAAACTAAACATTCCCTCTAACATTTCTAAGGCTCAAACCCAGGTCCTCAAGAATACGAGCAGATGTTCTACTGCCCAACAGTATTATCTTCAAAAGCATTTCATAATTGGAGCATCTGCTCGGTATGTCTAAGACCCGAGTTCGAGTCCCGGTCACGAACGTATTTAAAACTCCTTTACTTTTGGACATAAGCTCTCAACGTTCGTAAAAATCGCCCTATTTTATAATAAATAAAACACCGCTTCATTTCTGTTAAGGGCGGAAGTAATGTAACCAATATTGACTATAATAAATAATAGTACGAGGTACACAGAGGAGGGTGTGATGATAAAGTCCACGTGGATTATTTGAATTGCGGAAGATTCCTTTTTTTCGGTTGGACGAGCATAGGAGTGACCAAACAAAAGATGGTTTTAAAAAAGCCGCTATCGCGTGTATACGATCGCCTCCGCCGAACGGACGTTCATTTCCATTTCATGAGTGTTCCCTCATTGACATCCGCCCCTCGAAAACCCCCCCACGACAATTTTGCCCTTTCCTCAAATATTAATAATCGCATCCATCCGCCCGGTTGAATAACCCCACGTCGAGGTGCACTCGCTGAATACGGATTATGAAAGCGATTTCATACATACACATATACATATACTTATTCCATTTTACCTACCCTACCGATGTATCAAACCCTTTATTAAGATAATTATAGTCGATATCATTAATATATTCCAAGTATTTTAATATAATTTTTTGGTAGAGTTTCCATATAAACAAATGACAAACACGAGTCACCTAGGCGACTGATTATTCAACATAGAGAAATTTATATCGAATTTATCAAAAAAATTCAGTAAGAATAAATGGTATATTTCATCAATAAGATATATGTATATTTTATTCCCTCTCATATATATATTTTCAATCCGTATTTATTTGAAGGCAGAGGAAATAAAACCCTTCGAAATTCCTTACTACGATGACACGACTATATTACGAGGCATGATATTTTGCAACTTCATTTATAGCATCATAAACAATTCGATGATGCTGTATTCCTTAATAACCACGAGTAAGGAGAAAATTTGTTTTCATAATGAGGAATTAGAAATATACAAACAGTTTTATAATACTCTTACTATCGACACTAAATGTCTGTCACGAATAATTCATCTCAAGGCGAAGCTAGAAACAGACTGTAACGATACTATCTTGTTAAGAACACCCGATTCAATTGTAAATGCAATGTATTTTATTGTTTTCACTTGAATGAAATCACTAGAAGGTAAGTTACTTCATCGCTTTATTTAATTATCCTAATTTTTTAGCCAAACCGTGTATGAGAAGATTTAAAAGGCGAATGTACCTCCAAGATAAATATTTGAAAATGCTTCGATGCCTTCCTAACAATCCATGATTCTGTAGGAACGAACCCTAATATTTTAAGGTAAATTCATATTTTTAAGAACATATAATAAATAAGTTCACTACTTAATAATAAATTATGTAATTTACCCTCAATTTTATATACGTTTATAGCTTAATCTGCACCCAAAATACTTCCAATAGCCACGAATAAACTGAAACTTAGACATCGATGGCCCACTAGCGCAAAAACGTATCAAATCATACTGAAAAAAAAATATCCTATTTCACTGATACCAAGGCACTGGCTTCTGCATCCCTCCTCAGCTTAAAACAAATAAATACCCTCCGAAGTTCGAACTGCGCGGGTGGCTATGGGAAGTCACCCTCTGCGGAATTGCACTCGGACTTGGAGGATGATGGCTGCAGTAAGAAGATGGGGGCATAGGAGATTAATGGACTTAGGTGTTGCTGCACGACAAAAGCCGGTTCCGTGCTATTTAACAGGAGTGCTCTTGGGTAAGGTCGATGCCGAGGGCGCGCAGTAGGTGTGGTTTTCGCGTTGAGAAATGCAATCACGTGGGGAAGCTATTCTCGTACTTCGAGTGGCTTAAAAGAGAATTTTATAGGTCCGGAAATACTTTTGAAAATTGAAGAGCTCGGCTCTGTATCCGATACATTAGCGGTGAGAATGGAAAGACGAAGGCAAACTATAATTCTTAGGGAGAGAAAGGAAACAGGGCGAGCCAATTATGCAGTAAGCTACATTTTAAGTCGTGCTTGGGCTTTGCCGTTGATTATTAAATTAACCGTTAACGTGCGAGAAGTGACAAATGGAGCCTGAGCATTCCCCGCGAATAGAAATGTTTATAACGCGGTGGATGATGATCTGAAACACACTTTGTGAGGATGAGATACGGTTGGAAAATAATTTTTGCTGTGTAGAAGGGGAACGTTGTAGATATAACAAGGAGTTTCCTCTTTTATTGTTACAATGGCATTCCACAAACTTACGTCAGACGATCTAAAGTTCGTGATTTTGCTGATTAAATAGTTCGTATTAAAAACAACTGATATTTGAGTTATTCAAAGAGGTTTCTAATAAGAAATGATATATAATGAATAATAAATAAATAAAAGAGAATTCCTACCATAAATGCGTGGTTATTTTCATAGTTATAAATTACTTATTCAATTTTAAGATTACGTCAAAGGATACGTAAAATTTGAGTAAATGATAATTACGAAAGGAAAAAATGTGAGAAAACAAAAGTTATCACAGGAAATTTGAACAATAAATAGAAAAATACTAAGGAGATAATAAAGAACGAATCAAAAAAACTAAAAGCTAGCATCGAACGCAATAAAATGCAAATGACTCCACGGAGGAGCGATGGAGAACTAGCGTAAGACGGTAGCGAGCGATAAACTTTTTGTTAATTGCTGCAGGGATTGAATAGGACGATGAACGTGGAGAATCTTAAAGGTTGAGAGAGAAGATTAAATAGTCGGAGGAAGGAGTGGGGGGGAGAGTAAGATAGCTCGTCATTTATACACGGAAGGAAGAATCACGAGGGACCAACACGGCAGCAGGAAATCTTTACGAGGGGCCGTGGAGAGAGCTCAGATAGAACGGGATGATGTGGAAGGAGGGGGTTAGCCGCAAGGAGAGGTTTTCGAGGTGCTTTGCAGAGAGACTGTACCACCCCTTTAACGAGTGGCTACCGTATCCCACCGGGGAGTGTATCCTAGAGATATTCGGTTAATTCTCCGAAGAAAGGGTACTTCTGCGAATAAGGACTTGTCCGAGATGAAGAATGCGCGAATAACGAGTTGAAAAATCCCTTACGCATAAATGCTGGAGATCTCTTGCCTTTTTAAAGGGTCGGCGATAATGGTACGGAGCGCCAACTTGGTGTGAATACCACGAGAAACGCGTGGTTTACGACGTTTCCTTTGATGATAATTAACGCGGGAGTCTAATTAGGGAAGGAACGATGGAAGCGGCGATTTTGGGTAAATTGAGGGAAAGATAGGGAAAAAGGAACGTTCTTAGGTCGTTATCAAGATGGGAAAAATTGTGCGCGAAACGGTTGTGACTTGTGGAATTCCAACGACTTAATTTGTTCCCCAAAACGGCAACTGAGTGGGAAATTTCGGACGGGTGCTAATGAAAAAAAGAGTTAATTGTATGATTTTACGAAACAAGTGTTTCTTTCAGGAGCCATTGGGAATTATCAGGTCGAAACATTTGGAATCCGTAATTCGTGTTTAAATACTCGTTTAGACCAATTACGTAATAGAATCCACGAGGAAATTGATAATAAATCGTGGATCAATTTGGCAATGAGGAAGGTAGCTTTGGATTCCACATCCATTCCTGGTTGGGGCCAGTATGAGCAGACTATACTTCTATGGCAACAAGAGAACTTTAAAAATATCTCCTTACAATTTCTCAACGAAAGAATTTACGATTTATTTATGAACAATATTTGAACCCCGGGTTAAGCCATTAGTCAAAACCATATTAATCAAAAATGAAAGCCACCACTTGATAAACCCAAAAAGTGCTGCGTTTGTACCGTTAAAAAAAATTCTGCATAAAAATCAGCCTTAGCAATTCGGGTTTCATAGGTCACGAATCATGAACGGCAGAAATTAATTCCCTCCTTACTTGGCGTGCGAACTTTACGAGGTATTATTAGACGATTTTCCTCAAATTTGACCATTATGCAATCTCTCGTATATGTTTTCCAGCTGACCTTTGGGTGTCTCGCAATGATTAATTGACTCGTCAGACCCGCGTAAGAATATTTCCACGCCGTTGGTAAACACTTTCCCTCGATTAATTACTTTAATGATACCCGAGTTGCGGCTATGACACCCCGCTGGATTCAAAAAGCGTAAAAATAAAAAATTTCCCCACCGACGGGGGAAAAGGCCTCGCCGCCAAATACTTAATCCTCATTTGAATCTCTTAGGAATACCAACAACCCGAGAATTAAAATGCGTTTAAAAGTTTCACGTAGAGGAAAAATTTTTGGGGGAACGAAAAAATCCTTTGTGAAACAGTTGCTTGTGAGTGTAGAGGGACTTAATGATCCGAAATGTTCCCACACAAACCGAAATTAAAATTCCCTCTTTCCCGGCAATGGAGGCCATTGAGGAAGTGACGTGGACTGGAGGAGAGGTTAACAGCATGGAAAGGCTGATTATATACTTAGGGCTGATGATTTTATTCAAGGGAGGACGGAACTCGGAATGGCTTGCATATGAACGCGGCGAGCATATTACGGCATATATGTAAATCGGCATGTGTTGAAAGAGGAAGGAGATTGAATGATCTTATGAGGACGTGAGCTAATAAATAGAAGGGCAGCGCGATGATTTAATTTAAATAATGACGGAGTGCGACAAACTGAATTTCGTGCGCTCGATTTTGGACACGTAAATTGAGCCATTTGACGAAAAGAGTGCACCAAATTAGATAAATCATACGTCATTAGCGTCGTTCGGTTCTGGGGACGTGAATGGGTCTTTGAGGGACGAGGAAATTTTGGAAATCTTCGAATCGTTCCAATATTGTTCGTTGTCCCCTTATCTACCATTAAGATGAGGAAAATCATGCACTATTTTATTCCAATCGCTCACGCTAACTGGTGGGCGACAGAAATGGCAATGAATTGTGCGTCGACGATTATAGCTAGCGATTGTGACAACCCACAGAAAGCAACTTAACATTTGAATAAAATCTACGAGCGGAAGAACACAACCAACATTTAAAGTATACAGTGAATATATTTTCCCACAAATACACCGATAGACCCCTCCAAAAACGCACAAAGATATTACGGAGACTTGAATGCTTGCATATACTCCTGGATTCACCACAACCTGGAAACACTACAACGACCATGAGCAAACAGAATCTTTCGGGATTATGGTGAACCGAGTTTTCGTAAGCTATCGCTTGACTCCGGATGACTTGACCACTGATGTGCACCCGATGAGGGAATAAGAAGCTAAAAAGTCGACGCATTTGGAATCAATGCGGAGATGACCCGAGGGCAATCGGCACAAAAGATGGCGTAAAGGGATGGGCGGTCATCCATCGTGAGCGGAAGGGGGAATTTTAAAAAGCTGAGCAAAGAAAGAGTAGGGTGCCGGTATTGAGGAGACGGACATAATAGCTGAAAAGGAGCAGAAGAAAGAGGCGAGAGGAAGTTGGATGCGAGTACAAGAGTGCTACACACTGATAGAGAGGATAAATCATTCTGACCGGAGGAAGTGGCCATTATCATTCATGTGTATAGACGAAAACCTATTGATCGTGCGTTATGAAATGGGAGGGACACGTATCTAATAGTCAATAAGAGGGAATTATAAGGTATTTTTTACGTAAAACTAGCCTCATATTATCAAAGGACATGTTGCTCTATCCAAATAAAAAATGTATAAAAGGATTCTATGAAAACATCAAGTCCAAATTGAGGTAAGTTTTACAAAGGTTCTTTCATTTAAATTAATGCCGAAATAAAACTAATTTAGCTCTTAAAAATGAATTAATGGAAAGATACAGAACGGACGGATTAAACCTGTACAATTCTCCAAGATATACTAACATACGGTTATTTATTTAATTTGTAAACAATGTTAATCGAGATAACAATGAATGTATAGTAAATCTACATACTGTTTACAATACTTGATAACGTCACATGTACATTTTGACACTTCGCGAACAAATGTGCCTTAAGGATCGATGCAACGTGAAGCACGCCGCACGCTGCTTACCGCATATGGAATCGGGAAAGCGTGACGGGTCATGAAGTGCATTTGCCCGTGGAGCGAAAAAATTCCAAACTACGAAAATTCGTCCAGGAAGCCTATTAGCGAAGAGGGAAGCGTATGCTATTTTCGCTCGGGACATAATAGATTTCCGCCATGCGAGAAACATAAATACGTGCCTTGGCGGTATAATCCTGGTCGAACAAAACGGAGTTTCCCTCGCGTTCGTAGATAACGGCTTAGAGACGGCAATTAGGAAAGGTGGTAATCCCGGCTGATGCTATCGAGAGTGAATTATGACGGCTATATGCAGAGATAAGCGATCTGCGTAATTAATAGTTGCTAGGATATGTTTTAGCGTTGCGGAGGGTGTTTTTAAAAATTTTGGCGCTGTTAAAGAACGACTGCGAAGCGTGGCTTCTTGGGAAGGAGATTTTGAGCGTCTTTTTTATTCCTTCTTGAAATTTCTTAGCGTTGGAATAATCTAAATAGCTCAACAATATTTAATCGAATAATAAAAACATAAGTGGACATGGCAAAGAGACTAATTAACAGGATAACGTAAGATAATACTCCGACAGCTTACCAAATACCCAATATAAACCTATTTCGATATTAAGGACGTGTATTCTGAGGCAATTATAACCAGACGCGACTTTTCATTCTGAATTCGTATTGTGTCGGAAATGGAATCGGTGCATTTTTAATGCCTCACAGAAATTCATTCGGAGAATATTTATTTATATGACAATCGCGATGGACATCAAAATTCCGCTGAAGAAAGCCTTCTTCCTGGCGCCAACTTCGCCGTTCCGCAAGAATACGATATTTTTCGAGATAATTGGCAAAAATCGAGCTTCGATCGATTCGTTTGCACGTCGGCTTCTTGAATCCCTGCTTTTCATTCCTCCGTGTTTCTTTCGCGATCTTTTTTTGTTATGCAGAAAGTAATCATTACGGGATTAATAGGGCGAGTTAATTGCCTCATTGTTTCCTTATGTCTGAAAACGCCCGTGGTTTTCGGAGGGGGAGGCGTGTTTTCGTGGGGTCGGGGAAGTAGGGGAGGGTACTGATTACGCGAAGTAGAGATCGCGCGGTATTAATTAAGATAGTTACCGGGCCAAGGAGATGTGTGAATATTAGTGCTTTGGTAAACGGGGACGGTTGAGTTGCCCGAAAATGAAGAGATTTTCTTCATCATAGTTGGGAAAGAGATCTGCGATTTTGCACGAAATTACTTCGCCATTACAGCAATAACGTGTTTAGGATGTTCTTGGTTTCGCCGCTGGGAGCCGCTGTGCGCGGTGCCCACAGCGGAACATTTTTCGTTCGTGGTCATTACTGGTGGAGTTTAATGTATTGCCGGGCATGAAAAGTATCTCGAGTGATGGCTTACTCGGTGCCGAAATGTGCCCGTCATTAGGGGGCCTGGAGCCAGTCGTAAAGCCGGTTAGAATTCCTCTCCCGCGATATTTTTGCTCTCTCCGAACGTATTAAAGAGTCCAATTCCTCCGGTAACGACATCGATTTAATTTATTCTTTATCACGGTTAGTTTCTCCGTTTAATGTGCGGGATATTTATGCGATGGAATATTGTGGAGTGTAAATTATTCGGGACATTTATGTAGCATGAAGAAAATAGTAGTTTTGTCTGAAGGAGATCTGAACGGTTGGCTTTTAATGTTATTGGAGGATACAATCAAATCTGTAAGATCACCTGGAACGGGTTCAATTTTAATTTTCATAAACTTTTCTCTATTACTTATGTTCATTAAACTAGGAGTTGACATGGTCAAATTATTACAAAGTAATATACATATTTCTACACATAAATAAAGATACAGTAACAATAAATTAACACCTAACTACGGGGTGATATAAATCATTTAAACTCGCTTAGAAGGCAAAACTTAGATGATTCGACAAAATCCATAAGTCGTGTGTAAGAATAACTCATTATAATAACGGAAAAAGGAATTTCCAGTCTCAATACACCCCTAATAAAGACGTATTATTATATAATACTTATAAACCATCTAAATTCACACTTAACCGACTTTAAATTAATTAGCCTGAAAGCTGCTGAATGAGACCAAATGTCCACAATAGCTCAGCAAAACAATACAGCTGTCTATCACCCTTAGAGTGGAACGAGAAACGAATTTATGAACGCCAATAAAGGGGATACTTTTTGAAACCTTGTGTTACAAATCTGAAGTGGAGCGAAGGAACTCGAACTCGACAAAGCCGAAAAACGGAAAATGTGAAAATGCGAAACACAGCTGGAAGCAGAAATAACTCGCCGCTTGGAATTGTATTGCTCCGATTGTGTCGCCGTTCCGTAATGGCCACGATTCCTCTGCTGCAGTATATTAACGCCGTTCGTTATAAGAGTTGAGTCACGGGCTGAGAGGGGAGTGGGTGCCAATTCGAAGTTGGAATAGTGATTAAGAGGGAACAATGGGAATAAGAATTCCGAATGGCGTTCTGGGGTGAGGTTCAAAGGTGGAAAGATCCTCAAATGGGTTTCTTAAAAACAATCGAGGTCGACTGCAGCCGCTGGTAACGCTCTACGGGAGGTTTTTCCGGAAGAAATTTTGGGAAGAACATTTTTTCGTTTCCCGAGCGGTTTGAGGTCTATTATATCGAAGAGCTGTATGGAATAATAAAAGAGGAGATACTAATTGACGGGAAACTAAAGTTGGAATTCTCGTTTTACACTTCAAATCTAACATCAGTTCTTTATTGCTGCCTTGAAGTCTCACGTAGCCATACAAAAGTGATAAATTGTTAGAGTCATCGAATTCTAATTCCATTTATCATAAAAAGCACATGAAGTGATCATATTTGTACTGATCATTGCTTACATTTGGGGCTTCACAGAAATATTCCATTGAGCATAGTAAGACTATTCATGCTTCTTAACTAACAGTTTTTAAAAAGGTTTACAAACACCAAGCTAACTGAAGAGTGACTTACATTAATAAGTAACAGAGACAATCATGTATCAAATATAACATTGAAAAGTAGAGGAAAACTGGCGAAGGCAGGGCATAGCAACCAGGTAAAAACAAAATTCTAATTGCTGATCTCAAGAGTCTATTTTCGAATTATTTAAAGATCTCTACAGCACCATTTTACATCGTAATATAACTGAAATACATTACATTATTAAGTATTAATAGGAATATATGATGGGGAAGCTTATGTGCTCTAAGGAGTTATTATTTACAGTTAATTGTTTAACTCATCGATATACTGTAGACTCTCCAAGTGTTCATAAAATAATATTCTATTCACAATAAGAATACATAGCGGGCATATTATGTTCATTGAGTCTTCATGGAGAGTTGAATTAAAAGCTTAAAGGATTCAATATAGTAAACAAATAGTTCTGAAACTTCAAGGTATGGATATTTTTAATATATTACTTCTAAATCTCATAGCTTTATTTACGTATTATAGAATATCGATGAAACCAAGGGACCGATCGCTTGATACACGAAATACTTCTGTAGCCACTATCAGTAACCTTCATCTATTTTACGTAGGAGGAATAAACACTCGGACCACCTGCATCCCTCACGTGTTCGATAGGCAAAAGGAAACTTTTAAAATTCACTCCGACGCGGCACAAACGATCTGAATGGAAGACCAGCCCACGCACATTTGTAATCCATAGGTTACAGGGTTGATTGCCCTCCGAACATCCGAGCAAACACGGATATAGATGTATTCTATCCTTCCTTACATTTTAAGCGATCGAAAAATAACATCTTCGGTTCATGAGACGTACGGTTCCCTCTTCCGGTTGGCGTTGAGATGTATTCGCGGCGGTGCACATCCGGAACGCCACACCCCGCTTCCTTCCATCTCCCGAAATTCTTCGCTCCTATTTATTCCCTCCATATTCGACGCAATCTCCCCTTCCGATCGCCGAAATCAACAAGTGTTGCGGATGGGATTATATAATTTGAATTCTCTCCGTTTGTATCCTTTCTTTAGCTCTGTTCGCATGGGCTGATCCCTCCGCATCCCCGCTTCCGCCGATCGTGCTTGGATTTTCACCTCCTCCACAGGTGTTGATGAAAATAAATGAGCATTCATCTTTGTTTGGGGTCAATATACTCCCTGATGATACATGTGCAATGTGCATGATGAATCCGTAAGTCATTACGTATCTTAGATTCGTAGTAAGAAGCTACGAGAGACATGTTTACGACTTATCTTCATTGGGAGGACGATAGACGAAAGCAAGCTTAATAATATACGAAAATAATCTTTTTATTAAAATATTTTGGATTCGACTTAAGCATCTCGATACCTCATCCCAAATATTATACTAAATTTAAGTTTCCCTTGCTTTTGATTTCATTGTATTGAAAGGTTCATGTGAAAGTATCATAGCAAACAAAAATTATTCAATTAAACTTAATGAAATACTTCGTACTGTCGCATTAATCCTATGTATGATATTTTAAGTACATACATTATACAATTAAATATCCTATAATCTCATGCTATTACTTATGATTAAGGAACAAACTTTTCACCACGAGAACAAATTTTCCTTTTGTTTTCCCGTTCGCCTGAACTCATTAACATAAAACATCTCGTTAAAAGCTTGAGAGCTCATTAATTGTCTGAGATAAAGAACGATACCATATTCCAAGTTTTTCCTTTTGCATCAATACTCCATAAATGAACATCTGCAACTTGAGCCATCTAGATCATAGAATATAAACCCTCAAGGGAATCAGGAACTCTCTTAAATCAAACGTAACCAATCCTTAGTCCATTGAGGGCCCATATCGCACTCGGATCGAACTTTGATATCTTTTTCGATGCCACATTTTAGTATTGCTACATGCGGGTGCATAAGGGACAACCACCCCTTCCCAACCCATTTGCATCCGCTCCAATTTATGTAATATCTCCCTCACGTGTCCCTGGGGACGACTCTCCACCGATCGCGCCTCGTCGTGTCGGTAAAACAGCCCTCCGAGGAACGGCAGATCCAGTTGACGAGAGACGGTTAAATTTAGAAGCCCTCCTCCCCGAGAAAACTGATTCATGTCGGGGGAGAACTCATCCGTGGCCAGAAAAAAATTACGCCCCTCTCTCTTTAAGTGTCTCGTGACAATGCCGGTTATTTATTGGACGCTCTGCGGGGGTGGGATGACGTCAGGGAGCGAGGCGGTGGGAAAAGGGATCCCGGAACGAGGAAGTGCGTCTGAAGGAGACGTAATCGGCAAAAGACGACACGTATGTTCGCGAAACTGAAAAACGAAATCGTTCTGTAGACTCTCGGAAACTTTCCGTTAGGACGTAAGAGATCTCGGGAGGATATCAACGCGTATATGTAGGTGCATTGTGGTAAGGCAGCGATACGTATGACGGGGGGGAGGATGGGGCTGCCCCCGGGGGCGGCAGAGGGTGGTCCGTAGCAGCTCCCTCAGAAGAGGCCACGCTGTCTTCTGGAGTTATCGGCTCGTCTGCATAGCGGTCCATTATTTTCCCGTAATGGGTTGCTTGTCCATGAGTTGTTGGGGGCGGGTTGCAGAAAAGGGGCTTCTAATTGCCGCTCTCCCTTTCTTGCCTCTTTTATCTGCCCTTCCTTTTGCCATCTCTTTCCAGCCGCGGCTTTTAATTCGCCCGCGTTCGTCATCCTCCGCTGCCTGTCCCATGCGATATGGGCTCTTCTTTAAGTCACGATGTGTGATGTACCGAAATCTTTTGTCTCCTCGAACTAAAGCGGTGACCGGACTCGAGGACCATAAAGAAGCGCTATTTAAATGAGCCCGGAGATCTACTATTATGTTCTTCCGACCGCCTAAATTGGCGTAGTGGTTGACTGTAAAACACGTGGTGAACAATAATGGTGTGGGAGATCCGAAAAGATGGATGGCTGTTATATAAATTCTTCTAAATAATTTGTTCCGGAATACTTTATTTACATCTAACATCCATCTCCATTACAGTACGTTACGTATTACTGGAAAATAATGTCGAAACCTAAGTAATTTCAATTTATATTCTTGATCAAACGTAAAAAACGCGATTTATTAGAGCTGTCTTGGATTCAAGAAATTAAAATTTATATCACTTTCTGGGTGATTACAAGTGTAAATAAATTTTAGACGATCGCTTATTAATATCAATCAAATAAACAGAATGCTTTACGTATTATTTAATACTGAAACTTAAGCTAACTCAATCAAGATCGTAAGTGGTAAGAAGAGCTTAAAAACCAATTAAAAAGTATTGTATCATTTTCAAAGTATACATGACTATGCAAGAAAATAATAAAAAATTAATACGGGATCCAATTGTACGCTCATATGTTTCACGATATATTTCAAATATCACACACATTAAAAAGGTCATTGGGATTGGAAAGGTCTCCCATAACGTTAATTCAATATTCAATTCACATTTCCACTGAATGCTGCTCGGATTGATTTTAATAGAAAGAGACCCCTTTGAATAATCATCGTGTGAAACTGATTTGCATATCCCTTTCAAAAGGTTCAAATGCACACCCCCATGGCTCCATGTCGGAATATTCCCTTCATAGAAAATTCTGAAAAAAGTCACATGGCTAACCCAGGTCACCTTCTTTTCATCAGCGTATAGTGTAACCTTCCATGCAATGGAAAAATTGATCCCCTGGGTCGATACTTTACACGATAATCCAATAGTCTGGGAATCGGCGGTGACGATATTGTGACTCGCGGCGGTGTGTTGCAAAGAGGGCAGTGGCTTTCAGAGGGTATGGGAATAGAAATTGAATATTGTCTAAGTTGGTAGTTCAGCTTTCTTTGAGAGTGCTTGACCTCTGGGTGGGAATAATGGGTGGGAATTGTTATAGGGTACCCAAAGGAAGGCTAAGGAACGGGATAGGCCATTGCGAAGCTGCGGTTTTCTGGACGGATTGAGAACAATTGCGTTGAAGATGGGAATTGCGTAGATTTTGGACGCTGGTCGAAGAATGGCTTACAGAAAGCGATAATTAAAATTTTGGAAAGAATCCGAACAGCCCAAGAGAAGTGCATGCATCTTAGAAAGTTTATGTATGCCCAAAAGGAAGAAGGTAATGACAAACAGCAGGCAAGTACAAGTAAGTACTTAATAACAATCATAAAAGAGAAACTAGTTCGTTCCATCTAGCTATGGAGTCCGAAATACAAGAACTAATATGGCAAAGTCTTACTTATATTTTCTTTTTCTTACTACAATATCCTTTCAGTTAGAGCTTTTTTTTTGGTTGCGACATAAAGCGACAGTAAACATATGGATAAATATCACGTTGGAAGATTTCCATTCGTAGCTGTACCGATTTTTTTTTTATAATTGAATTGAATATTTGCACTCTAATTGAGGAGAAAACTTGCTCGAAATTCAAACCAAGAATTATCTAAATAAATATTGCATAGCTCTAAAATAACACGCTTAAAATAGGATATTCTTTAGTGATTTGTTTGAAAAAGATTTCTCTCAAAACTTACTTCATAGCCACTACCGATCTTGCTTTTAAACAGAGAATCCACCTTCATAAGAAGACACACTGTATTTAAAACCTTTTATTCCTTTTAAAACGCTCTCTCGCGTAGGGAAACCGCCTCAATGAAACGATTGCGTAGCTTAGGAAAACTTGGGAAAACACGTCCGCGATAACGTCCGGAATTCGAATTAATTCCCCTTATCTTTTCGCGGAGATTAATAATTAGAGATGGTTATAGTCCCTTACGCGCGCATTCACAATTCCTGGGATATTTGGACACGATTCCTTTTTCAACGCCCCGTCAAAATGATTACCTCGGGAAAGCTGTCCGCGGATTAACATTTTGATGGGAAAAAAACCCTTTCCCTTACCTGGAATTATAAACGACGATTATCGGTGGATTAAATGAATGTGGAGGGGTGTATGAAGATGTGGAGTAGGGGTGTGGAGGAGAAGTAGGTGGTAAGACTAGAGCTGTGGGAGAGGTTATGGGAAGGACGGCGGAGGGTGGTGGTAACAAAAACGATAAGAGTTCCCCCTTCCCGCATTTGTGGCTTACCGTGGGGGTGTAAGGTGCGGTCTAAAGGAGCGGATTGAAGTGCAGAAGGAGGCGTGTGTCATGAGAAAGGCTGACCGTGATCGGCGCACGAAAGCAGATTGAATGGGAGTAGATGTCACGCGTAATATCCCCGTGTGAGATGCCGAATTGGTCGTGTGTCCAACCTATTTGAAACGTATCCGTTGCTACGGTTACGAAATCGGTCTTTTTTTGGATATCGTGACGGGCGTAATGAAGCGCATTGGCTGGATTGACCCGACAGAGAGCTACTGACAATGAGTAATACCAGAGTGTATTTGCAATGCATATCTTTTATGTTACATTGGGACGATACAATAAGATGTATGGAGATTTAGACTGTTCTGTCGAGGGGAATTATTTTCTTACTTATACCGTGGATATGGTTTTGAATTGCGAATATAGTTAAGAGTTTTAATTACTCTGTTAAATACGTAATAATTTTCATTATATAGAGGTACGATTTTCACTAAAGGATGATTTATTAAAATTGAAAATCTTTCTCAAAAAGTTATATTTAAACACGTGACTCATTGCTGTATGATTTTGAGTAACGAACTTACATCTAATCATTTTCAACCTTGTAAATTCATATCTTCCAACTTGTTATACCACATCATTACTAATAAAAATCATTAATGTTATTCATTAATGAAAAAATATTCGCTCAACTCCATCATGTAGTAATTTACGCCGAGTGTTATATTATGTAACCTCTCCAATTCAGTTAATAATTTTAGTTATGTTTAAATTCAACCTTCCCTGAATATCACTTACACTGAATAATGAAAGTAAGTAGAAAAATTAGTTCGAATAATTGAGTAAACTTCTCTTACCTTACTCCGTCTATGCTACTGAAGACTTGACGAATTTAATACCACTTCTGCTCATTGGACTCTCTTTTACTGTTGTTGTTATTGGTCCTGAAAATAGAAATGAATATATTAGAACAGATTTCACGATTTGAGTCATCTTAGGTTTTTAATGAATTAATATGTTTACCATAATTATAGAAGAAATACTTATTCGTACATCATTACTTATCGGTACTAGATAGAGAGTGAATTCGAGAGAATTTGTGACACAATATACGTGAACGAAGTTCAATTAGGTTAATTTGGAAGCGACAAAATTTCGTCTTGGACCCCCATTCAACCCCAACATCTTCACGGGGTATCCTAACGCATAACTCCACCCTACCGAGGCAAAACCTCTCGGGATGGACTCGCGAAACAGGAATCTGCGACTCTCTCCCCACATAGGCAGAGGAATAAGCTCAACCTTTCCGTGTGAGACACATTGAACGCGTATCCAACTCCTTTTTCGTCAGAATCTCCTTTCCACCATCGATAGAGACGATTTCCATAACATTTTACTCAATTGTGACGCTTCCTCGTTCAGATACGCGAAATCCTTCAGTGCGCATTATTTCGCGTTTTCCCCAAACCCTGCGGTGCTGTTGCCCAACGCCGCCGGCCTTCCGACCCTCCTTATACGTCTTCCACATCCCCGGTTCGTCTCCCATATCCAGTTGACTTTCTCCATCCACAGCCCTATCAACCGATCTCTTACACATCCTCATTCCTGTACGACGTTCTTGCGCTATTGAAAGAGAGTAAGCTACTCCGTATCGGAATCGGAAAAGGAAAAAGAATGGCTGGAATATTTTCTCTGTCCGATTGTTCCCGGCGGACCGTCATATGTCGTCTGCCCAGAGCGACTCTCGGTTGCCGTGTAACCCTATCTCGTCATCTCTTCACTGCGTCGATGAGCTATCCAAATATCTGAAATGTCCGAAGGGACTTGTTGATCTAGATCTGCGCCATTTCTTTGCCTTCCTTTTTTTCATATTCCGAGAACGTGGGACTGCTAATGCATCATTGTCTCGGACGCATGTTTGTCTCTCCTTGTGAGGCGATACATTCTTTGCCCTTGTGTACGAGTGTGATTTAAATAGAGGACCTGTTTTTGTACGCCATTAAAAAAAGGTACTATTATTGTAACTGAGATTTTTTTCCGACGGAGGACAAGTTTTTCATTCCCATGCGGTGACTCTCACACGTATTTGTTCAGATGATAAGGAATTACATTCATAATATGTGGTTTTGGATTTGAAATAAACTATAAAATGTATACGTTACTAATATGTTCTAATACGTTTAGCAATAATTTCCCAATACAAAGGAAATACTTGTTATAATGTTCAAATAATAATTAGGTCTCATAGTTACAAACTTTGAATTATTACTAAATCGAATCTCAACTCTACCAAAGAGTATATGTCCTTGTTTTCACTGATCTCATGATTGATTCAACTACTATACACGGCTATGAATTATTATATTTTTCCATACATATTTTCAAATTGTCAACCAAAATAGTGTTGTAAAGGAAATTTATCTTCAAATTTCAAAATTTATCGTGAATTTTACTCTTAAAACCTCTGAATGAATGACTCCTTGTTGGTCTGAATAAACTCAAAAGTTCATTTAAAACTTTTCAAATTGACATGAATCTATAAATGAATGATGTATTAATTATAGACGATATTTACTGTGCAAAATCCAATGTAAAAGGTGCGCATTTAATGCAAGGTTAAAGCCTAGTAAAAGCAAAACTGTTTCTGTCGCAATGACATTTTTTGACATTCTCTAACTTCTAAAATATTCTTACGTTGAAACGAAATGGAAATGACAGAAAATTAATACACGTAGATGTAGATTAATAATGCTCCAAATAGGGAAAAGGCAGTCAGGGAGCGGAATCCAAACTTATGAATATAAATCGAGTCGGAATAGAATGAAGAAGGTCATCATTGCCAATTTCGAGTTCTCGCGAAATTCATCTCGGATTTGGCGTGCTTATCGAGCACGGACATCGGCTCCACGACAGCGTCTCTGCAAAAACAATCGCAGGCATTCGCGAAATTAATTTCCCTGCATCGATTTCCAAACGTTATAAGAGATAAGGTTCGTTATTTCGCGTCGGCATTTTTCATATTCGGAGTGGAAAGAGCGAACGATCAGTCAAGATGAGGACGGCCTCGGATGGGAAAAATATCCGAGCGGTGATATCTCAAGGATTTTCGCTTCGTTACCTGAAACGGATCTCTATATATCACTCTGAAACTTATGACATGAGGATTTAGAGAAAAATCGGGGCGAGCGTACGGATGAAAAACGTGGCCACAGGCGGCGATTCTCCGAGTGCTTGTTGCCCGCCACGATTAAATAAAAAAAGGACGAGATGGATGGGAATTTGGGTGCGCTGTCATTAAACGGAGCTGAATAATGAACCGCGCGATAAAATTGTCGTCCCTCGTGCGTTCGACCACTTCTCATCTCGAACCAGATCCTGAGCTTTATTCATGCGAGCATTTCTCATTCCGTGGACGCGACCGGTTTCTTACGATTCGCGAATCGAATCGTGGTCGATTGAGAAGACGTCGGGAGAATCGACAGATATTTCAGAAGAGAATATTTCGAAACGCTAAGAATAGATCTTCTCGGGTGAGGAACTTTGCAGAGGAATAAAGGGACTTAAGCTACAAGACACGAACTGGATTAAAAATTCTATATAAACGGTCTCTTACTCACTACATAAATACAATAAGCAACAGAAGAATAACATGCATTATTGTGTTTTGATATAATAAAATTAATTCATGGCTCTCTTGGAGATATTAGATTCGAGGCTATGCACAGGTATATGTATATATGACAATTGTTCATCAATCCTTGAATACTATAAAATCTCTGTTTTCGTTGCCGAAATCAGCTTTCCCTTCGGGATCACAGGACATAATATTTTCACATTTGAAGAAATAATAAGGGTTCAAATTCTACGTTCGAAACGTTAAGGTTATCTATTCTAATTATCAGACACACTCATTTTGCTCTTAATGACAGCATTTATTGCTCTTAAAAGCTTACAAATATAGTAGTATCTATTTGTATTTCTTCGAACCAACAGAAAACTAAAGAGTGAACTAACTAAGATGGAATGGCTGAGTAATCATTGAAAGAGATAGGTATGATAAATAACCGTTTGAGATTAAAAGTACTAAAATTTTATACAAACAGAATTATTATATTAACCTGCATTATAACTATTTTTGCAACATATTAAAGCAGGTTATTTCGTAAACAGAAGTATAAATGTTATAATGTATCTTATTTATCTCCAACGAGCTTTTGATATCCCTAACTTCAGTAAAGAAATTAATATCTAAACAATTTCCGAAATTTTAATGTCCAATATTTCCGTGATATTGGGCTAAAATAATATGGAGAAAATGAAAAACGAGATGCACATATAAAGCTGAAAGGAGTGAAGTTAAACATCAAAAAGAGGAATGGCTACTTGGTTGATGGAACTATAATTGTTTATGTAAAACTTCGCTATTGTAAAGAAATATAAAAAAAAACTGGACCCAGAACTTGACGGTGTGGAACACCACCAACAATGAGCGACCTCTACATGCGAACCCCTTACACTTCGGAGAGGGGAATACCGCGAGAAATGGAGACTTGTCGCCGAGGGCACACCTCTCCAGCGCTAAGGGACTCCATCTAATCAATTCAGCTCTGGTGCAGGCGATTTCTCCGCGGATTACGCCGTGCCTCCGCCTTTGTGCATATCGCCGTCCAATGGCAGGATGCAACAAAGCGAGCGCCCCTCCTCATTGGGGCGAAGGACGCCTATCCGCGGATTGTTTTGGCGGACCTTGGGTGGGGGCGCGCGCGTGGACCCATCCACCTGCGATCACTGATTCTCACGCACGCGCATACGCGTGATCGTGGGAAGGCAGCTGCCCCCGGCTTCCGATAGGGGCGCTCTGACCCAAGATAGAAGTGGCAGTGGAAAGTATTGTAATCGCCTTGTTTACAAGTATGTGGGAGGTTTTTGTAGGTTCACCTGGGCGCCTCGGATATGGGAACGCCATTTTAAGAGACGTAGTTACTATTATTTACGCGTGTTTCCATGTCACGTCTCTTCCGTGGATACCGCCCTCGAAGGCGGTTTACTTTACGATTATTCGAATGGCGGGACGATAAAGTGGTATTTATCAGTTTAAAATTGCTTCCGGTGTATAAAGTAAATATGTACAGTAGAATTAGTAATTTTGGTATAATTAGAGTAATAATTTAATTTACGATCGGAAGTACAAATTTCCTTTCAGATAAATTAGTATTCCTTAGTTAAAAATGTCTCAATGTCAACGATTTATGAAAGAAAAACGAGTTTAAGCAATTAAAATTCCGAATTTATCTCTATATACTCAAAATCAATTATTCACTCACGAAAGTATACGTAGAAATATTATTGTACACTTCATTGTTGGCCAAGTGAAAAACAGACAGAGAATAAAGTAGAACTTTTTTAAGCCACAATATTATGTCTTAGGGTTTGCATTAGGGTAGTCATTCGTACTAAATCGAAGAATTAAACAACTAAATTTACGGAAGGATAGGAAAAACGGACGAGCGACATATGATGGGATAGGAAGTGCCTGAAGGAAACGCACCCTGACAACTAAATAAACCGGAAGGTCTGTGATCCATTCACCGGAGAATGCCAAAAGTTAATTAGAAGGCGGAATGGACACGGATGTTACAATGATGCCCCCCGCTGCTAAATTTGCATCGATTATTACCACCAGCTTTTGTTTTCGTTTCAACAATCACCTAGGAGAAAAATAACCCTGGGACAACCCGCCAGGACTAACACTCGGATATGTTTCCTCCCACGATCGAGAACGAATTCGAGGAAAACGTAAAAAGGCGTTCGAGAAGATTAATGAAGTTGGATGATGTAAAGAGCGACTTTCCTTAGGGGCGCGCTTGAAAATAATCGAGAAGAAAAAAAGGATTGGAAAACCATGAAAGACGGACAAAGAACGAGAATAGTGGGCAATATTACCGAATGGAAAGAGAAACTAATGACTTTAGGGGTCAACAGCACAAGAAAATCCCTTCCACCAACAATGCCCCCACATTCGTTTAAAAATCGCAATATCGCACGCACAGCGCTTTCGCACGTCACCTGTTTCAGCAATCTCGCTTTTATATACCCTACCCGCACTCACCCTTGCCACGTAAGAGAGCACGCAAGGCGGCCATCTTGGATTCCCCACGACGTCTCCCCCCCCGTATCATAACCCATTCGACAAACATTGCAATCGCTTCGCGCCGCGAATATTTCCGAGAATAACAATAGGAAATTAATAAATGCATCTTTTTGCGTCTGTCCATTGCGTACTCGCGCCTTGAAAGCTAAAAAGAACGATAAAGGGAAATTCATTGGAGGGACGCTTTGTTTCCACGCTATTCACACAGAGGTCTCCACCGATTGGTCACTTGGAAGTTAGATGGAGACAATGAGCAGTCGTAATTTATGTTTGTCTTAAGGGCTGTTGCCACAATCCTTTACGTTGTATCACATCGTGTTGTGACGAAATTATTTCCCATCGCTTCTAAAGGAATTATGCTTGATTAATAATAATAATAAGTTGGAATATTATACATGTTATTAAAACCTATAATGGGAGGAGTAAATCAACGTAAGAATATTTTGAAATATGGAATTGACATAGGATTCCAAAACCATATCAACCATCATAAATCCTTAACAAATCAACAAAAAGATCGTACGTAATTGATTTATTCGAAGTGCTACTGTAACCAAGGAAAATAAAAGGAACTACACAAACAAACCTACAACCCCGATTACGAATAATCCTCATAGTAACGAACATTCAAAGAAAAACATTATAACTTGATTGAAATCTATCTCTATCAAAGCATCATTGGTATTGAGGTTTAGATATTACATCTTTTCATTCTTTTCTGAATTGAACTTTAAATCAGTAACAGAATTCGTGTTGATAGCCTTGATAGCCTCAGCAAAAATCGCGCCCTGAGAATGCAAGGAATCCCTTGTAGACAATGGACGAGAGAAGATCTGATTGGATACACTGTAAGAATAACAACTTTACGTGTACCCTGTACGTGACTTGTGCAATATTATACGAACTGAAGAGCGTAACAGGTGGTATTTGAATTAAGGAACGTACGCACCTTATTGTCTGGTCAGTGAAGAGTTTAGGTGCAACTCACATACCGCTTCAATGTGTGGAGACGAATAGAAAAATAAATTCGTTTAGCTATTTCTCGCTATCTTCTTTATCCTTTGTCTAAATGCGGTGCATCGTAGAGCCGTTAGTCGCCGATGTACTCTTTTAAGGACAACGCACGTGCCGTAGACAGAACTTAGCACGCAAACTATTCGAGCTAAATATCTGCCCTGTGTCCACACGTGTACTGTGTTCCCATACACTCGCTTGGAATAGTTAAGTACATACGTACAAAGTAATCTTAAGAGGGCTTGTGATTTTAGGAGGCAGACAATGCTAGACAAGAATCTATCAAGTGGAAGTGTACTTCTTGAGGAATGATAAACAACAGACAGAAATTTTAATCTTGCACAATCCATAAAAGTAGTCATCTCCATTTGAGCCATCTTTTACCCAAATCTTGCTATACCAAACAGAACACACTTTTACTTAAGCGTTTTTCTATTGCCTAAATCCCATAATTCACATATAACTTTTTATATCTCTTTCTATCTTAATTCCTAGAACAATTACAAGTCAAAAGCTGTACAGCTGAGTCATTTTCTAAATTCCATCCTAATATTGCTGTTTTTGATAATCCAAGGTTTGATCTCTTCAAAGCTCATAACAACCCTTGCAGTGTAACTATTATTAAACTAATTAAGGTATCTGAAGTATACACTGTGTAGCAATCCAACATTATCTTAAGATGTGAACCCAGCACTTCGTTGTGCAGCTTTTATCGCACAATAAGACACCGTGTGGATCCATACTGCTGAACAAGGAGGGTGCTTTAATCTGCTATTACACACCTTCCCTTAGGCGTTTTGCGAAATAAAAGAGATACCCCGATAAGGGAATGAAATACTACCAGCTATCATACTATAATCATTATCTCAACCAAGAGAACACCGCCATCAATTACCGTATAAAGAGACTTCTAATCGGAACTTCATCCTCACAAACATTATTAGACAACTCAACACAATACAACTTGGTGGTAGAAAAACATAAGCTCCCACGCGATTGTAGATAGAACGCACGCTTCAACATAAACGGATATCAGTTGCAGAATTAAAAAGTGTTCGCCCTGCACAGCCCTATGATACACATCACAGCTGCAATAGCAGTTTGTTAACGACTTGAGAAACGAGATTTCAAACCTTATTCCCACAAGACAAATCAAAGCTGTTATTTTATGATAAAATCAACCTACACTGCACAATAGCTGAGTCTAACTAGATTATTTTTGTTAGGTGCGAGGATAAATTCAACAGCTGCGCTTATTTTTATTCCTTGATGAGAATTATACATACGCTATTCGGAAATGAAGAGAGATTAAGGCATGAATGAATGGAAGTTAACATGGATGATTCTTGGGAAAAAACTAAGTGAATTTTCATTCTGAGATGCCTTAAATATGAGAAATTATTTAGAAACAATGAAACATCTAACTCAATTTTCCTTTTCGGTTTTCCCAATTCCTATTCCAGACTTTGAGAAAATAGAATTACTACTTCTGATCCACAATTCATTTTAATGCATCTATTTCTGAATTTGAAATGAGGAAAGAAAACAGGAAATACTGTGAATACAATTAATAGTCAAGTTCATTTCATAAAGCTTTACAAAACATATTTCCATTCCTTAGAAAAAGGGTAGCAGATAGATGATTATGATTACTGATATTTGAAACCAAAATCATTCAATATGAATTTCAAATCATCACATATAGAAATTACTATCACTTACTTTCCATCTTGACGGGGAAAGCTATAAAACAAATTATATTAGCACTATGTCTTTTGACAGAAATTTTACATTAATCAATTTATTTTTGTCCTAATATTGATACTAAAACCTCTAATATTTTTGTCAACTGAACGTGTAGAACTGTGTTTCATCGAAATTTCCCTACTTATAGGTTCTTTTGAGAGAAAACTTCTACCATCATCATTCACCCCTGAATTCAATCAATTTCCCTTCAATAAATATGAAAAATTCGCGGTGAATTCTGGGTGAGAACCACTTTATTTGATATCCTCAATAATCGATGAGACTTCCGTGTCGTTCACTGAACAATTTTACTCGGAGGCAATGAAATATGTAAGCTTGAGTCGGCCAAGAACTAATGGTTTTCTCACCAAAGAAGTCTGCCAATCACTCGATAGTCGTTTTTCCTCAAAACCTGCCGTCGACTATGTATATTCCAACTTCTCAGGGAAAGGAGACTTGTGGGGGAAGTAAAGGTAAAAGGAGGTTCGTCAGCAAAAGTGCTCTTTCGACAGCATTAAAAAAATGAGACACTTTCGACATCGCTTTCCTACGGTTCATTGCCCTTCAACATTTAGCACCACCATCGCCTCCTAATTATCTATTTGCATTCGACGAGCGTGTGGCTGGTTCGTAGAAATTTCTTTTCGGAAGACCCAAGTTCCACTTATGCCTAAGATTTAGTTCATACAGAGAACACTTTCTCAAATTATCTTTGGGTGAAATTGTCCCATAATTATTCTAGTGATATAAACGTTAACTGAGGGGTTAAACAGAAGATGAGGCGTTCCTAATTCAATTTTAACTTGATGAAGACCTTTGAGTTTGTATGGATGAAATTCATTTAGGATATCTTCACTTAAAATACGAGAATACCTCTAAATGAATTAGGTGATGAATTTGAAGGCTAAAGTACGTAATTAAAAAAGTATAAGATCAAGCAAATATATACTTGACTATTCCAACAGTGATCTCATCTACGATAGACACTTTTAACATTAAGTATATCTATTCTTTAAGAGCATAATAATAATAAGAACAAACGTGACACAAGTCGTATGAAATTCCCCGAAAAGAATACCGGACCGAGAACTTTACATTGTGGTACTAAGTATAATGAACCATCTACATAAGATAAACTTGAGACGGAGAGGGGTTCGCGAAAGACCTATAAAAAGACCCTAGGGCTTCGAACCGGCGGAGGATGAAAGGGCACAAAAAACAAGTGAAACACGAAGAAAAACTTCCCCGGAGCATTCATGTTCTGCGGCCGGGCTGAGGTGTTAATTTTCGCTGCCCATTTATAATGCTCGAAATATGAATAAATTTGTGGCCTGCAATCAAATTCCGAGGGATGGAATACGACTTCTTTATATGGCTGCATTAAAAATATAACAGGGTCGGAATATAAATGCGTGGAAATTCTTCAAAAAGCCGACCGCTGTCTATTCGGCTGGATCTAATGCGCCCATCATGGAACTTTGACGAACTAACCGATGTGAAACGTCTTATGAGCGATTCCACGAAAACCTACTTTGCCTATCACGGGGAGATATCGTGTCTCTTTCTTACCAAACTCAAGCGGATGTAATCGAATCAGGACTCGCGTTTTAATTAGAAGAAATTGGGACGCCTTTTACATTGCACTAATAGTCTTCTCCAGGAAAGTGACGTCAGCAAGCGTTTAAGACAGAATTAGGTGTATCTCAAGAAGAGATGTACGTGCCTATGCGAGTATGTATATGAATGAAGGTTTGCTTAATCTTCGCTTGCTTATCCTATAGTTCCCCCTATAGATCGTGCGTGGTTTAATAGTATAACTATTACTCCAACTGTTGAATAATAAGATGAATGTTGCGAATTGCTAATGAGGTCATCAGAATCCGAGGTGATTATGAATGTACCGAAGGAATGTATGTATAATATTAATGCAGGAATCCGACACCTATAAGGCTGAGAGGTATTCGGATCATTCTATAGCTGGAGTAGGGATGGTCTCAGTTATATCTGCGTCTATTTGCAGATTTCGGATCTAAAACTACACTATCTCAGAAATTAAATATGAATATTGGATACTCATAAATGAATAATGAATTAAACATGCACAAGATTCCCAGGCTACTCCATTTCTGATTATTTTAATTTGTCCAAAAGTCAATATTCTAGGAATGGATTCGCAGCATAATTGAATCACGTGCTCTTAGTAAATGTGTCTGCAAATTTGTGTCATTGTCTTCGGTCTTTCTCCAAAAAAAACGAATCCAAAAAAACTTAAAACACATTCATATCTTTCCATGAAATTACCATCTCGATTCAGGTCAGTTTTCTCTCGCGATCATCTCGTAAAAAAGTGCAAGCTCGATGGAAAACGAGTGAACGGCATCACTGAACACGCGTTCTTGGATAGATAAGGAAAACACAAACAGAACAGGAGAGCTGAATCATGTCGGCCGTGTGTAAAACAAAACAGCGGCTGATTGGCGTTACTGACGCATTGCTAGAAAGTCGGAAGCTTAGGGTAAAAATCGCTCTCTTGAATGGTACGGAATGAGATGGGCGTCGGAATATTCAAATAGCTTTCTACTGACACACATTACGGGAAAATAAACGAACCAACTTGGAGATTAATGCTGCGGAATATTTAATCTCGGGCGAAATACAATCGTCATTTTTCGAGTACGAATTCCTCGTATAAAGGCAGCTGTGGAATGATTTGTGGCCTTTCAGAATACAAAATTAGGAATAAGAGATCGGATAGGGTGTGTTAAATCGGCGAACGGGAAAAAAGCCGGGCTAAGAATGTTTCTGACGAGGAGGAATAACCAGAGAGAGTTCCAGGTGATAAATTATGCTTAAGCAAGATATTAAACTGAAAGGCTCTATCCTGAGGAGATCGAAAAATCGAAGAATGTCATTTGGGACGATTAATTATTTATGTTTGAACTTTGCAGAAACACGAGAGCGACATAAATCTGCATTAGCCTCGGCGCGAATTTTCTTCTCGCCCTCGGTTACAATGAGGGTCGGGACACTTCGCCACCTCGGTTACCCATTCTGTTACTATGAGAAACACGTGCTACTGTGTTTTGTTAGAGCAGTAGTGAAAAACACTATATCCATGCTGTTACGTATAGACGACATTTATATATTATGAATTGTAACCGAACTAAAAGGCTTGTCGGAAAATACGAATTATTATTACTTCTGGAGAATAAAGAAATAAATCGATGTAAGTTATAATGTGAATAATACGTGAATAATTTAAAAGGTGTAAGGTAAAATTAGAATAACCGTGTAATAATTCAATTATAAAAATTGAATAAACAGAAGTTGTAAAAAGGAAAAATATATATCAAAGTGTTGTATGTTCAATATCGAAGTATATCATGAATTAAACAGGTTTATCATTTAATACTCAACACAATAATTAAATTTACCAAACAATTCAGTTATAGCAGATCATTTTCATTAATTCTATATTAATCTTTATAAAACCATGATCATTCATTGGGAAAAAAATTAATCGAGCTTCAAAACTATAATAACTCTTAGATTTTTAAACACAAAATCAGTTTTAAAATGGACGATTTTAAATGGAGTTTACTTAAAGCAATATTTAATCAAAAGACCTTTAAAACAACCTTCTGACGTTGAAAAACAAACATTTTCAAGATTTTAATCTATGATCTCATATAATGCCAGTAACCTAAACAGAACTGCAGAAAGCCAAGTCATCACTAATATATTCAGTAATCTAGGGAACAGTTAAAAGCTTATTTCATTTTAAGATTTGATACAAATTTTAAGATTTGATACCTCCTTTACTTTGAGATAGCGTACTGAAATGCAACGTTTTCGTTAGGTCCAAGAGGAAGAATTGAACTTGAAATAATCTAAAGTCCTTCTTTATCTTGTTGTGAGAAAACTAGTGCATTCCAATGCAAAAAGGGATCAATGTCCCTCTCATACACATATCTCATATGCGAACACTCGCGTGAGAAACTACGCGAGATAAACGGAGTCACATAAACGCAGCTGATGATGCGAAAAAAACGTCGCGAAGACGGAAAGTTTAAGAGAAAAGAAGTCTTTAACGCGATCGAGTCGAGCGTTTTTATTCCACTTTGTAACGCTTTTGTGGCACGGAGACAAGAATGCAACGCTCGCAGAAAAAAAAATCTCTCCCATTGTGTACTGAGAGAGAAGCAGACTAGGTTTTCGAAACCGTTGCGGAAGTAATTGGCAGAAAAATGTGGCATTTTTTACGTGATGAAATTTCTATCGGAAGCTCTTGGCGAATGTCGAACGTGTTCGAGACAAATCTGAACAGATTATGAAGGTTTAATCCCAAAAAGAAATAGTTCGTTAAAAAAATCATCGTAAAACAATACTTGTGGTATCTGCATCATTATTTTTTTGCTCGTATGGACCTTGAATTTAATATCCCTTGTGGAATGAACTGAGCAATCAAGGACCAATATATGGGTGTTAAGTGAAAATGTAATTCGTATTGTGATGGTTGCCAAGATTTAAGGACCTTGGCTACCATGTATTATATTACTATTGTAGCATTAGAAGAATTCCGTACCTTAAAGAATAAGTATTTAGTAAAAATACATCGTCATTATTGAGGGCGTAATTCAATTTACAAGACCAATATTACACTAGGTTTAGATCTATTCGTTATGAAACATTCTCAAATAATACATTTTCTAAAAAAAAACGACGTGATTTAAGGTATAATTATTATTTGTGATAGTAGTTGTGATATTGTAATTGTTATATTATTTTCATATTGAGGAGTACATTTAATTGAGGATAAAATTTACTAAGAATAGAGATATATTTGGTATCCTCAGCTGATAATAGATAGGTACAGTTCTTTTTATTTGCATGCAAAGATTTTATTTATTTTGAGCACATTAAGAATATTAATACACGCAAGTTAAAATACAATAATATTTAATAATCTTAACCAAATAAAGAGCATTCATCATGCACGATATATCACAACATTTAATTCAAAATCAACTAATAATATAAACTGTTTATTACTGCTTTGCATCAAAACTAAAAATATCGTAAATAAAAAGCAGCAGTGGCCAATTTTCCATTTTATGGCTAAGTTACGATATTTAGTATCGTAGATAAAGCAAAAACAGCGAAATAATATCGCAATATCGAACTGAAATGCATCCGTGACTGACAACACGACTTAACTTGCGATGATTCACTATGTAAGCAAATTATAAGGATTTTAACTGCGAAGGTTTTCCTTCTCCTCTTATTGTACACTATCATCTCACTTTAAATTCCTAGAAAGTGGCTTCGAAGATTGCAAACGCTGCAGAATGCACTAAAACACGACGTAGCTTTCCGCACTTTAGGCATGAGTTACTGTTTCTCAGAAAAAAAGCCTTTGTCCTTTACACGATTTTGTGAACTGTGCGAAAATATCAGCTGCTATTCCGCAACACGCATATTTCTATTATTGAAATTCTGCTGCGGGTAAAAGGTTCATTATTCTCCGGAAAACAATGGTATGGTTACCAAACATTTTTGCGACACCAAAAACAGCGATAATTGTGATTTATGTGACTGCGCAAATTTTCACGCATTTCAAGCGAAGAATACTGATATCGGAGTTGGCGATCCTTGCTGACTCGAAAGTTTGCCATGGAAGGGTGAAAAACTGTCTTTCTACGTAGGTTTTGGCGCTTGTCATACAGGAACCCTTATAAGTTAATATGCCATATCCGATTCAAAGAAGTTACTGTAAATAACTAAAACTTCTCTTACTCTCCAGATAATTGTAGTAACATCAGAATATGATAGTACATTTCGTGCAATTCAGGGAAAGCTCATTTTATATCGTGGTTAACGAATAAAATGGTGAAATATTTTAAAATCCAACATTATCTGAAATGACGATCTTAAATCACATTAGGGTTAAGAATATTAGCACGATATTCAACCGCAATGTGATATAAAACTCCTAGGTATTGAGCTAATAGTCTATGAATACTAAGTTTGAAATATATATAGGTTTAAGAGTAGTCTATAATTCAGACGAAGTATTTATATAAAAGGATAAATTTCAATGCTCATAACTAGACAAGTATTGGGAAAAATAAACTTGAAATGACAAGAGGCTTCAACAGTAGTGTACACCCTAAAACAATACGTGTACATGAATCTTTAACTTAATTGTAAAATACAACGAACATGGAAAGTATCATAAAGTATTTTATTATAGAAGTAAATAAGTAAATGAAGCTGTTATATATTTAAATTTAGCAATTCAATGGGGAATAAACCATTCATAGTGGTGTTAGTGAATTACGCAGCAAAAATTTCGTATCTTAGAGACTTGTGAGTTCAGAAATAAATGTATTTATTACCCCAACATTTAAACTATACACTCATATTTTTCCATTAATTCCTCTGATTCATAGGCAACTCTACAAGCTATGAGTAATCCCTCAATGAACAATTGTGCCTAAACAATACCGTGACGCTATCATTGTGCGTAAACTTGGCAATGAAATTATTTAACCCCCAAATCCGTAAACCTCAACGCAGCACCCTTCTTTGGCTGCCAGCGCCAGCGGAATCATACACGCACCAACCGCTGGTGTCCCCGGTACGTACGCCAGCTCTCCAACGGTCATGGCACGCGGTGGAGGCAAATGACAATCGGTAGGCGTGCGAAGGGGTTGGAGAAGGAAGGGATGCAGCGGAGAGGGTGTTCGGCGGAGGGTGGAGTAAAAGAGAGGTGGGCGGAGCCAAGATCGGTGGGAGGGGCCCAGTGCTACCATTGGTCCGGTCCGTACGGGGAACAAAAGTGGGGGGAGTGCGTAGGGGAGGCGATGGAGGGAGGGGGAAGTGTGGAGGGGAGGTAAGTGCGATTCAGGTTGGCTTCTGGTGAATGTGAAAGAGACCCTAGCCATCCTCCGCGGAAAAAATCTACTCTTCCTTAGATACAGCTCTACCGCCGCTAACATCGCATGCAGTTGGATTCAGGGAATCGTATCGCTAACCGAACGCTATAACGTTTACGTGAAGTCTTATGATATGCGTACTCTCGTTGGATATTTCGGAGACTGAAGCCTTGGGGAGTGCGTGAAAATATGCTTGGCTCCGCTGCGATACTTGCGTTTTAAAATGCAAGGGGAGTTGTGTCTCACGTGGCTGGAGAGAAACTCTCGATATAAACCTGCGGCCGTTGAGGGATTTTCCTCGAACGAATATGCTCGCGTCTAGAATGGCCAAGTGCATCCGAGACGGTGCGTTTAGGACTAGGTGACGTAAGCGGGATTTTCATCTATTGGTAAACATTGTGCTTGCGATGTCTCGTTTAGCGTAGATTTTCATCTCTCGGCCGGAATAGAGAAGGCCGATTATGGACCGATCTCGCAGCTGGTGTCGACCTCGTGAGGTTACGCACACGTGCTACCGTCTCGTTTGTTCGGAAGATGAATTAATGGGGTGTGGAATGATGTTTGTCAACGTTAGAGAGCTATGTGCTGTATTAATGTTGTATTTACGTAGGTAATATTTAATCAGGTTGAATGGAAATTTGTATTGGTGCCCATCCAAGAACTATTGCCAAAATATATAATGCTTGAAGCAAACGGAAAGATAAGTTACGCTAAATTTAATATTTTTAAAAGATACACATGCTTAAATGAATAAATATTCATATTTGATTTATACAAACTCAAGTAAGTGTTATTTAAATCTCTACATTTATCTGATCTGTCAAGGAAGTTTCCAACAATCAAAAAATAAATGAACAACTAACTAACGATTAAGTAAACGATCATCTGTAATATCATAGTTTAAGAAATTAGGAAAGAAAATTGCTTGGGCATAGGTACATGTATATAAAAAATATGAGATTATTCCCACAAATACATCGTGGTTAAATCTTGCAAGGATTCATTTTCAGGAAGAAAAGTTTTCACAATCAATAATGAAAATATTTCTATTCAACATCGTACAATAGTGAGACCTGGATGTACGACTGCACTTCCACTTCTTAAGGAACAAGAAAAAAATCGAGAAACAACGAGGAAAGGATAAATAATAACCAATCTAACTTCAAAAAAAAACCCTTCTTCAGAAGGTGTCATGTAAGTCGTCTCGAAGGTGTGGTAATTTCGATTGCGAACCAAGAATCGTGAATGCAGCAGGCGGTTCCTTACAATCCCTGTACACGGTTTCAGACCCACCTCGTGGGGTTTTCTAATTGACGCTGAGATGTCGAAACATAGACAATTGACATTCGCCTCGAAAGTGTGACATCCCTCCCAAACTCATTAAGTTGGAAGGAGAAAAAAAATGCAAGTTGGACGCAATTTACACGTTTTCTCTTTTCCACAACTTCCCAACTCCACGATACGGGACAAAGGACGACGGAGACAATTTCAGGACATCTTTCTTCACCCTCCAGAAACCAAACCAAAGAGACCACTTTGAGGAAGAACCAAGACGTTTCCGACAGAAAGAAAAATCATCCATCCGTTTCAAAACTACGATCCTCCCCTTAAGAAAGGACAACATCTATAGCAGTAGTAGTAGAGGAAGGGTTTTTAAATCCATTTTTCATTCTTACGAGGGCACGCGTTCCCTGGCTTAAGTCCACTTTTTGTCCGTCGATTCTTAAATTTGCTCAGACTGAGAGAATTCCGCCCGTACATTATAATGGGTCATCTTCGCTGTTTGCGGTCGACTTAAAACAAATAAACGAGTCTGTAGATTTCCATTCCGGGAGGAGAAAAAAGTCACTCGCAAGGGACACGTACGGGGTTCTCCCGTCAGCTGTTAAAACACACTTCCCCCAATGGAGAGGGAGAGCTAGAACGAGTTAAAATTATAAAAAGGTCCAGCGTAACAGAAGATGGCAGGCAGTTGGAACGGGTTGAGGAGTCAATGCAGGAAATGGACTTCCCCCCCGTGTTAGATCAAATATTCTTTCATTTTCCAATTTTCTAACTTCGGAGGGACGGCAGGAAGAGCCCTCTCTAGGGGGCTTTGTCGGACACTAATAAAATAAAATTCGACTAAAATTGGTTATCCTATTATTCGACTGAATAATCTGGTCTCTTTTATAGAACTAAAGAGCTAGAATTTACTTGAGAGATGGCTGAAATTCGGACCTCAAAATAATGTGATAAATTCTACAATTTAAGGTCTTTGTGCAACAAAGATTAAAGTTGACACTGTGATTTGTCACTATTATAACAGAGCTCTGAGTTATTCACGTCTTTTCAAAGGAAATTTTAAGACGGGTGATTTACCAGTAAAGCTATTCAGAATTTTAACAGAGAGTATCCATAATTGAAAAATAGGCGTATGAAAATTATAATGAAGAAGAAACAATAATTCTAAGCATAAACATTTTCATCATAACAGCATCAATAAATCGCGTTTTTATAATATACGTTTTCAAAGATGAAAACGATGAATTTTATGTTTGGTAAGGAATTTATAAGGGCTAAGGAATATGGATTGAAAAATAATTTTATCATAACAAAAAATATTCATTGCAATACCAAGATGGCTTTCTTTGAAAGGGTAAGACAAGCTTCCTCTCACAAAAGAGGGCTGATGATATACTTTTCCGAGAGCATAAATCTACACATTGAATCGCAAAGGATCGCAGAAAATAGACTTTCGACATCGGCATGCATGGAGACATCAACACTCGACTTTTCTCTTATTTGTTATAATGAAAAAGTAGCCCTGTCGTACATGAATGGAGATTTTAATTACATATTCGTAGCGAAAGAATTCAACGGAAATCACAACCGAATGAATTCGATGGTGAATGAATGGATAGGCTCCATGTTCTGTTTCCTAGATACAAGAATTGAGCTTGATAGATTAGTTGGCGAGTGGTGTGCTTGGATAGAAAAGGAAGCGCTGGATTATTCCCTTCGAGCTAGGAATTATTCAAACGGTTTGTTCAGCTCAGCTCATTACCGACACCGCTAGCACCTTTTACAGCTTCGTGGAATAATATATCAGCTCGAATTTCAACAGCTATTCTTCGAGATTCCTTTAATTGTGCACAGTTAGTAGAAGTCTCTCACAATACGTAAAGCTTAACCTCGAAGTTTTCTTTATTCCCTTATTTACTTCAACGTCGATTGATACACAAAAAGCGTGATAACTAAGCAAGGTTAGAATATTCTAAAAGGTGATGGAATACTTTGTTTGCGTCTGTATTGTTTCATCCACAGTTTCTCAACTCGGCAAGACCGTACAGGACAAAACATCTTACCGGAATCGTCACTTCTAATCCTTGTAAATTTCACCCAAAAAACCATTTGACGCAGCAAATCGTACTTAGTCAATCTAACAACAATACTACGAGAGAACGCATAGGTTCAAAACATAGGTTGCCCTCGTGTGGAAATGCCGACTAAGCAATGAAACATTCCTACAGTTTTTGCGCCGATTGAAAATACCTTTTCGCTAGGAAACGCAGAAACGATTCTAAAGATATCTCGGAAGATATTCTTCGTGCTTAACCACTTCTTTGGAAAGAACAACCCATAGGTCATGGAGAAAATGAGAATGTACGGAGTTAAAGTTCATCGCAGCAAAGGAACATGGAATTTACGTAAGAGACGCAGTAAACTATGAAACAAATTCGTGCAAAAAATAGTTTTTATAAGGCGCTTCGACGTGGGAAGGTTAGTATTTCGAAATGGAGGAAATTGCGCCGAGAAATGGTGGTGGACGCGGGCAGTCGACGTCAGATGCCGAGGAAGCACACTACAACGAAGAAATGTTTACTCGGAGATTTCCCCGAATAAATAAGCTTTTTTCCAGACCCTAATTTATGCTGAGGAGCTCGTAAAGTAAATAGGAGTCCGGGAAATGAGTTCGAAACAACGATGAAAGAAACTTAAAAGCTCGGATAAAAATTCTTTTTTTTTTCTCCACACCCGGAACTCCGACTGATGCCGTGTTATTCCGAGTTTTAGACGCCTTCGAAAGTAAAGACTCATCGTATTTTTATAAATGGACGATGACGATGGTTCCCAGAACTTTGCTTAGAGACGGAGAACAAACAGACGAGGAAAAAAGTTCTGTTTATCCCCAAAGCAATCGAGAGAGGAAAAAAATCGTTACCGTATCAACTAGATCGCTTGAGAAACGCGACTGTGGTTATAACGTCACTCTAATGTATTCCGAAACTATTTCGCTTAAGTGACCATCTCTCGTTAACTTATCGCTTCATCTAATGCAACTCTGTAGAGACGACATCTGTTCTCAGTTCATTGTTTATTTTGCAGAAACGAATTTTGATGGCGACAATGTGCTTTCTGAAACGAGCTCCCGAAATTAGAAGTAATTAATTGCTTTTAAAGGATTACTTTGGCCTAAAGCCTGAGACTCACTCGAGTTCGTACCGTGGATACGCTTTCCGCAGGAGGATAATAAATCATGCGAATGCACCGAAAATGAACAGCGCAATTTTCTTTGACTTGAATAATATTAATGATCCTTTATCTGAGAATAGGTTATTGGAGCAAAATGCGCAACTCTGAAACAGCCGTCTGAGATAATTATTCATCACCTGGGCAACCGAAAAATGAAGTGCATGGACGTCCAAGCAGATTTTAATAAAGTTTAAGCTTCGAATGGCTGCTTGAACTTCTCTACTCTAACATCATGTATTTATTTCCATCTTGCTAAAATTTTTGATTCAATGGGTTATATTAATTTCTTACTCATATCATTTGCCTCTGTCAAGAAGTTTGAGTCCTGAGTGAGTCATTTATTGCTGTTTTTGGACTGAAAATGAACTCATTTCACGGTATTGTATAAGTGAATTTATCGTTAATATGGAATTGTATTCTTATTTCAATCTACAGACAAAACAAAAAAAGTTTTCATTATGAAATTGAATATAAATGGTACCGATACTATATGTAAGGTCCCTAGGCATTAATCCACAATGGAAGAGCAAATTTCTCCTCGTAAGCTAAGCATAGTAAAATTACACTGAATTCAAACGTACTTATATAACGTACTTATCATACAAGATTTGAACCGACTTTAAGAAGCTTCCACTTCAATAGGACGTAATTCATCGTGATTTGATGACCACTTTAGCTACGTATGTCAAAGACACGAGACACAGCGCATAAACATTCCATTGACTGCACGTCTCGAGATTATTTATTACTATTTTGTTCTCAATTGCAGTATTATGACTTTGCTTAGCGGATGAAAGAAATACATCATTGCATCTCGATCGGGAGTGATGGACAGCGCAGCTTAGATCGAATTCAACTCAGATTTCAATCGGAGATTACAAAACGACGCAGATTGATCGGTTGCGTTCGAAAAGAACGAAGCTTAAGAGAGTCTATTGGGACACCCGTGGAAAATCTGGCCAACATTTCGCTTGATTTTAAACAGCGCAGCTCGAATTTTTGACAGAATAAAAGGGGGGAAAGAATAGGACCCTGTGCTACTCTTTAAAATCTCCGGAGGGGTGGGTGGGAATTAAGGGTGCACATCGATGAGAATTAAGGTGGAAACAGGGAGAAATGGAAGGGTTTTTTGGGCCCGAGGGGGGGTGGCGGACGAGGGGATACCGTCCCGTGAATAGACAGCGATGAAAGAACTCGTAGAGGGTAATCAATCCGGAATCCCTCTTCAAATCCCGCCCCCAATCCCTCTTCTCCATCAACATCGCCCTCCCCCGGACAGTTTACCTCGAGAACGCATCTGCTTCCGTTCTTGTCAGTTTGCGCTTTGGAAATCGGCGGGTCCTCCGAAGGAAGGCGTGCGAAATGCGTCGTCGTCCACGAGTACCTCCAAAAAAAATACGCGAAAACCTTTCTTATAGCAAAACGTGAAACTTAATCAAATCATAGAACGCAACTGATTGAATAATTGACGACAACTGTAGAGCAGAATCAATCAATCGAGGATCAAAGTCCGTTGAGCTATTGGTACAACATTATCAGTTACGCAGACTCTAAATGCAAGCCCGATAAATAAGTGCTGATTGAGGAAAAATAGAGTAAACGTTTTATATACAATTATGTTCAGTCTTTTCTTTTTAAAAATTCAGAAAGGTAGTTTTCTAAGTACTTTCTTATGGTCACATATTTATGAAAATTGAGGGATTACTTGACAACAGGATTATACAACTATAAAACCCGTAGTAACAATCATACATTTACACTATTTCTGTCCAGTTAGATATCCAACCAAGGCTACCTATCAAGCTACGAACTTCTAAAGATTTATATCCCTAACCCGGGATGTTCTGGTTCCTGATCTCGCCGGAAAATGAAATGCTTATTCGAGCACTACGCGGCAATTTTGCTCAAATTACTGTTGAGCCGGGATATTAAGAACACACAGATCCAAACCAGACCCGATGCATTATCAACTCCGCCTCGCTCCACCATCCTCAGAAGTGAATTATACAGCCTCCCAAATCCGGAAATCTCTGGTTTTTTTCACCACCACGCCGCTCGGCTTTATTCGGATCGGCAAATTTATGGCCAGCATAACTCAGAGAGCAACTTTTATTCCCCGATTAGAAGAACGCAAAGCACTAGCACTCGAGGAAACTTCTTTATGCATCCAAAGCTTTGGGAATTCGAACAGGAAGGATGCTGGCGAAAGAACTATATCTCACGCAATTGGTAAGGGAGCCGAATCTAGACCCAATAGGGCTGACAGATTTATGGAAAGGGACTTTCACACGATTTGGGAGATTGAATGCTGTGAACATCCCTACGGGCTATTCCCGATACGAATGAATCTCAAGTATATCCGCTTTTCGATTCCACCTCTTCTGTTGCATACGTTCCGCTCAACTGGTTCATCATCCACGCTTTCCCCAAACGGCACGCTACCAGAGGGCGCCCTCCGCAGACCGACCGAAAGGGTCAACGCTGGGCCGCGATGGTGGAAAGAGACTTATAAGAACGAACATCTTTCGTTTCCCCTTCTCTTTACCCTTCCTCCAAATAGTGAAACCCCAACAATTTCCACCCACTTCCATGGCTCTTGCGTCACGAGGTTTATTGGGGGGCAGACAAAAGAGCTCCCCCGCTATCGATTCTCCCCCTCCCCTTTCGACTAATTCCTTTCACGAACCCATCCGGCCATCTTCCTTTTTTCCCGAGATCGAATTCGTAAACATGCGTCATCCACGTCCCCTCTTCAACCGAACCCTTTCCACCGAAGTGACCCAAATTAAAAGGAGAGGCAGGAGTCTTAACCCTTTACGGAAAACCTCTGAGCGCGGGGAAGTCTTCGCGGAAAGCAAAACATCTCTGAGAGTGTTTCGAGGAAGGATGATGGAGTATCTTTTTTATGTTGCTACATGGGTTGTGAAAAGGCGAGGGGTGGTAGTGTGTCACTGTATGCGTAATAGGGATCCATTGGGGCTATTCAGTATGCCCACTTCCCGAAACCGAGAGTTCACGCCGAAAACTTCACGCTCCGATGAGGTTTCTAGAAAGGCGTCGACCGCGAATTATGCATTATTTACTGGATTACGCCACTTTTAAATTTCCATGGTTTACAATGCTTCTTTTTCATCGGTTTAACTCTGATTTATGGTCAGTTTAAATTCAGAACTTAATGCTTTGTCACGCCTATCGATTTGGAGTGCATCCACTCAAAAACAGAGATACGTAGTGCATAGATAAATCTACAATAATACCCTTATCTTCTTTTAGAATCTAAAAGTGGTTTTGAAGCTCCGAAATATGAACATTTTCGTAACACAACAACATTACTGGAACTAGAATTTTTCATCAGAAAAAATCGAATACTACGATAGCTATTTAAAATCCAACACTTAAAGTCCTTTACATTTTAACTCAGAAAACGAAAGGCACTAGCATTATTTGAACTCAAAAGATTAAATCATCAACGACAGAAAGAATACAACTAAAGCAAAAATTAAAACAATACATTGTAAAGCTGGATCTCTTCCGACATATTCCAACTCGTAAACATCAGCGATTCCTTTTATTCCACACAATGAAAACCCTTTTCAACAAACCCTTACAACCACTCTCACACACAAAATCGAACCTTTTTCTTCACACTCGGTTAGCATCTCCCATCATCGAGAAAGACGAAACAAAAAAGTAGACATCGTAGAGCTAAATTAAAAGCCCCACATTCTCGCGATATGGCGACGCACCATTTACGCTTTTTTCGCATACCCGATCCCTTTTTCACTCGACCGCGAGCTCCCATCGTCCGATAGAGTCCATGCGCGAGATGTGAAGGCACATAATTCACGTGTACGCGGACAACGGAGTGTTTATTCTCCCGCCCGTCTGTGTCCTGTTACTCTGTTTCGAGGCATTACACTCCACTCCCTCCTTTGAAAACATCGCTACACAACGCCCGCACGGCTCGCAAGGAAATTCATTTTAAAAAATAAATAGAAATCTGGATGAGCCGCAGCTGCGGACCGCTGTTTCTCTCCGACCCTCGCTGGAGTCCATTATGAGTTTAGGAGAGGTTAGTGGAAGGGAAAGGGTTTCTCTTTTTTTATGGGAGGGGAAAATTCGGCGGGGAGATGTCGCACGGCTACAAAAGGTCCGTTTCCTCTCTCGACGATGTGTTAGATAAATAATGAAGCGAATGCGATTGCGAACGGAGAAATGGGTTAAGAGGAACGCTTTTCTGCGACTCTTGGGATTCTTGGGCGAATGAAACGGACGGCCGTGCGTTCGCTGCTTTCGTTCCTGTCACTTGCATACGAATTGGTAAAGAATGGCTTGAAATCGATTAGGTTATGCAATGGCACCCGAATCTGCAGATGATAGAATTCGTTTCGAGTTTTCCGTTCGCGGGAAAAAGTTCGACCGCTTGCACAAGGGTTTACATAATGAAGAAGGATATGAGTGCTCGTGAGCGTGGTGCGGGGAAAATTCGGGCGAACTGGCTGTGTAAATAAGTGGGAATGACATTGATGGCGAGTCCGGGTGCTATATTGGAAAAGGATAAAGAGCGATGGACAATAATATCTTTGAAATTCTGGGATAATTTTAACCTATATGGATATCCAACATTGATTTCTACGATAATTGGCTAACCATATCATGTTAAGAAAGAAGAAAAATTGAAAAAAATAAGCACGTGACTGGTACTCGAACCCAGTACTCTCGTAAACAGGTTCAGATCCCTAAACATTCTATCTATAATATCAATGCTTCCTGTTGGATTTGTCACCTATCAATTAGAAAATAGTCTCATCCACCTATCTACAAAGTACAACTTTTACTCTTGCGAAGCCAGCGGGATAAAGAATGTTCAAAATGTCCATTTCAGCTGTTCAAACCTCAACACTGAATGAATACCGCTGAATTTATACGTGTTCCGAATTGATTCTATGAGAGTTTCATAGTATATCAGCTGCTTAGATATTCCTTCAACCCTCTGTACAGTTACAATGGGGCATTATAATGAAGATACACGAGGACTGGACGAGGTGTTAAATAACTCTGCATTCTAAGCCAAATAAATCTTTCGATACGCTACAGTTCATCGATCCGCAAAACCCAGGAGCCGAGAATGAAGAAATCACCCATCATACGTGAGTAGAGAAAGGGATTCGAATCGGTCCAGCCAGCATCCATTGAAGAGATTTGAACGGCTGGGAATTCCGTCTTGGAGCCGCATTTCGCGCATAGCTGAGGAAATAAAAGATGATCGAGAGGAGAGGGGGGAACCTTATTCAGAAATAAATTTTCGGTTCAGCACACAAACCACGCGCTCATAAAACTTCTCGAGAGAAAAGAATTTTCATAGCGAATGAATTATTTACAACGCCGAAACGGGCCATCGCCTCGAGTGGCGATGTTTTCATTAGCTGCGGTATTCTTCCCTCGCCTTGCACACGTCGGAAACATATTCAATCCCCCAAAACCCCCTCTCCTTCGGCGATAAAGTTTCCTCCAGCGATACTCCCACACCATATCCTCCATCGCTTCCATGTCTGGGGCAATAAAGCTTTTTTAAAGGCTAACACGAAATTCCTTCCCTTGCATCCTTGACTTCCAAATGGGACTGCCAACTCGTGAGGATTTGGACCCATTGTCTAGGAGTGAAGATCCTCGTAGTGTAAAAAAGGCAGTTGAACAAAACGTATTTACGTAATGTATACACGATCTTAGCAGAAACAATAATGGGCACTTTCTGTTACTATTTCACCCTTTCATTTTGGAAAGATTTCCAACTATGCGATATTTCCAAATGAAGACATTGAAGATGCAATAAATCAACTCCTTTTCTACGAAATAATGAAACTACAAGATACATGTATCCCTATAGAACAATATCTGTATAAATTATAGAACATATAATAGACAAAAGAATAAACAAAGCTCTATTTCTCAGTGATTCATTTATGAATAAAATTATAGTATTTAACTGCAACTACTTCAGCAAAAATATTCCTTTTAGCATTTAAATATTCCCATAATAACTTTTCCCAATTCATATTCGTAGTCATAAATATATTGCAGAACAATATAAGAGAGTGAATGAAATAAATCCTCAAGGAAAAATCTGAATAAATTACACTATTGTTGGGAATGTCAAATAAAAGCCTTCGAGTGTTGGACACATATTTTTCATCCCATTAACAACATTTTCCCAAACCTTTTTTTCTCTCTCGACCACCATCGTACATGCACGTATCATTTGGTGTTCTGTAACCACCACCGATTCCGGCTTCTTATCGATCGGAGAGAAAGAAATTTCTCAGAGCGACGAGAGCTTTATAACACACGAAGTTAAACAGATTTTGTGTATTTTCATTCCGGAGTGCGGCTTTTAGGGGTAGTGAGGGCGAATGACGAAGTCGTTAAAGCAAGAATCTGTTTTCCTCCGAGGCTAATGTTTGGGGATTGCCTTAAGTCATTTGTGTCGAGGGAGCGTTGATGTTTTTATGTGCGGACCAAATCTTACCAAATCGAGAAATGTGACCTTTCTTTGAAGACGGAACATGGCTTTTCAAAGGGAATACATTGTCTATAGTTTTCGGATGCCATTGTGAGTTCCAGGAAAGGGATATAGATGTACGACTGTCGTAAGAGGATGTTTGAAAATGTATAGCAGCTAAGGAACACAAAGTATTCGTGAAGTATTCACTGCAAGCCATGAAATTTAAGGTTGTTTATGGGTACTTTTTTACGACTTGAGTAATAGATATTTATGATTTCTTGCTTAACACATGTACCCAAATTGCATTTTTTGTCTCGTGCTTTGAAAGATTATCAATTTAAAATTAACAAAGGATACCTTTGTCCCAAAAATTTGGAGCGTAACGGATTTTTAGTGGTAACTATTTTACACGAATGTTGAGATATATAACCATGAAGTTCTGGAATCGTAAAAACCTTTCTTCCTAACGATAAAATTATTTTTCTAATATTCATTAATGTCAAAAAATCAACTAAGTTACACATCCAATTAACTCGAAGAACAAAAAAAATACACCAACATTACACTTTTAACTTATTCCCTCGAGATATTCTATTAAGACTGATTGAAGATAAGCAAAGCAATAAAAGTACCCTTTGATTTGAGAGTAACCATGCAATGTCTCTCATCCTCACCCCGTCGTATCCTTAAGGAAATCCATGCAAATCGCTCCGTCGTGAAATTGAATCAACGGAGGTTTGTTTTTCTTCTGCCAAGTTCAAAATCTGGCGTGGAGAAAGGGTTTGAGTAAAAGAAGCAAATGGGGTGTCTGCGGGATTGGGGAGGCGTGGTGGTGGCGGTTTTGAAGGCGTCAAAAGCCACTCATTACGAAATGCTACGTGACTGGCCGGCAGTAAACTCTTCCCCTTCCAAACTCCTTTTTTTATCTCCTCGCAAAATCATGCGAAATCCGGGTATTCTATCATTTTCCTCTCTTTCATTCGCTATAAGATTCTTTCCGTTAAAAAACGGTTCGTTAACCTAGATGCGAACCTTTTGCCTTTATCCTAAATCTCCAGTAAAAAGAAAAAAGAAGTGCGAAGGTAATATCGTCGATTTTCGACGCTCCGCCCGTTTCCGATTATTATTTTTAATAGCTTTTCCTTTGAAAAATATGGCGCGAATTAATTCCCATCCTTTCGTTTGGGTCGTTAAAAAGGCGCGAAGTGCCGAATCGACTAATGCGCTTCGATTATTTCGTGCACGTGGAAAAAATAAAAGAGCAGCGATAATATAAAACGAACTTATGAGTCATTGAACATTGAATCCAACGAATGAAAAATTATCTTTTGCTTTGACCTCAGCTACTCTTAAGTATTGCGTACAATTACTTGAATTTGAAGCTCACAAATCACGACTGTGATGCTTTATTTAGCACGTAAATCCAAACTGAAACATCAAAGGATTTTAATTATAAAATCATAAGGAATAATTTCACTCAGGGGTTAATATATATTCGATATAATACGACACACATACGAGATTTGAAAAATAATCTAAGAAAAAGATTGGCCTGTATTTTGCATAAAAATTTAAGAACTACACGTAATTCTCGAACGGAAAAAAATCTGACATTAAAGAAGAATAGCTTGAGCCATAAATTTTAAATTAGCACAAGTTTATAAAATTTAATTCGCTAGAAAAAAAGCAATAAATATTCATTTCCGCATAAAAAATCGCAATAAATAGCAAATGAAATCATTGAACAAAAGAAAGAATCTCCGAAATATGAGGAACCGCTTTTCTCATTCAAGACGGAAAATAATCGCGACTCGGGGGGCACAAAAAAGTAGGCGTCTTCCTCGCATCTCTGGACCGTTTTAACACTTCTTTATGACTGCCCAGGCGCAGAGGCCATCCATCCCTTGTGTGGTCCCCCTTCCTAACCCACCCGCAACCCATCGTCACGGACACGATAATGCTCCATAAGGTCCCTTCGTTGGACCGGCGTAGTTATACGAACAGAGCCCTCCTTATCCCTCAACCCTATGTTTCCTATAACCATTCCAGCGCCACCCCTGCACATTCATACACTCCCAATTATTACAGTTACCATTTGATACCCATCCAATAACCGGAGGACCTCATTATCACCTCTGGAAACACTCCGGAGAACGCGAATGACGGATTTTAGCGCGTCATTCTTTCCGGAAGAGCGCTTAATAACGACCCTACCTCCCCATTGTTACGATGCTACGTAAAAAAAGAACACCGCGAAGTTTATTTGTTACCGACTTGCTCCGTGCGGTCAGATTTTTTTTTCACGGGTGCTGCGGATTTTTTAGCGGCACGTAAGCGTGGCTTTCGCAAGTGATTCCTCTTTTTTTTTCTTTAAAGCGTCGCCTTCGCCGCGGGATTTTTTTATTCCGGCGAACTAGGTTTACTTCCCTATGATACGAGCGAACCTCAGCGATTTCGCAAGCAAGTTACGAGCTTTTTTTACCTGCTTCCCTCCGTACTTCTTCGTTTGCTCGCGGGTTTGCAATAATTGAAAATTATTTCGCAATTATCGCTGTCTTATTGGCGAAGGGTTTTATTGAAATCGCACGCTTTTGCATAAATGCTCGACTCTAAATGTTTCGCAAGGTCTCCCAAAGCGGTTAACCTTAAGGACACGCGTCCAGAAGTTCGGCGTGATTAGCCCCCCAAATGAGGAAGTTCAGAACAAATTTGTGCTAATGTCTCACGATTTTTGATTGGTTGCGAATCGAAAGAAAAATTTATATTTGTCTTGGTTCTTGATAATGAGAAGTTCACTTGTTATTTGCGTAAAACAGTTTCCTGGGATCTGTATAATCCACTAAAGAGTTTCGGTGTATAATCATGATAATCATCAAGTGTTAACTTCATTCCAACTTGTACTAAACGTCAATTCATAGAACAGGCTTTTTCCATCACATAGAATTATGTGACGTAAATAAATAAAATTCTGAATGCCAAATATAAGCTCAGAAAATCATATCTAATCCAATTCTAAACAAATTAACAATTGCGGCCTATATGAACTTAATGGGTGCAAATTGTTAAAATTCGGAATGTTAGATTAATTTATCCTTATTATTGCTCAAGCTAGAAGATTAGTTAGTTAATTCTTAACAAAAAGCTAGGCTTATATCTTGTTCCTTCAAAATCCTACATCTTTCTCATAAATTCCATCCGTTAGTTGTGGGGAGATAAAAGAAGCCTCGCGAAGAGAAGAATTACACGCCATCTCTTACGAATGATATCGCTCTTATTAAGTGTGTTGTCGTCAGCGGAAAATTAACGTTTACGAGACGATGGCTTCACGACGTCTTAACTTTTCTCGGAATAGTTAGCTTATATTTAGTGGGCAAACCATTTTTAGAAGTGCTCCGCCGCTCTGAAGGGAGTTTTTCACATGAATTACACTACTCGAGTTGCTTCTGTTTCTGAGGGCATCCCATTAGCATTCCGATCCCTTACTTCGGCATCATCTTTTCCATTTCATATTCGCTCACCGTGACTCTAACATTCGCGCAATATCTTTCAGGAAATACGGCTGTCTTCTCGCAATTTCACCATCGTAATTCGTGCCGCTTAAATATCACTGCCGTTCCTCTTCGGTGGGATCTGAATGCTGCAAATTGAGAGTTTCTTCCGTGAAGGAAGATGGAAATGGCGAATTAATCCCGATCTGTAAGTGCACTTGAAATAATGCGTTTGTCTTCTTTCACTAGCACATCTCAACTGTGAAATTTCTGAAGTATATTTTACTAATCTGATCAAAATCTACTGTGCTTAATAAGATATTTACTATATATACGTATAAAGTTAAAAATAACTCTTGAAATTATTCATAGAAGAAACTTTTAACCTCCTACTTGCACCACAAATAAACGATTCCTAATTATATTCCATTGACTAATTTCTTCACGGGCCATTCCCAACTTTTGCTACGTTTCCATGGTTATCTAACAGATAAACAAACCTACACCCACGAACGTAAGGTTATAAGGTTCTATGGTCAGTCTAAGAGAGAACATACTTTGCAACTATGAAGAGGATTTGGTTACTGGAAGTTTTCAAAACAAGGGCAGACAAATGAATGGAGAAGTGAAGGAAATTTCTGGAGTAGAAGATTTCGGCTGAAATGAAACCGAGCTGCCTTTCGGGAAATTAAGTCTGTGGCGTTAATGAGAGCTGATTTGGAGCATCGCCAACCCAAAACACAGTTAAGTGCCCTTTCTATTCCGAGTCTTCTTGACTTTAAAAATCTCCATTCATTCAATGAGCAGCAGTAGTTACTTTTATGAGAATATTACATGGGTAAGTTGACCTGAAATTGACCTTGCTGTTGTATATACAAACTTCTTTTCAAAAAGTAGTTACTCTTTTGGTAAGACAAAGGAAAAACGATAATGTATAAAATGTAACTAGAATGTTTGAGTCCCTCACGTTCAATACATTGATCATTTTAAGCTAGAACCACTGAATGGTAAAATATCTAGTACAATGTAAACAATCTAGTACTGATGAAAATATGTTAAATCATTATTTTCATTAGGCATTTTTTCATTAACAAATAGCATACTGCCATTATGTGGCAATTGAAAAATTTATCCTTGAGTATAAAATTTTGAAAAGAATCTTAGTACAACAAAGAGATAAGAATCCATTCCAAAGATAACAGTAAATAGTTCAACACTTCATAGTGACTACATATAAAAGCTAAAGGTTTAAATTCTTAATAATCTCACTCAAGTACTTATCATTCAAACACATTGAGGAATTTTACCACATAAACCAATTATCCATGAAAAGCAAACCTCAAACAAACCCTCATTGATCAATAAAAAGTTAATTCGTCGAAATTTATAATCCGCACTTTCATTGAAATCAGAGACCCTCAAAATTAGAATGAGCTTTCTTGTCCATCCTTGAGAAATCCACCGTTCATCTCCATCCATTCACATGTGATTGCCCTAATGAAATTAGCGCCTCCCAAAAAATTCTTACAACAATCCGGTTGATGGGCAATTGAAAGGGCGAGACAAACTGAAGCGAAATTTCTCGTCCGTCCCTTTTCGGGGGAAACGACTATGAAAAACGCTTCTCTGCGCTAAAATATACAGCCTTCGCGCGTCATAAAAATATCCGGCGCATCCATAAAACGTCAACACTTTAATTAGACTGTGGGCGCTGCTTGGAGTCGGCGGACGGATTTCGAACCACTTTTGTAGAAAATGAGATCTGTAACATTTGCCTACTCCGGCAATGGAAGGAGAGGGTCTTCTGGGGAAAATAAAAATCAACCCATCGACGGACCGAAAAATGAGATTATTAGCTTAAGGAATTCAATTACGGATACTGGTCGCTGTGTTTGTTTATGCCGATCGAACGCTCTTAATGAGTTCTAACGAACACAAAGATCCGTTTCTTGAGAATTACATCTCTTGCCACTTTGAGACTCCAAGAGGGGTTCCAGAGGATAAATGCGACAATTAAAAATGTACAGAGAACGAAGCAAACAATTATTTAAAGTTGACTAGCGCAATTTACCGCCTCATCAAGCCAAATAATACGAACTAATTACCTTAACGAGCTATTCTGAATACTACCGTTCGTGAACCACAAGTTATCGTTTCTTGTTGATAGGTTTAATAGTGGTATTAACTGGTAACTAAGCAATGCATAATATAACACGCATTGTAGAAACGAAATTAAATTAATCAAATCTCCAAGCAAACGAGTATAACAAACAATAATAAAAAGAAATAAGTAATTAAGTTTCTCTCTTATAATGAGCAGGAGGAAACTAACATATATTAGAATTTAATCAGTTATTCTTATAACAAAAGATTAAATGCAATGGTATTTATTCGCACCAGACAAACATTCCAAATTTACTCTCTGTGCAGTTGTTCCATATTATACCCTGCTTTGTGAAATCCAAACAACCCCTTACGTCATCTAAACGTTCCCTTGGACACAAAAAACTGTTTGGATTCCACTCCAGTGCACTGTGATTCATATAAAACTTTTGGACTGTTTAGAAAAAGGCATGTCCAACATAAAAGGAACAGTCGAGACTTCAATACAAACCCATAAACCAGCACATCTTTCACGAGAGATAAAACTTTTTCCAAACACAAAAAAGGATGAATTTTTGCGAATATTTGCAAAGTGGAAAGATCTGAACACACGTACATCAGCATTTAGTGATGAATCAGACATTACATTTCATTCTTACATACATTCTTGAAGTGGAATAAACATGTAACACTGATTATTTCCTGTTTCTCATCGTCATATTCTCCTTATTACAATCAGAACTCAACTGTGAAGCTGTCTCGTTCGCATCATAGAATACAACCCCACGGTAAGTTTAAATACGATCGGTAATTTATTTTTCCCCAACCGGCTACCATCCTCTGCTCCTTCGTACGACAAATGTAAATTACATCCCGCGGAAAACAAGCCTCTCTCTGCCGCAAACAACATTTTCCAATCTCTTTTAGAATTCGATTTGCGGGATTATTATGGAGGACGAAACCTTAGATAAGCTTCCGAGGAAGGGGAAAGGGATTAAAAAGGGCGAGGATTAAAGATGGATGGAGGATTTTCATCTCAGAGCAAGGAAAAAAAATACGCTCGCATAATTGCGAACGAAAAAAAAATCAAAATGGGAAAAGTTGCGGAACATTCCCATCCGCCAACAGATGTGCATTTTCTTAAGCCGCCATTTTTGTTTTCCTCCGCAGCATGTGATCGCTCCCTCCCCCTACTACATTCCCCTACGATTCTCCATTCTGCTGCTCCATTCATCATCTACTTCAGGGGCATGCTAGGCACTTGATGCGCGACGTGAGAGAGCCGGGTTCGAAGCCGGGGGAATTTTTATTACCGACTCAAATTTTCAAAATTCTTTGATCGTTGCGAATGGGATGGATGACTGAATAAGAACAAATGTACAAATAAGAACTAGAATTTTAAAATAAACAAAATGGAAATGAAAAATTTCAAATCAATCTGGGATTCGAACCCGGGAGTTCGGTTTCATCAGCTTAACAAATGCATCGATAACTACTGGAATCCTCATAGATTATAAATTTTTAAATAAATTTAAAATGAAAGAGATCGATTCCGTGAAATATATCCAAAACGATAGTTGCCTTAAATATATTCTATGGGATCAATAAAGAGTTTTTATCTTTAGATAATGCAATACTGATTTAATAACTACCACTCGTATCACACCAGGATTGTAAAATACGCGAATAAACCATGTAGTAATTTAGAATTAATAAAACTACTTATCCCCTCGTTTGAAACCTAAATATACATTAGCCATATACAAATAGCAATCTAGCAATTACATTAACAATACATTTATTTATACCGCCATACACATCTCTTCTACCCCTTTTATCCACATTACCATTTCCTTTCCTCTCTATCTTCCACACTCGCTCCACATCGCAATGTTCCACCTCTCCCTCCGCACTTCCATAGGCGGTCCACACACACACCTCCTGTATAAACCACTCTCTTATTCACATCCAGACATACGAGCCCCGTCCATCCTCCCACTACACCCCCTCTCCATTCCTCAAGACAAAAGAGTTTTGTGACGACAACTGCAGCCTTAACGCCGTCTCTAAGACGTCGAATGAAGGCAGCCGACGGTTAGAGGTGAATATATAGTGCCTCCGACGTTCGCATTAAACCGTTTCCAACGCTGCCTTTTCATCAATGAGTGCTTTACCCTTCGAGGTTTTTTCCGTTCGTTGTGAGGGTGTGAAGCGATCCGAGCACATCATCGGAATGCAGAGCTTCCCTATGAGTAAATGATTCACCATACTGTCGAATACATTACACGCTCAGAGATGAGTCTATTTCCGTACTCAATAGCAAAGCCTTGAATTTAAAAGTATTCTTTGAATTATATCAGTGGAATATATGCGTAAGAGAATAAAGTAAATAGTAACCAAATAACATAATCTAAATCGTGTTATTATTATGAAATTCTATCGTATTATCATTAATAATTTCTGTATAATTTAGAAGTAAGAAGAGATACCATAGTCCTAATCTCGCCTATAATAAAGACCCTATATATAATATTATTATTCTTATTATAAGGCTATAAGAAAACTTCTTTCTTCCATCAAACCTTTCCTAAATCGTATTTGACGAAAAGAAGAATATTTGACGATAAAAATCAAGAACAAACTTAAGAAGCTTTGTTTCAAACAATCTAGGTAATAGCTCAGAAAATTTGACTTCTACGTATGATTCAAAACGTGGAATTTCCGGATGTTAATCGGAGGAAATGACAAAAGAAGAATCCATGGAATGGGTGTATTCCCAGCGCATCTGCTATTGCCCTCTCTATCATTCCAGACCATAAAATTATCCCCATAGACTGAAGAACGCGTTCTACAAGTGTTCTTTTCCGCTACGTTTTTGGAGATTCCCTTTCATTTGCCTTCACCTTCCTCCATTAACTTCCAGACGCATCTCCGAATGTAATCCGCGCGATAAACCCAACGCCAGCTGTACTTTGGCACCACTGCGCACGATGGGTCCCACCCCCGCACTCCATCGCGTCTGCCATCTGACATCATCAACAGGTGCCAGTCTACAGAACGCGCCTTCTTCCATCCCCACCACCCTATACTCTCCCTAAATTTCTCCCGATAAAGTTTTTCTCTTTCCGTCTTCATCCACCAGTCGACCTCCGTCAAATAAATTTGAATGTCTTTCCGTCCGTCAACCCTCGCTACCATTAGCTCTCCCACGAGCTATCATTCATCCTCTATCCTCATCTGAATGCTTATCTTCCGTTTCATCGTTATGTATGCATTTGTAGCTTTGTATGGAGAGTAATTTAGTTCTTTCCACGCTAAAATGTAACCTTGTTTGCCTTCCTAGTAACGAATTTTCCTTATTGACAAACATTAGAGTATTCCTTCCTTGTTTATTTAATAATAGCGATCTTTCTACGAATTCTTGGTACGTGCCTGTACACTTAAACCATTCCAAGGTAATTATTCCTCTAGATGAACACCTCCGATCATCAGTCCATTCCGCATTTTATACCTTTGTGCCTCGTCTTTCCTTGTGTATCTCCTATTTCGAAAACACCCCTCAAAAGAACCTACGTATCTATAACCATTCCTGTCTTCATCCTACTCCACCAGTTCACCCCAAACTTTGTCATCCTATATCCTAGCTGTCGTCCAACTTTCCAGGTACCTCCAAACATCCTCATTACAGCCTCCTTTTCTCTGTAACACATCCTACAACCCTCTCCCATCCCCATTTTATTCTCTTCCGTCCAATTCAACCTTCAGGACAACCTCAAAACAAGCATCTCTGGTTCCGCGCCGCGATCGTCACTTGTCACCTTCTCAGGGAGAGTGCCAAAGCCGAAAAAGCGCTCGACCACGTGGCGGCGTCTTCTGCAGCTCCCGCCAATTTGTCAGCGAACGTAAACCATTTGCCGCGTGATCCGTAAACACGACGTAAACAGCGTGCTTCCGACTCCCATTCGCTCCTTTCGCCAAAACAATCAAATTCTCGATTTCCTTATTTATGTCCGCTCTACGTCTTCCCCCTTTTATCTGTCTCTTGCCGTCGACATCGCGCCATATATCTCCGAGCGTGTTTCCCTCTTTCTGGAGGGAGGCTATTATCTGAACGAAAGCCGGCTTCATCTCGCTTTTTTCGACACACAGATTCTTCTGAAATACATCTGTGGAACTCCGCTGCTTGTCCATTGACAGCTGCGTGATTATCGTTTCACGAGCGACTGACAATATCGCGGCCTTGATTTGTCTCACAATTTATTGGACCTCTCGATTCAGCGGTCATTAAAATCAATACGACGAAGGAAAATTAATTGTAACCATGGAAACTTGAAAAAAGGAGAATGTAATATCGATGTATTTATCTCTTAGCATGGTTATTATACATATAAAAATTATTGGATTACATCAATCAATCACTGCCCCGGAAATAAGTGACGAATTGAATGTTAATTAAAACGAGACATATCATAGATATAATTGCCCACACAAAACAGCATGTCTATGAATAATCTCTTGTGCTCTAAGCTTAATTATATCGAGTGCAGACCTTCAAAAGTAATGATCTATGCTCAACCATATTTCATGATTAATTTGAATTTCGCTGTATGTACTAAGACAATAAGAAAACAAAATATTTTAACGTCACGATTGTATTGGAAAATAGCTTTTCTTTGCTTGACGCGGTAACTAACTTACTTACGGAAATCAAAACTGAATTGAAGAACTGTATACCCTAAGCGAGACATTTTAGGAGATGCTCAGTTACAGTTCTCGGAACAAACTCATCGAGTTGAGATGACGGCTTATGAAATTCCGCGAAAAGACATTTTGGAGGCCTCGCTTTAACTCAAATAAAGCGTTTCATCTGTTTATCTTTCCCTGCCCCCGCATCCCCCTGCCCCGGTGTCCGAGCGCGAATATCTCCCGCCCTCCGCGACGGATGTAGTGCCTCAGATAGCTCCGTAGCCGGAAACGTGCGAAATGTTAATCGCAGGAAACGACGGAATATTTGGGGAATCGGGGAAATTAAGAAGCCAAACCGAGTGTGTAGATTTTCTTCCGAGGAATGAGTTTGGACAGAAATTATTCTCATCATCTCTTGTGCTGATTCACTCATACGTGTTTCCTAAAGGCTCCAAATTCTGCGGAGCTGTTTCGCATACATGGGCCCGTGGTAATTGCAGTAATTTAATCGAATCCTTTTTAGGCTTGAATAAACAAGCCTTAATCTGTGTATGCTTAAACCACATCATTTGACTATTAATACGAAATTCGTCCTAATCAAATAATCGGTTCGTAAATATCATTCTCGTGTTCCTTAAGTCATTCTGATTTAGAACGAATCCTTTCTGAACAGAGGGTAAAATCAGCAACAATAATATTAATAAATATTTCCCTAGAAAGCTAATGACTGAAAAGAACGATAAGTTTGATATTGCTCAGACGAACAGTAAAGCTGCAAATATTTTAACTGTTAATATCTACCTCACCAACAGCATAATCGTATAAGATCAATCAATTTCAACATGTATACAGCGAGTAAACCTATGCTGCGAGATATTAGTAACAGAATTTCGCTCTCGGCAAAATTTTCCTTCAACTACGCACACTTCTATCACGAGTTGAAAACATTTCAAACAAACGATTTATCAACCCTGGATCAAAAAAGGAACGATTGAGTTAATCTTGGGTTATACAGGAATATAGTGAAGGAGTGATAGTTGCTGCAGTACTGCATTCAGGTATCACACGTCAAAATCTAAAAGAATAACGATAATTGCATGTGTCGAAGGCAACTTTATTTCCGAATCCATTTGTTTGAAGCGTTCATTAAGGTTACTCAGAAAGGTTAGGACACCTCCCGGTACCCATCATGTACGAGTCTACTTCAGGTCTGAAAACCGCACGCTGATTACCGCGCGGGAGTATCACGCAATTAATATTTAACAAGCTCACTTATCTGGAGCCGCCGGCAATGTTTCCGACATCGACTTGACATTGAAAATAATAAAGAATGTGGTAATCGACGACTGAAAGGATACAGCGAGATAATTCTCAGCTCTCTTTCCCCGCTGTCTCCACGTACTCGCTAATCCCGTAAATACATTCCGTTGATCACGTTATCCGCAATTATAAAAGTGACTTTTTTGGCTCTGCGATAATTAGGAAGGGTTGATCGTCGAGGAGTATTTAATTGAGAGTGACTGAGGGAAATTACGAGACTCTTCCGAGATAAGAATGTCTATTACGTAAATGCAACACGCGTAACTTGGGAGAGGATGATCGCTTACGTGGGAGAGCGGTTGACATGTGAGACGGGGAATATTGAGAAAAAAAGGAAAGGGAAACAAATAAATAGAAGAAGCCCTTCCAGACGAGTGATCGCTAGTGCGCAAAAGGTAAAATTCGATGATATATAGTTCATTTAAGACGCCGCGGATTAACTTCGCAGTTGATTCTCCTTCCGCTCTTGGGTGGTATCTTGACTTAATTTGGAATTACGAACGGAAATTATATCCCCGTTACTTTTCAAGCACATGTTACTCATAGTAACATAAATAATGAGAAATACTTCGGTATTCTCATGGGTATACTTGAGCAATCGTCGTTTAAAAAAGTAATCAAAAGTAAACTTAAGATTGCACCGGAAGTCGAACCCAGTACTAAATTCATAATGGGTGTAAGAAGACAAACTTATCAATAGTTGAAATTACAGCCTAAAACCGAGAAAAAGTATCATATTTTTGTCCTAATAGATTAGCGAATATTCACCCTAATTATTTCAAAGAAATATTAGCCTTAAAATAAGTTGAACACATCATGTAATAAATTCATCGTTTAATAAATTACCATAGCTTTGGAATAATTAATAGCACGTTCAAGAGGCAAAAACTTTCATAAAAATTTGATCTAGTTTTCCGTAATGCATTACGTAAGAAGGAACCAACACAAGGAATTCCATTCACAAAAGTACTCCATCCTTATAGTCGAATCAAAATCTCTTAGGGATCATATTTTCCTCAAAATTCAGTACATGTATTTCCCATCCCTAGCTATCTCACCGCCTAAAAAAAAAAGGTAACGAAACACAAGCTACTCGAGGATGACGGTTGGGAAGGAAAAGCAGCCTCCTACGGGTAGAAAACCTTTTAAAAAATCCTAAACCGATCGAGATAGGGCAGACGACAGACCGGCAGCATCCGAAAAGGTAGCGGGAACAAAATCCTCGGAGAAAACACATTAATTAGCTCCGAAGCAGATCCGGATTTTTGATGGATTTTTCTGATACATCCTGCTCTCTCTTTTGAGGTGGAAGAAGTGAAAAATGGTGTATCTCGGAGGTGATAAGGAATGACGCCGTCGGTTGGGGCGGAAATGGGTAACCGTAGCGATGAGGTCAGATTCCCTCGCGAATTTTGACGGGCGCCTCCCCCGCCCTCCCTCATTAATATTCTCCCCTCCCGAAGGTCCACGCAGCCTCTCGAGGCCGGACAAAAAGGCTGGCCGAAATTAAGTTCTCGAAAAGAGCAAAAGCGAGAGAGGGAGGTTTCTTTCCTCAATAACGAATTCTTTGTCCGACCAATGGAATGACCGTGGAATGCCATTACACGCCAATCGCTCACTTCGACGAATAACGAATTCCACTTTCCATTATGCCTATTAACTCCTAAAATGGAAGCGCCTTTCGGATTTAAACGAGGCGGGGGTTTTATAATGTCCCAGATATATTTACTTGATTGATGAGTTTACATTCCGACCGCGGAATATTATTCGAAATTTGCTTTTTGGGATCTAATTACGTTGGTTGGAGTGAAAGGCGTTTCTCAAGAGTACCGACCGGCGTGGGAGGATGTACGCTCCGTGATGATTACCACAAAGTCCTTAGGAGTAATGTTAAGAAGAAGGAGATTGTATTACGTTGGTTTAAGTAAGAGCTGAAAATGTATTTGGTCGAGTTTTAAGCGCTGAAACAACAAATGAGACAATATAAGGAAATTTTTGGATGCGGGAATGTGGAATTCAATTGAAAGTGGTCTAGAGTTCGAATCCTGGTCAAAAAAAATCTACGAACTAATTCCATAAATCCTATTTTCAACTTTCCATATTAATATCTTTTCTAGATAGTAATTTTTTATATTTCTGAGTTTAAATCTGGTGAAATTCAGATACTACTACACTCAACCATTGGTAAGGTTAGGCTTAAATCAGAGAAAATATGTATTCATTGCCGCTTACAATACACTTTGATTTATTTACCTTTAACACCCACGACAAGCGCACAATTTCAGCAAACTAAAAAAGTAACATACATCATCGTTAGTAAAAAAACTATAGAAGTAAACTCTGTGCATTGGTGAAACGTGCGTAATCGAGAGTGAAAAATCCCCACGAAACTTTTGGACTTAAGCCGGAAGAGAAAAAAATTTCCCCTTTCCCACAAAAGCGGCGTGGCTCACAACAGTGTTCAGCGGAACACCGGTCGCGGAAGTTTGCTTTCGGCGAGGATTCTTGCCGCGCGGAAAGTGTACAAGTGGGTAGTTTAGAGATTTTTTGCTCCTCGTGTGAGGGAAGTGAAATATGATCGGCGAACGGAAGTGAGACGGAGTGGAGCGCCGAATCCCAAATTATGACAACTCCGCGCGGTTAAAAAAGCGCGTCGAGTGCTAAATTACGAAGTGTTTTTTCGTCGAAGTTTTTCAATCGAGAGCGCGGTAATGAAGCGAACGAGAAAAAAAGAGAGATCTTAATTTCGTCACGGAAGAATACTTGGGCGAGGCACGAATCACGAGATGCGGTGGCGATTCGTGAATGAATAAATGGAGCGTAATGAAGGCGGCACGCGATTCATGAACGCACGCGAGCACGGATACAAAAACGTTTAGCGAACGACGCGTGATCTGGAAATGGAGAGCTATCCTAGCAACACTCTTAAATAGAACATTGAGAGAGATTGATTTAATTGCGATAGCTTTGTTTAGGTCTTTACGCAGTAGAAGAGGTTATTGGTTAAATATACTCTTAGCTGTAGTCATTAATATTTAGCTTTAAGACTCTGTCTAAATTTAAAAGTATCCACAAAGTATGATATGAAGATCTTTAAAAGTTACCAGAAAACCAGAATAAGTGAAATTGAAATAAATAAGGAGTTGAGAAAAGTACTCACCACTGATGAACATTCAAGACTAAAATGTTGTTAGGAAATGTTGAATTCTTAACTACGGATCTCTTCACCAAGAACTGATCGACCGGCTTGGCCTGCAATTAGAAGAAGATTAAAATAAACACTTGTTCCTTTAAAATAAACATTATTATTTCTAGTTATTATAAATCATTAGACTTAATATAATAACGTAATTTCAAAATTACAGTAGATTTTTTATATTAAAGTGCTAAGCATTACTTTTCACACGAATATAGAACATAGCTAAACAAGTATCACGAAGTAATTCAATAGTTAAACTTTATCAAAATAATGAATACGTAAATGGTTGGATATTGTTATCATATCCTCCCTACATGTTATATCCTTCTATGTACCTCCATTAGTAAACTAATAATCAGTAGGTAAAGATAATTATAAATGAACTATAAAAATCTTCCCAAGAGATATTAATATCGCATTAACAATAAATAGATATCCATACAAATTTTATTATCTAATTCAACTCGTCTTTATATTAATTCTAAATCTCTGCTATCTACAAAGAGTCTTCATCAAATACGAACTCTCTTCCTTAAAATTCACGTAATGAAATCTAACTCCGCACGACAAACACTTTTTCTTTGCCTCAACGCAAACATCCATGGGAATCGGCATTCGGCCTTTCATTCACCGACTCGCGTTGGCGACCCTCGGCTTCACCCGCCGTAATTAGTTTATAGCGCGGTTAATGAAAAGCGTTTCCGAACCTCGCCCACGCTTCTCCTTTAATGAAAGGAGGGAGTGAAGGAGACGATGGGATCATAGCAACCGAACGAGGGAAATTCTTGTGAGAGGAAAGACTACGAAAGAGTCCGAATCCTGGACTGGTACCCGGATAAGGAATTAAGTCTGTTCGGGAGGGGATGAACGGATAAGGCCTCGCACAGCGATTGAGGGGGGGGAAGGTCTGCAGTGTCTTGAAAAATACCGGTTGCCACGGCTCTTCCATAAGTCCATGGAGCGCCGACGGGTTGCCCGGATTTTTATGAAAACGTTTGTTCCCTTCGCCGTTATTAGTCCATCCGCGTGCTCGGAATTAAGGGGTGGATTGTTTCCGCGAAAAAAAATTCGATGCGAAAACTTTTTCGGCCCAGCGAATTGAAATTCTGCGAAATGGCTTCTGTGAATTTTGGGATAATTGGACGGAGGACGCCGGATGCTGGATCGATTCATCTGTGGACATTAAAAAGCGCGGGAATCGATTGGATGACTTCGAGAATTTATGGTGAAATGAATGGATCGGAAATATAGACTATCTAGGTCCTAGTCTCATGATCTTTCTAATGTCTAGTAGGATCAATTTAAATGATAGAATTGTGCCTTTTTTGGGTGAACGAATTTTATAGTTCTAATATCTCTAGCTTCGTTTACAAAGGCATTCTTATGAGTTAGTACCTTTTTTAAATCTAGGCCTTAACCTATAATCGAACCTAGGATAGCTTTCACCAAGTTACACCAGCTTCTACGTTTGTAACTCTCTATACATTAATTTTAAAAATTTGAAACGAGTAAAATGTATACATATTCTACACTCTGTTTCTGAATTAATTCATATTTTCGGTTAAGTATATTTCTGGAATAATAGCCACATTTTTAGCAAGGATTAGCACTGCATTTCTACTAGCATTCAAAGAATATTTTATCAAGATTCCTTGCTTCGTCATTGACAAGGAATATTTTGTATCCATCCGAACCAATCAGAAAGGAAAAAATTAATTAAAAAACACTGATTTAATCGAATTTATATCATTGATATAATAATTAATAAGTATAAAAATAGTCCTGAGTACATAATTAAGAATAATTACATATAAACTCCTAAAACGTGACCAATAAGCGTCTCAAATCGGCCCAATAATTTCTGGCGGTAACTGGAAAAGCCCAGAAATGTCCGAATACATACAAATATTGACGCAAAATTTGGCCCAGAATATCGTTCGAATGATTTTTTAGATCTACCTCGCCAAAGAAGATTTTAGAGCCCTTCCTCTTGATGAGGGGAAACTTCTCAAAAGTGGGATAATTTGTGTTCAAATATTGCGGTAACTGAAAACCTATGTGGCCTATGTGGAACACTAATCTATCGCTCAGGAGTCCACGCATTTCTTCGCGCTCTTAACGTATGTGTCACGTATCGAAATCTTTTCAGGAAAAGATGTTAAAGCGTCTCGCATATTCATGATGGCAATTAATGGGAAGGACTGATTAACTACCGGGTGCCACTTCAGAGCCATGAAAAATACTTGGTATCGCTGCGTAGGGGAGCTAGAAGTGATAACTTAGATCAAGAAACTATGAATACGAAATTTTCCATACTGAGAAAAAACAATAATCTTATTTCTTGTAATTAATTATAGATTATGATTATTTATTTACAAACTGGTTACAGTAATTATTGAATAAATAGAAATTATGACCCTTCTTCCATTCTTACGAGTTACGTAAAGTGATATAGCAACAGATTTGCGGTGTTTAATGCGTATATTTGTTTTTAGTTAATACCTAATAAGAGTTTCAATTAGAAAAAAGTTACCACATAGCAGTGTTTTTTTATTTTATGATATCTATTGATTGATAGTGGTAAGCATTTAATCTCCATTTCTTTTCTTTTGACAAGTGCTTTACTTTCTTTACTTTATATAAAAATTATTGATATTACATAAATGTACGTAAATTATGTAAATTACGTGATGTAAATGGACTATCTATGAAATAATCTATCACATCCTAGAATACATTTACTTAAGCTATATAGTTCTCAGGAAATAACTGAAGTTTAACTCAAAATATGCTAGACGTTTTTTTTTCTGTTTAAATCACTTCCGAATTTAAAATTAGATACTTTAAAATTTCCCTGAACTCAATCAAATAATGAAATGTCAATATTACATCCGAATTATCACGTTGCGGAATTACGGGACGTGTACATACTCTTATGGCATTCGGAGCAAACAGCACCACCTCCAAATTCCCTGTTTTCCACTTTCCGTCGCCCTAATAAAGACAACTACGCGACACCGATTCAGACGTCCATCGAAGGCTCCGTTTGCGACCGAATTATCGCATCTGCGTCAATCGCCGCTCCGCCGCAAATTGCGCTCCCTCGCTCCGTGAGTTCTAATTTCAGGGAAATAAATCGCTCTGAGGCATTTTCATTTCCCCGCCAACGAGAATCCTGCTTATTCCCGCTAGAGTGCTCCCTATTCGAGGAAATATCCTGCTGCTGCGAAAAACGGAAGCGGACGAAGCCTTTTTCGACTCTCTTTTTTTTCCTGCCCCGCGATTAATCCTCTTGAACGTCCGCCGCTCCGCAGAATAAGGGAAAAGAAGTCCTCCGCGACGTTTCCCTTTCGTTCCGTCGTCTACTTTTTCAGCGGGCGTCCTTATTCTAAGAACCGGGATTTTGAAACTTAAGGAAAAGGGTATTCCTTCTTCATCGTCCCCACTCTAATTCGCTCCTCTTTGGTGATTGATGATGCTGCCGATAGGGGCGGTGTGAGTGATCCGGGAGAACAAAAGAGGCTGCTTTGAGGGACGTGTTTTTTAAAGGATGATATGGAGCTGGCACTCACGTGACCAATTTGGGCCAATTTGAAGGGGGGAGTGGGGGGGGGGGAGTCTTGAGGTGACAGGACGTGGGATCGAAAGACGGGGAATTTCAGAGGAGGGAACGTATTGAGATTTGGCTCATCCATAACGCATAAATTGAGTTGTGCATTCGGAATAACCAAAAAGAGACAAAAAGATGAGCGGAATTGCAAAATACCCGAAATTTCCTCATAATTAACTCGTCATAAATAAAGGATGCATAAAATATGCTTACGTGTACACTGATATTTTACGAGAATAGACCCTTTTGGAAAAAACTATCATTATTTATCATTGAAATCACAGTTAAGAACATCAAAATATCATTTTCTTCAATACCTTCAAATACACTTTACTCAGATCGTCTAATACTTCGATAGGAATATATTTCTCGAGAAATAAAGCAAATTATAATTTTTTGCATGACAAACTTAACAAACAGTACAGCAATTAAAGAAGGTAAATTATATCTGATTCCTTAGGCTACCTTATTTGGGTAATGAATAATAACAGTTCCATCACAAAAAGCAAAACAATTTCAAACTACCAATCAGAACCATTCTGTTTAATCTACTTTAGGATAAACACTTTTGACAATGATTAATTCCCTTTCAACTTCGCCTTAGAATGAGGCCAGCATAATTCCTTTTGAAAGAAACCAGTCTGAAAGACTGAATTGCATAGAGAGCAGAAATACCTAAAACGCTGATGATCATGATGTAGTGCTTGACGAAAGAAGGGCAACGCACTAAGAAAAAGAAAAACTCCTCGAGTAATTTTTAAGTTAAGATCAACCTCTTAGTAAATAGGGAGTCAGGAAAAATAATTACGTAAAAAGCAAAGGTAGGCATCGGTTGTCATGATTCTACAAGTTGGGATACGAGCTCTGTAATTTTAGTAATCCGTGGCTAAGAACCTATATCAAACCACCTGATGATTTTCTGGCTCCAAGGAGTTCCATCTCCAGGCAACTCGAGAGTGTTTCTTTATTGAAATAAACAGCAACTGCCATAATACGAATGCCCTGTGGCAACTACTCTCCTAAATGGATGGAAACTGATTGACTGATGGATCGCCTGAAGGATAACCGAGCGAATAATGAGATCAGATTAGAAAATATGCGGACTGGAAAAGAAAAAAGGTAAGTGGGTTACCCCCTACCGAATTATAAAGAAACGAAAAACTTTAAAAGTTAATCACACGCACGAGTAGTTGCTCGATGGAGCGCTGCATCCTTGACTCCGAACTGCAGTAATTAATTTTCGAAAAACTCCATCAGAGATATTAATGAGAATTTTCCTCGTGAAATATTCTATTACCGCTAGGATGAAAATATGTACCTTAAACCATAAAGATTAAACCAGATTATACTCAAATTAAACCTATAGATATGTTAATTTATTTAAAGTAGTTGTATTGTATACATAACTGTTTGTATTGACGACGATATAAGTGACAAAAGCTTGAATGACGCATAAGTCTTGCTAATAGGTACATGGTTTGCAAAGAGAAATACTTCATCATGTGTAAATATAAAGAAAGGTTCTAGGATAATTTATAGCTTATGGACAGTTTTATTAGATAGTCAAATCTTTTCTGAATACATATTAAATGTATAAATAACAAGAATATATATTCAGTTATTGGCGCCAGAGTATAATCCTTTTACATAACGAAAAATTTCCTTATCATGCATCCGGAAGTCTAACACGGGCTAGAAGCCGAATTTCGCACGTGGAACCCCGAGAACGAAAACCGTACGTCAGGTAAGACGTCGTGAAAACGAAGAAGCAATCTTAAAAGCCGAGGAATTAGTTTCCCAAACAACCTAATTAAAACGCAGTGTTCCGCAAGCGAGCCGGAAAACAAAACTGGAATACGAGAAGCTTGGAGTCGAACCCCGCCGCAGCCTCTCCAAACATAAAGAGATGAGCGGGTAGGAATTCGATATCTGGAGAGGTAAGATGGCGTGAGGCGCAACTTGTCCCCTTCCCCTCTCCGTGCAGAGCATGTGGAATCGCTCGCGAGGAATGGGCAGGAAAAAAAGAGGTTGAGATGGTACAATGTGCCTCCCAAAAGGATGCTTAAATGGCCATTTTTGGTTATTCCGTATTGCCGGCGCTGCACATTGGGGAAGGGGGGGGTTTGAGTCATGTGGAGACAAAAGCTGGCCAGGGGTTGGAATGGCTGCAAGACGAAGAAGCTATGGCGAAGCGCTGCATGCGATTCGGATGAAAGCTGTGCGACAGCTGAAGTACGATTATAAAACATTCCGCGAATGGAGCTATCGCCAACGTGAAGTTATTTGTTGCATTCTACTCTGAAAAAGGGTCTTACAAAAAAATCTCGAAATGATTTTATTTCGACGAGAAAATTAGTAAATATATCGCGGCAGATGTTTCTTTCATTGAAGTCTATAATAATACATGGACTCCGAATGATTCTAGGGTCCCGTGGAACTGAACTTGCAAGTATGTGTCCTTGATTCTTCCCAAACGATCCTACGACCAGGAATTGATTTTTGATCCTTTTACGTATAAATATAAGGAATACAGATTTAGGAAGATTAAAAAGTTAAAATACACGAAAGATAAATATCACTAGATCTCCAAAAAATCAAATAAATATCGACAATATCAGATACTCGATAGCCGAATACTGAGATAATCTTACGCGTATGAGAATGCGGCTATCTTGAAGATATACTTATCTAAAAGTTGAAAAATCATAAAAAATACGTAGAAAAGTTTGCATACTTAAACGAGTTTGGATAGATAGTAAGTAGTTTGGCCTCTTTCTAAAAATGTATTCAGAAATACAGAGAAATACCTCCAAACCATGATATTATAGATGATTTCAAATAAGAGACACAGCAATCTATTGAGGAAGGGTTATTGAGATGCAAGAGCGCTTAAAGAAAATAACGTCCATCTAAATTAGGATGATGCGATGCTTTTCTAAAAAAGGGAAAAGAGAAAGGTAAAAAAAGGGTTGAACTGGTGAATCGAAGCGGATCTGTTTATTTGAAATCCTCTTCGATTGCTGACTCAAGCGATGGGCCGATAAATAATCTCCCGGGACGAATTTTCGCACATCAAATATTAAAATGCGAGGGCGTTCCTCCTTGGGCAAATAATTAAGTTTCCATTTCTGGAAAAGGCCAAACACAGACCGAGGAAGATTTCGCTTCCTTTTTTTCCGATCTCGAATTCTATTCCACTCCAAAAGCAGAGATTATTGACCTCCCATCCAAGCGATATCGCCCAAGAATAATATTTACCGGAGGAATGATTTATACCCCCAGAACTATCCAACAGGAAGTTGATGGTCGTTAACGCGTTCATCTAGCGCATTTTCTGCAAATTTAAGTATCTTCCTAAAAATATGATAGTATCGCAACTTATGGGGGAATTCCGTGGACGGAAATGTGTTAAAATCGCGGGAAAAGCGTTCGAGGAGGTGCTAATTCGCTTGGGGTTGCTTCGGTGGGCAGATGCCCCCATTAAACGCCGCGATGGAGGGTTTAATAATTCCGGGGAGGAAAAAGGGAAGGATGCCGTAAAAATATGAGCGTCATGTAGGTAATATATCAGGCGGGAGGGATTCTAATTCTATTTTTAATTCTTAAGCAGATACTACATATTTGATGCTTCCCGCGTCGCCGAATTTTTAAGAGTCTGGACGAAATAAACCGCTTTTTCCAGCCCGCATTTCCATAAATTATTTCCCTCCGAAGACGAGAGAATGAAAGCTGCCACGGACTCATTGTCTAATGCTTAGAATGGTTTCATTTGTGACCCTCCCTTTTGTTCCCCGTTGTCCTTCGGATGTCAATCCCATAGCTTCGCATAATTTTAAATTTCAATAAGAACCAATTAAAAAAAATTTTCGGTGCTGAACGAGTGGGTGCTTTTTTTTCGCTGAATTTCATGCTAATTTTTTCGTGACGTCTCCTCCTGTTGCGGCGTAACCTCCTGGTTAACAACCGGATTTAACAATTTTCCGAGGTCTTTTTCCAGCTCTTATCTTGGAGCACGTCACTCAAGAAACAATTACGTCCACTGAGTTGCTTCTCCAATGGGCAGACACGTAAGCTAAGTGCCAGATGTAGATGACGAGAGCGTCAAATGTGTGGTCAAAAGATCGCGTGGGCGATACATCGATACATCATATCGAACACTTCATATCGATATATTCAATAATCGCTTCTATAAGTATACATCTGTATAATATGATTCTTACGAAGGCTTAACTACCTAAAAATTCCTTATCGGTGTAGCACAACTACTACCCTATCGATACATAAAATTATCAATTACATCGGTATATTTCGATCATTTTCAGTATCGATATATCGATTTTATAAAACGATTTATATCGATTTACATCTCGAATACACCCGCTTCACTCCATTTTTCGCGACACCGGAGAAAATCGCCGCGTAGTCTTACGGGGTGGAATCTTCTCGAGGTAGAATGGATTATTTACCTTGGAGGAGCAAACGAAGAGCTCGGAGGTAGGAACTTCGGCAAGTAGGTTATTATGATTTAGCTGGACGGCTCAAGACGTGGTTATTTACGCCCACGATCTGTACTTCCATTCCACGAACCGCGGGCGGAATTTCGAGCTATAAATCAACGGCCGGAGTAACCCACATTAGTGTAACTGCGGTTAAGACGCCCTTTTGGTCGACATTCCGCCGAGCGAAGGGAAAAATAAAACGATCTGGGGAAACCATTCTTCGGCTTCGTGCAGCGTGACAAGCGAACTCTACTTATTCGTGGAAATTGCCGGCTCCTAAGGTCAGCCCGAATAAATCACTCCCTCCCATTGGCCCTTTTTAATGCCATTAGTAACGTTCGTCTAATCCCGTCCCGTTAAAAAAAAAATCCCCTCAGATCCCTCTACGGATTTGCTCGTTCTTTTTTCCGCTTTCCTCATCCGTCAAAATGAATGGAAATTGACTGGATTCATGGGGCTGTCGCCGATAAATAACTGCGTAAATAGATAATTTACGGCCGCCCGATTCATTTAGCATTTCTAAATATATTTCGCTTCCATTTACGAAGCGGAATGGTTTCGAAGTTAATTTAAAATTTGATAAGATGACAGTTTCCGCGGAGATCTTTTTCCCTTACCTTTGAATCTCTTTTAAAATCTTTCCCTTGATGAAAATGGTAAACTATTTCGTGCATACGCAATTTTCGCCGCATATGGCAAAAAATTAGCTCATTCTGTTCAGATAACATTAACGCTCGAAGTTCTCACAAAAATGTTTATAATCATAAGTAACCACGACAACCCAAGTCGACATAGACAACTAACAGTCATTAAACAACGCTTAAATATCTTAAAACTCTACAATAGTATCAATAACATTGACTTCTTAAGTTACGTTACGACACAAAGGCGATATTAAGATCATATAAGACGCAATTTTAAATGATTAAGTCGGAAAAACTTGGCCTGAAACTTTGTCACTTACACTTTTGTTAAGTCGACAAGAGGAAATTAAGTTTCCAGAGATTTAGTTCTCATATAAACAACTCTTAAAGAAGTATCCGAAGATATCATATAAACACTCATTTTTCCCAAATCCATTCCTCTATATTCCGGAATAAAGCAGTTCTTCTTAACTCGGCAACGTTTACCGTAACCCCGCATATTAAATATATGGCGAGCTCTTATTTTTCGGACAGGTATTAATCTTCAGCACATTTAGCTACAAGGTTACCTTTTATCTCCTTCATTCTCGTTATTATTCCTTTTATTTAATTAGCTCGATCCATAAAAGGTCAAGGTTAACCGAAAGAGGCGATCTCAAGTTTTCGGTATCTCCTTCCCATTCCTTCTATTCCCAATCTTCTATTGCAGAACTTCTTTCTCATTTTTCCATATCACGATTTCAAATGATTGCTTACTATTCCCGCCTCAATTACTCTCAACAAATCAGTTATTTGAGGAAATGGGGTTCGAGGCGAAGAGATTTTAGGGGGAGGGTGTTATAGGAGTACTAAGCAAGAGTTGCCTTCCAGGAATCCAGAGACTCTTGTGAAAATGGATCGTCATGTAATTGATGGAAGACAGTTTTTAATAGGAGATATAATCTGCCTGAATGCCATTAATCGTCGATAAGTGTAAGATTATCAAAGTTATTGATAGACTTATTATTCACCTCTTCTGACGCAACTGACTTGCCATATGATGTGCTGATGTCACTCGTGGGTCATTATTTATCCAAAGATAGTTAATTTCCATGAAGTTAGGGAAAGAATACAATACCTAAAATGATCAATGAAATAATTCTCTGTTCATTTAATTGAATTCCTTTTCTAGTCCAACTTAAAACTCGAATAATAATGATGTTTTCTGGAGTTGGTCTGTAGCCAACTTCACAGTTAATTGTACTCAACTGAGTTCTTTTTAAACCAATATGTACCCAACAGATGTTTTAATAAAGTTATTTTTGACAACTTTACCTTTTGATACAAAATTAACGTACTGAATGTCTATCTACGTTATGATGTATATTTTCTATTCCAACTTCTAATAACTCGAATATTAAAGATACATTTTCAAGTGTTTCCTTACAGCCAACTTCCACGTGCGTAAATCGAACTCACAACCAGTTAACCTCTTTTTACATCCATATAGACCAAACAAATGTTTAAAATTGCGCAAAATTTAGGCAACTGTATCTTTTAACATACAATTAACCCACTGCTGGATCGAAAATGCGAGCCGATGCATAAGATTGCGGAAAAAGTCTTTGGAGCAAAAGGAAAGAAAAAAAACCACGAGTGATGGAGGTAGGGAATAAAGAGTCGCTCTTGCGAAGGGCTTTTAAAGGGAAAAATGCAGCGTCCTTATCCGTTCCTTCTTTGGTAACATCTCGATGTGTCCTCCTTCGGCCCCTTCCGTTTCCCCTAAACAATTTCTCTGCCCTATTACCTCCACCCGTTCCTATCTCCTTCCTTTTCCCTTATTGGGAGACTAGCGAGAACACTCCAATCGCGGATGGTAAAGTGAGATGGACACCTTTTCCCGATAATCGTGAGGGCAAAAAGCGAGGGAAACCCGAGTGGCGCGGACCGCTGAGCGGCTGATGGACGTCTGCCTGATGCAGGAGGACCTTCTGGAATAGGGCGAAATGGGAGATGATAATCGACCAAGAAATGAAATCCAAATATTATTCGTGGAAAGCAATTAGGAGCGGAAGACCTATTTTCCGCTGCGATCTTTCCGTTAGATCTCGTTCACTTGAGACACACGAGCATATTTGTGTGAAACTTAAACGATACAATTCTTATCGCACCATCTTCAAGGTAAAGACATTAAAGTGGCGAATATTTTCCGGAAATACTGATTTCCTGCACAACACTTACAAACCTATTTGTTAGAGGATATAATATTTTTATATGGAATATCTGAATATTATGCACACAAAAGAAGTTTCCGATGTGATACGTAGATTTATATGTATTGCTGTCCCTCCTACTGACTAATCCACGAATATATATTGTAGAATACTTTCACTATGGTGGGGAATGAGTCGATATTAGATATTTACTCTTATATGAAAAATATCCAAAGTTGAAGAATAATACCTAAAGAGCTAAGAGAAACAAATAACTTTCTATATTATAAAACTCATATCGATATGTTTAAATCAATCGTTTTAAATACAACTAAGTACTGTTCAATACTACATTAATATGAAGTTACTAATCTATTTAATGAATATCAAGTATGAAAGAATAAAACGAATCTTACTAAATGTTGTATCAAATGAATGACGAAATGCACACAAGTTTGTTAAAAACACAACCGGTTATAATAAATGTATATCCACAATAAAAGAAAATTAGAAACGATTTCAGCACATCTATTACGCAACATCTTTTCTACCCACATGTAACCACATATGATCATAAGGGGATTGGGTTTTTATACATCTGTGGAATTTCACATTATCGCATTAAGTTTACAGCTCTCAATAGCTTCGGAAGAGAAAACAACTCCAGAGGCACTAAAAAAAGCGTATCTTTGAATATTTATCGAAGCTTCGGCTCTAGGAAAGTGCGCATAGGGATAGATGCATATTCACGATTGCAATAAACACGTCTTTGAATGTGAGCTTATCCGTGGAAAGGCCTCATCCTGCCACGAGATATCTCTTCTCCATCAATCGTGAAATTCGACGTTTGCCTCCATCATCGTGATTAGGATGAAAAAATTCTCATTATGGCTCATGCATCATAAATTGAGATTCATAAATATAGGTGGAGCCTTCGATTGGAAAGGCGCCTTCGCCAAATTTGGTTTCGACCATCAATGCTTATTCAGCTTGATTTCCGTAGACGGACAAATCATATTCGGGACGAATATCACAACCTTATTCCAACCGGCATCCCCTTTTTTGCCGCGTGGATCTTAACGAATCCGCCTATGTTTTTCGAATTGAGAAATAGGTATTTATATCCCTCCCCCCTCCCGTAAGATGATGAACCGTATATTGTTGGGGAATAGACGTTTCTTTCGAGTATTGTCGACTGCAATCGAGAGATGTCTTCGTCTCGTGCATTAATATATATATATATATATATATATATATATATATACATATATATATATATATATATATATATATATATATATATATATATATATATATATATATACACACACGAATGCAATTCAGAATATCAAAGGGATTTAAATTAGTCGAAGCATAGAATATGGGCAGGAGTAAAACCGTTTCGAATATCTGTATTGTGACTCAATCACATAAAAGGAATAAAAAAATATTCTAAAGATAATAATGAATATAAAAAATAATATAAATATAATAATGAATATAAAAAGTAGGGAAAATTTATTTTCTGAAAAATATCGAATTTGTTCTTTATTTATTTTAAGCTAAGTTCAAATATTGCTGTTAAGAGTTCAATTTATGTACTGACTTTTTATGAAGCAATAATTCTGTCATATAGAATTGAAAAGTAAATATATCGAGAGTGAAGTAATATGGTACTTTAGAGCAGCCTGGACCTTATATTTATATCCTAATTGAAATACTTGAAATATATTAATGCTAAATATACTTCCAGAAACACACTACAATCCGAATACGTTTGTTCCAATTTCTTTTGTTGACAGATCCAAAGGATTGCATTTGCTAATTGAATTCCCAAAAACATCTGAAGCTATAAATGCGTTAAGAATTACTCGGATTACTAATCGGTACCATATCTATAACTATATAATTCATTAATAAAAATCTTAAGCTAGACCACGCTCGACCACTCCACTCGACTCGAACAAAGACCCAATATGAATATTGAGCAACGATCTTCATTAACCCTCTGTCATTAGGCGACAGAGATGTCTCACTGCCTTTTCGCATTTCGGCACGGATGACGAAACTTAATCGACTTAACGGTCTTTCCTTTTCTTTGGGGAAACTTTAAAAGGAGAATCGAATCATTTGTGCCTATTGTGAGCCTTCGTCCAAACGAGTTCCGGGTCCGATTTTGTACGCCGATTTTTGAATCGCCTTCAGCGGTGTTGCGAAGATTTACACAATGCTTCGGAGAGACCTGAGTCACGAATCGAGGGTCACACCACGTAATTCGTTAGGGGGCAGACTAATGACCTGCATTGGGTCACTAATGAATGGCGCTCTCCCATGTGCTCAGGGAGGGCTAACATATGCGCGTAAAAATAGTGTTCAGGCGTAGGTAAAAAAATACGCCCCCTTTTGCTAATGTAAGGCACGAGAGTCCGCGGACATATACAAATTGTCCGGAAGCGCTCTGAAGAGAGGAGTCGCGATCAATCAAAAGGAAAACGTAACAACTCCCGAGAGAAGGGTATTTCGGGGAAACATATGGTGATGATTTGAACTGTGCACTACGTTTTCGTGGGTGAAGACTACATAACTGTATCGATGAGATGAAATTACGAAAAGAATGTGGAGGAAATAACTAAAGAAGATGTCAGCTGGAATATAATTAATGAATACGTAACAAATATTCATAAAAATACGACTAAACAGAATTAAAATTCCAAAAAAAATTAAATAGATAGAATTTTTCTGCGAAGAAAAAAGCCTGACTTCGGTTCCCGGACATAAAAATAATTAAAGAGTTGTTAAAATTTTAGAACTTCGGTCATTTTTCAATTACACTGTCCTTTCCCTTTATGACAGAAATTTATGTAATGCATTAAATGTCATTAATAACTAATAAGTAATTCAAATATTCCAAACATTAATTCAACATTAATGATCACTAAGGAAATATTATCATCGTGGACTGTCAAATCCATAGAGGAAAAGACGAAATCCTTGACTTAGATATACTATACTTCCATGGGAACTGAAATACCACGACATATAAGCTCAAATTCTTATGACTTATTTTATGAGACGTAATAACAAATACACCGAAGAGTTGTAGAATACGTATGCGGGAGATCCGTCCGCATTTTCCCAAGCATTCCCTCCTCTTATTAATGAAATCCTCAAAAACGCGAGCTAACATTCAGTATAACGGAGGAGCGGCTGGAATGAAATTATCAAAACTCGGAATTCTTTTGAATGGGGGCATACGGCGACTCGGGGAAAAAAACCTTCTCCATTCACGGAGACTTGAGCGAAATTTCAGCCAAGAAGAATTCCGGGAAAAAACAAAAGCCAATCTTTAGCCGTCGTGCGTGCATTTAAATGAAGATTCCGGGGGACCTTTTCTCCGTAAGGATTTCAAACGGGTGCCGCCAAGAGATAGCTTCATCCCGTAGAATAATTCCACGAGCAAAATCATTTAAAATGGAACAATTTCGCATAACGTCCGAACACACTCCGTGGCCTTAATGCGATTGGCACGCGACTTGAGTCCTTGAATAGCCGAAGCGGAGGAAGAAGACAAAAGGGAATTTCTCAATCACTTCTGACTTTTGGGATGAAATATGAGGATCGTCTTCCAACGGACAGATTCCACATTTGAGAGAAATGTTTCCAAAGAAGTAAAGGGGTTTCTTCCGCTGAGAAGGAAGGATGGAGAAGTGGACTTGGTTGTAGAGGAAGGTAATTAGCGAGGATGATGTATGAGATGGAAAGCATTCAAAAATTCATGATAATGTTAAATTGAGAAATATAACAAGTGATGAAGTAAACGAGGAATTTAATTTACTGTTCACTAAAACTGTTTAATCTTTAGGTGAATAAAATAGCGAGTTCCAAAAGATACTGAACAAATATTTAAATATTCTTTGTTAACGGTAATGAGAATTGGAAATTTTTTTTAAAATTTGTTAAAATGAGGGTATAGAACACTTCTAGACTCTTCTAATATTTTTTTTGCATTCGTTGGTAGCATAATTCGAGATAATTTTGTTGAAAATCTCATACAATAGTATCAATCAATCAATATAAAACCAAGATAGGAACATTATATGAATGCAAAACAAAAAAATCAACCAGCTTTATAATTAATATAAATCAATTTAACATCAAAAATCGGTGTAAATATTTTCTTGTTTAACTTCCATTAAACATGCTAACAGTTCCAAGCGGATTGGTTTTTATTTTCTGTGAGCCTTTATGTATTATATAGATCTATTGTTAATTAGCTATTATGTACTCGTATATATCTTTAAAATTCAATCTTAAATAACTGAATGCTGATATTGCCTAAAAACCTAGACCGTACACATTCTGAAATATTTAAACGCGTGTAAATTAAACCCAGTAATAAATGTTAGAACGATTGAATCATTTTCGATCCAAACGATCCAGTTCTCATCGGATTATTCACAACGTACACGGGTAAACAAGCCCAATGGTCGCCTCGTCGGGAAGGGCCGACAAAACTTTGTTCCATCGTTAATGACGCGTCCTGCATCGACTGAGGAATCCAAAAGGTTCCAAAAGAGGGGACCGCGTGCAACGGCGTAAGCATCCGAGGAAGAGGGGAGAGAGTCGGTAAACCCCAAAGGTAAGAAACTATAAATATGAAGGGGAGATGGAGTGATTTTGAGACGGGGGTGGAATCTTTGAAAGCGGCGAATTGGAAAAGGAACCGGGGATTGGAATTGGAGGAGGGTTGGGCGAATCTTTCACGAGAAGAATTCAGAGAAGCGCCGACCCATACCTCACCCGTGTTCTTTGATGCTTCAATTTGAGGCAGACTCGCATAGGTAATTGGATCTCCTCTTTTAGCAGACGATAACTGCAAATATTTTCGCTTCGACGACCCTGCGTCCCCCTAACGAGCGATGTTATTACCGCTGTCGTGGAAGCGACGTTAAGGATAAATTATGATTGCGATGTATATACGTTACGGTAGAGGCTGACTTTCGTCACTTCATTACCATTCGGGAGCAATTCGGATGACTGCCTTTTAAAGCAGCTGCATGCTTATCGGGCCATTTTTTCGGACTGCGCAGCTGTTAATAAAATAATTGCTTCATCTGCGAAAATCGTCCTTTGAAACTGATTGGGGAGCTGGGTTTTTAGCGAAAGCGTGTGAAATAGGCTTATCTATGGGAAAGATCTATTATTTTGCATTTTTTGGACCCATTAGGTCGAATAACATAAAAGGATTGGCATTTGGGAATAAAATTACGAATGAACGAGCCCATTATAAACGACTTTTTAAAAAAATGTATACCTGAACCATTCCCTGAGTGATCCAACACAATTATGGCACCCGTAACCAACTTCAAACACAACCAATTTACGTAACGAAACAGTACAAACGCAGTTTTATTCCTAACAACTTTAACGAGAGGCTCACACAAAGTCACGGCCCATTAAAATGCACTCATCCGCGCGTTCTTTTAACTCGTACGAAACACGCGGACATTTTCCGCGTCTACTTTCGGGGCGAATAAAACTCGCGTCCGAATTCCTTTCGGTTCGGCACTCATCTCTCCATTTTGTTACATCTTGTTACGGTTCTTTCGCGCCGTGGGGAGAAAGCCGAGAAGAAGTTCAACAGTTGCGAAATAAAATGAAGAGAGAGAAGAAATCTTGTGGAAAAAGGAAGGAGAGCAGATGCGAATGTGGAGGGAGAAATAACGCTCTTTTACTGCTCTTCCAGAGGCCATTAAGGAAGGGGGAGGGGGTTGCTATGTTAAGGGAGTCTCGTCCTCCATATAAGGCTATGCCCGGGTCCAGGATGCTCTTTATATTGGACACGGAAACGTACAAAAGAACGGGGATTTCTCCCGGTTATTACACTCCCCGCGTTCTCCACGATTTAAAGCCTTCCTCTTCTATTCTGTCCTTGTTTCGCACATCGTAGAAGACTTGATTTAGGATCAGCGTCTCTCTCTTCTTTAATTGGGAAAGGAGTGGTCGTTAAGATTCCGCTTTCTTTCCTCGGATAAAAGTTTGAAAAAGCGCGCTGCCGAAAAGCGAATAGATTGAGCTAAATTATGGTCGATGAAATGGACTTATAGGAGCTTTAGAACAGAGGGGTGAGGGCAAGTCTCTATATCCACGGACTAGATATAATGCCCTAGTTCTGGATTCCCTTTTCGGATGTGATGCAACTTTTCTCTCCCGATCTATAACCCGCCCTTTCCTCAGATGTCGGTGGATAGAAAAATCGCGGAAATGGGTAAATAGTGGAATCATTAGCATCTAGAAATACCTAAACGTTTGAATTACGACCTGGTGTATATCTTTACCCAATAATGAATGATTGGCAGGAAAAGTTAATAGATAAAAATACGAAATAATATAACTCTGATCAAGTTTAAGAATTCCTAAAATTTAATATAAAATTTCTAATATTCAATACTTACTGATTCTGTAATCAACTATTTTATCAATTGCGTAGTTTCACTTCAATTTCAATTGATTATAATTTAACATCAACCTCGTTCTTCCAGCTAATTTTTCATTAAAAAAACCCATTTCTCTTTAAGGAAGATCCTCGCCTAGAAAACACTTCTTAGTTCACAAGCCTCGATTAAAAATAGAAACAAGATACCATCGACGAACTAAAAATAAAACTTCATTCCTCAGTTACACCGAATTCGCGGATTATATCACGTATCGGATCTGCCTTTATTTATATCGTCTGCTTGCATCCCCGGTTACTTAATTAGTCCTTTGTCTTTTGACCATCTTCCTACGATCTCTACTTCTTCCCTTGTTGTGCACCATCCCCCCTTTTGTCTCCCGCACCCCATCCCTCTATTTACGGCTTGATCTACACTCTGGCGGGAACATTAAATTCAGCGGAGGCTGGAATACCGCCTCCTCACCCCCTCCACTTGTATCCGCGTCTTTGACAATCCGTGATAGCCCCACTAAACAATCTACGGACGGATTTCGGGAATCGTTTAAGGCATTTCCTCGTGTTTGTTTTCCGAAACCAGAAAAGGGGAGAAGAGGAGAGGGTTCTTTTTTGAAAGGAGGGATTTCGGAGTGGAAATAAATCACTACGCGAAGGGGAAAGTTAGCAGATTATTTAAAACGTCCAAATATGCAAATTATTCGCGAGTGGAAGTCCTTCGTTCGCTTGTAAATATCCCGTCGAGGGTGAAAAATTGACGTGCGAAACGAGTCGCAATACGAATGCGTTTTTGTAAAAACTTTTTAGGGTTCTTTTTGTTCGTATCGGAAAACGTAAACGTTTCGTAAGCGTGGCAACTAAACTTGTTTGTTCACGACGGAAAGAATGATTCGTGTATCGAGGAAGCTTTCACAACTCAAACAATACGCCGAATATAAAAGAAGCGGGCATCTTGACGTTTGGAGACATTGGAATTCAACGATCCTTCAAAAAATTTCTTCAAAAGGTTCGTTTCTCTGTGGTGAAGAGATAAATATCCGAAGAGAAAGCAATATAACCTAAGAGACCGGCTGCGTATCGTGTACAAACACGATCGGCGATGATTTTCAAATTTCCCTTCCTCCCTCGCATGACGACGCCTAGCAGTCTTTTAACATTGGGAGTTCCGTCACATTTTCTACCATCGATTTCTTCCCGAAAGTCCACCTGTGCGTCCACAGGTGGTCAAGACATCCTTAATCTCTCAGATCTCCGACTATACTGATGCTCCTCTCGTCTTTCCAGCTCTCGATAATATAAACTTGCCAAGAGGGGGACGCGCTCTGTACCACGGCACGTATTGGGGCATAAAATCGAAATGGCGACGCTACTAAAGAAGTTTCGACAGAAACGAGGAAGCGTCACATAAATTGAACGAGATATATTGTGCGCTCTATGTGATGAATCGAAACATTCCTTCCGAGAGGTCGGAAGGAATGCTGTCAAAGCTGTTAAACCAAAACGAATGCCTCAAAAATACTGCGTCAGCGAAAGAAGAGTGAAGCTTTGAGTACTTTATGCTAATTGAGGCTCGGTGAAGAATGCCAAGAACTTTGAATGCTCTCAAAAAGGGAATAACCCGAGTCGGGATTTCGGAAATATATAATTTAGTTATTATATAACGTAAATCGTCAAAAATCTTTAAACTTAAAATAGGTTAATACATCAATTCCTAAAATGATGCGTTTTATTTATGATTAAATTCAAATTAAAATAATTTAGAACGATCGTTGGCGTAAAACGTCAAATATTTCTAATCATGATCTTATCTATTCTGTATCTAAAGTATTTAGTATCTTAATGTTTTATATTTCTAAAACCTAATGATTTTTCACCATCTCTGTATTCCTTACATATCAATTACTTCTCTTGAAATGTTCTTTACTCCTCCATACGTATACTTCTACGCTTGATATGCTACTCACAATAAATTTCAGTTTTTATTTCTTGGCTGCGATAATGTTGTCGGACAATCCAAACATATCAAAACACACATTATATTATAGTCAGGCTTTTTTGCTAAGGTATCGATGGACTTATTTACGCTCCGTCGTAAACATATGTAAAACAGGATGTCGATCAAATTCAGACACTTCTTTGATTCATTCCAATCAACTCAAAGGCCTAACCCTGCCATGCTTTAGTCACCAATCGGAAACCATCAAAAATTGTTTACGACAAAAACTCCCCGATTAGAAAAACCATTCCATCAAAAAACATCCTAGCAACGAGCAAAAACATCTCTCGTTATATCCAACTCTTCGTGGTACCACTTTGAGATCCTTTTAGAGCAGAATGGGAAACAATAATAGCTCAATGAAACGTTTCCTCTTGAAAAGCCCCTCTGACGACACTCTGGTAATCATCCCGTCTCATTTTCCTGGATCTCTCGTTTCCTGGAATCGGAGATCGTTCCATTGAGCACTCGTGTGGGGGATGGGAACCGATGAATAACCATCGTAGGGAAAAAAATTCGCGTCGATGACACGTAGAAGAGGAAGGAGATCATCGAAGGGGGAAAAAGGAGGCGTTATGAGCGGAGATTATGGGATGTTGCAGGCGGAGGTGATGCAGGGAGAGATGGAACGCGGAAGAGGCTGAGGTGTCGGGATGCTGGAGTGGGGGGGGGATCGCAACACTTGTTGATTCTGTGCGTGGGATGAAAGGAGGTCCACGAGGGGGTGATAGAGAATGGACGATAGAGAGACTTATGATGGGGTGGATTCATGAATATGGATGAGGGAGTTGTCGGATCCGTACGCTCTGCGGAGAGAGCTAATTATATAAAAAAATGGGGAGATGCTTTTTGTGTTCTCGTTGTAATGGGGAATCGGTCTCGTTAATTCGATGGGTTATTTCGAGAGGAGCAACAAGTGAGAAGGATTCAAAGGAAAATAGCCTCCGAAGAAAATATTTTCGGGGAAATATTAAATTAGGGTCCGAAGTGGCAATCGACGCCGCCACATGTTCTTCCACGACTAATCGATAAATGATTTTAGTCACGAAAATTAAGCGAATCCTATCGAAAAGCCATTCCGTGTTGTCACTAATGGCAAGATAAGCGGATGGAATTTTATTTCCGAGAAAAATATTTATAGAAAACGAAATCAGCTTCCCCAGTGAAAAGAGATCATAGAATTAATAGTCCTCTAACTAAACCGTTTTAATATGATTTACAATTAATTTTACTTTTTAAACAATAAATATGGATTTCTAATATAAAAATTGATTAAAGTTGATTAATTAATAATCGTATTAATAAACTTCATTAATATTTTCTTAATCATGATTATATGAAATTTTAAAGTAAATAAAATAAGTTTGGAACAAATACCATTACGTTTCGACATTACATAGAAATTTTTCTTGGAGTAAGTTCCTTTTAAAACACTCTTACGTACTAAGACTGGATAATAAACTTTTCACTTAATTGGAACGACAATTTGCACAAAATGATAACATATTAAAACGTATTTAAAATTTATGATCCTAATAATTTTCTTATATCGCTCAATATTCGTATTTTTTACTTTTTAAAAGTATCCACCAAGTCAAAAAAGCAACAGAAACCAACTTCTCCCACCAAGAAGAGGATTAACCGTAATATTAAAATAAAAACATCTCAAAATGTAGAAACATCATCGCAGCGATTCGATTCGATCCCACAGTTCCGCGAAACAAAAGAACAACAAAAAGAAGCGTTTCGGACGACACCTGGTACGGGAAACGTCCGGGCGGCATTAAAATACATATAGTTATTATGTACGCGAATAACGGGACGAGATTGGACGCTCTTATGACCACCACCGATAGAATGAAAATAAAGGAGATCATTTGCAAATCCCGAAAGAACGACTTGGTGTAAAAGGACCGTTTTCGAGACGAGGCCTGACCTCCATTCGGTCTCTAGTTTTTCCGGTATTTCTGAGATCGCCAACTCAATCTCATTATTGCGTTTCGTCAAAATATCCGTCGAGAAGAAACAGACGTTTGGGGGGCCCCCCGCCGCCGCACCTTTTTCAAAAGACCGTAAAAGAGGAACAGGAAGCTGTGCTCCATTCCCCTCGACGTAATCTACGTTTCAATCTCCGAGAGATCTCCGAGAAAACTTATGAGGAGTCGAATTCGGTGGATTCCCACCTAATGACTACACGAATCGGGAAGGATCTCCGGCGAGATATTCAAATCGGAAACGTGGGAAAACTTAGCCGTAAATTTGAGAACGAATTGCTTAAAATATTCCGGCTAAATTTTCTGGTTTTACAAGACGTGCTCGATTAAAACTGGATGTCACTCGTTCTTGACGGGAGAGTAAACTCTCTGATCGAATGATGGCTTGTTCGTGGATTCCGTTTTAGATAGCAAATTGCGTTCACTCGGATGTATATATATATTCGTATTCAATTGAGGAAACCGTATTTCCTTACACTCTGCTCCAGGAAATGATTGGGAATAACATACGTTAAGATTCATTTTTATCTTTTTCTTATTCATTTGGTTTTAAATGATTCCTAAATCTTGTTCCTTAATTTCTTCTATATAGGTCGATGATTAAAAAACTTACTGCTCTACGATACCCATTGCATATAATTTCTTATATCCGAGTAAATGAAGCATAACAGTGATTTGCAATGTTACGAAACATTTTGAATGGGAATATTTTAAAAATATGATTAGCATAAAGATACTTTTCCAAGATATTTTCGATAATACTTGCTTCTATCTTAATAGAATTCTAAAATATCCTATCTTTTATAAGGTATAGGGAATACAGAGATATTTAATGAGAAAATTTTCTGTAACTTCGTTAATATCCAGACTTAAACTAAAAAAAACTAGCCCACGATCTGTGAATCCTGAAAGCCATCATCTCGAAAATCGAACCCCTCATCCCCCGCTCGGCTGCCGGCATATCCTCGGCACTCGCTCCCATTCGACCTCCCTCACATACGACCATAAAACTCCGCGATCTCAATCGAACACGCTGCCCTATTATGGCTTTTTATTCGGAACACCTCCGACCATAATGACTGGAAGATGCAGGCACTTCTTAGCGAACGATACCCCCAGCGTGTTCCGAACGATGCAGAAAAACGTTGATAGCCCTTTTGTAACGAGAGTGCAAAATAGGTAGATTTCGAAGGGAATTTATCGGATGCCAAGGTTACGGTGAGAATTCGCGGATGGCTCTCTTGGGAGAGGTGGGAAACCGGTCGGAGAGGCGCCAGTGGACGCGTGGCCGCTGAGTCTACATGAACCTATCCACTTCGTTTGTTTTGGGATTGAGTTGAGAGTTATGGGCGATGGGGAACGCGGGTCGCTCTCTAAATCAGAGATGGGGCAGGTCGCTGCACCCAACGAGTGCCTTCTACAAGCATTTCATGCAGGAAATCATTGGTGAGTCATGCCGTGAAAGGGGGGGTCATAGTTTCCTGTCGCTATTCTCCGCTGGGATTGCGTGGATGAAAACCGCTGTGCTGTCGAGTTTGATCATTCGAAGCATTGGAACTTTTCCGCTTGAATTTCTATCGGAAAATAACTCGATACTGGTGGGAATTAACTCGCACGGAGAAATCGTGATTGAATGTATAGGAGATTTTGAAACGACAGAAAACGAAATACTTATTTACGATATATTTTCAATTCGTACAATACTAATATTATGTTTAACTTTCTTCTACTTTACAATACGTATGTTTATTACGTACGTGTTTACACACATAGAATACATAGAATATATTTCAGATGCTTTTACCAAAAAGTTATTAAAGGTACGTGGACAGTGAGATATGTTCGAGTATTCAGAAGAACTACTTGTTTGGATTGTCTTCATTGTTTATTGTTGTCATTTACATTGTTTTTTGGAAGTATTGGTAAAAATCGTTCAATCGTTACTATTCACAAAGGAGACAATGGAGGGCCGGATTAGCAGATTTGTTAAAAATTAAAATATCCATATTTACTTGCGATTTAGAGCGTAAATCTATGCCATTGAATTAATTAGAAAGGAAATAATGGTTCTTATGTTCGACTGAGCTATAACAATGAACGGAGAAAATAGAGCAGAGATAGAATACTTTTTCTTTCTAGGAAACAATACAGGAGGTACAACCTCATTGATTTCCTGTTCGGGAAGAATGCTTTATTTGAAGGAACATGCATCAATTCAATTCAATTGTCAACATTTATGTGCCGTCTATCGTATCTATAGGGCATATTTTAACTTAATAATTAACGTCGAAATAAAATAGCAGAGTCGTAATTTAGTATTACGTGGATAACAAAGAGATAAAGTTGTTATTCGATACTTTGATTTGACTCCCTTGACAAGGTATGGTATGACTGAATATATAGAACATAATTCATGATATAAGATATCACAGAACACTTATAAGAAATAGGAGGAATATGAATAACCATTATCAACCAATAATATACCATTGAACGCCCTGGTTTAAATAAAATTCCTTAATGTAAAAGACAAAGTATAGAACACTTTTGCTAGGATACGAAAGATTATCACATGTATATACATATGAATGGACCATTAGAAAATATAAATGACGCACAGGCATCCAGATAATCGCCGCTTCCAAACGAAACGCTAATAAATAAATCGAGCTAGATCTTGCGCGAAAAACTGTTCGCCTTTTTCTTTCAAAGAGACCACAAATTCTCTTCGAACATGCACACTTATGCGCCGCGAATTGTTTCTTGTCGATTCGAGAGAACGCTTGGGCCATAAAACGAGATCTTTATTGGAAGTTTAACGAAGATATACCAGAAAAAAAGAAGAGAGCCGGTAGCGGGGACTGTGTGGACAGCTCGACGGTCGCCGACTCTTGCGGTGTTTGCGGAGCGACGACAAAATAAACCTCTGGAAATCAAAGTTAGCGTCGGCTTTTAGCACTCAATCAGTGCGAGGGGACGAACCCATTTGTCTCCACGTATCCTCCCGATTAAAAAGAGGAGAGACGTCAGCGGCGGTACGATATGAGGCGTCGGATGGACGTGCGGGGCATTGTATCGGGGAAGGCGCTAAAGCCCTCGCCCACGCGGCGGTAGGGGACGCCGCCGCGTGCAGACCGGTTTCCCTGGAATGGCTCGAAACGCCCTTTTAAACGAGACTTACACGCAATATCTGTGACGGCCGAGGGGAACATCAAATGTTTCGACAGGTAAATTAGTCCTCCGGCCATAATTATTTTATTGGACCATGGAGCTCGACGTACCGTGGGGCCCTCGTCGGAAATCTGATACGGTTTCAGGAAGATAATAAAAAGGGGTTTTACGCGTTGGCGCGGAGGTGCTATGGGTGAAATAATGAAAGGATTCGAAGATAGGAGAGGAATGAGATGTTGAACAACGATCTGCAATGGGGAGTTTTACGGTGTTCGAAGTTTGAGCAAGCCGATGGCACGGACACAATGGGAGAGAATGCGATCTTGAATGGACGTCGAAACGACTGTACTGATTTCGAGACACGATACTCTGCCAAAGACGGATGGGACAGGCATATCACGACACTGGCAATGAGAAGACTAAATAAAAACTGAAGAAATCTAAGTGATTTTATCGGCCGCTTCATGCGTGGAATATGTATTCTGGGAGGATTCAGTCGTGGTTGATTTAGAAACTACTCGGGAAGGAAAATGCCTCTCCAACGATTGCTTTTCCTTCCAGAATCGATTCTTTAAGATCAGTCGTGCAAAAATCATGAAGCTCTGGCAGGTATTTTCTGCGCAAATTGAACCGTTTGAGGATGGTAGATAACTCTTGATGGTTATTCGAAATTCAGAGATAGCAAATTGCGTTTCAGGTAAGTTAATGGCGGAATATATCCGATCTTGAGTATGTGTGTATGTATTGGCTTCCGAAGATTATAACAAGAAGGAATGCGTTGGAAAATCTATGATTGCACATCCGATCTGTCTCAAAGAAGAATCGTTGCATGCGATGATAAACTAATGTAGGATGCCAAGATTCCGTTCTTAGATTTATTAGTTAGTTTCGTATATAAGGTTGGATTGCTGTCTGAATTACTACGATTAATATCGCGTATTTTTGTTTATGTTTATTTCCCTCTCAATTAATCCGTATAAACATATCCAATAATTCTCTGAATAATATAAAAATACACAGGAAATCAAACAAATGAATATTATCACTTGATAAATGTCCAAAACTACTTTAGTTACCGGGATGAGAGTGAATTGAAAGCTGGAACACCGTCTGATATCCAAATTTGAACAAACCATTCTCGGCCAGCTCTGATTCAACCTCTCCATAGACATTCGTCGTCAAACCTCTAACGCAGCTCAAACATTTGCACAAAGCGTCAATTCGCCACCCAGATTTCAATCATCCCAAACGCCCCGAAAAATCTCGAGATATAACTGGTTTTTCCTTTCGTCATTCCCACGTGAATCACGTCACACAGAGGAAATCGTACGGACGATTTTCTTTTTTATTACCGCGTCTCGACGTTAACTAAAAGGAGCACGCGCTGAAGGGACAGACGAGATGATAGTCCTTGTCTGCGAAAGCCATGGAATCATAGGCGAAACAAAGAGAGTTCGTAAATATTGAAATATTGTCTTGGTAACCCAATAAATATTTATTCAACACCCTGGTATTAACTTGGAAACCGCTTTCCAAATCCATAGTCTCATTTTATGGATCTTAAGTAGCAAATTAGAAAATTATGTGATTTAAATATTGTAGACATGAATATCTACGGAATAAATGATTGAATAAATTGAAAAAATTACCGTGTATTATAAGAGCAATTATAATTTTTCTCGGAAAAGTTTGGCTATTACACCTCAAAATTATTATCTCTTTTTGAGTCATTTGAAACTGAACAGAAAAAATCATCAAATATTTTGTTTATCACATTTTAGAAAAATCAAGACCCAATGCATTTTATCTCCCAAATCTAATTGCTATTCACATCAGTTCTAAGACTGAAAAGAAGATATTTCTTCAGTCGCTGATAGAAAGAAAACTAGTTTCATGAATACAACTAGAACACTGAACATGAATGAAACAAAAGGAAAACCTAATTATCAAATAAAAAAGAAAAAAGGAGTTCCAATTAACTTTCAAAAACTTTTTTCATCACAGAAATATCTTTCATTTGAAATTCTTCCATTCAATTTTCTGAAGTCGGCGTTCACATACCATTAATAAGTAAAGTACTCTGAAAACGAAACTAAATGTTGAGTCGAACTTGAATTTTCCACAAAACTAGCGCATACAGGAATCTGGAAGAAAGAGAGCAAATGAGGCGAGCGGCGCCTCCTTAAGTAGAACGGGAGATGAATTGGCCTGGCACGCCTCTGCACCCGCATGCTATCGCTTCCCAGATTTTGGAACGGAGTGAACGCTGCTTTCAGCGATCAATTTGTTCTGCGGAACAGCGTTCCAGAACGGGATTTATGTAACGCATTCCGAAGTAATCTTGGACTTGATTACGCTCATTACATCCTCATCCAAATCGACAATGTTTAAATTGTGCTCTGAGTAATCAAGACGGGGAAACGTTAATTGCCAAGTTCGCGGAAGTACTCAAGCTGGGTAAGATATTCCGCGGAATTCATAGAAAGAGAGGAGCTTTGTTTTGTTTGCATTTAAAACATCAAATAATTCAAATTAACGTGAATTAGCCCCTATTAGTGAACATCAAGGACGCACGTTTAAAGTTTCCGCAGGAAGTATAAAATGATCTCGAATTAGAAGAAAGATAGCGTTTATTTTGATCGCAGTAATAAATTTGCAAGGACTGGGTGAAATAATAAGATTTCGCGTAAGAAACAAAGGGAAAAAAACTTTAAAATACTGACGCGCGAGCTCAAGCAATTTACAAGAACTGTGACAATTAATCTACCCAAATCTAGCGATAAATATCCACAGCTTGGAACCCGTTCTAGGAGCCAACTTCTGAATTATAATTCATCCATGAACTGTCTCTGATCTTCAAAAAAACAAAACTTAAAACTCCCCCTTTTATAATCACAACCATCTCCTCGAGTTATGAATTATAGTTCGCGTTGATACACACGGAGAGGCTAGGAAATTTCGATCCAATCGTAGCGCATAAATCCAAGGCCGATTTCGAAGTGTGACCGTGGAACTCAAACGGACTTAATATTCGCAGTTAATTAGGACCCCTCGCCGAGTCCTAAAATGAGAACCGAATTAATCGCCTCGCGTTAACGCGCTGGTAAAAGATGGCCGAAACATCGCGAAGAACTTAGAAGATTCTTTCGATAAAATGGCCCCGAAGTAATACGGTAGCTTATCTGCGAGCAAATTGAAGAGTATTTCTTTTCCTTGGAAAATTATCAACGAGACTAATCTTTTGATTCGCTTTAGACTTTGACAAATCGCGTAAGGAAAAAGAGACAGCTGATGAAGATATACTAGAGCGGATGGAATGAGGTTTCGTATCCCGGGATTGTGGAAAGAGTCCGATTCCTAAGTAGCGTATCGAAGGGCTTCGTGGGCAATGGAAAAATAATGCGGGGAGGGTTACTGATCGTGGTGTGGGGTGCAAGAGGGAGGATTTTGGAACACGGTTGGCGAGTCAATTGACGTTGGGGTGCCAAAGAATCCTTCCCATCTGCCTATTAGCGGGCGCCGAAGCCGTGGTGAGCCCGTGTTCGCCACTCTTCTATAAATACCCCCCTTTCCAGGCATCGATTGAGCTTCTGGTCAACTTGGCGAGTTTCTCGTTTGGAAAATAACAATGGTGTTCTACCGTTTTGTCGCTTCGACGAGGAATAAAAAAAGAGAAATGAGGAGGATCCGATCCGATGTGTATCGATCTACTTCTTTTTTTTTTTGTTCGAATCACTTGTTGAGGAAATAAAGTCGATGGAAAGAAGAGGTTTTTTTCTGGGGATTTGCGATGAATTGAGCGCCGACAGTGTGTTGTTGAGTGATTCGCTTGAAAAAGAAAAACGGAAACCGTTTTAAACCAATATCTGCAAAAACACTCGAAGCTCTAAGCATTCGACTATCATTGATTGGTTTTCCTGTGAGAAACAGTTCAAAAAGTAAGTACTTCTCGGAAAATAAATCGTATCATCTCTTTGAGAATACGTTCAGCTAAAACCTAATCTATGTTGAAAGGTAGTGATGATAGAATGCATAGTTAAGAATTGGTTATAAATCCAAATGGTAATCTCTTGGATAATTATAAACGTTACAAGAATACAATGAATTGAATAAACGTAAGGGAGAGCAACCAATTAGCTATTGGGAGCACGGGGTTCGAGTCCCGATCCTGCCATACTTTTTTCGCGTCTCTTAGAATCCAAGGAATTTTCCAGCCGTGAGAACTGTTAACGCAGAGTCTACCTTTACTCCGCTACCTTAGATAAAAGAATAATCATATATTCCCCAATGAAAGCCTGTAATTTGCACTCTTATTACTGAATATTGATTGCATGTTAGTATGATTTCAGTTAGCTTTGGTATAATATTTAATAAAATGGTTGCGGCAAGTTAGAGAATGCAGAAGGAGTAGTTCTAATCATTAAATCGAGCTGCAAAAACGCTAATGCAACTTGAAAGTTGATTGACACGGAAATTCCGGTAGTGGTAATAATCTTGTACCGTTAACAGTATTAGCCAGCTGAAATTCGTTACCGATTCAGAATGGCCGCTCAGTCTGCAATCTAGGGTAATCGAAGAATAATTTGTATTGAATCACTTCCTTTATGAAAGAAACCACTTTTATTTCCAGCTCCTGGAATAAATCCGCTGGCAAACAAGATTTAAATGCAGCAGCTTTTCTATGCAATAAAAGGCTAATTCGCCCACGGCGAAGCCTTGAAAGCAATGGGCTTTGGTAGGAATATGGAAGCTGAAGAAACGGGTGAGGTTATGAGGTTGCACTTCTATCGAGTCGAATGAGTAGAGAGACAGAATAAACTTTGATCATTACCAAAACGCACTTCGAGAATTAAAGAGGGGAAATGTGTCTTGGCTGCACTTGGCTAGACGACTTCTGCCTCCCATTCACACACCGAATTTATTTGCATTCTCAAAGTTATGACACGTCGTCCTCCACGCACCCTAACTCAACAACGCTCTGAAGTACATCCAACGGAGCTTTATTTACACGGACTTTATTTGCACGATAAGATTGGCGAAAACTTGATTTCTAATGAAAATTCCATACTATTACGAAAAACAGGAAAATTTTAAACTATTATCAATGAATCGGCATCTAATTAATACCGGGCGGGTTTTCGTAGCTTTATTTTGACTCTTATCTTAGCCGTGAAACCTATGGATAAGAATTAAAGAATCACTTCCAATGAATTTGTAATGAATTATGAATTGAATTCTACAAATAATTGTACTTAATGAATGTGTGTGGGTATTGACATGATTTGGTCAGTAAACAACGGTTTATTATTCCCATTGAGTTAAAAAATGACCTTACCAAAGTTTCTGGATCTATAAATATACAAAGAAGATTCTACATGAGCCAATTGATATATTAATGGAACTTTTAATGGCTCAAAAACATAGCATTTGATTTATACACATCCTTTGTAATCGAATGAGATACTAGTGTTAAACAGAAGTTATAGCATTCTTACGAAGAATCCAAACGATTTACAAAAGAAAAAATTCAAAACCCTTTGTAAGAGTAATAACAAATTGAACCCGATAGGTAAGGCAATATTCTCAAAACCTAATCACACAGAATAAATAAATATCATCTAAGGAATATCATATAATAACCACCAAAATGCAGAAAAATCAAACTCAAATCTGCGTGAACAATAAACGAACGTAACACATAATATTTGGCTACCACTACTCAGGATATGTATCAACAGCTCGTACAAAATTGCGCTTTTGAAATCCATGAGCAAAATTGCGTTTCTCGATAGAATACGGAGAGGACGACCTATTGCATTGGTTGTGGGAGAGTCAGCCATTGAAACAAGGGAGTTATGGATGAATGGCGGTGCGTAGAGAAGGAGAGGACTGGCAATGAGTTGCAGCACCTATTCCACGCCTCTGATTCGTGGAATCGCGAATAACAGAGACGCGTTTTGCGGAATCGAGATATGATTATGCGATGCCAAGGGATCGCCGTCAATGGAAGTTTTTCAACAGAAGGGAATCTTACTCCAACAGCCACGCTCGTTCTATCTTGAGGACATTTCCCCTGGCGACGGCCAAATGGCTGTCATATTGCTGGAATGAACTCAGAAAGATTTAGGGCCTTCTAAAATCATTCACCATTAATCCATCATATCTTTGACAGCCTCACAATTGTATATAACAAATAAATTACTCGAAACATAAATTATAATGCTTAAAATCTTATATCATTACCAGCTCCTCTATACTGAAAACACTGACTATTAATTCGAAGTACAATTACTAGAATTCTTTGCTCGAACACTTTAAACGTTACTGTAAATTGCTTTGAAGATAGTTTTACTCTAAAATAGTAATTTAACTAAATTTAAATCAAGCGTCTTCAATCTCAATGACTCAACTCGGGCTATAAGTTGAATTGTATAATTTATGCGATACCACTCGGTTATAATGTAACCTAAACTGCATACTGTCACACGAAAGAGAATAAAAATAACTAAACAAAATGATTTATTCAAACAATCAACTAATGAGTGGCTAATAATTAAAGAAATATTTTTAGGTGGTGCTAAGTTTTGTAACACTCAATTATATCTTAATTTCATAATATAGGATTTTTCTTATGCAACCCTAAGCTTACATGGATACCGTTGAATAATCTGCAACAAAGTTCGAAACTAATAACTCAAAATTATCGTATGAAGAGGTCGTTTTAATGTAATAAGCAGAATTCAGAGAACAATTTACTAAAAAAAATGTAGGAAGAGCCTCGTTGGGAAGAAAGTTTACCCACTCTCTCATATTTAAAACGCAACAATTTCAAATTATCACCGATTTGAAGGGTTTTTATCGAGATAATTATCCAAATCAGCATCCAAACGTTCTTCAATGAGCTTCGATTGAGGAAAAACGCCCTCCCTCGTTGAAACATTAATCTCAAGTATCTTTGATGCCTCATATCAACCGACTATCCCTATTAAAAACTGCAATCTTATCGTCCTAAAAAAATTTACCTCCCCTGCTTAAGTAATTCCGAAATAAAACTATCAGCCGAGCGTACTCTCTTCTTCCTACGAATTGATTTCCAGCGAATCGGAGCAACTTCCTCGATAATTGCACATCTCAGCAAGGTTCTCTCATAAATGCGCACAATCTATCCCGCACGCGTTCACGCATTTGCGTACGCACTTTCCGGTCACTGTATTGCGTCTCATTGATATTACGGGATTCATTTAGTAAAGCGTGTAATCGAGGAAAAATTGCCAACGTAAATTATAGGGAAAAAGTTCTCTACGAGTTGGAGAGCTTTCCGCAGAACTGACGTTTTGATTTTGAAAATTACATTTTTTGTTTGATAGTAATGACGATTAGAGAGAGAGAAGGCCATTTCTCGATTACTATCCGACATTCGCGAAACTTATTCGCTTTTTGACTGGAAGGTTTACAGTGAGGAACAGCTTTCTCTGACAGATAATCAAACGGACGCATTATATGCTGTCATGTCCCTAAACTTTCTAATATAAATCGATGAATGATTGAAAATCATCCGGAGAGGTTAGTAAAAAACGTGCAGAAATTCAATTTACTTACTGTTTTGTAAAATTTCACCAGCAAACAGTATTACTTTCCGTACGAAAGCGAGAAATATAGAATCAGTTAACAGCAATTAAAAAATTCAAACCTCACTACACAAATTGTGAATTAATTCTTTACCATTTCAGCTATTGGAAGATATCTCCTAAAATTTTATTAATCGAGATTTCCGAAATTTTTTGCCTTCAGAGAATATTCGCTCAAATTTTCTATATAGCATCATATACGGATAAATAACGATAAATTAGTAAAAATAGAGCAATTACTTAGTTAATTACCTAGTAATAATTTAAATCATTGCTTAAATCAAACAGATAAATATTCTGAAAATTAATTTCGTTTTCCAGTTTCGATTCCATATCAAATTACAATGTACATTTGTTCATTCAACCTATCCAATCCTTCGACACGCTATCACCTTCGTTGATTCTAGCTTTAACAGAATTAAATAGATACGTTCGAGTCTTTTCAATATACTTTCAACAAGCATGAAATGTAAATTAAATCAATAAAAGTTTTCACGGGTAAATCGTGCCACGATGAAAAGCAGTTTCCGAGTCGATAACGGCAAGTTGTACTTCTCCAAAGCGAATGTACCCTTAGGGTCCGAATGACTATAGGAAATCAATTGGGGTGAACTTGATTCGCTCTTAATTTTGCAAATGGAACCTTTAAAAACGCTCTTAAAAGCATGCCACTGTGAAGTCCCACGTCACATCAACTCTGAGTAAAAAGAACTTCCATTCCATTTACGCGAAGCGGCTTTCGAAAATATAAAACAATCCATTAACACGTCTTCACAAGGAAAATCAAATGCATTTGGATCGCCGTGACAAAAAATGGGAAGTATCATTCCGTGACAACCGCTCATGCATGAATTCCCAATAAACCCTAAGGCTGCTAAGCGTTTATTCTATTTTCACCAAACTTGCACGAAGAGACCTTTTTTTTAGATAGGAAAAGCTTTACCAAGCGGCGGCCTTTGTGCAAATTCTATGCAGTAAAATGTTTTCCCTAAAGTTTTCACACAAGTATATCTAGCAGATACATGACTAACAATCTGTATAAAAACCCAAGTCTAGGTGACACCCGTAAGTATTAACTGCTGTGCTTCACACATCATACTGTATTTAACTGATCACACTACTATTTATGAATACTATTGAATTCAAACAAGAAATAGTGACTTATAATGAAATATGTTGGAGTTAAAGCTGCCGCTTGGTATGAAAACCATAGATGCCTAAGCTGTAAATGATATATATGTATAATAGAATAAATTCTAATAAAAAAGTCGGCGATTTGAATGTACATCATTAATTCTCTAAATATACCAATCCATCGAATTTTTTATTTGAAAAAGACAATTTTCAATTCATTTCTGCTAATGCTTCCTTCAGAAAACAACCAGTACATTTACAATTCGAAATGCTCCCATGGTTGTGCTAAATAAAACATTTTAAGTTTAAATTGCTCACACAGCTGTACTAAATTCCTAAGAATATTTTCAGTTTAAATTATATTAGAATATAAATTCGCATTTACGCAATTCCCAACAGATGTAATTTATTCGATTCTGAATGATCCAACACAGTTTCGGTATTCCCTGGTTACCAAAGAGGAAAATTACTCCACTATCCCTTTTCGGGAGAAGTCGTATGACAATTGAGTGATAAAAATTAAAGCGTGCCTATCACGTTTACGCTTCCGAATCCTCCTTTGCTGGAAATCGTAATAAGAAATCATGTTATCAACCCTTCCAATTTTAGGTTACTTTCGTTTTGGAAAAAATTTCGCGTGAGAATGAGTTTGGTTCATTGAAGTAGGTCGAATGCAGACGGTCACCGTTCTGACCACTTAGCATCGCCAATGAGGTAGGATGTCGTGTTAATGAAGAGAGTTGTCAGAAAATGACAACGAAAGGATGAAAAAAAGAGAGAGAAAGTATGCGAACTTTATGTCCAGCATCTACCGAAGAAATTAGAGCAGTTGAGAAGCAATTCACAACGTGAGCAGGAATTAAAATAATTGGCGATGAAAAATACTATATTTTGGTTCATTTCTTTGCTTGCGGGCATCTTATTCAATCGCTCAAGCGTACATCTCTTGCAACCGGTAGCTTATCTGGTAGAAGAGGCATGTCAATGACGACTGAATTCCCTAATGAAAACAAACACCGAGCTTCATGCAATAGGCAGTACTCGAACTCGCGACCTTTTATGATGCATGTATACGAATGCTTCTGTTACATCTTGCCTTCCAAGACGCGCAGAAAACTAGCGATGGCTATGGAAACAGAATTGCACTGATGAGAACCAATCAAGTAATGAACCTAAAACGACAATGGAAAGAAGAATGTATATTAATATATTTGTAAGGTTAAAACTAAGTTGAAAGTTCTTAGGCTCTCTATATTGACAGAAAAGAATATAAACTCTGATTCTTTTTCTGCATAAAAATAGGCTTTGATGGTTGTTTAACATTTTTGGGATCCATTAAATTTTTACTCAATAAAATTCGCATTTATAACGCGTATATAATCGCTCAAAAAGATATAATAATCTCCTTCAATGGCCAACGCGTATTCTTACGTAGATTCTCCAACAATAGGATGTTCGCCGGAAGGAATCTTTACAAAACGGAACCCGTCCCCTCATCCGAGGCTGTTAGGATTACCGCTCTCGACATCCCATCTGGACCCAGGGTAGGGTTATTGCGTCATGACAGAGTAGAAAAACTACGCTCCGTTCACTCTTTTGTCCAAATCCAAGCGCAACTTTGGATATTATAATTTTACATCGAGCCCTAAAAGTAAGTTTTTATTAAAGCATCTCTATCAAATCTATCTCTTACAAATCGTTTGGGACGTTTCTCCAGAACAAGAAATAGGTAAATTAATACACTATAGTTCGTTACACTAAAATTCATTCATTTCAAACTACCGTAATGAATAAAATAGCTGTCAAAGTTTCCCTGCGTTCCGTCTTGATCTCTACGAACCCTGATGAGCGTTATAGTGCTTTAGATCCTAGCCTCTCCTGTTAATCCTTCACCGAGGCGTGAATTAATAGTACCCTATCGACTAGAGGGTCATCCGGAGTGTTCCCTTCACAATGCCTCAGAAAGCCGTATGCAAACGAAGGGGTTTGGAGCGATATCTCCCGGCCTCGACCCTCGGCTTTCGGTGCCGCGGTTTGCCCACTGAAGAACCATCAACACACGTGCGGGTCCGCCGGCGTCGGCTGCCGGTGAGCGACGTCTAAGAGGGCCACCCTTTCGGGCATTAGAAGCGTGTGGCACGTGGACACCCGTTGCGTTCTAAGGAAACGGCAAAGGGATGCTAATTCCCGACACGCCGTTCCTTTTGCTAAGAGAGAATGACTCGACGGCCGGCAAAGGTACGGGACGAATTAAATAAATTGCCCGTACGTCTTGTAATTATTGGCCGCCGCTGTCGACACGGATTCCATTTTTCCGACGAATGGGATATAATTTGGGGCAATAGCTGAGAATCGAACGACTTAAAAATCACTTCCTTTTGTCGAGTGAAGGAAAATTCCTTCAATTACTTGGACAATGGAGTTCATTCGGAGAGATTTCGCTCTTCCAACCGTCGTTCCTCAACCTATAACCCAGCGTCTGCAATTTTTAAAATAATATTTCTACCTCAAAGTACCTACTCTTACGTGAAGAATTTGGGAAACTGAAATCATTATCTAATTATACATCCGGTCCCCGCTGAAAGTATATGTATTTATCTAAAATTATATACTCCTGGGTCCAAGATTTAGCAAGATATCGTGTAAAAATGTTTTAGTATCAGCACCATAAAAACCAATAGTCATCGATACACTTTGACGATGAATGTTTACGATATTTTTTATAATATTTCCATTCCTTAATTCAATAGCAACAAAGGTATTTAAAGCTTTTGGGGGCAAATAAAACTAACTAATCTTTGAATTAATATCGAACTCATACTATTTTCCACAAAATTAATACAGCTTCAGGAAAAATAACCTGAAAGTCATTTTGTTGATCCCGACATTTCCACTCACGGCATCAATGATAAGATTACATCCGCTGAATAATTCCCACATAGCAACCATTTGATTTACGATAAATTGTAACTTTGCCAAAGTACAGTGATCGTTATCTGGACATATTGAATAGTAAATATAATAGCCTTTATACCTATGTATCAAAGCATTTCATACTCGCAACGCTAAATAAAGTTATTTTAAAGATATCATAATTATGTACACCGAAGACACAAAATCAGCAAATTATATACAAATTCAATTTATCTTGAGAATATAAGATCGTAAAAATTTCTTTGCATTCTAAATCGTTAAATAGAGTTAATTTAACATCTGCTCGCTTATAATTGAACATTTTTGTGAACTTAATTTTAGATTCGCTCGCGAAAATTAACGTAAAAGCGGTAGATGGTGTATGAGAAAAATTCTACGATGCAATAGCGTATAGACGTAATCTTAGGTACCACTGTCACTCTATAAAGGATACGCATGGTCTCTACTCAAATACATATACACCCATCCTTACAACTTTGATTCAACTCAGAGGAACCAAAAAAAAACACGCGAACTAAAAGACTTAATAACACGAAGAAGACAACGAGACAATCTTCTACATCACCGGCAGGCGGACGCATATTAGAACCACGTAAAGTCGGGGGGAATATCCCATAAAAACCCCACCTCCCGGGAAGCACGCCGAAAAGCAAGACCATACTTTCTCATAACACTTCCCCTGAGGCCGGTTCTCATGCGCTTTTTTTCCTTCTTTTACCGCCGCGGCCACTGTGTTTCCCGACGTGTTCAAACAACCCCGGAGGCACGCGTACGGCGGCGGACTCTTGGGCGATTCCCTACCGCGGCGGTACCTTACGGAGGTGGCCAGAGGGAATGACGGCAGGAACTGCTGAGGGCGAGAAGAGAGCCGTCACGAGGGCAAACGGGGGCAGAAATTGCGGGCTCACGAATGGGGAAGGGGAGGGAGGAGTGGTAATTGGGAGAGAAGTGAGAAGAGGATGGAAGTGAAAGAGTCTTTCGGAGAGATGATTATTCTACCAAGAGGAAATTGTTAATCGATTCCCATTGTTGATGCCGGGACGAAATGATGGGACCCTACGCAATTGAGACTTCTACACTAGCGAAAACATCTTTTCATAAGAATTTTGATAGGACTCCTTTCCAATAATATTTATCCATTTGTGGTTTTAAGAGCGTCAGAGGAATTGCTCCACCAGATGGAAAGTCTAGTGTAGCAGAATTGCGGGATTAAGGGATTGGAACTTGAAAAGAGGTTCTATTGCAGCAGAGCTTTCCTCTTAGGATTCCTCGAAGAGGGTAAATAGTCGAATTTAGAAACGCATGAAAAAGATTTGCGATGACAGCGCCTCACCAAAACATCTTCGCGTATCATAATAATGCTTCGTTTTGCGAGGATAGTTTCGAAAACATGCCAAAAACCAGTTTACGCAATCGAGTTAGCTGCAACCTCAGATCTTTGATCGTAACGAAAAAATATTCTGTTTACTATTTGTTCAACCCCAATTTTCTTCATAGGATGCAACCGATTTGAAGAGAAACGAGTTCCTACTTGACTCATATTTTAAGTTTCTAAAATGTTAGGCTAAAACATTTAGTGTTTGATATTTGACATTACTTGAGAAGACTTGATAATTAATTAACTCCAGTAACTTCCTATGCATACATATAAAATGGTGTAGCATTAGCTTTATAGCAAATTTTATGCAATATTATTATAAGAAATCTTTGAATGAAAAAACACGAAGAAAATGACTTGATAAAGGGTGTCAAAGAAATAACAATTCTCAGAGAGAACAACCACGAAAGAGATAATATTAGTTTCCATTATTATAGAAAACAAGAGCATCCGGTCTCGAAATAAGAGATTGTCAAACGTTCATTCATTCCCGACATTTGCAAATTACTTCGAAGGAAAAGAGTTCTGGAGTTACTAAAGGGACTTCCTTCCAAGTATTGGCAAAATCCAAATTCCAATCAGTTTGGAATCGTGAGCTGTCATCGCGCACTTCGTCCGTGGCGTAATATCGTGAGTTTGTTGGCTTTTTTATCGCTCTCCTTGATTTGCACTTGGGCGCAGTGGTAAAACCTGAAAGGTTGAGCTTCGAAGAAACGAGCGGCTAAAACTTTCGTTGGTTTTTTGCGTCCATTTGATCCTCCGCCCGTCATAATTGACTTCCCTTTGCAATACATTTTATTCATTTTCTAGGTTGCGCAACCAATTCAATATCTAAGATGGGAAAAGTGCCCATAAATCGGAAGGTGATCGTTGGTGGTTGAAAATTGAATGTTTCCCAATTACCATCTCGCGCAAACAATCAATAAATATCGAGGAAAAGAGTTGGAAAGGTCTCCGATTGGGGAAATAAAATATGGAGCTACAAGAGTAAAAACTGTCTCACATTCCGGTAACGTCAAATTGCATTCAGGATGATGGGGAATAATTCTACTTCTTACCAGCGTAAGATATACGAAGTAAGTGCGGTGGATAAAAAAATTATCGAGATTTTATACACGCGTTTTATGCAAGGGAATATTTAGCTAATTTAAGTCTATAAAAATATATTAATCATTAAAAAGCTGAATGATTTTCATCAAACGTGTACCAGCCAATGTATCGCAAATATACGCTGAAACTGTCATACGTTTTATTTTTGGTGGTTAAAAATCTATCACTAAACTAATGATAAACACGATAATCACGATAAATTAAGTTTATTAATGCAGAGGCAAAGTCAAACTTTAGCATTAACTGTATCAAATAATGTTATAGCGTTCAAACATTTCAATTTTACGAATTATCGAGAGTACGGTTAACGCTACAGCGCAGACAATCCGTTACGAAGGAAATGACCAAGAACGACAAAGAACAAAGTTTCCACGGCATATGATATAAAAATCGGAGATGTACATCGTTGATAGCCTTAGCGTGCGAAAATGGTTTCGTATTACACGTAAACTGTTGATACAGAATTCATACGCGATAAAAACTCGATATACGGCCCACAAGCAACTTCCCGATCTACTTTATTCAATGCTACTCCTCCGTCACATCACTCTGAAAAACCCATACATCACAGGGAACCTGTCTCCGAACCTACGACGCGATAAGACGATTTTTTTCCGAAACAATGGACAGCTCACTTCCAAAAATTCATATCAGATGTATTTCCCGGTATCCGGCGTGGATCCTTCATTTCCAAACCATAACGCGGCCCCGCGTTTGGCTTGGACGCGTCCTACTCGCTTGGAAGAAGGCGATTTCCGTGAAGAACCCTACGCGGTGCGTGTCTCCCTCGTCTCGGCACGAAACCCCTCTCTTCCGGGTCGGGAAAACCTTACGCTACCGACTTTACCACGGAGACCTATTCAGCGGCCGCGCTCGTCTTCATTACCGGCCGGTCCACGTGGTTATTCCCGCTACTGCCGACAACGCCTTAGCGCCCTACGCCCATTCGCCCGTAACCACCTCGCCGGTATCCCCGGCGGGTCTCCCAGGTTACCACCGCCTCACCCCTCGCGCCCACGAATACTCCCGGGCCCATAACAACCCGAACCGGGTCGTGAGAGGAGAAAAAAGTCGCACGAAGCAATTTGCATGCAGGAGACCAAAACAAAACTGCACGACCCACGAACGTGTTTGGTCCATGTAGTGAGTATCAATAACGCCAAAAAAAGGGACGATGGAGCTGTAACGGGGGTAGATGGAGTGTCGTTCGCTCATAATAAAGTCCCTCCGAGGAATTAATAGAGATCGGTTCCGCTAATTTCAGAAAGGTTGCGGGGACGTTGATTGACAGTTTCGAAGGGAGGGCATCAGGGTTGAGCGCAGTTAACGGCTCAATAATACGTGACAGAAGCAGTGGTTTATTGGAGTTAATTATCCTGGAAGGGCGCTTGGATATAACTGGTTAGGGTGTAATTGCGTTAGCGATTTCGAACTTCTTTGCTTTCCGCGCATGTTTACGAGTTCGAATTCGCCATGAATGATGGCAGGAAATATTCCTTTTCGTAACTGCTTATACAACTAATCTGCCAATCGGCGATTTACGCATTAAGGGTTAAAACCATTTCCATTAATCTGAATCAGTACACAAATTAATGAGTAACTCTTCAACAATGTCTCCGTTCATCTCAGTTATCCGTTTTCGGCACTAAAACGATTCTATTAAAGCACTCTTTTACGCGTGATAAGTTCAATGTTAGGAGAACGTAACATAAATCAAAAACGAATTTACATAGCTGACGAATGATTATTGAATGCAAAAGACATTGACTTCCGCATCGGTAATTTACAACTACCTCACATAATACACAACTACATCACGACTAAATTTATGAGAGATAATTGAATACGTTAACGCATAATTTGCGATCTTAATTTGGTGCCGACAATGGACTATATTTCGCGCACAATCTTCTCTAGAGGCTCCAGCATTGAAAAGAAAATAACAGATAGTCATGGAAGACGAATGTTCCTCTGGTTGGGACGCCCTGCGGTTTGACAATAATGTCACAATAACGACACAATGGGAGCACTATGCGGGAGTGGGCGGGAAAGCTGGGCCTAAATGGCAAAACGGAAATTGCAACAAGCTTAAAAAAATCGCTCGGCTCTACTCCGACGCGAGGATGGGGCTCCTCACGGGCGCCCACCGAGAGCTGCGAAGAGCGGCCGCCGGTCGGATCGGAGACTATCGGGGATGGTGGCCTACGGAGCGGGGGCGTGTTAGGCCTCCCGCTGCCTCACCGAATCACAACAGCGTAAAACATTAAACACCGTACTATACACCAAACTTATAATTCGTTTTGTAAGCTTATTTTCAAAACAAAATCACGCCGATAAAGAAGCTAGAAACCTACCAAAATAGCTACTTCATCGAAAGAGGATTCGATACACTAAATCCACGACGACGCCTCTCCTGGGAGCGCATCTACCAGTAGCTTCTGCATAGTTATAAATTCAATAACTGCCACTCTTTATTATACCTACCGACTGGAATTTCCACACGGAATCCACTACCGTTCTCTGACAACGAAACACGTTTCTCAGACCGATTACAGGTACACTACTTTTATCGAAACAACTACACTGACCAACTGTCAACCCTGACATCCGAGACTCGACCATCGAGGACTCGCCCGGTTTTGTTTTCGACCGTTCTTTCACCGTTGTCACTGATAAAATTGCACGAAATCACGTGAACACTAAAACGATCTGAGGAAAGCTTCCTCCGTATTCCTCGACAACACCCGAGCTTCCGGAAGGGTTTGCCGACATCGTATGCCAAACACTCACCGAAGCTGGGAATCCAGCGTCGATCCAAAAACACAGCACACCGTCTCAGAGATGTTTCTCTTTGTTTCTTTACGCGAGAGCGTATCGTCCACTTCTCCGGTGCACCAATCACACAACCTCCGGGAACAGTCACACGTTTCACGCGTGATTCTCTTTAATCCCTCTCACTCCAACGGATAAACACAATCCTTTCCTCCGTCCCTACCTCTATCGGGTCCCGGTGAGAGCTCTGCCCTCGGCCGGGAGACTTCTCTCGCCGTGGCCCGCTCTTCGATTAAAAAAACACACGACAAAAAAAACTCTTGCCGCTACGGAAAACAACCACTTTCCCACTCGGAATCGAACCCCTGTCCGTCGGCTCGCGGAGGGAGGGGAAACAAAACAAAAAACACCACAACTCTTCCGCAGACGAAAAAAGTCGCCGGATCGATGGATGGTTTGTTCGAGCGAAACAAAAGGGAAGTTGTGTGGGCGAGTTGGGGGAAAGACTGCGGGCGAAAATGGGGGGCCTTCTTGAGGGAAAATCGGCCCTTTTTTCCGCCTGCCGTAGCGTCTGTCTTCCCTTCGGTCCCGACCCGCGCGCCTTGTGAGATCGCTCGGCTACTGAGGCACGGATCGGGGAGACGGCGAGCGAGCGGCGAGGAGAGGGGGCGGGCGGGGGAGGGGCGAAGGAGGGAGGGGAAACGGTGGTGGAGGGGGGAGGGAATAAAAGGAGCCTACCAGACGCGTGAAAAATGACGATAATTTCCTTTTTTTATTTCTCCTTTACTTTTTTAAGTTCTGTGTTCTTTTCCTTGCCCTTCCTTCGAAAATCCTTCCCCTCCGCCCCACCCTCGGACTTCTCAATTGTTCGCCGCCCCCTCCCCTTCCTCACCTCCGCTGAATTAATCAAAAGGGAAGGAAAGGCATTTTAACTGCCTAGCGGAATACATGGACACAATACGGCGATATTAGCCCACGCTATTTTCGCATCGCCATAATACCGCCCTCCTATGGTAAGGGGGTTGCCTTCTCACGGGATACGCGTATGAAATTCCCCATCCCCCCGCGGAAATAGGATAAACAAATGTGTGCCTTGTGGTTTCGGAATAAAAGAGAGGCGTCCTGGTGATCGCCGATCGCTTTCTCACGCGATATGTCCCGAGGATTGATGTCGACCGACCTCGTTGTTTAAATTGGTTGCCTAAGAGGGGAGGGTGCACAAGCGGGAGTCGCCGAACCCATCGTACTTAGGTTTCCATTCGCAGATCGACTCCCTTACGACAACACAATGTATCCAAGACTCACATATAATTACGATTAAAAAAAAACAGATTCCCGTGACGACTCCAATTGTAACAAAAACAAATTCTACGTTCGACTATTCCCGCTTACTTTACATTGTTTTCTTCGCAGCATCTCTGCATGACAAAACCCACGAAACGAATCGTACGCTACTACTGCTTTCGGCGGAAGATCTACTCTGTGTGGTGATAAAAGAAGCCGTAAAAAAAGTCCGGTCAGCATTCTATGATCTCCCCATCTTCCCCTTTGATGCTCCCAAGTGGTCTTCTTAGACAGCCGTGAACGACCGAATGGTTCCGTATTCTAATCCTTTGGAGGAAGGTTTACCGACGCAGACTGTTATGGCGTAGTTTAATATCAGACGTTTCCTTTCTACAGAATCCACCCTAATTTACAAGTATGGGAGCTCGAAGTTTTCTTTTGATTAAGAAGTTCGAAGTAGTAGAGTGACTCCGTCAGTTGTTATGAGGAGGACGAAATATGAATTAATTAGAGTAGCATAAAACCTAATGTTCGTATATAACACACTGTATATATCGCAACTGTGTTTGCCCAAATATAGTATATCATAAACACGATTTCAACGATATATTTCTCAAACTTTTTCCATTCTGATTGCGAGATAGTATTTTCCTTTTTCGATATACGAATGTTACGAAAGAATATAAGTTCAGTCCTTCATTAGATTTTCGCTTTCGTGATGTATGATAAAAAAGCTCTGGTATCAGTATCATGTAAAATCTAATGAACTATATTACTTATTGTCATTCCTATGCACCTCAAATGAACCTAGATTATATATGAAGTATGATATTACGCATAAAATACGCTGTAAAAAACTTACTAAGCACGAATTTGTTCTATTGGAATAAAACGTTTACGAGAAAAAATTCCTAACCACCAAGTAAAAGGGCTCTATAATTCCAAAACAATTTTTAAGATGGACTGATTACAACACAATGATAACCGTCAATCCTTACATCTCTGAACAAAGAATTCAACTCACTCGCATAACAGTAACCTATGACATAACTTCATAACCGACACAATACGTACATATCCTCGCAGATGTACAGAGGCGCACCCAACGGGCGAACCACAAAACCCTCCTTACCTTCTCCGGCTTCAGAGACCATCAGCCGCGGAGGGAGTAATCCAAGATCCCTTTCGCGGAAAATCCACTCTCACGAGTAAACAGAATCCTCCTGTTATCACACGTTCTTTTCCACGCACAATCACCGTCAGAGGTCAACGGAGGCGCCTTCTGGTCGCCTCCGCAGAAGAGGTAGCGACAGCACAAAAAAATAAACAAGGGGGAGGGGGAGTTTGATGACAAGGAGGGTCCTGTTGGAGGGGTGGTCTTCCAAGGTGTCCTCGGGCGTGCGTCTCCTGCTTGACCAGAGTCCGGTCACTCACGAGCCCGCGGCACAATTCATTCAAGGCTCCCCACTCTGCTACAGCTTCCCTCTCCAACCCGTTCGGCGGTCGGTGGCAGACTGAGCGAAAGATGCTGAAGCGAAGGGGAGGAAATAAAAAAACCTGTTGAAGAGGGCCACAGGGTTTTTTCCGAACGGAAGGGGGTTGGGGAGGAGACGGCTGAGGGGTTTTTTTCCGATGGAGGAAAGGGTGAAACGGAGGGAGGGATATGGATGAGGGCACGGTAGGCCATACTTCACCTCCCGTGAGTGTGTTCGTCATAACGATTTTTTAAAGCGATGCGTTTAAGCACCGGAGGAATCTCTCGAAACGGCGGTTGCTATTGATTGGAGCGCCGAAGACGTTGTGGATTCGGTACGAATGAGCGTACGGTTAATTTTTTCAGTTTAGTTTCGCTTGTGTCATTAGGGAAGTAATTGATGCTCGGTGAGGTGACCGTGAAAAGTTGGGGGCTCGGTGCGGCGACCATGTATGACGCATCGTCAAGTTCTCCTAAAAGATGTTACGAAAGTAAACTGTGCTGAGAAAGAGGCAAATACTTCTTTTATTTTACTGTTATTTATTTGTTAAAATTATAAAAAGTGAATTTAGAATACATTTTTCTACGATATGCATAAAAATTAAAGTTAGAAGCAATTGAAAATTATGTTTTGACGATTAAGAAATGGAGGTACTATATTATTGTTATTCAAATATTTCGAATTGGGTCCTTAAAACTTTTATATAAATACTATATAAAGGAATATCTACGTATCTTATAATATGGATTTTTATAATTGATAGATGATATTTAATGAATATAATTATTATTATTCACGTTAACATTCCACAATTTCTATTAAACTCGAAATATATTATCTTATTTAGAAATGTTTTAAATATGAGTTTTGTAAAAACCTAAACAAATTCGATATCCTATATAATTTAATCATTTTTCTTTTCAATACAGTAAAAATTTCATCTTTTAAAAATATATACTGATGTTTGCTATACAGACTAAAACCGCTAGTAAAAATTCTATATAATGTCGAAAAAAATAAAACTTCTTGAAACTGTCATATTTATCATGAGTATAATTTTCTCTTTAACATAATGAGAAGAGGGTGACTTATGCAAGGACTGAAATTGATTGAAAAATGATATCGTGCATCATTAGGAAATATATTAAAAATAAAAAAGTATGATTATGTGGTAAAATGTTTGTGCAGTGAATAAACGCCGAATCAATCACAAACTATAATTGCCTTATTTCTTTCAAAGCTTAGTCTAATAAAATTAAATATAAGCTGACGCATGCTAATTTTACATCTAATATGCAATAGAATAAATAACTTGGATAGAGGATGACAGACTTATACAACAGCGAAAGTATTTCATCGTTGTGCATACTATAATGCGTGTAACTTTTTCTTCATAGGATTGTCGATTCTAAAGCAAACGTAAGAAAATAAGAATGCAGAAATTGATGGGGGTATTCAAAATAGACGGCCAGGTCTAACAGTACAGTCTCACGATGCAAAATTATTCCTCATCACGAACCGAGTGAACTTTAAACCCTCCAAGGGTTTCTATAGTTCCTTCTCAACAATGAAATCGTGTCAATGTAAGTACAGACGAACCATTTTCAAAAAAATTCATTCTTTCTCCCAAAAAGGCGATAAGAAAGAAGGAACTAAAATAACTGGGTCATACTAAATATATCCAATCAATCACTCATAGAAAGATAGTAAATTTAAACAATTTTAACAGTACTTTTACAAACGATATACGTAAACAATATACGTAAGCTATGTATCACTTAACAACCCTTTACTCCTAATTTCAACGAACGTACATTTAAAAAACCGCTCAGATATCGACAGATACCAAATTATATTAGCAAAAAGAACGGCGCATCAGGGAGATAAGTCAAGGCTAACGGATAAGGCACTCGTGGATTCCTCGTGAGGTCAAGAACTGCCTTAAAAATCGTGCTTCTTGACATTAAAATTACATCACGTTCGCTCTTATCGTACGGAGAGGCCATCGGCTCCCTCCCATTATCAGCCGAAATTATTTCAATCGAGGCTATTTAACCCAAAATATTACGACGCAACCATGAAATTACATCCACGCGCGGGGAATTTACCCTGCGGTGGAAGGAAGAAAAAGTATTTGATCTTCCATTTTGTGCCTTATGGTAGTCGCTATTCCCACCGTTTATTGGAGCATTTGAACCTGGATACCGTTATTGACGATAGAAATTAATTCCGTAAATAAAACTTTCAGAAATATACATAATATACATTATAATAAAATATTATATTGATGCATTCCGAATTACAGCTTATTTAAGAGGATGAAGAAGGTTGTAATTGATTTCTAAGTTTAAAATAGTAATTAAATAGAGGACAAATATAATCTAAACGCGCACAATTTTGCTGTATTTTTCTATGCCTAAAACGGCCCCGCATTTTCGATTTCTTTATTTGACATATGGTGGTAATATTTCGCCCGTATTAATCACGCATAATAAGATAGATAATGATGTTTTGATGAATTATTTATATTTATTCCAGGTGGTTTTATTCGAAAATAATTTCAATATAATTCTACCCGGCATGGAGCAAATACTTCGTAATAAGCATGGTACACGTAAGTATGCTTGTAAATGGTTCATTAAAATTCTTTTTGGAGTTTAACTAAACTGGAATTCTTAACTGTTGCGATTACTTAGAAACGTAATTCATAAAAATTTAAAATATAGAGAAGTTCAAACTTTATAGCTAATTTAAATATAGATACATGTTTGGCATAATATTATGCAATATATGCCAAAGTTATAAAAACGATACTCTTACATCGGTACTAGTCCATTAGAATATTACTCGTACTCGTCATGTACGTTTAAAATTTGTGATCGTTATTTTCATTTCAATTCATCCACGGTCATTACTCGAATTAATTCGATCAGAGATGAATCTGTACCAATGTCAATGCCTCGTCCTTGGTCTCCCGTGTAGATATTATATATATTGAGATAATTTTCTGTTTCCAGACTATATGCCCTCAATTCATTGCTTCGAGGACTACAATGATCTCTTAAATCACTAATCATTATCCATTATTTGGAAAACAGAATTTGAATTGGATATGATGCATAAAGAAAACTGACCTTGTATATCCGAAACTCATTTCTTTAGGACGGCCATAACATAAGCTTGTATTTAACAATCCATTTTCATTTAAAATATTACTATGACAAGTAGATACAATACAAGTAAAAAATTACGTACATGAACTGGAAGAAATATTTCCCGAATATCTATATGTAAGTTCTTTAATCTAGAGGAAGCCATTAAAAAAGAGATGATAATATCATAAGAAAATTCATTTCATTACTTTTCACTTCCGTTTATGAAAGAGAATGGCATTTTCAGTTTATGGAAAATTTTTTATAGTTATAAACATCAAATGACAAGTAAGGTCGCTAAATTAATGACGAATTTTCCAAATTCAGTGTTTCGTGTGGATGGTTAATGTTAGCTTTTAAGAAGATTACGTAAATCAAGATACATTGATTTAAATGATGGATTTGAATATATTACAGAATAACGTTTTATTCTTGATTGGAAGTATATTCCTCGAAAAATTAAATAATTTAATACAGAATCTAATTAGTAATTAGGAGAAAACGTGCGAAAAAACTTTGGAAAATAAAGAAAATGACGCAGCGATGTAAAATAAAACAAATGTAAAAAGAGGCAGATATTATAACAAGCGATATTGGCTGGTGAATAATATAAGCTTCTACATCATAGACCATACATTTTCCTACACTGAGATCGACTGAACATTTTTATAACAACGTCATGACAATTCAACGGTTATCTTCACTGAACTGAAGAACATTCAGCAAACTTTCCAAGCCTGTCATAAAAGAATAATAGAACAGTTTGCGCGAGAGCCAAATAAGAGAGATCTCCACAATCGCGAACCAGTGGAAACTAAAAAAATCTTTCCCAGTTTGTCTGTAACGAAATCGGCCGACAGGACACAAATGATAGCTCCCAATCTCTCTTCGTGGACCAGAGATACTCGCCACATGGCCTGCACCACTCCTAAACATGGACAACGCGCGGAAATCTCCCAATTTTTCACTCCCTCGAACTTATCCAAATTAGGCTTTAGCCCTCCGAGAAAGCCGAAGAAAAACCTTGACAAACGACGATCACGATCCGTGAAATCCCGCGTGAATAATCTCCTCGCGTTCGAGGAGGGTAATACGCTAAAATCTCCTCATTTGTTTTGGCGAGCAAAAAAGGACGAACCGGAAACGGTCTTAAAAACCCTCCCGGAAGCGCGGTGCCGGAGACATCGTATCGTGGATGAGCCATTGATGCGGCGGAGACGCACGGAAAATCCCGAATTTCTGAAAGAAGGGAGGGCCATGTCCTTGACCCGAAGGAGAAGGGGGAAGGGTTGGATTTGCAAAGAGCACGTGTGGCTCAAAAAAAGAGAACGTCCCGCCGATTGTCGTCTTCGAGACTCCTAAAGAAACGGGGTCTGTCTTTTCCTTTTGTTTTCCTTCCCTCCGATCTAATATCTTCCCTCGATTATGTTATACGGGACGATCCGAAACTGGTTTCCGCGATCCGTTTTTCTTTTGTTTTCCCGCGTTTTTCGGCGTCCATTCATTCCCTTTCAATTTCCTATCCCTTATACGCTACGTCTAACAAAATACGACGGCCGATCGATCTATCGGTCTCCGGAGTCGAAGTATTTGCGCCCCGGCGGCCCTGGGACTCCTGAAGGAAAAGGGCCGGTCCCAGAGGATTTCGCAACATTACACGTATTAATATTAATGCTGGTGTTGATCAATTGGGACAGTGCATTGCGGGCTTTGACGCGGGAGAATGGAATCTGCAGAGGCGGTGTTTGTGCCCTCCGATAGCGCATGCATTAGCTGAGCATGAATGCCCTTATCGGACACTCCATAAATTCCTAATTGCTCGCCCATCGAAGTCCTTGTCGTTAAAGAAAACTCTTATGACCCTCTTTGATCTAAGATATGCGGAGAATCCATTACGTATCCGCATGCATTGGAAGGAACCTTTTGGCAGATTTAGTGCAATATAATGCAGTAAATTATGGCTTACAAATTGTCGTGCGCACTTTCATATCCTGGTGTTAATGATTGTGATAATAAGGGAGATAAGACGAACTTATCACTAGACTCATTAGCCTCATGATTTATTTACCTTTTAAAAGATAGTCAGAGCATAAATATGTTTATTATTTTAGCGTAACAATTGATAGAAAGAATCCATTAAAAGAGTGCAAATCCAAATTTCATCGTTAAATAAATGATTAAATAGAGAAGAAAGGAAGACGCTAATTCTTGCGGAGATGAGCAAAATAAACCAAATTTCTAGCGAATGAGCATGTTTCAAAGCTTGTTCCTCGCTCGCACATTTAAGTAAATACCCAAAAAGAAAAAAAGCTGCAATTCCGCCTGACTGTACCGACTTTTCCTCCTTCATTCCTTCCTCGCATATTCTTCGAACCCAAATACTCAAGGACAGACGGAATGAATAACGCAAGTTGCCAACCCTTGAACTGGGCCATAATAGATCTTTTGGATATATTCCAGAAAACTTTGATCACCACGATGCAGTGAAAAATCACGGCGTTACTTCCTGAATTAATTTCCAATATCAAACTTCTAATTTCGGAAAGGCCTTGTGTGAATTTTCAAAAACAATAACCACGTATGTAACCGACCGATTTTCAGGACCCTTATCGCAATTTTGATTGTTACGAATACTTAGGACGATTGAGCCCAACCCTGTCCCCATTCCAGGACGGCCTTGTAGGAAAATCGTTACACATTGAGCCTTTTACGTATTATCTCTCGTCAGCCGATGGCTGGAATGGAATTAGCTTCGGAATCTACCATTAGAAAATAGACAAATCCTGTTCTGGTTCTAAAAATCATTCGAATGGAAACTATGCGACTTTGATGTAACGAAAGACTAATATTTAATGATATAGACAGGCATTCGAATTCCTTCTTGCAGTCTATTCAACTCTCTATAGCTAGGAAACGCAGTTATGGAGGAAGTTAACGACCACGATACGTAGCAACAGGTTGGATTGGCCTATAAGAATGTTTCAGACGAATCAAAAACGATGATTTATTTCGGCGGAAGAAACGGTTCCTTATATACTTTACATTTCTATAGGATAATTTAAGCAACTTTGATGAGAAATGAGACATTATTTTACCCCTACTTCGAACTCATACCTAAAGAATGTTTCCAAAGTCGGCTATTTACAGAATCCTTCCGCAACGGTGGAATTAATTAACCTTGCGAATGTGACGAAAGGGCGACTAATGAAAAGTCACGAGGGATTACAACTTGTGATTAATTCTCGTCTCCATCCTACTGCGCCTTCTAATTACGGCCACTAATTAGCCCATTGCCCGCGATGGTACCGGCACAGGAACGCCGAAAACCGCAAATTTCCAAAAATGCGAAAAGGCTATTTTCGTGACTGGAATCTCCGGCAAAGAATCTCCACGGAGTCGCTTTCCACGATCCCTCCAATTAACAATAATTAGTCGGCTCATTTTTTGCCTATTAGTAGGTTCGCTCCAAATGTGTGGAAGTACGCGCGTCTAGCACGGGATGAAGGTGCGATTTCTTGGAAAGGTCTGTTGAAAAAGCTGTTACTTCCATCGGCAGTGGAGGACTCAAAAACGAAAGACGTACTCATATGCCCATCTCCTCTTCTTTTTTCAAAAACTGCAAAATCCTCGTGCGCGTTCGCGGCAAAAGATTTATTTAACGACAATGATGCGTTCAGGATCTTTCCTTCGCCGATCCATTCTTTACTTTGCATCGCAACTCATCTTCTCCAAAAGTCATCAATTCCTCACCCCCCCTTCTCGTTGATGCCCTCCCTTTCGCCAGGTTAATCCCTTCTACTTTGCATATTCCTTCCATCTTTCTCATACTTCTCTCCCCAAAGGCGCGTGCTGTACCTTTTTCCTCTCCCTTCCCAAAATCTTTCGACTTTGGGTCTTTTTTACGATCCTCTTTCAAAACTCTCCGAATTCCGAAGAAATCGGGCGCCGTAAGAGTCCCTTGCGAATGTACAATTGAAAAATTGGATTTAACTGGGACAATGGGGAGGGAATGAAAGGGGTTGGTGTGTTAATAATTCTCGAGGTCATAAGTCAAAAGTGACCGAATAAAATGGAGGTAATTCTATGGAGTCTGTTGAGGTTGCAGATGTTGAGTTGATTTCGAAAACCAATGCTTGTAACCAAAGATATTTTGGAGAAAAATTTACATCATACATAAAGAATTGCTGGGACTCTTTAACTGTAAAATATTAAAACTCAAAAATAATGAATTACGTTTATACGAATAAAAATTATTTAAATGGACATAATGAAGCTCTGTAACTTTAGGAACCTATAAATAATAAATATTTATCTGATAAAAAATCTGCAAATAAATTGGAGATATATCAAGAAAAATACCAATTCTTCTGCTACGATGAATCATTGTCTATTAGCTAATCAATTAAAGAAAATTTCAATGATATGAATATACATGCGTATATAAATATATATAAAATAATAATATGATGATATTATTTTAACTTTTATAGAATTTCACCTAATATAGATCAATTATTCTTTTCTTAAGACACATTTTGAGATTGATAAGGTTTGTAAAAATCAATACATCATTTATATAATAAAGAACAGCAAGATAGTTACTTTTAGAGAAAATACTATTCGAAAAAAGTAGAATATTTTAATTTAATATAGTATTAATCGCACCAAAACAATTTAAAGGAAAATAATCGAAAAAATTATTCCAAAGACGAGCTCATAATCCTAACTCTTCTGGCATTGACATTGATTTCGATAAGCGATATTCGCGCTCATTAAAGATACTAGAGTTTTAAAAAATAGGACACTAGACATGAAATAATTAGGGGCTCCATTCAGTATTGTTGAGATGCAAGCGAATGCATTTGCGCCCGGAGCAACCTCAGTGTTTGCGTAACCCTCGAGCGGCATAACCTTTGTATCATCTTTTGTGGCCTATGCTGGACCTCTCTGGTGAACGTCCTTGCCACGCGCTGTTCGATCTCATTGTCCTTCTCCTGGCGGTCATACACGTGCCGCATTTTCGAATAAATGAATAAAAACCCAAATATTTCGTAATTACTTTCTGTGAGAGTTTCTGCCTCGTCTTTCCCTGCGCTATAAAATTTCAGCGACTATTGCGTATTTAAGGAGCAAAACCTGATTTGGTGAGTGGAATGGGAAATTTTTAATTCGCTTGTTGCTTGTCTCTGTCGATGAAAGGAAGACGAGCTGATTAACATTTAAGAATTACCCAGGAGAAACTCAAACAAAGGCGGTTCCCAAATTTTATGCGTGTTTTTTAAACGAAAAGAGTATTTTTCATAGTCACCCGCTTACATTCTTTCGTACTTCCGGGGTCTTACGCTAAAGCGTATTTTCTCACTCGGTTGATACTACACGCTTCTTTGATGTATACTTACAATCATTCGGTTACAATATCTATAAATAAATAGTCATACTTAGCAACACACACACGATGTTACAATCCCAAGACTCCGAAAAACAAAAAGAACTTATGAACGCTGTATCCTTGGAACTATATGAATAGATAGGCAACGTTATTTTTTGGAGGAACATGATAGGATTGTCAGACATAAGAGATTAAACAGGATCGTTGGCTCGTGAGGATAGACCATGTGGCGAAAATAAAAATCAACCGTTGGACTTTCGCGACGAGTTTTCGCGAAGAACTAGCACACAATAATCCCACCATTTTGGGAAGTTTAATCTTATTTTGCATAATCATCCAGTAAGAGGTTGGAGCTTCTACGAAGTAAGATTTGTTGGTCCAGAGCTTGTTATAAAATGAGGTTATTTAAGAAATATAATGATGTTATTAATAAAAATCTCCCTTACTTTCCAATACTGAAATTTTCTGACCAAACCAAGATAAGATAAAACAAAATTGGAACCAACTTTTTTATATTTACTTTTCTTCTAAATTACGTACAGTCGTACTCAGCTCCATTAATTCACTTTTACAAATAATTCCTTGCATCATAAGAGAAAAATGCGATTTTGTTCCGTAACCTAGTAAATTAACCGTAGTAACTGGTTATTTCTAAAGTTTGGCATAAAATGAGAAAATAATTAGCTTTATGCATGGATTTATAAAATGATATAATCAAATGAATAGTACTAATAAATATTATGAGCAGTCATGGAAGAATAAGGATTCATTTGTATAAGAAAAAATTAATTCGATTAATTAACATTCGAAAAATATTTCCTTGACGCTTAGTTTATTTTTGAGAGATTTTTGCATCTATACTCTTTTATCCTACTTTCTTTTCATTCCTCCACTTCATTAATTGATAATTATTCAAAAGAATTTTTACAATCGAAACTACGAGTATGAATGAGAATTTGGAAATTAAAGTGAATATTACAAGATGCGTAGCCACCAGTTCCCCAGAGGAACCTCAAACCAAAGGACCAACCGTTGACGTCACCATATTCTCGTAAGAGATATGACAGATGGACACGTGGACACGAGTGCTTTATTAACGTAGCAGAAAATCCAAAAGTGCGATAAGATCTCGCGCAAAAAAAATTACTTACCATATTTTCGTGAGAAACGTCGGGCCTGGATCATAAAAGAGCATGATTTTTATCGACGATGAAATCTTGGACCGATTGAAAAACCTGAATTGGAGCACGAAATCTAATACAATTCAGGTTTTGCCGAAATAGAAAATCCTACTGAAAGATATCCATTTTATTATCTTTATCCATTGATTGATTTTTGCCATTCACGATTCTGAAGAATATGACGCAAAAAATCTGCGAGTCAAAATTCTGTCCGACGCCAATAATCTACATTTTGATCGGAGTTCCGAAACTTTTTTCTCGACCAAAAAGATACCTTACTGCGCAAGGGTCGGTTCCATCAACTCCATTACATACGAACTCCGTATCAATAAATTTCAACGCGAACTAAACCATTCACTATTTTTATCGCGTTCATTGTTTATTATTTATTTTTTCGACCTTTCATAATTTTAATTGCTACTCCCATTCCTTGAACTTATTTTTATTTATTTTCCTTTGATTCGAGCTTTAGGAAAACGTGTAACTTCTATCAACGTGTACCATTATCTTGTTCGTGACCGCAATGACATGAAAGCTGCCGAGAAGAGATTGATGTTAAAGATTGGTGATGATTAATGTTTCTCGTTATTATACAAAAATTACAATTGTTGGATCAAAAATGTGTTGCACAGACAACATAGAATTAAAATCTAATCCTCGTTGATGCTTACAAAAGCCGTTGCTATTATAAACCAAAAATTTCATATTGAGATAATTTTCATTTAATAATGTTACGAGGTGAACAATGCTAGGACGTCGATCCAACGCTCTTCATTTCAACTCAATCCTTTTCACGAGTTAATATAGGAGGGAAGTTGAGATAATTACTGGGACTCCTCATCTACAATGTCTTATTCCCAATCTCCTACGCATAACAGCAACTCTTTCGACCTTCATTTCCATTCTTAATTTACAAATAACCGTATTTGAAATTATTTTAAATGCGTAAGACGTATTTACTATCGAAGTATAGTTATCTATATTTATAGATGATATTTATAATAGTTCGTAATAGAACAGACGAGTGTAATAATTATGTACGCGTGCAAGATAAAGTCTCTCGTATTCGGCGTATGTCTCACGCGGCCCTCTCTCCATCAACTACGCACCAGAGAGCATTTCCATCGGCCGAAAAACATCCCGAAACCAGACGCTTTACAAAGAACCCATCGAAAGAGGAAGCGATAAGTTATTCACAAATATTTTTGCCAAATCCATTCGATAGTGACATTCTGTCTCGATAATAAAACGTATTCGCGCGGGTTCGTTGACCGATCGACTTCCCGAATGCGCTCTCCCCCTCCGATCTCACCTCTTCCCCTTCTTCTCGTTGGGCTTATCTTTTTTTCCGCGACGGGAAAAAAATTGACGCTCTTTTGGGGTAAAGGTTGCCACTTTCCGAACCCATTTCGTTCGGATATCTTTATCGCCCTATTGAAGAGCGAGGGTGCGAAAGGGAATTCTGGGATCGGAGTATATATCGACACGTTAATTAATACCTCATCTGGGACTGAATTAACCGCTCGTGAAACTGCTATTTTTGTCGAAATATCGCCGTGGTAATGGAGTCTGTGAAGTGCGAGATGGACTTGACATCGATTCTTTATTCGGATGGAATTGTCCTCAAACAAATCATTCCACGACGATGAGAAATCGCATCCTCTGACCAAAACAAGGTCATTATTCGCGTTTTATGGCGCTGATAAAGGGATTCCGTCGAATCTATAACTACTAAAAAAGAATCATTTGATGCTCGGCCGCTGACAAATAGCTGGAAAGATTATAATTCATTCCGTTCGATGCGCGATTACATTTTCATTCAAAAGAAGCTTCTACAAGGGCGGGATGAATGAAGTGTAGTGGAAAAAATGTTCTGATCGGTCGAATGTTTTAAATGGAATGTAAAAGATTGAAGATTTAAGGAATCTCAAAAGGAATTTGAGTTTTCAATAAATAATCCCAGTTTACAATTGATCAAAGACTATGTAAACAGACAACGATGGAAAATTGATAAAAAACTCACATTGGATGCTATAGTAAACTTTGATCTTACGCTAAACTTTAACATAGATAACGCTGTTTTATTTTTTCACCGTCAATTAAATAAAGATATAATGGAATAGATAGGAACCTTTCGTTCAATTGATTAAAAAGTAAATTTAACGATGCAAAATCTTACAAGCAGGGGTTATTATCAAAGGCAAAGTTGTCACAACATTCCTTTTCCATAGAAGCTTAGAAAATACCACTATCAAGAACTCGGTGATCTTCAAGACAAAGTTTAACATTCCCGATACCAAAGATGATGAATTCTAAACGGAAATTTGCATCATCAAAACGACAAGCACACGATTTCAGACAAACAAGAAACGAATTCACTCCGTTAACAATGCTTAACACATTATCCGAACTAATAGGAAAATTAATTCACAAGGGTCCATAAACTTAAATAAGTATCGAAGAGGCAATGATACAGTCATTCACGCGTATAAATTAAAATACATTATCCCCACGCAGATGAAAAATAACGTTCAACGAAACATCAAGCGAAAACTTGCTTCTGTCAACCACTCTGTCTCTCTTTAAAACATGAACGGCTTTCGAACGATTGAGAAGTTATGGTACCAGTTCCTGTTTCTAGACCGAATTCATATTTTCTTTTGCAAACGGAAAATTTTTAGTACCGGTTTTTGAAAAGTGTTATTCCGTTACTTCGGTTCCGGAAGATTTCATTCGGATCGCAAGCGTCGGAGTTGATGGCTGAAACGGTTTCACGACTCCTTTATTTTCGTAACGAATAAAAGGTACCCCAGCGCCTTTATCGATTCAAACGAACTGATTAGACGGAAATGCGGGGAAAATGCGGTGCAGAAAAGTATCGAGTGAGCTTTTTTGCACCCGCTGATGGAATTCCATCCTCCGTACATGCGTTTCACCCCCGATGACTGCGCACATGGAGGCGAAAATACAATTCCAGTACCGTTACGTTTCATTGAGGTCTTGCGCTGACAGCCTTATTAATAGTCTTTTAAATAAGCATTATTTTATTCGATGTGGGAACAATCGAGCAGACGAATTTTTTTCTTTTCAAAAAAGTAGGTCGTCGCCCGAAAAAATTTAAAAGAGACATTGCGTAAACGGCCGTTCTCTTGCTAAGATTCCGTAGCAAAAAGGGACGCGAACAAAACATTTCGTCGGCGTAAGGAGAGAGGAATTCTTCACTGACGCCACGACTGTTTTGAAGGCAACCATTTCCCAACTGGTGAACGCCTAATGGGTTTTTTAACGTGGATTAATATGCATTGATTTCGGGCTGCATAACTTTTCATCAAAGCCGAATTAGCATCTGCTTTTATTACTAACGATTCATCATTTTGAACGGACTGGAATATGAGCTGTTTATGACATAATGAGAATTTGAGGATGGAAAAGACTTGCGAGATGAAAAATCTGATACGCTTGATTGACGTTTCTCTTGCTTAGAGTGTTATTAGTTGCTGAAATAATTTTTACATCTGGGAAACCTTGGACAGAGTTGGACACCGAACCGAACCAATTTTACTGTTTTTTGATGTTTATTTATTTAAATTTTTGGAAATTATTTAATTAAAAGGAATGTCAGAGCCTGTTATGATTTATATTACTCATCTATATTTATTCATATATATATATATATATTCATTACCTCGTTAGGGCAGTGAAAATGGCAATGAACTTTAGATAAACTATTTAAATTCATGTACATTGTAATGATTTAATACGAAAAACAGCTCAAATAATATTTACTAACTCAAATTAATTGAAAGAATTTCTTTCTAATGGCGCCTATGCATCCTATCCAATTAATTGTTGTTCATTAGTTTCAACATTTCATCAAATAATTCCGAAGAAAAACTTCGTATTGGGCACAAAAATCATTATTTTAAATAGCCTAATAATCGCAACATCATCACTCCACAAAATTTACATTTTATAATTTAGAAATCACGACAGCATGGACAAATGATACAACGTACCAATCTTCAACACGAATCGTACCTTACGAGCACTTAATCCCGCCGAATATTTCACAATGAAACATTTCGCAGCAAAGCTACTTTATTCAGAAGGGATACGCAACGCACCGAAAAATGGGGAATGAACGAGAAATTCGCGGATGATAAATGGACTCGCAATTGAGCAACACTGAGTGCGAAAGAGATATTTTGCGTTGTTATTTAGGAAAGAGATCGCAAGAGTCAAACAGCCGTAAAAGCGCAAGAATACTCGAGAGTTCGAAAATAAGGCACTTGAGAAAAGATGTTAAAAGAGATGCGAGAGTTGATCCGTTATAGAAAACACTACGCTATAAGGAAAAGAAGGGGATGTGTTTGTTATGGTAAATGATTCAGGAATGAAACACCTCGGATCCCAATTTAGTACCTATTTATTCTCGCTTTTGTGTGGTATAATCCGGGAAAGGTCGCATGAGGGCGTCGCCTTCTGCACGTGAAACGTTCCGAGGAATTGGGTTAAAACGGCGGTAAGCACATCGTTCCCAGATTTCATAGACCTTAAGAGATTTAGACGCTAGGGGTTATTCTCGTAGAGAAATCGAGGGATTTTTTAAAAATTTGCATATTATAACTTCGCAACGTCTTTCCACGTGGTAGGAATCTCTCAGCCCGCGGGCGAAACTGGTCCGTAAAAATTTCCGCGATATTCGAGACCAAAACAGATTTCGTGTCACCCACGTGGAGGAGACCTTTATCATTCGCGTTTCTCAAAAGTCGCACCTTTATATGTGCCTGATCTTTTGTTGCAAAATAACCTCCTTTTGTGCCTAAAAGTATGCGTGCCTAAATATTATCAACGATAGTCCATATTTGTACATATTAACCCTAAGTTACAAATACATAGAAATAGGTAATTAATACTGCTCTGAATAGTAAAATATTCGAGAATTTTACCTAATCCTATATCATTTAACGAATAACAATTATCTTATTCATTAATTAGTCTTAAGAATAATCAACAATAATTCATAATAATAATAATAATTAATCAATCCATTCATTATACTTTTCTTCCTAAAATTATGTATCTAATAACATATTACCTGAAATTATGATTCTTTATTAGATTTACCTACTTTTTCCAAACGATACAATAAGATCTTTATGATCTCAAGTACCTAATTTATAGGTCAGACCTTAAAATATTTACGACTAAAATAAGCTCGAGAAAGAAATTCTGCAAATCGGCGTAACTTCCAAATTCAGCCCTTAGCAATGTACCAATTCCGCAGAAGAATCCAGTTCCTGAGAATCATACGCAAAAGCCAAACTGAAGACACCTATAAATAGACTCCTGTCACAAATTTGACGCATTCTGATGTACTCGTTCGGAGTTTTACCGGTCTTCCTCCCCGCGAAAGCGATACAGCTCACCCGCAAACATTTTTTTTACGTTGACTTCGACGGCGTAAAACACAGACAAAACAACTCCTGTCCTGGGGTCATCGCAGTCTGAAAAACCGGTCTTTTCGTTCGAACCTACACTCGACGTCTTCAAAACGATGGTTCCAAAATAAACACGGAGACATACCCTTATCACCGATACGTGCGGTATGGGTATCGTGTCGTAAACCATGAGGCATGAGAGACGAAGATGATGATGGCGATGTAACATTAGCTTTCGATTTACCCGCTGATCGTCCCTCTCCTTGGCCAGATTGCCTCATCAAGAGTTCATCATACGGTCCCTAGAACATCGATACCGCTTCTAAAACGGACAACCTCTCGGAGACGATTTCGTAAATGGCTCTGGAATCGTGACATTGGTTCGGAAAGAGTCACGAGCAGGGCGGGGCGGTCGAAAATCCACTCGGGCGACAGTGGGAGAGGGAAGTGCTCCAGGCAGTGGGTCATCCGCAGACTCTGTTGCCGCGTTCCGCTATCCAGTCCTGCCTCAGGGGATCTCCGCCCCCACTGACACCTCCTCACCCTACCAAGGTCATGCGACCACGTGTTGGTCTTGGGTGTGAAATGAGAGGGTAGCAAAACACAGACGCCGGGGGTTGCTTAATGGGGCGACGGAGGGTGGATTTAGAAGGGTAAAGGGGTTAATTTCATTTAACGCGCCACCACTATCTCCCTCCGTTATTAATTCGCGATAAATAACAGCACCTTTGTCTCTCCTGGGTTGAATGACATGCCATTGACACAAACAGATGTTTGTTTACTAACATTGATATAGTAACAAGGAAGTGGTTACTAGTCAATAAAGCTCTACTTGAGTGTATAAAATCGTAAATATCACTGTATCGTGAGCATTGCAGTACCATACAATAAGTAATAGATTAAATCAATCAATAATTATGTGCAAAACTATTTCTTTATCAATAATAAGAATATAATAATATGAATACATGTACATATGAGTAAAGTACCCCCTAAAACTTTAAAACCTTCAACTTACAATGAAGTCCATTCTGTTCTTCCTACGTCGGAGTTTCACTTTCCGCTAGAGATGACCGTTACTTTCCTTTTCGTAGGAGTGAGATCCGGACAGTAAGAATAAGTGATATCCATCTCAGTCACATTTATCTTAATAGCCTCTCCTCCATGACTTGTAGAGAATGAACTAAGGAATTCTCAGGATGTAATCTCAAAAACATCGAATGGGTAATGGTATGTTAAAAGGCCAGTCATATCAGAGAAAGGACTTCTTTTCATACAACAAACAAGCATCCGAGTGAGAACTGTTATAGCGACTCAAAGATGTTATGCAATGAACCTTTTTGCAAAATATCTTGGCATGTTTTTAATACAGATGTATCGCAACCAATAAATTCCGTTACCACTTAATTATGACAGTTTTTTTAGAATAAAAAAACACTAGAGGAAAGTATGGATTTAAAGATAACCTCCTAGTAAGTTGATGAATTTAAGTGTTGTATCTACATTCAAAACCCTTCCATGCTTCTTAAACTAACTTTCTATAAAGAAATACTTTATACATATAAAAAAATTAATGTTATATGAATGAACCATACTTTTTCATTTTAAATATTACATATTTTGTTCTGAAAAAGTCAAGAATTATATTGACGAGTTACTAACAAGGGTATAGGAGATTTTAATATTAATATCGTAATCATCCATTCGTCCTATCTCAATTGAAAAATAACCTCACAATACCACTGTAATTATAAACAAACTGTGCTACCTTAGGTCTTCCTATTTAAACAGGCATCTTCACTCAAACACGTGATCAAACTGGTTAATTAATAGACATATCCTGCAAAGTCAAGATACTGTAAGATGACTGTGCACTACTCTACTTATTATAGGTACAAAAGGGAGCATATGGCTAATTCGATACGGCTTCCATGCTCTGCAGATATTTTAGAAATTGCTCTTGCGAAAAACCTAAATTCCTTCCCCCAAAACTTTCATCCATTCTCACACTCGGGTCAACAAAGGTCTTCGTTAGCTCCGAACAACTCGCAAAAAAATGACCCCACACCCCCCCATCGAGCTCAACCCGCCATTCATTAACCGAATCTAGGGTACGAAAATCGAGAAAGCGTACCCATTGCGTGTGGTCCACGGGGATTAAAATAACCGAACCGCTCAACTATCCCACTCGATTCCACCAGAAGCTGCGTAAACTACGTCTTGTATTCTCGGCCAATTTCGGGTTGTCCGAACTTAACGAAATATCGCCGCCTTTCGACCCCCTTAACATCACTACCACACATAACTCTGCGTGAACGGAATTCGGCGTGATTTATGACTCGGAGGCACGAGTGGGAAGCGGTACGCTCGGCCGGGACTTCAATGAGAGGGTTGGCGTGCGTTGATGATACGGGGAACGGACGTTTCGTGAACGGGGAACGTGCTGAGGAGAAGCACAAAGGGATGACGAGGGGTTAGCGATCGCGAATTACGTCACGAAGGAGTCAATCACCTTCCGTGGCCCAATTGCCCTCCTCTTATAAAAGGGTAAAGCGGCCTTCCCATTAAGCCGGCCGTATCAAAATGATGTATTTTGGACGTCTCGGAGAGGTAATGAGGGACGATAAATACGGATACGGAGATGAAATGACCGGCGGAGAAATGAAAACGGGCCCGGAATTGATGTCTCGGACGGTAAAGAGCATATTTTTCAAGCTTCCACCCACGCGTCCCATGTGGGGTGGCCACGCTGTCGATCGCTTTCCGTGATGAAGAAAATATGCAAATCTTGGAAAGAGGGAGGGCTTGGCGCATTCCACGGCACAGCGCAATGATCATTAATTTTTTGTCCGAACTTAATAAGATGGAGTTAAAGATCTGGAATCCACCCAGAACTGGACGGTTGAGGGAGCGTGATTCTCCAAGGGGGGTCTGCCCGATGCTATTTAACGAGCTTAATTAACAAGCGGTACTTTCCACTAACCTAAAAAAACTTCGGTTGGTTGTAAAATTTCATGGATATTGCGGAACGATTCGAATAATCGGATCCAGTTTCCTCGAAATAAAGATAGTTGAGATATTCAGAGTGTGTTTTTCCTTATTACACTTAGAGATAGTCATTAGGGCTGCGCTAAAGGTCGAGCATAGAGATTGGATCGCAGCTACTTAATTCATAGATGATGTGGCTTGCAAATGCTAATGGCACATCATTCGTATGAATGGTTCACCAATTTCTTATTCGTAGGGACCAACCAGTAAAATATTCACAAACATTTCCACCTTCCTTTTATTAAATCTAGCTTTTCTATGAAGAAAATAAGAATCTAATGCTAAGGTCCAAGGTTCAAATCCCGGCTGAAAAGGAAATTTTCCTATCAGGGTTTGGATGTTTGTGACCTCCGTTGTTAAGTTTAGAACCTCAATGTAATTGTCCGAAATGGATGTTTGTGCGGTCTTTGATGAAGAAATACATAAATAAATAAAGTTCGTTCACGTTTATATTAAGGAAATAACATGTATAGCATCAATACTCTAATGGTGCAGGATTTAAGTAGTAGTAGTAGTATTCCAATCGACTATAAAAATGAATATTTAGAATCTTTAATACCTAACACATTGCAGAATGAGAAATTAGACACTTAATTATTGTTATCTCTCATGAGATAATAATAATTGAAAAACATCGCGGATAAATCGAAAGGAATACGTACGGTAGTGTTCCTCCTAGTGTCCAGTTCTCGAAAAATTTCTCTGTGACGTACAAATTGATCCTTTCCTATCCCAAAAATGTATACGTAACACGCCGAGTTGCGCTTCGAATAAGGAAGTTTTGGGAAATATAATTTTCGTCGATCGCTCCAAGAGGGAGGAAAAGTTGCGATAGGCTTTGAGATGGTGGGGGTCCGTTTTCAGGAAAGGTATTTGGGTGGAGACAGCTTTGGGAATGGTCCGGCGTCATAACTCGTGTTTATGCAACAAAAAATGAGACTCTTAACTTATCCCAGCCTCATTACCGGCCATGCGGTCGTCTCTACTCTTTTTTAACGGCGTTTAGATAGCGATAAATCATCTTAAGTAAATTGCAGACATTACGCCGCTAAGACGACCGAGATGCCATTAAAAATTCGGCGTAAAAAAATTTAGATCGAATTTAGCCTTGAAAATACCTCCGTGAATACGCTCTTAAAAGTTGCACATTTTCCATTTTTGGAAGCTCCTTTGAGGGGTTAATTCCCTTCGATCATTTTAATTATGGATAATGCTCGCTCACAGGTGATTTCTATGGCCGGGGCTGAATTAGGAACTCTTTCCACATGAGTTTTTTCGAAAGCCGTACCTAATTAATGGTGTAAATAGCCATGCATGGGCTTTTAGGCATAGCTTTCCTTTTTCATAAACCGATGTCTCGACTCGATGAAACCACCAAAAATGTATTTTTTGTCATCGAAGTAACAATTAAGTATCCTCAAGAAAATTAAGATTTAATTATACTTGTTGATCCATTAATTTCTGGAAATTTCTTTTGCCCTATCCCACGCCTAATTTCAGAAAGTTTAAGTATTAGACGAAAGCTTAATTTAGCATTAAATTGAAGATGTGACTTTTTAATCCAACAAAGACGTTTTTATGTAAATATAGTGTAAATATATAATACACCACGTAGTATATTTTGTAATGAATAGACACGTGGTTAAATCCCAAAGCTCTACGTTTATGCACGTAAATTTGAGTAATACAGTACCTACTATTCATGTAAGGTTTTGTTCTTAAATGTTGCAACATGAACAAACTTCCAACATTGAGGATATCATGCTAAAAATAAATACATCTATCAGTTCGAGGTATTTTCTAGAAGCTCTTCCACAGCCTATAATGGGGACAGAAGAATGCTTGTCTTAAAGAAGGATGACTCCGATCACATGTTTTAAATGTCCATCTATAGGAGTCAGGCGCGTAGTCATTCCGCCCACACCTTATGAATCACCTGACACCCATTTCCCATCCAGACGCACAACGTTTCTATTCCTATTTATAGGTGACACCGATGAACGTTTAGTTTAATTTATTGCGGCGATTTAATTGTTTCGATAATTCCTCAGTCTCTTGTATCAAAAGGCTTTTTGAGGAGGAGAAAACTGGCAATTTGCCGGCAACAATTTATAATTAACTTGAAAAGATAGCGCCGTGTGTTTCGTTGATATTTATCGATAGTCTTCCTGGAAAAATTGCCTTCGAAAAAGAAGGCAGCGGGGGATTATATTTATCCTCCAAATCTCTCGTTTCGAAATCCGCTCCAAATTTCGTCTAATTACTTTTCATTTATTTTGTGATTATCGTTGCATCTTAGAGTATCGGTATTACTCAATTACATTCTTTTCCTCCTTTTTAAATAATTACAGACATTTTTTGTGGCTTATTTTACCCAAACTATTAGGAATTCATCGTTGATACAGACTTATCGACTATAATATCGATTATTATTGACTAACAAGAGAAAATGTTTACGTTTCATCACTTCTAGAATGAATATTTTACAAATTTTACAAAAAACTGACCATAATAATATAAAAATAATTATAATTTAACCTTTTTATAAGCACATGTTCGTTTAATTCATATAATGGCAGAAACGTGATATTTAAATATATTTAATAAGAGATTTGAGAATTAATTTGACATATTTTTTAACATCGTAACTCTTTTATTGCCCAAGTTCTCTTCCGATTTTTACGCTCCATTCCTTTGCGTAAGAACATAAGTCAACCACTGCGAGGATTGTGAAACAACTTTGTACAAGCCTTGCTTGTCTTGAATGTAGTCCCTGGTTCGACTCCCGGAGCCGTCTGAAAATTTTCTTAGAAGACCTCCTAGATGTACCGTTGGGAAAGCTAATTAGCAAGAGTAGATAGAAATGGAAGAACACAAAAAAGAGAACGTCGCTTGTTCCTTAATTATTTTCCGTCTTCAGAGTAAAAGGAAAGAATGTTCTCTCAAACAAGGAGCCTAAGCGTAAGGCGATGTTCTTCTGTTTATTACGCTTTTACACGAGCCGCAAATCTCCACATACTCACGTGGATCCGGTTGCTTAAAACAACTATTCGATGGAAAAAAAAAACATTTCATTATGGCCTCTTATTTGTTCGGGCAATTAACGGCCATCTTGACTAATTACTTTCGCGTTCTCAAAAGAAGTGACCACGAACTTCTAAAAATACTGCGAAGCGATGGCTCTAAATGCGAGAAAACGTACTTTTCTCGCAAAGCGTGCTTTCCAAACGCCGAATCACGGAGAAGTGTTTATGGGCGCATAAATTTAATTTCGATACTGTTCTCTCCTTTTCGAAAGTTTTCTTCAGTTGTAATAATGACCTTTGATGCACGAAAACTCGTAAAGGTTTTATTGCCGAAATAGTTCGCATGAGCGTCCGCGAAGATAATACCAACATAACGGATTTGACATTAAGCTGTAATAGAAAGAAATATTTCGGAAACATGTTTATTGGGAACGTGTAAACCACAGTGAAGGAGGATGGAGCTGTAGATAAGGTGTCCTGACATCCATTTCGTGAGAAAGATACTTCTAAACTATAAGACATCGTTAAAAAATATAGTATTAGATCGAATAAAAGAGCAAAACGAGAAACGGCCGTTAGTGAATAATTAACTTAATTTAAACATAATTAAAATAATTTTTATTATAGTATAGAATGTAGGATAAACACTCGACAATGCTATCTTTGTTGTGCTAATAACACTAAAATTATGTCGACCTCATTTAAAACAGGAGCGTTAATACGTGAAATATTTCTCGGTGAACTGTGCATGATTCTATCATTACAATATTGCATGGGTTTTGAACTTAAGATATTCTAATTAAGCTGACAAGATTAATTACGCATTCCTTCCACATTATAATGAGCTGTGATTAATGATAGCTCGTTTACAAATGAGAAAATCGAGAGTTGAACCCGGATCTTTTATTTACGGTTCGGTTAATCCAGACCTTGAGATGCCTTTTCGGTAAATGTGCCACAAACAGTTCCAATTGAAATGCCTAAATATTCTGGTACAATAGCTTAATCCATACATATTTATATAAATAGAACATACTATATTTATACTATATATACTATACATACTAGATCTACAGATGAACTGATCAACTAGAAAGAGACCTGGGTTCGAGCCCCGATCCCTTTTTGAAAATCTCATTTAATTTGCTTCCCTTCAGAATTCGGTTACTATCGATAGCTTGAAAATTTCACCTCAAAGACTCTATTTCTATTCCCCAATAGAGCAGTAAAGTAGTTATTCCGGCTCTATTCGTACAGTTGTTATGGTAATGTCAAGGCGATTCAACAAATATTTGATTTCACGCAAAGAGTTATTTATCTTCATGCCCTTCAACCAGAGTACACGATGACGCTGAGGAACCTCGATAATCTAAAATGCAAATTCCCGAAAGAATGTTCTTTCTCCGTCTGTTTCGAAGCCGCCATTTCGCGATATTCCTTCGCCAAAAAAATCCTATTTAATTACGCGAATGGGAATAGAAAAAGCGCGACTCCAATTAGTGTCCATTCTCTCTCGTGTACGACTCCTGCGAAAACAAACGTCTTGAAACACCTCTGCAGCAGTGTTTACGCAGAGGGTGTCTCGGCGAAATATTCTCCGACGAATACCTTTTGCTTCGTCCACCCTCCTTCACTTCCAAAAGGATCGTTTATTTACTTACCGAAGCCACTTGTTGCTCTACACAGTCCTTCTTCCCGCTCCGTGTAAACTTTTCACCCCTTGCGTTCCTCTCAGAAATCCTCTTTGTTTTCCTCACCAATCCCTCCTCGTCCATCCTTCGAATAATATTTTTTTGTGATGGAGCATATATCAAACTCTCGAAAATATCCGGTTTTGTTATTTAAATGAGTGAAAAATGTGTGAGACAGTCTCCACCAATCCACTGACTGAGGATGCATTCCGTTGTATGAGGAATTCCTCTTCTGAAATGAACTCAGATTGCAGTTCCTGAAAGGAAAACAATGTGAAAAATTAATCAAAGATAATATAGTACACAGTCAACACAGTTTACTAGCTATAGTAATGATGAAATTTGCACCTAATGGATTAAACTACTCTATTAATTAAGTAAAACACTAATCGATGAAATAGGTCGAGAGAAAATATATCAAAGTGTATATTGTTAACAAACGTAACGTTAAATGTATAGCAGCCTTAATTATTTTTTGACTATGAGTTTTCTTAGACGTTACTCATTTACCTAATCAAAATTTTTACACCGTTAAATCTTATACTTTAAATTAAAAAGTGTAAATATGATACATTGTAACAGTTTGCTTTACTTATTAGCTTTTGTTTTGTTGTTTTCTTTATATATGTTTAGGAAGATATCAATGTATTTATTGAAAATTTTAGCACCTCCATATGAGAAAATGATAATTTTTTTACGATTCTTCTCGTATAAACTGAAAGAAAGGAATCTGAAAAAATACACTTTAGTATAAAAATAGCGTTAGCCACATCTCAGCAATTGCTATTGACGATTAAATTCCTAATCTTTTAAAAAAGGAACTACTAGTTATTGCTTCGAGCGATGATCCGACCTAAACTTAAAATTTGATATATTTCTATTAATAAGTAATTTATATCGGAATAATAGATGAACATTTTGAGTCAAAATTGTTATTGAAACATGGATGAGTTAGTGTTTTATGGAGCATACTTTATCCTAGTACTTTTTGAATTGTCTAGTCAAGATATCAATATTTATGAAGGCCTTTTCTTAAGTTTCACATGTAAACTATAGTTTTAAAAGGATGATAAACATATGAATGTATATATCAATGCTCTAATATTTTAGTACAATCTAGAGATGTTCATGAGATATTATGTAAAATAAATAAGGTAAATTAGGGTTAATATTTTCAAAACATTGTCCTCTAATAAATAGTAACAGTAAAATAAAGAACACAATTACATAATATATCAATAAAATCGATTGAAGATTTAACTTTTGAATAGAAGTAAGTTCTCAAAACAATAACTTTAGCTCATAGTTCACTCTTTCCACTACAGTTTCGCAGCTTCTCCGATAAGAAAGGAATAAAATCCGAGAAACAGTTTCTGGGGAATTTTACAATATTCAACCAAAGATCGCAAAAAGAAGCAAATCACTATAAAATGGGTTAAAAAAATAATTAAGTCGATAAAGACTAGAAAATTTTATCGTCTTGAACTCTAATAAACCCTAAAAGAAAGTTTCGTAAACTTCCGCAGTCTAAAACAATTTTAAGCGATAGTTCAAAATACAAAGTATTCCTTTAGTAAAAGGAAAAGTAGAAACGTAATTCTTGGTAACAACGCAAAAGATATTTATGATATAATATGTATAATATTGATGGTAGCGAAGTTAGTTACGCTCTTTCAGTTATAAGCGTTTTCACAGAAAATCGCTTACGATACATCAATATCACTCTCTCCCGTGACGCAAAGGTACAATTCACGGATCCCAAACGCATTCCACAGGCGTCTGATACCTTATTCATTTGATCTACTCTTCATCCTGTAATTACTAAGAAGCTGTCGAAGGGTGATGCTCGAGGGGTGGGAAGACAAATATTTGCACGGTTAAAGAGTCAATACCGCGGAAGCGTACTCCGGCCTGAGGAGCGTCGGGCGAAACCGGGAAAGGATGAGAAAGAACGCCTGTGCACGAGAGAGAGTTTTTAATGGAGGCAAAAATTTGCATAATTCTAGGCCAGAGATGCTTTTACAGCCTTCGAGTGAATATCATCAAGGAGCGGACACCTTTCGCTCCATCGCATATGCAGCTTCTTTTATTCCTTAAGGCGAATCGGTACTTATGGAGGCTGCACTCCAAAATTAATCTGCTCTCTTCACGAAACCTGAATTTTCGAAAGTTTAAATGCGCCGATTTTTATGACTCTGGAATGCACCGCGAATTTCGACACGGAAATCGCAAACAGCGTTTATTTATTGAACGAGCATATAAATGATGCTATTAGTCTAATCAGATCTTTTAAAATTTAAGGAAAAGTTTTGGAATTTTGGTTCTGATGCAAGTGAGAGTTTTGGATAAATATTAGGGATACAGTGTATACCTTACACAAAGTGCTCCTTTGAATATCCAAATAGCTCATTAAATAGGGAGAGATTCTTAAATGATGTGCGTTATTATAAAAGAAAGATTCAGCTATTCAGATTTTACGTACATTATTAATAGGTAGAGACATAAATAAGTAGAGAGACACTCTTGATATTTATATTGACTAGACCGATCTGCAGAATCTACTAGAGATATCTTACATATTCTTTTCTGTAATCCTGTAAGAATTACTTATTATTTTCCGTTTCATTTCAATTTTAGCTTTTTTTGAACTATGGCTTTGGTAAAATAACTCTTCACTTAATGGAAGAGAAATCTTTGCTAATCGAAACCCGATAAGCTAGATTACTAGAATATATTAAGCGGTAAAACAAACTACCAAACCAAGAAGTACAGAATACTTAGAATTCGAAAGAACTAGAATTAATATGTAAATAATTCCGCTAAAGCTTGTGATTAGCAGAGACATATAACTATTAATCCATTTCTATAGAACCTAATTTCATCAGATACTAATCAGACAATTCGATTGATAGTACGCTCTCGAAATCATGTCATCTTTTTCACAACTATTCGTAAGTACAAGATAAGAGAGATAACTGTTGAATTTTCATTTTAATATTATAAGATGATATGATTACTCCAGTGTTTAAAAAAGGAACCGAAAAGTAACATTTCTTTCCTATCAAACACAAAAAAGATTTCCGGTACCGGGAATCGAACCCGGGCCTCCCGGGTGAGAGCCGGGTATCAAATGATAACAAAATACAAAACAGGAAGTAGAAAAAACATTCAGAAGAAAACTACAACATTAAACAAATTCCAGCCGCTCGATTTGTACGCGAAATAAAACCCCTCCCCATACCACCAACTCGAGAGAGAGCACCTCAAAGTTATAGCGCAAGGAAAGGAAAACCTGAATGGGGGAGGCGTCCGAAAGATACTGCCTCTCCGACCGATAAAATAAACTCTTCCTTAAATACGACTCCCGCGTACGTAACTGGTTCGACTGAAATATATAATGGCAATCGGTGGGGACGAGTCATCCCCCCCGAACTTAATTCGTTTCATTTCGGACGGAATGAAAACTAAAAAAGATTCTCCCCACCCCTCAGCACGGGGGAGGGGACGAGGATATTAAGTCACCTTTCTCTTCGGCCCCTTCCGAAAACAACCAGGTGAATCTTTATCTGCGACTCCCATCTCCGCGGGAGAACCGATCGATTCCGTCCAAAAAATAAAGTGAGCCTCCTTATATGAGTATCGGATGTCGGCGGAGCGTAATCGTCGCATACCGCAGTCCACTGGGAACCGGTTCGCATATCCCAATTACTATTCTGTTCCTATCTCGTCTCTCCCCACATCTCCTTTTATTTGGTTGCAATCCTTGGAGAAGATTGGAATAATAGCTTTATTTTCACCCCTCGTTGCCTCTATAGGAGAAGGACGCCAAGGTTCGAAATAGAAGATCTCCACTTTTATATTTCACGGTTTCCCCGATTCGCCTCATTCCGTGTCGCGTTTATCCATTGGGTTGGTGCGGTTCCGCGTGGATTCGGACGATGACTATCTCGTCTTCTCTCGCATCTCTCTACTGAGATTTTATCTGTTTCGTCTCTTTTCTAAACCATCTCTTCGTCGCCTATTCTTCCGTTACTAATACCTGAGGCTCCTCTCCAACTGTGAATTTCGTCAGTTTTATAACGCGACGGATTGGATTTCGTAATTTTGGAAACACCTTTTGTCACACGTTCCAAGAAGTTTGATGAGGCACGGAAGAAAAAAATGAGAAGCAAGAAATTAATTAAAACAAATAGTAATTAATAACATGTACATAGCAGCTGTTCTATGTTTTGAACGAATTCGAGACTATTCCACTGAACCAATAAATATTATTACTACGCAAAAATGGAGTGAAGATGAAATTAACAAAGAACACAACGCTTAATCAAAAAAGAGCCCATTAAAATCACTCCTCTTCTGCAAGAAATATCGATAAGAAAGGGTATAACTAAATAAGTGAACATATTTTCGTTTATTCCGCTGTGAGTTTAGGTTAAGATCGATATAAATAAGAAAATATTGGTATATGGATACGTTTTTGCACTCTTTCATAAGTATCCCTAAATTATCCTTATAGAGTTTAAGAATTAATCCATATATTTATCGGCATTTAATGTTTTGGACAATTTCAATTGTATTTATTGACTCTGTATGCTATTATTAATGCGAAAGGATAATGCAAAATTAATTCCTGGTATCAACATGTTTGGATGAATTTTCAGTTAAATCTAAAAATAAAACTCTAGAATAAGGCACGATAAATATACTCAATACTTTCCCTATAGTTTAACAAAAGTTTTGCGTACGTAAAGATGAAAATTTCAATTCCCTGATCTAATCACGGTAAAAATCACGCGTGACAGAATTAAATCATCCTCGAAATTAAAACATAACCCGCAAATGCTAATTATTTATGGGGGATCGCCGTTAGGCGCTTCCCTAAAAAAGAAACGCGCAAATTAATTCGGATGAAAATTCATGGGCCCGAATGAATACTCCTTCTATTTCTCCAGATATAGACGTTAATTATCAATTCCCGTCATCTGATAGCGGTTCTCTTCTATACGCGTCCCTTGAATGAATGGAAAGAAATTTCCACCCACTGAAAAGAGAACATTCCAACGTCTCAATGGTCGATTCTTTTCCTTCCATTTGCCCTCCGAATGATTGGAAATGACGTGTCGCGGAGAAAGTCCCACATTCATTCAGACTCCGCGAAAATACACGTGAATGTTTCCCATTGAGCAGAAATTTTTGCCGGTCGTCATATTCCCCGCTCGCGTTACGTCAAACGATTGCGATTTATGAACCGGATTCCGAACGTTTCCTTTGGAAAGTCGGAGAACCGATGCTTTGATGAAATAGCCGCCGTTTCTTAAAAGGGAACTGAAGCTGATGGAACTAGTCTTCAATTGGGTCCAGAGAAATAGATCTAGCGCGTGTAAACACGGTGGCCGGAACTTTTACTACGGTGAATAGGAAGTTAAATATTAACTTCAGTAAGTAGATACACAACAGAAAAATGTGATGGAAAGGAAGATCATAAACGACCAAACTCGTCACGTATTCTTTCTTAACAACATATGCCTCAGAATTCTTAGTAATCTAAAAATACATAATAACCTATTTTAAAATAGCTTCATCAAGATTTATACTTTTAATATTGCGCTTAATTAATACCACAAGCAGTTCATATACATAAATGTACAGAGTACGATTAGCTGCTAATAGAATTCATCAAATTCTTTCTTCGTAGTGATGAGTGTATATTATAAGCATCCACGTTTTAAAATAATTATAACATTCTCTGCTGGAAGTTATTGTTAGTAGATAATGAAATATTATTAACGAGAATCAAAAATACTAATTCAACACTAATTATAAATATATCTCATTAGGGTTACTTCCCAATCAGTTCATATTACTTCCTTTTATTTCATTTATATAATTTAACTCCGCAAAATAATTTAATTTTCATTGAAAAATTTGGACCCAAAGTTTGCCAAACGATACTTTTAATTCTTAAAAATTTAAATCAAAAGGATGTCCTTGATTTTGCAAGACTTGATTCCATATTGCCCCAAATATAGCAGTGCAATTTGCACTTATTCTCCGACATGACTTCATCCTCAACGCGTCAGCAGATTTTTGAATGACGAAGTCATGCACAGAGAAATATTCCCACAAGGATTATCGCACATGATTCGACTTGTTTTCCTATTTCATAACCTAGATTAATTTCCAACAATAGACAAAAATTTCCGTTCAGTTTTTTGCGCAGTTATACGCGACTAATTTTTAGAGGTCATCTCCTTGAACTTGAGATTGACGATTGGGTCTCTTGAGTCTGTATGACGCAACATATATCCGATTATAATTTCGCGAAGATTCGTCTTTCGTTGAAATAAAAACAAGCATTTTAGAACACCTGTATCATCTCGATGCGTTTATGCTCCATTATATGCTAAATAAGTAGCCTTTCCCGTCGTAAGATGAAGGGGAAAGTCATCTTGGACCGTTTCCATGGTGACTTAACCGTCGGAGATCATTTTCCTTTTCCCGGAATCTGGCAATTTCCGCCCGAGGTTACGTCCAACATTAGAATTTTCTTATCCTTTCCTCTTTCGAGAAATCTTATAGCCCGTTTATGGAATTTCCAGAATTTCCGGATGTCGGGGATTTGAGGATAAAATCTATTCTTCGAAAAATTTCTGAAGTCTCTTTTTTTTAGGCCAAAATTGAATGAATCGAAAAATTTACATAATGATTCACGTTGTTTCCGCCCATAAATATAGGAGATAAGACTCAATTTCCCTCATAATACATCACATGTTGCCTACTTGACAACTTTAGATATTTATTTTTTAGATTTAGATTTATAAGAAATAAGACTCTATGAATATATAACTCTATGACTTTGAATGAAATTATGAACTAATACAAGAGTCAATTCAAAATAAAATTAACTCATTCTTTAGGAACTTTCTGAGCTAAAATTTTGACGTTATCAGCGGACAGTTATCCACGTAACGTGTTAACATTCTTTAATATTAATAATAATAACTTCGACTGAAGCTTCGGCGAAAGTGTCAAGTACTTTGTAGAGTTCTGAAAAAAGTTCTAAGTTCTAGCTTTGGTCAATAGCTTATTCCATATAAAAATGCTTATACGCTTATACCCTTATATGCCCTATGAATAATTTCTTGTTTAAAAGTATCAAATCCATCCCCTCTACAATACGCAGCTGATAAGCAAAAGATTTTAGTAATTAGGCGATTTTCTTAAGTACTAATGCCGGGATAGTACCTCGAACGTTTAACACCCCCTTTTTCTTTGAAAATCTCTTCATAACATACCAAAAAAGGTTCCGACAGCAACCATTATCAAGCAGAAAGGATCTAATTGTACGTCCTAATGAACAAAAATCTTTATCAAAAGGTATATAATAGCCAATAAATTAATTTATAGGTGAATATATTACATTCCCTTCACGAAAAATATTTAACAATAATTATTTTACAAGTTGTGCATAGCAACTTATATTTTTCAACATATCCTCCTCCGAAAAAAGTACGAACATTCCATCCCATTCACGTTCAATTATGAATGCATTTCCGCAGCTAATCCCAGCCTCATTGATACGAAGATCGAATCATGAAGCGCATAAATTTCGGGCGGCGGATAGGACGGAACCACGAGGAGCGGAATAGAGATATCTCGGGTCAGAGAACACAAATATTCGAAGACGTCTCAATTTCTCGGGGATCTTTTCTAATCGACAAGGGACACAAGTTTAGCCGCAGATATGTGGCCGACCCGTCTCCTATTTAAGCCGAACCACAACCTTATTATGACGTATATAGCGAACAGCATCCCATCGCGGAGGGTCTTAACTGCCGATCTCACACGCACGTACGAATCGGCGGTGGTCGAAGTTTCGTTAAAAGGCAACGAAGATATTTGAGGAAAAACCCGATGTAAAAAACCTCATTTCCAGTTTGGCAAGATTCGGCAAGCTGACCTTCACTTTCGGACGGAAATCTCTGCCCATGTGCCCCCTATAATTCTCAACGGGCGGAATGGTCCAGTACCGATATCCACTTACCACCAACACGCCTTTCTTCCACTCCGAAAAACACTCCGATAGCCCCCCAAGGCACCTCCGGAATCCTCGGCGCATATAAAAGTCCTTATCTCCGCTGTCATGCACGTGGAGAGCGGATACATGTCGATAGGCGCGATACTATTAAAGTATCGATGCCCTCGCAGACGTATCCTTTTATGGCTGCGAAACGTCACTCCGTTTATTGAAGGATATCGATACTTTTCATTTCGACTTTTTTACGACTCTCTCTCTCGATATGCAAACAGTGGTTGCGCATAAGCTCCGCGCGAGCCTTACCGTGAAATTCGTGAGTGATTGCAATTATAAAAACTTACAGGCGTTTTGTGGATTAAAGTTTCGATTGATTATAAATTGAAATAACCTGATTAATTTTTAACGATTTCTTTTCCAACAAATATGAATTTCTTGATCTATCTAACCATAAATAGGTGTGAAACGATATTATATGTTAGGGACCATAATGGGTGAAGAGGTCGAAATTATTTTGGATGAAAGAAATAGTATCAGTGAAAATTACAGAGGTAATCTCGTTTTGAAATAAGAGTAGAAATTATATTCTTGTATAGAAAAATAGAGAAGATAGATTTAAACATTTCGTCAAAGATAAAGAATGATGGAGGAATATTAGAAAAAGATATTAATAATCCAGCATTATTTTAATCACTTGGAAATCTTGGAGAGAAAATAATATTGGAAAAGTAATACATGCAATTTTAATGGTGCCATTATTTCAAGTTTAATCAACTAGTATATGATAATGAATTAAGGAGTACCTGTCAAAGCTAACGGGAAAATCTAAAGCATTATAATTATGATATTACACATTAGGCCTCGTATTTGACACAGTAAACGCAGAAATAGAATTACGTATAATATATCTCTAAATACATAATTTAGCTCTTAATCTATTAAATCATTCACCAGAAAATTGTTCGATATTCACACCAACCTTCACGGTATATGAATTATTCATGACTTTTCCTAATGTACGATTCTTCTCAATTTTGAACGATGTAATTAATATTCGTAATCATCCTAAAATTCAACATCTCTCGAAAGATAATCTCTAAACATTTCCCTACAAGAAAACCAATCCCCAAAAATGCATACCTTCAGTTTTCCATTAGTTTCCAGCGTCCGCTACCTACACTGACCTCCGAAGACACAGCTTTTCCTCCCAACAATAGCACCTATTGGTGAAGATGGCAAGCAGGTGCTCTGCGCCGGAGGGAAGGAGGAAGAAGTCCCGGACGATGGGATTTATGATCCTGTTGGAGTGGGCGAATGAAAAAACAATAAATATGGACAATTACTCGAGGCTACAATATGTTAATTCGTGTCGGATGAATTAGAGTGCGGTATTTATGAGCGGCGATAAAGTGTAGTATATCGATTTGGTGATCTTTCGTAGCGCCCGAAGCCTTCGATAGATTGGTTTCCGATTGCGAATCGTCCGACGCAATCGAGAATTTCATAATATAACCAAAGAATGGGCAAATTCGGTAGTAAAACTCCATAGATATATACTGATTATAAGCGAATAGATATTTTTGTCGAATAAAATAGAAACATAACCAGCTCAGTTCCTAGAAACCGTTTCCAAGAAAATCTACCGAAGAGTTCAGGGTTACTTTTAATCTCCTATTCTATGATGACAACCATGACGATTTAGCATTTTCTGTTATGAACAAAGGACTTTTATTTAAAAATATCAGAAAATATAATACGATTCTTGTCTATTACCTTTTTATCGCCGTATTTCTTAGGAATTTTTAAGGTATCAAATTTAGGTATTTTTAATTTGAAATAGAAATATTTTACTTTTTCTTGCATTTTTCATCTATAATTTATTTATATTTATAATATCCACGACTTTAACTCCAAAATATCTAATTAGTGCTCATGCTTTGGATTTCTAAACACAGCTCTGAAGGCTGTATGTAAAATTGCTAGTATTCTTGTTCACAACAATCAAATTATTTTCTTTTATTTTCTGCAAAATAAATAGATGTTGCTTTATAAGAAATTTGATTAAAATCACTTGATAATAATTCATACACAATTTTTTCGGATATTAATTAGAATGCTTGATCTGAAAAATATACTAAAAGTTAAAATTGATGTATTAATATTAAATCTAATTTGGAAGAAGATACAAAATACACCTATGAAAAGCCAAAAGTAATCGACAAAGATTTTCCTCTTCTTCTAAAGTAAATTTCGTGAAAGCCACTCATCAGCTTTCCCTCTTCCGTAAAATAGTTTCGCGACTTCGGAAAAGTTGGAACGATTACGCTCAGAATACTAATAGAACCTAATAGAAACTAAAAGAAACACAACCGATTAAAATCTTTAAATTACTTTCGCTCCCAACACTTGGAATATGCTAACCAAAAACTTCCAGGCCTGGAATTTCTCCACGAGAGGTTAGATTGCGAAGAAATCGGCACTTATCTTATTTACAATTTCCTCCAGCTGCCGCAAACTTTTAATACAGCTCCACCCACCTTATCGCTCGAGAGATCTTTCCACAACACGCGTTGCATAGAGATTATCAATCAATCAACATCCCCGTTCTCATTATCAACTCCGCCCGAAAACCGTGGAGAAGATTGAATCCGAAATAATGCACATCCTGAAATAGTTTCGTGTTCCACTTAATGTCGCAACAGCTGGGCCGAGTTCGTGACATCAATTATCCTGCCGAAACTTTCACGGTTGCATATTAGCGCCTTGGGCAAGAGGTGCACCGAAGCGTCTTCCACCTCTGGAGGAGAAGAAATTTGAATCTAGGAAAAGTGAACAGCTTCGGATTCCGTCGCCTGAGATACAAATCCGAACCTTTTTATTATTTTTTCCGAAAGCGATTTTAATATTTTTGTGTCGATCGCGAACACGTGAAAGACTTTCCCTCGCTTTCTCCACAGTGCGATTATGAAAAGTAAACCATATCCGGCGAGACTAAAGGGAATTTTACAAAGCGAGATACCAGCCTCGATATATGTATATGTTGTGCTCCTGCTAAGTGTTCTGGTCCATTGTTTCGTCAAAGATTAAGCGTTGTAAGCCCACGCGGGCCCGTTTCACATAATGTTTGCGACGATTTCTTTCAAACGGCGACAAGAGGGAGGGGTAATCTATACACATCGTTTCGTTTGGAGTGAAATTGAGGAATTACGGAGTTTATAACGCTATTAGGCTATGGATTCGAATCCAGGTCAACCGGGTTTATTCTAGCCTGGAGTATCTTCGCGCACGAACTCAAAGAGTTGTTTGATTACTTATCTGGAACTGCCTCTAGAATAGAGGATTAAAGGAACTTTTTGAATTGATGAAAAAATTCATAGCTCCGAGATTCTTTAGAGCATTAGGGTTTGTTTGTTTATTTCTGTATTAAGAGCAACTATGAATTAAGCGAAACAATTTTTTAATATTTTTGATTTTCTTATGCGTAGTAACCCTTCTTTTGATTTGTCTTATTCCGTAAACTAAGTCATTTCTTTAATTTATTAATAATTCTGTTTTTTTTTTTTAATTTTAATATTAATAATTATTTTTTAATAACATACTATTTATCAGAAAAGGATTTCCTTTTTATTTAGTTGGGATTAATCCAAAAGTTGTTCTTATAATTGCATAGGAAAAGAAAACTTAAATTAGCATTAAAGAATTTCAAATTACAATTTAAATTCCTAGTAAGTTGCAAGATAAACCAAACAGTTTTTTCAACCGAATGCTTTCTCATTACTAATTTATATATATTACTGTTTTTTCGACATAACCTGAACTATTTCAGCATGAGATTCTGTTGACAAAACAAAAAATGCAATTCGTTATTAAGAAATCTTTAACAGTTATTTCAGTCTCGTTTTGAATTTAAATAATAAAAAAACATAAAAATGCGCTTTGAATTTCAAACAAACTTCAGTTCGTTGATATTCGATAGAATCTTTCACGCTTATATTCAAATCGTAAAATTCAATGAAGCTTTAGGATATTAAAAATCGATTAATTTATAGACGTGCTATTTTTAATAATGATACAGAAAACTAACTAGAATGACCGTATTTGTAGAAGTCCCAAATAAGGAGAAGTTCAGCGTCTACGCACGTAGGTTAGTCATATCCAGAGAGAAATAAGCTCTTTTCGAAAGACATTTATTCCCCGGAAATCTCGTCTAAAACGATAAATTAAGGAAACTACATGTGAGGGAGTGGCTCTCTGCTGGTATTTTCGCCAACTTGGTAATCACGCTCGGACTGTGAGTTTCACAATAAGAAAAACGCTCAACGGAATGAATGGTAAACCAGAAATATCATCTAAAGGGCTTTCTCCAGCCAAAGTGAGGACCTGATTCGGAAAATATAAAAGAGCAGAGTTCTCGGGGATAATAAATGGGAAACATCAAACGCACTGGTAATAACGAATACCTTACTTTCCTTCGGAGATCTGGAAAGTAGGATTTCCAAGTAGGGAAACTTTAACGCTCTAATCTGATTCATTCCGCGAAATTTAGAGTTTAATGAGCTGTTTCTCATTTCATCATGGAAATTTCCTAACCCATCGGAATAAAATTGGGAGAAATATTCTATTTCCACTTCAGTTTAATTGTAGGCAAACTTTTCCCATAATCCGTTCAAAAATAAGTGGGCTAATGTCCGTATTACCAAACGCCTTTTCGCAATTACATCGCGGAGACTTGTCTAATTAAGGGCTCGTTAAAGAATATGAAAATCATCGTGGGAAAACCTCGTACCTTGACCGAATCCAGTAACATCTCCGTCCATGTTTATTTCTGTTGCTACCGAATCAGATGTAGTCGAGATAACGCGCAAGGCGATTTATTTCCCAAATAAACTCGTTTGCGGGGGACGTTTTAAAAAATCGCGGCTGAATTCTGCTAAATGGCTGCATCAATACCGTCTGAAATTGGATCCGCTAACTTCGTAAAAAGCGGAATGGCGAATCCTCATTTCCACCTGCGCAATTTGTCATCCGTTCCGGTCTAGCGAGGTTTTAAAAAGCCCACCGCTGCTTACGAGCGAAAAAGAAATCTATGATTGATCGCTCCGTTCGCCAAAAGGGCATATGCGAAATATCGAAAAACTTTGAGCCTTTTTAACAATACTCGACGGAACTTGTTTCGGTGGATAATGTTATATGAGGAAGGTCAAATGTAATCGCGCTCAAGAATGTTAAATTATCCACAGAACTTTCTGTTACTTCGCATTTATTACTTTTTACTTAATACTCTTATTCTTTTAGCTCTTTATCGCCCGCAATATTTTTTGAGGAATATGCTTTTTGCGTTACGAAATACATTGGAAGCTAATCATTTCTTCATCATTTCTCAATAAAGCAATACTTAAGTTTTTATTTCGGACAAAAAGATTCTTCCTCTATGATCTTCGGAACGATTCCAAATAACAAAAACTAAATGATAACTGAAATGATGGGTATAAGAAGCAAAATTCGTTCACTGTGAAATATTTACAATGAAATCTACTTCATATGACGGGTAATACATCTAAAAATAAGGAGAAAGCAAACATCTCTCGTTTCTTAAGAGAGATAAGGTCACACACCCAAAAGTTTCGAGTCCGGTGCGTATTCATTGAAACTGATCCTAACATTTAATGTGAGTAGAACGGGTACAAGAGAAATTTTCCAAAGTGGTTAAATCATGTTTCTTTATGATTATTTATTCGATTTTATGCTCGTACATGATACGTCGAAGCAGCAGGCTAATAACTCATTTAAACGAAAACCAAAGTAATGTTTTCATTTGCTAATGCGTCTTCATTGTATACTATTTCGGAACGAATTATTTATTATGTTATCAAATTTAAAAACTATATCATTTTGTCAGAAACTAATTCTTTTCTATATAAAAAAAATTTGTACTAAGAAAATTTCAAAAGAATACGTTATCAACATATCATCTAAACTTTATAAAATTCTATCAAGCATAATCAGAAAATGTTACACTGTTTAGCCGTGTATATTCTTCCGAACAAATTTTTCAGAATGACTCTTTTGGTATCATTAAAAAAATTACTAAAACTAAACATATTTTTTCTACATCTGCACAATAAGGAAGAAAAACACAAACATTATAAGAGTCATGAATACAGTTACATATTTTCCACAGACCGAAGCACGAATTCTAATATACGATTGTTTGTAAAATTACGAAGTAAATAAATTTATAAATAATAAAAATCTTTTTTCTAGAGACTCCATTTCCATTATTATCGGCTCCGATTCAGACACGCTTTCTCGCACACAATGATATAATCCGTGGATTCCCAGTTTCAGCGAAGACATTGGAACTCGAGGTTGTTTTCGTAGATAATACGACAATTAAATGACACTGACCATAAATTCGTCGTAAGAAGGTCAAGAACAGCAGATAAAGAACTTGCCCATCACAAAGGAACTTACTCCTTGTTTACGCTCTGAATGAAGTTCAAACTTTGTAAGAGATACGATAGGCGTTCTTATTACTATATTCCTTAAAACTAGTCTTTCAGCATTGTTGGCTTCTTAATATACGTATACATATGGATCTAAAGAATATATATGCGCATCATTTGACGTAAAATACGAGTGTATATGGGGGAAATCATTTTTCCTTCAGATTTTTTGGGACCGAGTCAGTGGCACAGGTACAAAGGCAGGCGGAGATGAGGTCAACAGCTGCTCATTCAGGGATAAGCCCTAAAGGGACAAAAGAAGTTGGGCAAAGGAAATTCATTCTATGTGCCGTAGAAATTCGCAACATGAAGGTCAAAATGGGTCGTGCGTATTCATTAATTTTTACTCGTAAGATTCACCTGCCTGCAAATAAAAATACTCTGAAATTCTTATGGGTACTTCTTATGGATGAAGCTATTTCTCCCTTAAAAGTAACACTGTTGTTTATAATATATTTAATATTCAATTTATGAATGAATTTATTCAGATTTAATGAATCTATCATCAAATGGTTCGAGTTGATAATAAAGTGAAATTCTCACATTCCTCTTTTGCTTTCTGCATGAAAAATGTCTATTCTAACTACAATATTTATCCCAAGAATTTTATATTAAGTGTTCAGATGACTATATTCCTGATACATTAAAATGAAAATTACAACCAGCTGCTAGATTTCATTCAGCAAACTCATACTTTACAACACACCAGACGGATAAATGGAAATTCACCTCACCGGACACTCAGTTAATCGGCTTTTGGGACTTCAAAAGTTTCCAACAGAGAACACAACTATTTGTGGATTTGTGATCTATATTTATCAGAAATATACAGATACAGAATTAAAGATACAGTATTCATACAGTACAGTTCTCTACTATTTCTTACGAACAATGGTGGTATTAACGCTAAGTACAATGGAAACTCATTCTTTTGGGACGAGTTTAGCCTCAAAATAAAAGGCATTAGAGCCAACGGGATAGAATCAATTCAATTTTGAACCTTAATCAATAAACTGTAACAAATGAATGACAGACAACGCTGGAATAAACGCTAAAAACCATGGAAACTCATTCTTTAGGGACGAACTTCAACTGGAAATAAAAGGTATTAGAACCATCTGAATAGAATCAACTCAATTTCGATCGCATTTAATCAATAAAAAGGGACAAACGAATATGTGACACACAAATACCATAAAAGGAACCCATAATGGTGTACTTATCCCTGCTGGATCTCACATATACGGAACCCAAATACCGTATTGGATGGATTTAAATAATACACCATACCCCGCGGGACACCCGATGGATGCAGGAGAGATGAGGAATGGCGACTGCCCAGGAGGCGACGAAAGCCTCATTATCACGCGCCCCCAGAATAGAATTATTTGTTGGCTTTGGCTACCAATGGCATTCATCCGGACAGAATGTGTGCACACACGGGAAATACAAAAACCTCTCTCTTATACCATCGGGAAATTTATGGGCTGACCTCCTCTCATTATTCGTGTTACCCCAAATTCGGGCGACCGACTTTTTTTTGTGAGGACGAAGTCGTTTTAAAGGCTAATCCCGTCCCGTGGGGTCCCGAGATTCGATTCGCGATCCTTCGCCCAGGAGTCGTAAAATTCAATCCGAGGTTTTGCGGTCGCGAAGAAAAATTAAAAGAGCGCCTCAAACAAACGTATGGAATGCTTCTTCGGGAGTGATTGTTTTTACTGGAGAAAGATGCTATTGGGACAATGTTATCGTTTGTTTATTGGAAGCCTCTTCTGCTGCCGAAGATTGGTCGTAAATCGGTGGAATTTGGAGTCTAAATAAATGGAATGGAGGTTTTGGGAATTGTAATGAGCTCTTGCGATACACTCTAGGAGTGAGTACGTTGGTTTGATAGAGTTGGTAATGGGATGAGGGGAAGAACTTAGTTTGAGAGCTACTTAAAGTAAGATACTGATAATCCACCCGGAAAAAAATGTTCCTTCAAAGATTTCTCTAGCATATATATTTGTTTTCTTACGGGTTTAATGGAATGTATTTTTCTTTGCGTGTTTTAAAAATCTTATTGGCTCTTAGGTGAAGGAAGAGCAAAGGAATGATGAAGCCAAACAATTCTCGATTTTTTCCTCGTAAACTTCTTCATTCTTTTCTCAATATGTAAGGATGAGCCCACTTAGCCCATAAAAATCTTCTCAACAAATATAAACGATATTTCTATCTACAGTTTGCGTTATTTACAGTCGTAATCGTTTTTTGTTCATTCATTTATGCGGCAGCTCTTCAAATGCATTAGCAATGGTATTTTAAGAATGAGGAATAGTAAATCAGAAATCAAAACTGCGGTTACGGATATTATGATCGAAAATTTCAGAAATTTAAGCAATTTCCAGGATATTAGTAAAACTGTACTCTAAACACCACAGCGAAAAGTTTTACTAAGATAAATCATAAATACATGTATTCATTATACAATAACGTGATGATTAGGCATAATACAAATTCATCGTCTATATAAATCTACAGTATGTTATAATCGTGAAAAGGGTTATAACGGATGAAATAATGATCACGACTTAAGCCACTCTTCTTAATAGCTCAATTAAAACTAAATTAAGCGACTTAACACCGTAACCCCTAAAACCTAACAGGGGTGAAAAAGAATTAGAAGGTAGGTACAGAAGTGGTTTTTCACCCGAAATTAGTTCCAGCATCAACCCTCTCTTATGTATTTCCGAGTGAACGTAAAAAAATCCCTCTTAATAAATCAATCAATCAATCAGCCCTTCCGGGCGCAGGTGGTAATTTTCCCACGGCACCCCGCGCTATCGCCCTCCTTTAAATTAAATCTAAAAATTATACCCGGACGAGAGAATATTCCGCCGTTACCATTAAGAAAGAGAGAGAGCCGAAAAAAAGAAACGGACGCATTCGGAGGAACCCTTCTGAGGCTAAGTGGTGTGGATTTTCGAATCGTCGAGCAGTTTCCTTCATCAGTCATCCCTGTGATAGTCATCGCCGATAAAGGGCCACAAAAGCGAGGCGTTGCTGTGTGTCGCGGGAACCCGAAATTTTCTCATGAAACGGGTGTCGAGACCCGGCCCTTGATAAGGGGGAAAAAATGCGCGCTCTTAATGGTCAGAACAATCAAATCTCGGGATGGAAAAAGTCGAAGACATCGTTACGCTGCGCTTTTTCATTTCCCGGGAGAAAAAAAGAGTTCGTGAGGAGGGAAAAGGGTTGCGGGGAACCCTATAACAGTCAGGATGACTAGGGGCAAAAGGGTTGTGGAAGGGGAAGGATAAAAAACCGCTGCGGGGAGAAGGGTATTCCGAAAAGAATCTTTTGGGTGTATCGGGAATGGATTCCGAGGTTCGAAAGGGTTGGAATGGGTAGAGAACTGTCAAAAGAACCCGAGTGAAATATGACGATATTATAATGGCCGGGGAAAGGATTCGGCTTTCGACAGATTTCGAAAAAAGCGGGGAAAAGTTGGATTTCTGGCGGGGCGTTTGTCATTAAGACTCTCGGACGGTGGCCACGGGGCTGTTCTGAGCTGGATTTATGCGTCGTGCGTGGCAATAGATATACGTTCCTCACGTGTTTACGGAGTTTTGAGGGGACGCATAAAACATGCCGGCGATCACCAAAATGGGTGTAGTAAATAATAATTTGGGGAATATTCCGAGCGTATAATGCATTGGGAGCGGTAATATAAACTGATAGAATAGAACGATTAAACGAATTATGCCCTTTTTCAATGAAGAGGAATTCCTGGTTTTAAATAAATTTATGAGGAGGTTTGTCACGAGGGGAAACGGCTGAATATGTTCCTGCCGTAGCTAATGTAGTGTTTGGAGACGAGATATGACCGTCTCTTTGGCAATTATTATAATGAGGCCTAAGTGAAATCCGGGATTCCATAATGATTGAGATTTGTAGATCTTCAGGCGCGTAGAGAAGAATATTTTTACAGTTTAAGGATTAGGAACACAAGTTCTCAAGCACTGAATCCTAGACACGTAATTATAAAAGAATATTAATTTATGTGCGTCACAAATTTCCCGATTAGAGTTGACACAAAAACGATTGTATTCCAATTCTTTTCGGGATACGAAACATTAAATGAATTAAATACGAAATTTGAATACCATAAGTCTCAAGCTGAAGAAATGTGAATAGCTTATTGTAGGAACTTATTAATATTCATTTTCCATCCGACTGAGATATTTCCGCAATAGCGCACTGAAAGTAAAAATGGCTTTAGCTGAGGAAATGTACATATAGCCACGAGTTCTTCAACGGCCACAATCCACCAGATCAATCCCATATTTTCCCATTCTCTGCGTCTAAAAAAAGTACTCCGTTACGTGAAAAAACGCTAACATCAATTTCAAGACGATGCAGAGAGATTTATGGGTTTTTATCGCACATTTTCTTGTTTCTGCGGTATGAAAGTGAGTGTAAATAAATATGAATATTCGCCTGAGAATAATCAACTGTCGACGGGAAATATTCTGACGCACTCGCTCCTCGGGAAAATGTGCGAAAAACATGAAAACGGGTGAGGGTGAAAAGTTGAGTTTCGCGAGAGATAAAAATATATACTCGATCCGTTTTGTTTTACAAAAACGAGTCAAAAAATCCCGTCCGTTTCTTTGTCCACCCGTGCTCATTTGCATTCGTTTGAATTGCAGATGCGTGAGACGTGCTAAGTCGAGAATCTGAGAGAATATGCCTTTCTGGAAATTTAAAGGAAACCCCACCAACGACCGCTGTAAGAGTTGATTAATTCAACAAGATTCGAATTATGAATTCGTAAGATAACTTTTGTCTCGAAATGCCAAAAAATTCATTTTCACCCTGAATAGCTATTCCGAGAAACAATGAAATTAAAATTCATATTCTCGTCACTAATAGGCGTGGAATTTTCCCTGAGTCAGAAACGGTCTTCTTTGGATTTAAGAATGAGTTACTCCAACTGTTTGAAAATAAGTTTCCTTAATAATCTTCCGAGTTGAATCCCTAAAAAATATATTAATTCTCATACACTTAAACTTTGGGTTCAATGCACGAGTGCAAAAAATTCATACGCCTCTCCATTTATGAGAAAAACGGTTTCTTTTCTTGCAATCGCTTAAAGATTAACATAATAGGTGAGTGGCGAAAACTGATGCTTTTTAATAGCACTTTTGTGATATTTGCTTTTTTTTCATTTTTACTTCTATGACTGAATTTCAGCACGCCTATTAAATGTAATTTGCTTGAATAATTTAAGAATCTTGATAAATTATTTTGATTCTTTTAATATAAAATTTACGCATAAATAAATCTTGTTATCAACTACTACTCAGAATTGAAATTAAGAGAAAATCACTTTATTTACGTAATTTCTTTTCTTCTCCTCATACACGCCGCTGAATTGATTTAAATACAAAGAAAAATTGCGTGCTGAATTGTAAATTGTTTAGAGTTATTTTACTCTTGAGATTATTAGGATTTTAATACCCCATTGAAGCTATTATTCAAACTCTGAAATACTATTAATTAGTCTATCTTGTAAACCAAACGGAGGTATAATTATAGATTTCAAGAAGTTAAACTTACATGAATGAATACGAGTTATTCTTGTTCAGTTATTCAGCTATTTTCATCAATAATTTCGATTCAGTTCATCATCCATCATTCATAATATATTATATAGAATATTAATTCATCGTAGCTAGACTTTTACTAAGTATTCTCATATACTAAAGTTTTAAACACTTAAAAAATAACAGATATTAATCTATCCTTTCATAAATATGTATTTTTTCTATAAGTGAACTACGCGAGTAACCCTAATTCATCACAACAAAGAATGACGTACGATTACCAAAATATTCAAATGATCTAAGATCTTGAAAAATCTCACCGGAGCCCACAAAAGCCACTTTCTGAGTGATTTCACGCGTATACACGATTTGAATCGTTTTGATGAGACGGACCCATTAGAATACCCAAACGATGTCCACGTCATAAACTCAAGTATCACTGAATGTACAAGAGATCGATGCATCATCGGTTCTCCATAGAAACCTCCTTTAATCGAGCGACCATTCACGTGAAAAACCCTCTCTTTTTAAAAGGGATTTTTTCCAAGACCACCCTTGAATCCTTTGGGCCCTTTGTCCTAAAGCTCTCTTAAGGAAAGCGTGATTTTGGGAAGGTGCGGGGGCGGAGACGTGGACTAGTTAGACAAAGGCCTCTGGGAGATGGTGATGGATGCGCCCCACGGATGAGAGAGGAATGGATCTATTAGAATGAGATATGAGCGGGAAATACTTTAAAAGGCCTTCGAGGAAAAGGCTCGATCGAAAAAGGTGAAATGGAATCGGAGTAAACAAGGTATTTCGACTATTTTGGTCCCTTTCCTTTGATGCTCCTATCTTATCCTATTTCCTACGTCACATAATAACAGTTTAAAAGATCTCAATGTATCATACGTGAATTTCCACGTATAAGTAGTAACTTTTGGAATTTAATGAAGGTGAAAAGATTGTAGACACGCAACACACAATGTAGTTACATCTCAAAAGGAAAATTCTCTTTAATAAGACAAAGTTTTACAATACAACTGCTCTAGATGGATTAAATAGATTCTGTCATATTTTAAACTTCATACGGAATGTAGATACCGTTAATTTTGTCTCGATATGTTTATTCAACCTATGAAATTAAGCGAAATATGTTACTATCTATCAATCTATATAGACTCGTTGACGATGAACAATATATACACTGTTACGAGAAATCGTTCTGCTATACTTACATACGTATGTTCTACAAATGTATCTTAACTGATAATTTTAGCTAGTGTAAAATAACTAATGCTACACCTTCTCTGGCAAACCTCTATCCACTTCCATCTTCTCTCGGTATGCCGAATGATGGGATGAGTCTCAAACTTGACCTCATATCAAAAACATTTACAGACAGACTTCTCAGAAAGCTACGCATTCATATGAATACAAAGAACATGCATTCCGAATGAAGCGTTTCTTTTGTGGTGTTTCTACTAGTGAGAAGAAACCCTTAATCTATTTCTATAATAACCTGCTCTGATCCAATCACTATCCGATATTATATGCTCTACGTAAATATCAAAATGAATGTAAACGTAAGAAATACGTTGAATGTACTGTCATTCAACCGAATCATATCTACGTAAGAGACGGGCAACAATGAAATAATTCCTGACGTATAGAACATGGGCATGATGGCTCACGTTTTATTCAGTTTCTTGTGGTGTGGATACGGAATAAAATAAGTTTTTGTCTTTGAACGCTCATTTACATTCCTCCATTCTTACTTTTCAACTCGTATTTCGTCATTCGTCGGGGAAATGTAGCGGAAATCACATCCACCACAAAATTCTGATCATGCTCTTTGATTAAGTTTCATCGATACGCACACTTTTTAGAATCGACGTTCATCGAAAAAAAATCGATTGAATGCATTATTCCTAGAACTCGAATCAACGCGCACGGGAATATGAAGGAACAGGAAGCAATATAAAAAACGTGAGGCGTGCACGTATGAAGGAACTCACGGCCGAGGGAAATAATAAGCTATCATGCAGCGAATCTGAGGAAAGAAGGAGGGGATATAATATTCCGGTCGTAAATGAAAGAAAGTTTTTGTCCGTTTTATTTATTATCTACTTAATCCATTGCAGAACGAATGAGAGTTTATAGAATTTCCGTTACCGTTGCACACTTCATAGATTTGATATAACAAACTAGAGCTTATAGTATTATTTCCATTATTTTTTCTTATTACAAACATTATTACTGCAAGGGCATGAGTTTGTACTCAAAGATTGATACTATAAAAACAATATTTCTATTTATTTTGAGTGCTTCATCGATTGGGATGAATCGACTGAAAGCTTTATAATTACGATAGAATATATTCAGCTTTCTATCTTCAACGAAAAGAAAAGATTTTATTCTTTTATTTCAATACTCAATATTTTATACTCATATACAATTCTCTTACACTTTATATTTGAGATCAAAGTTAAAGTTAAGACTACATAACGGAAAATCTTATAAAATAAACAAACGAGAAATGGATGAACACATTCTATCTGAACCGAATCCAACTTTTAGTGGTATAAAACATAAAATACAGGAAAAACACCAAGGCACGAGGGAATGAGCCAAGGTTATCACGGTTGAACCATTTACCTTGAGTTCCCTCACTTGTAGGAACCCCGAAAAGGAAGTAAAATACGCCTCTGATACAGCTAAACGATGTTCCATATCGAGAAAACATTCTACGACACACATATTTTAACAAAATCATCGATAAGAACGATCCAAACATTCAAGGATAAACTTCGAACGATGAACGTCTGAAAGACACGACTCCGAAGGGAACGTGCGTCTAAAATTGCCCTCCGCAAAAGTGACGAAGGCCCGCGAAAAGTGTAGGGCAGGGGGAACCCATTGAAGCGTAGGTGTCGGTCACAGCAAATGTACGGCTGTTATGGGCGATACGGGAGGGAAGATTAGAGCCTTCCAAAAGCTACGTTGGCCCTTTTCCCTACGGGCATTCCTCGTGCGCCCACTCTACCTTCGACTTTTTTCTCCGATAATTTAGGATTTGCTGGCAGATGGAAAGACTCCCTCTGAAAAGGGGTTTATCCTGAAACCTATGGAGAGGATTGAAGGAAGAGAAAGGGGTTCCACACGGGGGTGGAAGGAGAATAGAACCAGACTTCTAAGCCAACAACCGAAAAAAAAGAGCTCGGAATGAAAAAGTGGACTCCCCGACCGCGTGGGCGCGCTTTTTAGAACGATTTGAAATCGTCTAGAAAGGAAGGAAAAGGAGAAAAGAAATGATTCCATTTTTCTCGAATTTTCAAAAAGTTTCTCTTTCAGATCTTAACGGGCGAGGTTATATATTCTAGGCGGTGGGATATTTTTTACGGTAGCGGTTATTCCTGCATCTGTGGCTATATATTAGTGACGATTGCCATAGAAACACTAAATACTTTATCTCGAGTTTCCTCTCGGAATATTTTCATGTTTTCGGATCTGGGGAAGAAATCTGAGACTGAAGAAGATCAATAAAGAGTACAAGAATTTTCTATAGCGTCAAGTATATCTATATAAAAATATCGATTCCATTTCTTTACTTGATAGTTTAATTTTTAAAACAATTAATAAGAGCCATTAAAATATTTAATTCTTCTTGTGCGCACATTATCATTAATTCAAACGCTGAGAAATGAATGAAATATAATATAATGATAATGAAATTGGACTTATATTTACTTTTGATTTGGTTCAGTAATAATAGTATGCTTAGCACTTATATAAGAGGAAAAGAATTCAATTTACATATTTTTCAATCACAAAATTGAGATGTTTCTTAACTTACGATGTGAATAGGGATAACAAGACACGAGGATGGTGGAATGCCAAAGATTACGGAAATACAGAGAGAACGATACTTCTAATTTTTTCAGTATTTCCAGGAAATGAGTATTGAGATGGAAAGATTAGACACGCGTTAGGCTGTCGCTAAGAGGGAATTTTAAAACACGAAATAGGAACCTATAGTTAGATTCTCAAAAACTTTTTCAGAATACAGAGGAGACACCCAAGTTTAATGAACACCTACAAACATTAAATGTTAAGTGAAATTTGGAAGGCCTAAGTAAGATTACAGTTGATACCAATTCGAAATAAAACTGCGATATATTCTAAAACACTACTATCTCTCACAATTCTATTTTTGCAAGAATTCTTTTATAAATTGACTATGATAGCCATCTATATTTATTCGTTAACTAGCATTGTGTGCATGTAAATGAGTAATGGTATAGATCTTTGGTTAATAATTGCTTATATATACATCATATTATATAATGGAAACTGATAGAAGACAACCCGTCATATAATTCCTCCAAATTGCACAAACGATTGTACGATAAACTAATAAGTAATCTCAACTAATTCAAAATAAATTAATAAAATTAATAATTTCATAATTTGTAATGAGAGAATGAAAATAGAGCTACATAAACATGCTTCATCATATATATCCAATTGTGGTTACTACACAGAAAATTACTTAAAACTTAAATAACTATAAACTTAAATAACTATAAAAAAACTGATAGTAAATCAAGGATCATTTATTACTTTATAACAACTAACTACGTACTGCATAGCTCTGCTCTCGTTAAATTCCACCATTCTGAACTCATTACTCAACCTTCTGATCCATGACTATGCAATTTTCACAGGAAAACAATTACTCAAACATGTAACGATCCCTAGGATGTTTTACCTAACATCCTTATTACAGGAGGTCTAGCCGGTCAAGGCGCCAGCGTTTTTAACACGTCGCTCAATTCGTATGATGGATACTTTGATAGTCGTTTGAGCGGAACCCTTTTCCTTTGAGCTCTTTCTCAACCGCCGATATCTCTTTATGAGGATGTGAAATGATTACTGATTATTTCTCGAATGAGCCACTATCAGGCATCAATGTCATCGCTTTAGCTTTTGCCATCAGCTGAAAGGAAGAGCGACATTGTGCTTAATATGACAAAGGACCGAGAGAAATATTACGTTCTATGAGCCAAATGGAATTCTCGACCGATAAATTTATCCTTTATAGTTTGCAAAATGATCCTTTGCGCAACGGAAATGAAAAATAGTGAAGTGACGAAAAGATCTACGGGGACCTATAAGTATATTATGAATTATAACACGATCTTAATTTTTAAAGTGGAAATTCAATTTATATCGAACTAGTGCAAATGTGTTAACCTGAAAAACAATATGACGACTCTTTTTTATCCTATGCTGTAAAATGTATTAAAGGAAAAGCCTAAATGGAGCTTCTACTTCTTTTATATTCGAGAAAAATAGCAGGTGAATATAATATTTTAATGTAATTAATAGTAATCACACTATTAGAATAAATTATATAAATACAAAATATAAACTTTGAAATTATAAACTCTTCAATGCATAAACGTATTCTCCGATAAACAAAAGCACACGACACCTTTAATATTAATTATGTTTCGATATGGTCCATCAAAGATTCGAAGAAATTCTCGGATATCAATCAGAAGACATTGAAATAATTTCAATAAAATATATATGTGCATAAAATTGTAAAACTATCCGTTTAAGACTAGACTAAGATGTATATTTTCTTGCATCACATCAAATGAAATCGTAATCGGGATACAAAAAGTGACCTTAGAAAACACTTCTTCCATTGTTCCCTTTAAGTTATTTATAATTAAAATAAAACATAAACAAGACTAACATAATTACTTTACGTATGCACTCATTCCCGTGTATAAACTTGTCCTACCAATCCCTGTAACCTTCGCAACCGTCAACCTTCTGCGAACAACGTGTTTCGTTTTCGAGAAAAAACGAATCAGCCCATTTCTCTCGCGACTTAATCCTCCGCACGCCAAAGATACATAAAGAACAATCATCTCAACATAATCCATTATCCCAAACATAGGCCGCGTTAAATTTAGCGACGGACAAAAAATTGCATCGACCTTTACGAAAATAGCGTTCGGCGTATTATAAATATCGCTTCACAAAGGACGCTTAGCTGTACAAAAATGGGTGCCACCGTGAGATATGGGCTAATAAACCATCCAATAAACATCCTACCGCTTAATTTGTCGCGCGGAACCGTCGGTTAGGAGTTTGATAAGTGGCTGAGTTCGCGCATCGGAGTAAGTCACCAATGCGATGATGGGCGGGGAATAGCCGGCGTTTTTTTTGGGAGGAACCATTAATAACCGGAGGCACACACATGAGAGGGAAAAACTCGTTCGTGTTTTTTCGAATAGATCTTCCGTTTACGCGGCCATCGGTTCTGTATTTTCCTCTGGAGTTGGAAAGAGGCGTGGGATGGAATTGTGGGAATGAAAGAAAAGAAAAAGGAAGAAGGAGGAAATGTGAATATGAGGAAAAAGTTGAATAGAAAAGGTGAGGATTAAAGATGAATAGAAAAAGAGGAAGATATATGGAGGTATTCTGGAATTTTTTCCTAAAATCACCCTCAAGGCGTGCACCATAAACTAGTATAGATGACTGTTATGTGATGATGATCACTATAAATTGAATTCCTTTTACCTCTATGAAAAAGAATATCATCTACAATAATATCCTACTAGTTCTCCGAAATATTTTATTTTAAAACTTTCTCTTTTAATTCCTAAAAATATCGGTACTACTATCAGAACCTTGCAATCACTTTTAATATTACCTTTACGCAACTTTCCGCTCATAGTGTCTGATATTATCATTATAATTGTACATGGAATACATTTCATGTAATATGGAAATAGATGGATTGTAGGTTTTAATGGCCAAAAGTGACAATAAAAATAAATATCTAGAAGACAAGTTTTGAAAGTTTTTGAGGACAGTAGAAAAATACTGATGGGTTAAATGGTAATAAAATTTATGAATTCGTATAGACTAAAAGAGTCATATAAAAGGGCAGAAGGGAGATAAGAAATAACATGAAACGAGCACAAACATAGGTGTGAAAGTAACAGATGGAAGGTTGTAGTTTCACGAAAATAGTAAAGAAGTGTTCCAACGAATAAGCTACATTTAAGTACAAAACCAATATGATTTTCTTCAAAAACTTCCAAACAAAGCAAGCAAGCTTATGCGGTGAGCACCAATTCAGTCATGATGACTTCAGCTGTTAAAAAAAACAATACGAAAAACACGAAATTGAAGGAAATGAGAGATGAAATGAAGATACGGGAATAATACAAGAAAATATATCCGAAGATTAATGATGGAAACCCGCTGATGTGAAAGAGGTAAAATTGAAGGCAACGGAAACGGCAAGAAAAACACGCAAAGAACGAATCGGTTTGATAGAAAAATACGAGTCGAAAGAAACGTACTTTTGAAACACATCTCGAAAGCGTTGATTTGGATCCCGACGGCCTCGCTGTCCCTCTCCAAAGAATAGCCGAAGGAGGCAGAATAACTTTTCCAATTCTAATTCCCTTCCATTTTTCACTGGATTCCCTTTCAGGAACGTCAGCCTTTTCCCTTCCCAAAGCCGACCGTCTTCCGACCGTTTCGTTACGGCTCAAAAAAGGGGTCCTACGCATTCTGAGATATGGGAATCGAGGTGGTGGGCGGGCCCTCGAACGCCCCCCTGCGATGCCGGAGAAATCACGCGGAATTCAAACCTGGGACACTCGGATGAGCCTCCCGGGACACTCTATTACTCAACGCCAGTCGAGATAAAAAAATAATCAAATTCCGGGCTTTTTTATAAACGCGCTCCCCGTAGCGTATATCTGGAATGGTGAGGTAAAGGATTGGAAGTTCCTGGATTTCGACGGAGCGAGTATAATCTGAAAGGATAGACGCCAGAGGAGTGTCTAGAAGAACAGAATGGTGGGGTGCCTCGTAAAAATTCGATAATTTCGGTGTAAGAAGCGCGGAACGGTGGTAGCGGTTCAGGTGAGGTTCACCAAATTACGTGGAGGAGGATGGAACCTCTGGAAATGGTTTCGAGCATATGTTTCCAACCTCCCCGATAAACTTGTCTGACGTAACTTACGACCGGGAGCACGAGTCATTACTTCAACGTTGGCTATAAAACTGACCGTCGCGAATGTTTACCACCATCTCTTGCGGCTTCTCATAGGGGATGTTGTCTAGTCCATGACGTAGAGTCGACTACCGAAAAGTTTCACCGTAAATAATGTATTATGAATAGGAGTGGAATTTCAATAAATACGATGTGGATATAAATGCTATCCTGCAGCTGGAGCGTTCATAAATACATCAAATCATGATATTAGGCCGCTTTGAATGTTTCCAATATCAACTGTAATACGTAAATATCTGAAAATGCTCTCTAGATCTGGTCTAAAAACCTTTACTACGTACGTGATGAACATGAAGTTCTAATATAAAATTCTCTACATTCTATTAACACTATAATATAAATTGAAAGGGTAACAGCAACCAAATTAGTATACACGTACGTACTTGATCAATCCTATACGTCTCATGAGTTTGAAAGAAACTAATAGAAGACTGTCAACTATTGGCTTTGGAATATTTTTATACATAAAATACAGAAAAGAATAATGTATCGGGCATGTATTTCGGATTATCATTTTAAATTACTTTAAACTCTCGAATTGACTTAGAATTCCGCTTCAGTTTAAAGTGGGAGATTTGTTTTGAGTGAATTAGAATGAATCAAAAAAAATCTAATAGTAAATGCAAGTATTTTTAGATTCTATTTTACTTGGATAGCAAAGTTTATATCGAAAGGGACATTCAAACGTGACAAAGAACTATAAGATATTATTTGACGTTGTTTTCTTATTTGATCTCTCCATTAACATAATTTAGCGTAATTATAATAATGTAATTAAAATCTCTACAATTCATTAATATATATCCAAGAAAAATATCGAAACGGGAAGCATTATGTGAATGGATAGCATTTTCTAAAATCATTTCCTGCTAAATTTTCTTGAACGCGTAAGATGCATAGCTCGCTCTCCAACTCAGAATTTCTGAATTCTCATAACTCATGATTTCTAAATTGACTTCCTGGAAACCAGATAACTTACGCTGCTCAGAGGTAAAATACTACTGGTTAAAATATATTTAAGCTACCTCAATACATCTCTAAACTTAACATTCCCATAACAAGATCAGGTTAATATACTCATCCATTTTCTTTCCGATACTTCTCCGAAATCCTCGTGCGTCTCTTTAACCTCCAGCTGCCGATCCACCATTTCTGATCATTTCTTTATGCAAATTGAGACATAACCTTCAAGCAGATGACGCTTTTCCTGCGCAAATTTCAAAACGTCGCATGAAACCGCTTTATTCCAGCCAATCCCCTAATAATAACTCGGAACGTGCTAGCGTGTCCGACAGACTGGAACTCCCTCCATTGCGTGAGTCCACTTCAATCCCGTGTATTACACGGTGTAAACTTACATTCTCGGAAAATAAACAACGGCAAATTCTTACGGAAATGTAATTCTAAAAATCGCCCATATTTCCTATTAACTTATCTTGAGACAATGTTTTGAAAATGGTTCAAAGGGTTGGAGTATGTTATATAAAATGTTATCAAATATCTTACGAATAATGTTAAACAGAAGTGAAAAATAGCGACATGACTGGGACTCGAACCCAGGTCTCCCACTTGCCGGGCAGGTATGCTATGTTAAAAATTAATATATTCAGGTATGTATAAATATAATATAATAAAAACACTTTAAACCTTAATATTTCAAGACAACATAAAATTAAATTTCAATCATCTACTTTGATGAATGATTATCTAGATATATTTTATTTCATAACTGAATCTCCTAGGATACTCATGCTACGCGATAAAATAACTTTTCTCTTGAAAAATCTTCTGAAAAAGTGTTAATGATTTCGCTACAAAATGCTGAAATAGTATACCGGAAACTAGATACCTACACTTCGTTAAACGTAAAAAAATAATGTCATAAGTATAAGAGCAAAATAAAAGAGACTTACTAGTAATTTCCAAATCAAATTTAGTTTTCAGTAATTCAATGATTTTCTTATGCCATATTTATCTTTCGGTTCATAGCAGATAGCAGCATGCAAAGGAAATCGAGGGTTTAAAAAATCGCCTCCATTATTCAAATACGATGCACAAAATCGAGGAAATGAAATAATAAAAAAATAAATCGAGTTCCTATAATAAACATTCGATCCTTAAAAACACATAAATACCGTGGATACTAGATATCAACATATTAAAGACAGCGATTTTACGTAAACAAAGCCAAAGTGCACCATAAAATTCAACGGTAAAGGTATAAAACTGCGCACCGCGTCATCTCCGCCTCGAACACAGCCATTTGATCCTCTCATAGAAATAATCTGCAAAAAACGATATTAGCATAGGGAGAAACATTTTTCGCTCCGCAGAATTGCGCGATTATTTGAGCGGACGAAGCGCTGGTGTACTTCTCCCCTTACCCTTCCGCCTTATATACCGGTTTTTGCTTGACATCTGGACGTAAGATTATCTCGGATGGCTCCGACTACCGAGTTCCGTTCCGAAAAAAATCCGGAGCAGATCTTTGAACGGCGAGAAAACGCCACGGTATCCTGCATCGCAAAAGGGGACTTTTTTCTATTTCTCCTCAAAGTCGAAGAAAAAGACGAGCTATAGGGGTGTTATCAGTCGCAGGTGGTGAGTGAAAAGGGAAGGAAGGTCAGAAATTTGCGGGAGTGAATGAATGGAAGATGGTCGGAAAGGGTGCTTGGAGAGGGGAAACTCCGAGATAAGCGTAGAATGGAATTAAAAGAAAACGAAAGAAAAACTGCATGATCCTGTAGAATCAGCTGCTACGTCGTAAGTTATGGGGATACAGTTCTTTGGAGGAAAACGGGAGTTTTGAACAAAATTCATAGGAAGTTGGGGAGTTTTTAGGATAGGATAAGGAAGTCAGATGTGATCTGCCCTACAAGTTGTACAAAGATCTGGATTCGAGTTCCAGTCACTTCGCTGTTAATCACTTCCGTTTAACCTTTGCGAATTTATGGGATTTCAAAAAAAAATATCTTCGTCAAAGCTCATTAGGTAAATTTGGCTCAAACCACGATGCGAAGATAAATAAAAATATCTATACAAAAAATTAATTTATGGAAAATTATATATTGAATGTCTCTGCAGAAAAAGATAAGTTTATGATCTATATGAAATTCTTTATCGAAGATTTCTTAGATTACTAATTAATTGGATTAGGTAACACGAAAAAATCATTCCTATTTCGTTAACATCTAAACCATCTAGCACGCAGATGTTGTTCGTTAATTATGCCGAGTCATTCTCTAAACTTTATCGCTTTACTTCTTAACCAATGACTCAATCATTCTATCTTTTAGATACTTTCAATAAAAAATTAGAATTCTTATTTCATTTGATACAATACTGAAAGGATATAGGTCTTGAGTTATAAAGCTGTATTAAAGACAGGTGAAGTATAAAAGCCTACATGAAAGACAAAAAAATCGAACGTATTTTAAAGCTTTATCATATATTTTTTAAGTTACTTAAGATATAAGAAAACTAATCTAAAAGGCAATTCCTAATTCTGAAAACCTATTGTATACTTTCAGTTTATCCGATTGACCTTTTTTGTTGCGTTTCGATGCGGATAAACAATCTTCACTTTCGATTTAATTTCACGCGAATTCAAAAGTGAAATATCCACGCATTCCACAATATTTTCGATCAAAAGCACTGTCCTTGGATCTGCGTTACTTGGAGCTCACATCGGCTTGCTCCAATTTCGTTCTCTTAATGGTTTCTCACCGTAAAAGGAATTCGATTTAAGTCTTTTGTCGTGGGTACCCTTTCTAAATGAATATAACTGAACGATTTTTGTGATTGAGTGTGCTAATAGAGAAGTAACTTCGTTGGAATGGTACAAATCACCGTTATTATAAATCGACAGTTTTAGATGAGGGCAAAGTTTACACCTTTCGCTGCTATATATAGTAGACAAAATACGTATTTGTACAGCCTTGTGTTGAAAGATGCCAAAAGGTAATTTTTCCGTTGCGTAATTTAGCATATGTTTTGAAAGTATTCATTAATTGAGCAATTCTCCCTACTGATTTAACACCCCTACCCTGGTATGTTCATGGAATAAATCAAACCATCTCGTTTGATCTCCTTTTTAAAGTCAGTGAAATAGACGCCAACCTATGAAAGTATGAATTCTCTTCGTTTATAGCTTGAATATATTTACTAAGGATGACTGAAGAATTAACTATTAATTGATACGTGATATCATATATTTGTGAAGAGAGAGAGATTTCCTTTAAATATTCTGATTCCAACAGAACCTGCAGAGCCTAATACTGCATACGAAACACTTTAAGGTGAGTTCAATTAATAAATAAGAATATACAAACATATACATTAAATTTACATAAATTTATTTTAATTCGCAGTGTCCAGGAAATTACATTTATTCTGAAAACTTCAGCAGTAAAAACATTGCGAATTTTATTTCTGAGGCAATGCCAAGACTTATTTATTCGCATCGATATGCAGAGAACGTAAGAACGAAGGTCAATACTGCGAGATTAGCAAAATATGATGTATTCGATTCTTAACTTACGAAGAAATTGATTGATTTCCGTCGAATGCATATTGTAAGACTCAAATTACCCTACGACGCTCGTACATGGTAGATTTACCATTAATCGTGGTCGCTCTGTGAGTCCCTGAGATGAAACATTCGTCATATTACTTTTTTTTTCGATTGAATCCGCCCCTCCTGTTATGATGCATGGCAAGTGACTTCACACGAGGAAGTTGGGATCCGCTTTCCAGATAATCGAGAAAAGCATTGCCAAAGGCCAATAGAAAGTTTTCGTCGAATCGGAATTCAACGGTCATGGTTTCGCTGAATGAAATACGTGCATGTTTTGAGGGATTCTCTACGTTTTAAATGGGTGGAAAATTGAAGGGGATTTCTCGGGAAAATTGCGAGGGAGTTTTGCCACCTTGGTGGATTTAAAGGAAAAGATGTCGACCAGCTTGGAATAGTGATGAGGGTAAATTTGTTTTATGGGTCAGGAAATTTTGCGAGGTAAACTGCAACATCCTTAAATGCGAATTGGCGATCAGAGGAAATGCTGAGATATCCTTATATTCAGGTCGATAACGGGACGAATTTCCCATGAATAATGCAAACTTGTCTTCAAATTAGATTCGTAGATTAAATGCTGAGACAAGAGCAAGTGTTTTGATGTTCTGAATAACATTTTATTGATTTTACTGCTCAAGAAACTGATGTAGCAGTTATAACGTGAGTTTATGTAAAATGATTCGGGTACAAATAATAGTTAATTGTGCGGAAAACTTTTCAGTAACCATTGGAATAAGTTCTAAGACCACATAGGCGTAAAAGTATTAATTTTGGCTTTCAGCGGGATTGAATAAATATTTAATGTCATTGAACAAATTAAACATTCAATGAATAAAGATAAATTAAATTTTAATTATAATTTAGAGAAAATTATACTAAAACATTAGATGATTAGTATTAAATTATAACAATATAATATTTTAATAAAAATATTGTGATGATAATATTTACTGGTTCTATGCAGTTTTCATGGGTGGTATTCTTTACATAAATATATAACTATTTAATGATCCTATAAATTGTTATAAGGGACGGAGAAAAATATTAAAAAACGTGGAATATAACATTTAAGACTGATAATTTATTTAAAGGGAGAAGGAAATAAATATGTCCTTTAAAACTTAAATTCAAAAATCTATCGACTGAAATACTAATGTTAGTTAAACTACTGATTAAAGTGCGCTATTAAGACTAACATTTAGAGAATAATGGCGTTACTGGACCCGTATTAATGTGCTTACCCTGGAAGCCCTAAAGGGTAAAATATTTAAATACCCTCCAATTCACTTTCTTCGCACAGATCTAGGAATCCTAATTACGGTAGAAAGCTTTCGTAAAAAAGAGCAATTCATCTCCAACCTGATCCTTCCATAATTAATAATTCATCTCCATATTCGAGAAATTTTCCACGAACAAAGAAAACCTCCTGCGAGAAATTCATCGGAATCCTATTTCCAGGTAAAACGAACTCCAAACAGCCAAACAGCAGGTGACTCACTCCGCCCAAATTTCCTTTTAGCGGGAAACACAACCGCATATCTCTTAGTTACATTTCGCGGGAATCCCGCAGGAAAGAAAGGCGAGCGTATTCGGATCCCCGTGCGACTATAGCAGCCTCGAGCAAACCACGGAGCAGCGTTTCTTGCCGAGTTTTTCTGCCGCTGTCACTGCACAGACCGATGCAGAATGAGGTCTTTCGGATATTTTCTCGTGTTTCTCCGATAGGCATAGAAGGAAGTTGCATCGACCGGAATACGGCAGAAGGAGTTCCCAACCAGCGTAATAAAGATACGCCTCGAAGGTGCAACGACCCTCTGAGGAAAAAATCGATTCAAAACGGGGAAGGACATTCGATACTTCGGTGTTTAGCGTCTTCGCAAAAGAGAAACGGAACTTTGTCGCGTGGGAAGTGAGATGACACAGCACCAATGTCAAAGGCCGCATTCCGAGTTGACGCCCCCCCAAAAAATCGTGCCTATTCTTTTCTCTGCGTGATGACGATGAGTAAAACCATTCGTGGTTCGGAGGAATTTCATATTTTGAGAAAAAAGGGTGTTTTAAGGTGTGTTAGGCCGTCTGAATATGACCCCAGGAGCTTTCAGCACTTAATAATTAATCTAATACGTTTTCCATCGTCATTTGCGAAACCCTTTTGCTCATTACGTGCGTTCAGGTCTCTATATTTCACGTAAAATTTTATTGCTTGGTTATTGGTTCAACAAAATAAATCGATATAAGTTTAAAATATTTCAGGGCATTTTTAATGTGAAAAATACTTTTAATTTATCAAAATTGAAGGGTAGTTCATAAAGTGGACAAAGTAAGGAGTTAAATTATTTAGTATAAAAATAAAGATTTTTTTATTAAAGCAATAACTAACGAAATATATAATAAGCAACACACACAGGCATAAGTATAAAAAAGACTATGATACCACGCCTTTAAATCTAAATTACGTAAAGATTATAATAAAATAAAGATCTAAATTGATTCACCATAAAAAAATATACATTTACCCCGAAGTATACTGACTAAAACTGTGATTGTTATGATTTTATTTAAAACAAACGCATCAAACTTATAAAAAGAAACAGAAATGATAAGTCGTAAGAATTTATACGAGTAAATGTGCACATCATATTAGATCATACCAAGGATAAACAGAGGGAGTACGATACTCCTTTGAAAAAATCATTCCTATTTATACACCCGTACACTCAAACGGGCAAAATCATTTAAAACCGCGCACGCTTTATGAATTTCCCCGCGGTTTAATTTCCTTCCACTATAAAAAAAAATCGTTACCTGCCTTACCTATTGAACGAATCATCAATATCCATCTCGAAGTAGGGTAGGGTAAAAAATCCCGCGGCGTAACCCGCTTAATGACAATTGCCCTTTGGAGTAATGAGCATCATTCTCGAATCTATTTCGGGACACTCTCCCATTACCGCTACGTCGTCTTTTCCAGCGAAATGTAAATTGCCCGGGATACGGAGCAGTCACGCTTTGCGAAACAATTTCAGCCGAGGTAAGGGGTGGGGAACATGGATTAAGTGGGGTGGTGTTAATGAGGGAACGGGTATAAATATAAGTGGAAGGGACGTGGGCGAAGGGAGACAAAGAACTAAGGAAAAGAACGGGTGCAAAAGATACGAGATTTATGCGTGGGAAGAGATGCGGAAAGGAAGGAGAATAAAAGAGAAAGAAGGAAAAAGGGAGGATAAGTCTCTGAAAAAAGTATGGGGTAATAAAAGAGATGGTTAGAAATGCTGAAAAAGTTCGGTAACTGAAAAGAAGGGAAAAAACACAATAAGATTGTGAGGAAAAGAATAAAAGAGATATAGAAAGACACAGATGCTGATGATAGCAATAAAATAAACAAAAGAAGATGACGGAAGAATGCACATGAAATGGAAGGTAACGGTGAGTGAAGAATGACTGAAAAGAAAAGAAAAAAAAATGCAAGATAAGGATGAAATGATTCAACAAGTGATGAGATAAAATAGTTATCTAACCGTAACAGACAGGTAAAAGACGGCAGTGTAGTTCATGGTTACATAACGGGTAACTTTGGCATCGAAATATATTATGGGTGGATTATTATTGAAAAATCTTAGAGCAAAAAACAATAAACCAACGAATGTGACTGCAACTTAAGTTAGCATTTTTTTACAAAATCACGTAATTAAAAACCTTTGGGTTATCAATGAGTATATGATTCTTTTAAGAATTTTGAAGAAGTAAAATTAAAAGCCATCATCTGAGTTTATTATCGATCAAAATATTTTGTATTTCCATACAGTTATTCACAGATTTAAAAAGACAATAGAGGTAGTAAACCATTGAAATAGCTCAACCACCTAACAATAACACTAATTATGTATTCGATCAGGTAAAAGGTTTGCTCTTTTCATAACGATTATGATTTCGACTCCTGGATGAGACTCTTACGCAATATTAACTTAAAATATAAAAAATTACAAGTAAATTAATTTCACAATGAAAAACAGAAGATAACGAAAGAAACAATAAGTATCGTTCATCAATTCTTCGTAACTAAATACGAATTATAGTTTCCAAAACAAATCTTTAATTGAGCTAACTATTTACGTAAACACCTACTGTAAGGTTAATAAAAATACGCAAATATATTAGAAATACTTTTTATATTGAAAAAAAAAGTCTGAGATAAGTTAAGCGGAAAAAGAAACCAAAAAATTAAAGAGAGTGAAAAAGTTTCGTCCGATTGGACTCCGTCGAGATAAACAGCGAATTAATAGGAGACGGAGGAATGGCAAAAATAGGCATAAAATCGAGCGAGACCTGGTCCACAATCAGGTCACAATCCTCCCGAAGGAGAGGGAGAAGAGTTCTCGGAGAAATCCAAAAATGACGCAAATAACGTTATTCTGACCTCAAGCGAAGACGCACACGTGAGCAGTAAAAGGCTCGAAATCCGAAATCTTTTTATTTCCACCTTTCGCGATTTCCCTCTTGATGTGGGCGTAGAGAATGCAGGATGTGACAGGAAGGTGACGTCAATGGAGGGGAGGGGGAGGTGGGGGAGGGGTATAATGATGGGAGGAGATCAAAAGGAAGAGTAGGAATTGAAAGAGGAGAAAAATTGGATTCGGGGAGTGGAAGATGAAGATTATGAAATGAGGAAAACCTCGGAGGAGGTGCATAAATTGAGACGCGAAATTTGTTACTGTAACTTATTCGCACCCTGGAAACGACTTACCTGGATTAAGACGAAATTATATATAAACTTCATTCGCACAATTATTTCCGAAATATAGATATAATAAATAGCAAAATTTATCTCACGCTTCATGTACATAAAAAGAATATTGTGCCTACTCCTTTTTTCACATCTTACCCTATCTCATGAGAAGAACCTATCCACGAATGTATAATATAAATTATAAAATTATTACATCATGTATTTAACTTAATCTAATATATAACGGTTCAAAAATAAAATCTTATTAAATAAAATATCATTAATGAATAACTGAGGGATTAAAAGTTGTTGTATAATTTAAGATCAGTAGTTCCCCTTTCGTATCTTATTATCAAATTATACATTTTACCATCTCGTATTATAATAAGTCATTGTAATGAAGGTAATTAACCTCATTTTGTGACAATACCACATAAATTTTTACTTAATCCTTTATTCCTTCATATTTCCTGTGATTTAGTACAAATGGCAATTACAAAATTCCATGAATAATCCTGAAATGAATTTCCACGAGAACGAAACCATCACAATCAAACGAATCCAACGCAATAATTGCATCTCTTGATTCGCAAAAGTGCAAATTGTTAGATTAACCGCCATTTAGCGAAACATTTCGCAACCATCATTCTCTTAACCTCTCGCTAACCCATTCCGTAAGCAGGAGACGTTTTTCTCCGCACAAAAAAAAACAAATGACGACATCAACATTGAACTACGGAGCACACGTCGTTTTCGATGCGTTTGTGTTCGGAGATTTATATGTTTACGGTTGGATTAACGGTAAAAGTGAAGAGAGCGGTGCAAAAAATAAATAGGGCCGAGATTTGTGGAATCGAAATGGGAAAACTGTAATTTGAGTCCTAGAAAAGAGAGGAGGGAGACAGATGCTCTTTCTCAGTTTTCGCGGAAGACAACATCGATACAAAAAAGAGATTGAAGGACTCTTTTACTTGGAATGACTCGCGAAAAAGTGAGGAATGTTGGAAAAGCGTCGGATCTCGAGGGAATTAACGCGAAAAAGAAAACAAACAAGTTGGGAGAAGACAATGGGCCGGAAAAAGAGCAAGGCGACCGAGTGCCTGAGGAATATAGACCGAGAAGGCGGGAAAAAAGATAGGGAGCGATGACGGATGAGTGAGGCAAGGAAGGCTCTCGAATGTAATTTGCGAATAAGATGAAAATATGACGGGTTATCTGGCAATCATGCATGAGAGAAATAACTGTTCTCTGCTGACAAAGAGGGAATGGATGCTGTGAGGGGAAGATTAGAGGAAGAAGAGTGGGTTGAATAGGGCGATGGATAGTTTCTTGGAAAGAGAGAGCTCCGTTGCCAATATAAGCAGTTTACGGATATGTGAAGAAACACACGCTTTCTGGATTAAAGCGCAATTCTACGATTTCATCGTTAAATCGTGCTGATAGACTTTACGTAAGTTTCTCTAATAGCTGAAAACTTATGCATTATCTGGACTGGATAAATGTTAATTGGTTTTCTAAGAGGGGAATAATGATATGAAACGATTTTTTATGTACTTTGTTCATTAAAAATTAATACAACTCAAGCTTACCAAAACATCAACCGATTTCAAATAAGATTATTTAAGAATTTCTTGTTGAGTAACTATAATTTCTCTATAAAATATCTCAAAGCTTCTGGATATTTAATATTTCCTTTAATAAGTTCCAAAATGATGCTTAACCATATAAGAACGAATTTCATTAACAAAATTCGTTCAATTCGAACAAATTACAGATAAATCGTTTAAGACTGTCAACATCTTCATAAGTATTGCTATCTCCTCATTATTTTACTTCAGCTCTCAACGAGCAATTATACCAATTAAAATATTTTACTCCTTGGGTTTTTTACTAAAAACTGATAAATTTACGTCAAAAAAGTAGAAGCATTATATCAATAAATAGCAGTTTGATGTTTTTATATCGATCAAAATATAGATGAATTCTCTTTACGAGCAAAATTGTATTAAGTAGAAGGGAATTGATAACATTGAGCGTAATAAAACACTCTTTTTAAACAGTAGTAAGAGGATCACAAGAACGACATCGCAGGGGTTTCTATCTATAAATGATAATTAATAATAATTGTATCACATGAGGATTGCGTAGACACAACGTTGGTCGTAGTGTGAACCCAACAAAGCAAAGGCCGTGGTACTTTCCCCTTGGAGAGCGGCAATTAGCATTTTCGCTAGTCATTCACTAAAACTTTTGAGTGGTAGAAAAAGCAATTTACTTAAACATCTATTTCGGCGAAACGCTTAGATAAGGAAAGTGGTAGAGCGGCGAAAGGGTTAGACACATTAATGGAGCGGGCATAATAGTCGGAAAGGTGGGATGACCACAAACAGAAGTGCTTTTGGATCAAAAGGATGGCCTTTTATGGACGTGGAATAGAACAGCTATAGGAAACTCGAGCAGCCTCTCTTTTTTACCCACATCCTTCGATTCTATGAGAGTTCAGAACCCGATAAAGCTTCGGAGACAAGAGAAAGCCTCATTAAGGGATATAGTTCACCGTTTTCTAATTTTCCATCGAACGCCTACATCGACAAATCCATTCTTTCCGCGGACGGATAAGTTTTCCTAAGGGGAGAACGCCTTTTTGACGCACAATGGGAAATCCTCCCGAGGGAATGGCTTTTTAAGACCTGGAATGAGCGTCTTGGTGGCATAGGTTCCTTCCCCGTTCACCCACTCGTTACCGTTACGAGCCATTAGCCTCATCATCATAGAGGGAGTTCCTCCTCGAATCCCCTTTCTTTTAATCGGGAAACTCTCTTGATCTCTCCGCGGTGTTTGATGAAACTCCGTCCGATAGAATTCGCCCGTCCCGCTACTTCGCTTTTATATATACGCGCTCCACGATCGTCTTCTATTTTTCTCTCGCAAAGCGTCGCAAATTCTCACGCTCCTTATTGGGACTCGAATTCATTAGTCCGCTGTTTCGCGACTGCTTTCATCAGAAGAAGCAGCTCCGGATTATCCGTAAATAAGCACTTTTGCCGTTTTCCGAACCTCGTTTTTTTCCCGAGGATGCTTGTTTGAATAGCGGTGCGATGACGTTGCAAATGAGTGCAGCGTAAAAAAAGGAACGCGAGATGACGCTGGAATTCTATGAAATTGTAAATAAGAGTAACGGGTGTTTGCGTCTCGTGTCTTTGGCAACCTACTTTTGAGGGTTTTGTTCGCATAAATCCCGAGAGCTGCAACATGGAGATTCCAGTTATTGCCTCTTATTTATAGGACGCGGAATGACATTGTTGTAACTCTTGAGTGCATCGGAAACTGTTTTATTCCACAAGGGAATTCTCTCTATTCTCTGATTAATCATTGGAGGAAAGTGGAACAACGCCTTACTAACTAGGATAACTTCGGACTAACTGCTAACCTAAATAAAGATTCTAAGATAGATAAGGAACTCCGCAACTCCTAAGGTGCATCCATAAATATGGGGGTGATAAATAAAGAGGTAAAATTTTATAAAACGCAATAGAATTTCTCATTGCTAAATTATTTAATATGTTAAATGTTTGGATGAATAGTAATATACTTTAAATATATTAAACATAATGCTCTTAATTTGGAAATTAGAATTGTCTATTATTTATATTTCTTTGCTATATTCATTAAATTGATGTGCAAGTACTAACCAGAAAGTTTAGAAAGCTGTTACTCTTACTTCTTGTAGAATAAAGATGAGGAATTATAATCATTATAACCTGTATTATCTATCATGTGACTTCATCAAAGATATTTTCGAGGGGTAAATATGAATTATTCTTTCATTCCGCACACTAAATTTTCTAAAAGACCAAGCAAAATTATATTCTCAATATAAGTATACGTGCTAACTGTATTAGATTACGGAAAAATTAGTTACAGTTGAAATAATAAAAGTTAAGTGTTTTGATTATGTTACTGCTGATACATATTACAGCTGACGGTGAGGTAAAATTCGGAAAATAAAATGTTTTTGCTTAGTAAATTCAACGAAATGAAAACTGAAAACGATAAATAATCCATTTAATTATTAATAACATTATAATTACTATAATTTTTTAATTAAAAATTTATGAATTTTTCTCTAACATTGCAAATTCTTTCTCCATAGAATTATACCTCGAAGCCTGACGAAATTTCTAACTGCTACGGTATTTTATATATAACACACGATACTTTATTTATAATAATATCGCAATTATTTAGGTTAAAACATAATATATTATTCAAAGAAACCAACTGTTCCACCATCATCATCAAAACGTTACCAACTAATCGGTCTGTGTCCGTTTACTTTTATTTAATCATCTCGTCACCTCCGTGAGAAATGTTTCCCATAAAGACGCTGGTACATTTCCACCAATTCAACGGATCGTAAGATTATAATTGGACGTTTGCGAAATAGCTTAACGTTTGCTCCGTACTTCCTGAGTCTGGTTGGGCAACGTCGTATTGAGCATGATTCGAGCCCTTTATAGCCGAACGTGAGTCTTACCAGTAGCTCCCTCCTTATTAATCATTAAGCGGGAAGTGGGGCAGCCAACTCCCCTCATTTGCACCCCACGAAGACCGTCTTTTGCCCCATTCCTCTTCGGGGGGTCGCTATCCGGGAAGGAAAGCAGTAGAGAAACCGAGGAATACTCAGAGGATGGGTTGGATACATTCCAAACGATGGGAGTGGCAGGGTGGAGGCCTCTCTCCAAAGATGCACCCAATTCGTAAGAAATGGGACCTCCGTAAAGAGTTACGAAAATAAATCGTGTTAAGCCATCGAGTTTCTTTTTCGTCGCTGGTGATAATAGCGGTAAAGTGTGCAAATTCTGTGCATATGATTATCTCTGCCGTGCGAAAGAAATGGGGTTTGATTTATATACAAGTCTTTTATATACTTTAGAGGATTGGAGGTCGAGTTATTCAGGAAAACTGAAATAAGACGAATGAATATATAGGAAGTGAAATCTGGCGATTTTAACACATAACATAGATACTTAAGAAAAATAATAAATACAAAATGTATTTCTCTTTCCGGAATGCTATCTATGGCGATCTAATAAAAGAGGAGAAGATCATCGATTTCCGAGATGAAAGCTAATAGATTACTAATGTTGAACGATTTCGTAACAAATTTATTGGAAGTATAAATTAGCATACCTAATGTTTAATATGAAAGGCCACCCGGAGAGATATATCTCCTAGGGTGGTCTAGTTCTTCCAAGAGGTAGAACTAGCACAATGAAAAGAAAATCAATCTCTTTATGTATGGAGCAAACTGGTCCCTATCTCAGCACGTTTGATAACGAAAATACTATTTCTTTCGATACATAAACCATAAATAGAGAGTAGAGGAACTAATTTCATTAATTGTAATAATATAAATAGGTCAAATCCTAACCTTCTTGATTTTACCTGGCATTCTTAAATCAAAGATATGTTATCTGAGAAATGTGTAATTATAGCTATACGATTTTTTTTCTAATTTTTCTGCTTAATTCAGCTAAAGCGATCAAGTCACTCTTTAACCGAATGAAAATACGGTAAATTAAATTTGTACTCGATACAAAAAATTATCCCTTAATATCAATTTTTGATTGATTAATCTAATTTCGAACGAATAAGAAAAAATTTCAAAATTTTAATTACAATCGAACTTCAATTATAAGGATTAATAGTAAAAATCCATATCCATATTTAACGAGCTGAAAAGTGAAAAATGCCTTCAAATTCCTGGATGCAATATAGCCTGTATTTAAAAGTATGAAACACTTCAGAACCCAATAAATACGCAAGGGTTGCAAAAAATTATTCACCTTTAGATTTCTCGATTAGATTGGGGTTCATCAATAAAAAGAATTGCATTGTTCCACCGCAAAACATAAATAATGCCGAGGTAAATCATACTTCCCAAGGATCTATATTGCTCTTTAGCGAAGGAAAATTACTAAGTAGACTCCTTACTCACCTGGCATCCTCGGGCTGTGAGCGAGGTTCTTGGACGAACGTTTGGTCAAATGAGCCCGCGGGGATTTTTGTACTCCGGCAATATACTCCCATTGTCTGCACACTCCCTGCCACCTGCTAATAGAGAATAGGGAATAATACTTGAGGGCTGATAAAGGAGCGCGTGGGAGATGAGATTAGCGGTAATTCATGTGTAAATGGGCGGCGGTTCTGCAACCGATGCGAGGGTGAACGGAACCTCTGGTACTGATGGGAACCGGTAAGCGATGAGGAATGAAGTGCAATAAAGATGACCTGGATGGACTCTATTGATAATTGAACGAATTTAGAGTTACTGGGTGCGGTAACTAAGCGGAACGGAGAGTAGATGAATGTGGGACTGATAATATGACGAGCAGATGTAAGGAAGAGCCGCTGACAAAGGTCTTGGGATGATTTCGGTAATATATTATCCTATAATTATGATAAATGCATCTACAAGATCACAGAAGATATGTAGCAATAAAGTCATGGCGTAATTCTAACTTAGAACGATTCTTGTAAGAAGAAATGAAATAGTTTCCTTTGGAGAAAATATATATCGTAGCATAATTTCAAAATATTACGAATTTCTAAATTAATGTACTTTCATACCTACAAGTTCATCATACACTTGTTCTAAATAAATAATAATCTAGTAATATTTTAAAGACTTTGGTATAAGTGAATAAAATTTACTATTGGAAACTAATAGAAAATGGAAAAATATTTATCCATTTCTTATTATCTTAAATCTATAACAACTACGATAACACAACGTTAACTATTAACTACTAGTAAAATTATACAAAAGTACTACAGCATTCATTACTTACATTATCCATTACAATACCATCATAATTAATTCTTATCTAAAATGAAAACTTAAAAGATCACAATTACCCTATAAATGCTATTCATTACAATGAGTGAATCTAAGTTCAGGTTCATTCACGTCTTCTTAATCCAACTTCCTGCATTCCACAATACATAAAAATGTAGAAATATACAATGATAATAAGGGAACAAAGATAAGCTCATGAGATGCATCAATTTAAATACACCATCTATTCTTATGATACGCTCGTAATTGCCTTATGGGATTTATATGAGTAAGAAACTAATAATATAAATAGATGAGAGCACGTTGTTTCTTTCACATATTCTTTCCGTGAAGCAATAGTAATAGTATACTCATTCAGTTTTTCTAGAGCGTCTACTTAAATAAGAATAATGAAAATTAATCGCATAATAACTCTCGTATTTATTCACGAAACAACAGCCAAATTCAAAAAGAAATATTCGCTTTAATTTTGCATCCGATACAATGCAAAAATTCGCACGAATGAGGGCCACCCTCGTTTTGCATCCCTCTTCATTCGGGCCCATCCTTTTCAAATGCCAAAAGCAGCTCAACATAGCTCCTTCAAACCGATTCATGAATGTCCTTTTCACCTCGCATTAATTTATCGCCCGTGTATTGCTTCCAATGTCTCCCTCCAGCTTATCCCACTCATGCAGTTCGCTTGGCTCATACCAACTGCGTTTGATTTACTTCGATGCTGCAGACATCTCCAAGTTTCACCACGGAAAGAGGATAAAAGAGGCGATTTATACACAGCCACTTTCCTCTTTTCAGACAGATTTCCCTTGCTTTCAACACGCCGCAAATCAACAGTGGCAGATTCAAAGGATGGTGATGAGTTAATTACTCCAATCCTTGGTCCACGATGGTAGAAATGATGCTGAGAAATCATTCTTATTCGAATATTATAAAAACTTTGGGATACAATATAAATTCGCAATAGATGAATTATTTATTTGCAAGAAAAAGGCCGAAGGTACATCGACTTCTTAAGCATTATTCTTTGAAGAATGTTGAATTGTTCGCTAACATAACAACTATAGCAACCAATGAAAATAGAGAGAGAGAGACCTTGGTTCTAATACAGCTATGATAAGAATTATATCATCCTTGAGAATTTGGTAACCCCCTAAGAGAATCTAGAATGAGATCAATTATCTTCTATTCCTTCTCATTTTGAATTCTTAGTACGGAACCACTTAAATCCTCGACTGCATTAATATGTATTATTTTTATTATTCAGTGCATAAATGAAGTCTAGCTCTCCTTATCCGTATCCCCTCTCGGAAGAACGATAAAATGTCGCATGCAGGCCTACCCATGAATATGATAAACAGGCTGTATTGTTTGTAGTATGCACAAGTAGAGAAAGGCAGAGGTTGGCATAGGAAGGATGAGTATAAAGGCTGCATCAAACCAGTTTTTAGACAGATGAAAACAGTAATAACAACATGCTATATTATGTACGGAAGGACTTATGTGAAAGCTGAGGCACTAATTTCTATTCCGAATACAATGTGTACCACGAGCAAGGCATTTTCAAAGTCTAAAATTTAAATGATTATTTGTTGAGAAGATGTCGTGTTTATCGCTGAACTTTTGGCACAGAAAAATCGTGACTGATTAACTTTCTCTTGATCATAGAGGTATCATCATTGATCTTTAGAAGTTATATTAAGTTGGAGTTAAGAATACATAGAAATTTATATAAATAATATATATGTATATATATAATCTATATAAATAACCCACACTAAACTACCTCAAGTAAAAAGAGTTTATCCTGGTTGAAAAACAATTTCCCTTTCAGAAAACCTTATCGAGCTATAGAGGTAATGAATAATAAATTGATGGGAAAGTAAGATCCAAGAAAATTATTATTAACTCTTAGCACGGAAATCGCATCAAAGTTCATTATTACACATTATTATATTAATAAATATTCAATATTTTCTGAGTTTATTAATTAGCTTTGATATAAAACAGCAATTTGTTTTCACTATCCGTTAACCAAATTTTCATTGTAAATTCCAGTACCGAACGAAAAGTCAGTTTTTCCTCATTGTTTCCTTTATTAATTTTAGAGGTTCGTCAACGTCTTGGGTCAAATAATTTTTGCGAAAGTCAACGATCCATCACCGTTCATCTTCGACCTTGGAAGTTATATTCCCGTAATACGTACCGTTTCTCCTTAATGATCTAAGTATATTTTTAAATGCATTCCTATAACTACTCAAAAAACTCATAACTTCATACTCTAAACAATGTCGTGTCCTGTCATCATGGAGCAAATCAAACCTCCATTTTTGTCGCATCATTTAAAATTGCCTTTTATTTACTTACTTGATGACTCATTGAGAAATTTTCAGCACAATCAGTAAAAAAACCCATATAAAACAACTTATTCGCAGTTAAACTTCTTTAATTCTTGGGCTACATTCTAGTCTATGCTCATAGAACTAACCAACCCTGCAAACTTGCTTTCCAACAACGATCACTAATGAATTTCAGCATCATCAACCGCAACATCTATGTATTTCGAGTTTGTCAATTTATTCGTACTTAAAACTCCTCTATCTATTGTCCTTTCTCGAGGAATCTACCAACCCTTGAGCTTCGAGAACGATCGCTAATGTATTTCTCGGAGAAGAGACTTTTATCGAAACCAATTGAGGAAGTGAATCGCGAGGAGGTGATGTAGCGAGGTAATGAAGGAAAGGTGTTTTGATGCGCAGAATGAGACGACAAGCACATCTCGATAGAGGATGATCATCCCATCGCACCACGTGAGGCCTTCGGACCATTTTAAAAGTACAATTAAGATTCGATGTGGGGCCTTAATGGCTCAGCGCTTTATGAGATGAGAAAACTCCTGCAACATCTCCCTATCGTTATTCCTTGTACGGTTGGCATCCCTGCAGGGTCTCCCTCTGCGAGAGTAATGACATTAGAAAAAGAAGATGAGGAAATAATTACGGGATATAATAGGATGGGAGCCTCCAACGCGTTTTTGGAAAGGGGAATTTTCAACCGAATACAATTCTGGCTTTGATTGCTTTTGATGTTACCATTCAGAACATAGTGTTGCCGTTCATTTCGCAGCTTTTGGTTCTTTATATTATAAATTCCATTATTTCCTATCTTTCTTATAGGACGCTAATAATAATGCGTTCTATGAATCCTAATTTAGAAAATATTGACTTGAAAATGACTTTCAAACTTTAGTAAATTATGTAAATGTAAATTACATAGACTATTGATTACAAGCGGATTGTCAATTAGTGAAGTCAAACACCTATCGTAAATATAGAAGCTGTACGAACCAACATGTTAAAGAAATTCACGTAGTAAACTGTATTCTTTTATAAATAGATTTTAGACCATTCTAAAACTAACAAATAATATACGAATGGAATACAATGGCCTCCTAAAATTTTACTACTTATAGATTTATACAATTTTATAGATTTTCTTTCCCAAAAAAATATAAATGGCTTAATTCAAATGAAACTATGCTATACTTTTTATCTGAAAGTGGTTCATACACACATTAAAAATTTTCCTTCTCCAGCTACTTCTAGTCGGAAATGTATCAATTAATTTAAGTTTAGGATAATTTATACACTATGACATATTGTAAATATAGCATGTCGAATGTGCTATTTCCACAGTATGCAAATTTTATAAACATTGTTAAACCTGATATGAATATAACTTAATGAAATTAGCTCTGCATTTTATTAGTTTCACCCCCCAGAAAAATATATTTAAAAACGACAGTCATTAGAGTTAACGATGAATAATCATCAAATTCCCAAGGAACCTGTTCCAAAGTATTTAATAATCCCACGAAACATTCCCATGACAATTAAAGTTCGAAATTTCTCGGGAGTTAATTGTTTACAGAATGCTAGAATAATCTGCACTCTAATGTAATAAAGATAATAAGTAGATCGAAAATTTAATTCACATTTATAACAATCATAATCACGCAACAATAAAATATGGAAAAGCACCAAGGAAGCAATTACTTATGAAGCTATTTTTAAAAGAATGAGCTGTTTTGATGCATTTAAAGTTGCCTTTGCACGGGAGAACGATGGTCATTTTCCAGAACTACGGAGAGTTCCCATTCTAACAAATATTAAGACTCGTAAATAGTGACGTTAAATACGACATTACTCAAAGTTTCTTCCATCATAAGTCGCATACTCAATTCTTGGATATAATCTTTCTTTATTGAATAAAATCATTTTTCTTTTACGAAATAAATAGTTCCTTAGCAACGCTGGTAAAATTTTCCACGCTGATTGCCAAAACACGACGTAATGGATGTAAAACCAAACCGCTTCGACTACACAGATGGCTAATGCAAAAATTATGGCAGTTCATAGCCTTCCCATGATCAAGCAGACTGAGATGCTCTTAAAGTACATTGAAGACGTTCATTGTATGTGATCAGCTACACTTCTTAAGGTTAACATGGGAATCTCAGCTAGAGAAATAACTACTAAAAATTCTGTGGTTGGAGCGAAAAACAGTACACTTACCTCGCGCGCTCATGAAAGAATGTACAACTCAACCCGAAAAAAAATTGAATTACTCTGAGCGATTAAAGAATTTCCTCTTCCCATTATCCATTCCTTTATCTCGTATCAAAGATTTCTCACGTACGTGAACTCGCCATTTTCGCTCTTTAATTGAAACGAGCTTTATTTTCGTATTGTACTCTTTCGACCCACAATTACCATCGGAAACCTGCTTGAGGAATTTATATGAATCTTCCCATAGTGAGGAGATTGAGGAATTGATTAGCGTGGCAGGTACGAAGCCGTGGCGGGCTCGACCATTTATCTGCACAAAGTAAAGCTATTCAATTTGCGATTTTTGAGCATTCGGAACACGCGTCTGCAGTTTGCACGCGTATGCGAAGTGTATCTGGGTTTTCCTTGTCCTCTTCGTAATGGATTGTTATCGGTGTAACATTTCTCGGAACATTCTCTTATTAAAAAATTTATTCTGATTTTTTTTAATGATTACTTTTTCGCAGAAGTAGTGACTGGAGACTTTTCAAGGAAAGAATTTTTAAAAATTAATTTGGAATATCCCGAGGAAAACTGGCAAAAGCGAAAGTTTGGAACGACTGGATCCGAAACCGAGTTAAATGCTTTTCGTGCAGCGCTATTCATCCAACTTAATCTATGTATCAGAGATTATTATAGATCTATCGCGAATTAATTGCAAGAGAAGAGACGTATATGGATGCAGCGAGACATTTTAAGTTTCGTCAATCCAATATTTATAAAATAATTCGGTTGTTTTGAATGTTTGAAACTTGAGCATTAATTTCTCTTAAATTAATTTAAATATAAAATTGTGAATTAAATAAATATTGAAATTGGAATCTTAAAATATTCAACTTTCATGGGAATACTTCTTTCAGTTTAATCTACAGCTATCTATCACTCCGAGTAAAAATACACAACAGCTGTAATGGGTTACACCAAGGATCATGTCTTGGACCGCTTTATTTACTCACAACAATCTTTTAGGATTACTCTTCCAACCGATTTATTTTTCAGTTCGAAAAACACGTTCATTTCGAAGGAAAACTCCGCTAAACTCATTCCCGAGGCGAATAATTCTCCTCGCAATCAGCTGTTCCTTTAATTACCCTCAACATGCATCTGAGTATAAATCCGCCCATCAAACCCACGGTATCCGGAACGAAATACGACTTTAATCCTAGTTTGCCACGGTTCTAACAATACGCGAATCGTTTTTAATGAAGCTCGATGGCTATAAAAGCGCGGATTAAGCACGCAACGATCTCAAAAATCTAGGAAGACGCCTCGCCGACCATTGTGCGAAAGGAAAAAAGGCGAATAGGCGAAACTCACGAAACTGTACCGTCACGAGATGCGATGGTTTGGGCAGGTGCATTTCAGGCCGACATGCAATAGATAAGGAGATTGCAAGCATTGGGTCAGATAGTAATTCACTTATGCATTTACAGCCCGTTATTTATTCCGCTGGATGGAGAGCGAGTGCATCGGTATACAAGGGCTTTTAAAGCGGAGAAATAGATTACCGACAGCAAACACGGGAATGAAAGAAGACTAACTCGGAGGGCCATAAAGAGAGATTTACAGTGGGCAAGGACGAGGGGCCTTAGAAGGGAAGCGTAGAACAGGGGGTGGGCGTTAAGGAGGGATAGGTAAATAGAAAGGGTGGAAAAAATGCAGGGATGGGGAAGTGATAATCGGGATGGCAATGGAAAAGAAACGGAGTAAAAACACTCAGATGTACGAAATGGGTTTTTATGGAATGTTCTCTGGTAGATATGCGAGGGAATGGTCGTGAGTCATTAAAAGTCGAATGCTTTGCTCGAGCGACTATGAAATTGCAGGAAATGAGCGGGGAAAAGGGCGAATCGGAGGAAATATGCGCAAGAGGAGTAAAGGGCTGAGAGAAAATGCATTCCGAGGAAGTTAAATGTGTTCTGAAACTGTCGTACAAACAGTTATCGGGTTATCTATTAAAAATCAAGCTACGCTACAATGGTCGCCATTTAAATTTTAAATAGCGCTTAAGGAGCAATTGAAGAAAAGGAATAAGAGCTAAATAAATTCCCTTAATTTAAATCTGTGTGGTTTTATTTATCCTCCATAAATTTCTTCTGGCTTGACTTGTATTAGGGTACCGTAATGTAATTCTTACTTCAGAGGGGTGGATATCGAATATTTACATAATTTATACGGAAATGTTATCAAAATAAAATACGAAAGTTCTTTAATCATTTAGAAACCAGGACCAAAAATTTAAAGAAACATATGAAGGTCAATATTAATCTTTTGCTGAAGAAAACTTAGGGATTTTATTGCAAACCAAATTATAAACTTCAGTGTTTTGAATGAATTTTACACTTAAGGAGAATCCTTGTACATCAACTAAATATTGAAAGCATCAATACAAATTCCAAGAAGACCTTATAAATTCTAAAGCGCTCATCAGAGAACGAAATATCCTACCCATCCTTCCATCAACCGCGAGGAGCACTTAATTTAAATGCGCCACTTTCCTCATTCGTCCCATAGCGACCAGAGAGATGCTGCACAGAGATACAACACGATCCTTGGCATCACCTGATGCCCACGTTGAAATGATACGGTTTTTTCGAGGTTCGTGCGATGTCGTCTTCGTACGACAACTGCCGCGAAAAATCCGATCCCAGCCGCCGAAGAATCTGCCAGCTCGCGCATTCCACAGCGATAAACATCCTGGGAATAACTGTCGCCACGAACGAACGAGATTGCACCGCTAACGCTCTCGAAGACTTGCACCGGCGCCCATCAACAAAGAAAATGCGCTGCACCGCCGTGGATTTTATTTAATCGGGTCGTTAAGGTGACCATTGTTGAAGCGCACGGAGTCTGCGCGAAAGGATACGGTACGGCTTCGGTTTTAAAAGGCTCGCGAGATTGGCTTTATTGTCAACCACGTCTGGGGGAAAGAATAAAGGTTAAAGTGTTTTCTGAACGGATATTGAACGGGTCACTTCTCCATCTCGCGCTCAATGTCCCATTCCGAGGATTTTAATGGATTTTCCTCATCTTGATATACCTCGTTTGTTGGGGAAAATTGACGGTAGATGAGATAACACTCCGGGCTCTCTCTATGAGTTTCCGCGATCCCGTGAGGTTAAAAGCTTTGATGCGCTATTATTAACGTGATTGCTCCTTTGATAAAATACCCTTCGGCAAAGGTACACTGTTATTGATAATAAAATGAATTATCTCTCGCAAAAATATGATGGAGAATGAATTATTATCGAGTTAAAACCGATGCTTGGTTAATAGGCACCACATACTGGTAAAAATTTTTGAATTAGTATTGAATTGATTATTTACGATATTTAATCAATAAATGGTTAAATTTATATTTTAAGAATCCAAGGGATATTTTATATTTAGAGAATATGTATACATGTGAATCTCAATAAAATGATATTCTAAATTTATTATTTCGTTCATCCTCACAAATTATCAAAGGTAGAGTACAGTATTAGTACTTCCCTCGGGTACTCATTTGATTTACTATATAATTAACATACTCTCTTTATCTATAACACCTTGTTGACAATGTCTTATCATGAGAGATAATAACAATATAGAAACTCAATACGACAATATGAAATTAATAAATTGATCGGAAGGGCTAGAGAAGCAATTACCGAAATAAATCAATTTATAATCACTAATCTCATAAAACAGATTACATCTCTATCAACTTTAATTCAACACATCGTGTAAACGTGTAACATAATATAATAAGGGTAATTTGGAAATAAATGAGCGTATTAAAATAGAAAATTAAGTAATAACATAGGTATAATACGATTCATGTCTAAGTATGCTAATAAGATTGGTATTCCAATTGCCTAGAGACAGCGTCAACTGGAGAATTGAACGTCTGAGACTCTGAAGCTATCTCATCTAGCATGCGAACTCCGGTGCAGTAGAACCTGTTTTCCATTGAATAAGAGCATAATAGCGACTTTAAAATTTCTGCTTTCGTGGATTCTCATGGGATAAACTAAAAATTAACATTACATGCTAAAACATGAGCTACTCTGCTTATCTTAAAATCATTTCGTACTTATCATTTCTGACATAATTTTATCACGGAATCTCTACAGAAAAAAATTGATGGTAAACATAATAACTGAGTCAACAGTTACCATGGGTGATAACAAATAAGTTATTACGAATGAACTTGCACAAATAAATGTTTTATGGGGTAAAGTAACAAGCAAAAGGAAATAGTTCCAGGTATTTTAATTGTGAGAAATGACAAAAAATATTTCCTAAATAAATTTGTCAAACGATGATGTCATTGCAATTGATTTTATTTCGCGTATTAATTTATAAAGTTCGATTTCTAATACTTCCTACTTTCAGCTATATCCTGTTCCAAAGAGAAGTAAAAATATCGCGTGCGAGTCATTAAAGGAATAGATAATGATCTATAAACAGCACAGCCGCGTACCTATCGCGTTGACCATCGAATGGGTGAAAATATAGCGAATTAAGTCTTTCGAGAGAAATTTCTCAAAACCATTTTTGAGCTGAAAATAACGGAACAAAACTGAGGCAGACGATTGCCGAGTTGATCTGGATGCACGAATGCACAGCCTTCGCTTCCTTTTCACAGCTCGAAGAATACGATGTCTAATTCATGCTAAATCATGACGACTAATCGAGATAGATGATCTACGAGCTAATTAAGGCTCGACGATTTATATTATTTCCTTAATTTACGTAAAACTGGGAAAGATGTCTGCTGATGACGTTTTTACAGAAAATGTAGCTCTTTTTTAAATACTTATCTTGATAACTTAATTCCAGAACAGTTATAACACTTCCTTTGCCAGTCCATCGGAGTATTTTAAGTAGAAAGATCTTAAAAAAAGACGAAATGATTTTCGATTCGCAAAAAAACTTTCATGTATCGTCTATTGCAACTTCATTTGAAGACATAAACGATTAACGCGACGAAAGAACTATGCACAACTCATTTCCTAAAAATCGCCTTACACCTAATCTTACAAGTCCAGCACATGTTTCTAACGGAAACGTTTTTGCGTTACATTTTTATGACCGAGCTGAAGTGACAGATGCTCGGCAGCTATTCTCTCAAAACATCTTTTTTCATACTCTTGCTTTTTGTGGTATTTTGACTCGGGATATAAACATTTCTAGTTAATTACCGAAGCGATTTAGAACATCTAAATTAGGTCAGTGTTGGGGAAGGAATAAAAGTTGCTGATACAAAACTTTCCTTGAAACAATAAAATACGAATAAAATAAATAATTCTTCGTCTTTTTGCAACGCATATTAAATAAATTCAAGCAATCGAAACAATAGCTTAAGGAGTGAATATTATATTAACGGTATTATTTTCGTGACGGTTTCTAGTTGGAGTTTATAAATTACCAGCAATCTCAACGGTCACCCACCCCTCATCAAAAGAACGAAACGAGTATTAGTTTTGAGCTCGTGTCTAACTCAAATGCCACTGAAATAAGCTGATTACAGCGCAGATAAAAACCTTCGAGAGAGGGCTTCCGAGAAACAAAAAACGCGAGAATAGTAACTATTCCTCATCTGTCTTTTCTTCGCATGGTAACTACCGCATTTCAGCCACCCCCTGCCACCCGCCGTACGAATGAATCTCCTTCCGCCCACGCATCTTCTCCACCTGACACGAAAGCGTCAGAAGCAGCCCCACACCCACCATCTTTTTCCATCTCCTTTCCAGATCTGCTCCGTGTAACCTTTTTTCCTTCCCTTCCCTATATCAACCTTAATTCCCGAACTGACAGGTTCGTATTACGAGAAATATTTAAATTGGTTTTTTGTTTTGCCTTGTTTCAGGCCGCTTTGCAACATTTTTTGCTGGGGACGCTGCGGGAGACAATATATTCCTCTGGTTCCGCCCACTGGTATTGCCGCATCCCTTCTGGTTGATGCTCTACGGGCCACACCTCCTTGGGAATGGGGAGCGCTTCTTCGAGAAGGAGCTAATCAATAACGCGGTATGAAAAGTGCGAGGAATTCAATAAGGTTCTATATTTAAACAAATCTGAAAAGCCGCCGGTGAAGCCACGAAGTCTGCAGAATGCAGACTCTCGATGTCCGGGGGTTTGGAATCGGAATGAATTAAATCACCCCGAAGCGTTATTCCTTATATATTCATTCTTTCGGGTAAATTAATGATGCTGCGAACTTATTTGCGTAAATCAACTGATAAATATAATGATTATCCCTCCTAACGTACATATGTTTAAGTTCGAAAGAATTACGGTAGTTTATTATCCTTATTTATGACTGACGATACAGAATGATATAAAAGGTAGTTTTAACTGAGCATCTTCTTCAAAGAACGTGTAATTATTTCATTAATTAGAATGCGGGGTTATTTATTTTTTCTGCGAAATGTGTCATAATTTAGAGATGCGTATTCCGGGTTAGCGGTTCGAGGTAGAACGTTTAAGTGAGATGGTAAGCTATACATCTTCCTCTGGTCCATCTGACACACATTTCTTCTTCGAAGTAATGAAGATATTGAATGAATCTCAAGAGAAAGTTTGAACTACTACGTTTAAATATGGGTACCGTTCGAATAAAAGTAACCAGGGATAAAAAATTCAGTAGACTGAAAATTTTTTTAAAGAAAAACTATGTTTTAAAAAGAAAAAAAATATAAGAAACTCTTTAATATATAAACTAATTTAATTTTTAAATACTGTAAAATATTACTTCTCCTATTCACTGCAAATAGGCACACATCAGGAAGTGTAATTAAGGTAATTTATATCCTATAAGGCTAAATTTTCTCATGGATAAAGTAAATCATCAATGACAATTTGCCATTTTGGATATATCAGCACGTTAAACAATTCTTTGATAATTATAATTACCGTATATACTCTACCAATCATAAGAATTTTAAAGAAAATTTCTATACCCCAATATTAGTTTCTCGTGCACTGTATCATCGGAAACTCAAAGATGAATAACAGAATTGAATGAATTAAATAAAACTTTGAACTTTTTATCCTTGCGAAAATTAAATCTTAAACATGGTTAATGCTCTTCTAAAAAACAGACGTACAGGAAGTGCACTTCGAGGCAACTAAGGTCCCTCCTTTGTTCTATCATCTAGCTGAGGTACTTCATATGCGAAATGCCAACGCATTTCCACCGCTCTATTGAACCTATTATCCACAGATGTAAGAGTCGAAATGGTCGCAAAAACATCGCTTTGATCGAGAGGAAAACAGAAGAAATGCTCCTTCCGCGATAAAATTTTCTTAGCATAGAATCATGGGCATGGAAAAAGAGCGGGAGGTAGCTTATCTCTCGCCCGCTTTTTGCTTGTCTTTCCCGAGTAATGTTATTACGAATCGTGATAGCTTCCGGCAATTGGAATCCGCCTCTCGAAAGGATAACGCGCCTGTTTTATCCTTCCCCAACGATCTTGCACGCACAACCGAAGAATTCCTCTGCCTAATGACTTACTTCTCGTAAGGTTCGGAAAATACGGGAGTACTTGGCGATCGGAATATCGTAAAGATACACAAACGTTTTCCATCGTTTCTGTCACATTGCGTGCACCGCTTTTACTTTTTTTCTTTTTCGCGAGCGCGCGTACGACGTTGATATTTCGCAAAATACGGCTTTCCCAGTCACGATTCGCGTATCCGTAGCAAATTATTTTATTAGTATTTCTTTTTAAACTGCTTGGTAACAGTTAGCAACACGTGTTTAATAAACTTAGGTGTCAGGAAAGACTGACTGTCTCGTGATCTGGAATGACGAGAGTTAAAGATCCGTTGAATTCTCGTTATGTGTATTAAAAGACAGATTGGTAACTATCACTTGTGGATTGAATGGAACGTACATAGAGGAAGGTGCGAACTGTAAATTCTTTTCCATGCTGATATAAATTACGTAGGTTATCGATAAATTATATGTATCAAAATCAAAATTATTGCGTATAATAATCATTAAATTATATTCATGTATGAAGTAACATGTTATTGAATTATAAGGATTCCTTGAGAATTTTTGTAAGACGTACATAATTGGTTTCACTAAGGTTAGTAGTTTTAATCCCAAACTGACGAGCAAATACTTTATTTTCGTATATATATTCAGGGAATGATGCATAAATGGATTTAATTTACTAATAAGAAATATGAAATTAATGAATAAATAAAATTTATACGATCAAATTCCCTTTTTAATTGTAAATTGGCACTGATAATGCTTCCGAAACTAAATTTGGACACCGTTAATCCTATTCTTCAATCATAAAATGAATTTTTTGTACATTGCAAACAGGAAATGGACAGACTTATTTAATAAACAGAGCTAACGATACACTGTAAGAACAACACTACCACTTCAAATAAAAAAATACAAAAATATAAAAATACTTCCACTTCTAATAAAAGTTATGAGGGTGAATAAACTTGTAAACCGGCAAATAAAAATTCCCCGAGAACTCCACTCTGCATAGAATTAAAGAACTGTTTTTGCGTGATAGCGTTCGATAACCTCCCACGCGCGAAATCTTATCCTCGAGAAGGGATCTGGATTAAGCACAGAGACGCATGGCGGGTGGCGAAATTCATAAGCCGATTGTTCGGCAGATGCACCGCCCGTTCCACTTAGCTCCTTAAGGCACTAAGTATTTACGGAGATTATTGCTGAATAGAAATTGCGAAATTATTTGCCACGTTCGTCTAATACGGCAATGGTTTACGCCCCATCGTTTTTCTGCAGAAGTCTGAAGTTCTCTGATCTTGACCATCGATATCATAATTATAATTTCTAAATTGGTTTTGGCTGGATATATATAATGTGCAACATATACAATAAATAGTAATAAATAATAAGTTCATTTTCTACGCCCAATTTCACGAGAGAATTTGGTTTGTTAATTCTTTTACTTAGAAATTAAGATATAGCGACGATATAGTCCATTTCAACCGCATTTGTTATATATTGGTTATTCTAAAATACAAACCTGAGAAAGAGTAAATTTAAATTAAATTTGCATCCTTCAGGTATTTTTATAGTTTGATTTTAATAATCAAATAATACTTTAAAAAAATTAACATTTGTACTTGGTTCTTTTGAAGAAACCTTCATTACACAAATAAATAGGTCAATGAAACAAAATCTGAAGTATATAATAGGGCCTCTCGACAAATGAGGTTGGGATTAAGATATAATATTCACCATTTATATACTCATAGATTTAGTTATATGTTAATTATTAATAGGATAAATTACTTGCAGTCGCTTGAATACTAAAACAGTTGGTGATACTTATTTACATGAAAGACTTAAAAAGGAATAAAATACTGTTTGAAAAAAATGCAAAACTATACAAAATTGTACAGCGTGTAGTGCAATAAAATCAAAACTTAATCACCATCAAACGAGATTACGTAATGCCTCTCTTAGCAACCAAAAATTTAAACCTGTTTCCAAGGGGTATCTCAGCCTTGTAATACATTTGAATGGATTAGGACAGCATCATTCTCGACTCAGCCCACTACGTACATAAAATCAGAGCAGAATGAGGTTTAAATCACCCTAATCTCGTCCTGGCATCTCCAACTTTTATCGCTTAATTAATTGAGCGAAGAGATAGTCCTAAAGTACATGCAAATTCCTCTTGAATTGTAGGGTACGTAAAAAAAACTTAAGCCCCCTTCTTAAGCGAAGACGAATTATGGAACAAGCGGAAGTTTTCAGCTGCCCTCTTTCTGGGAGTTTGGAGAATTCTTTCGCGCATTTCCCCCACATTCCGCTTTGCTTTTTTCCAGCTCTCGGACGTATTTCCTCCGACTGCATTCCCTTTCTCACCTGCCCAACCCCTCGGCATTCCGTACCCTCCCTCGGTGTCACTCACCCACATCCGTCAACTTGCGACTTATCCTCATTCTGGATCTTGATATATTCATGTCTTTCTCGATTTATCAATTCTTTTATGAGAAAAGCTATAGTTATACCGATCCTGCTCCTACGTCTCGATGAATAGTTCACATTTCTATTTTCGCGACGGATATAGAAAACCTATAGATCATTCACGTATATTTTATCACGTTATCCATTGGCATAAAATCATCAAGGCTTGAACGATACTAATCTCATTCCTCCTCATCATTAACAACATTATGCCTCACTGCTAACTATTGTTGCTGTACGAAGCTACAGTCTTACAGTAAAAGTCGTTTACGATACAAAAACAATAGGATCCATAGCTGTGGTCTTTTCCTAGCTAATTCTAACTGATTCCAACGGGAGTAAATATTTATCCGTAAACAAAACAAAAAAGAATTCCGCTCATTATCATTGAATGATAGAGGTTCATTTCACTGACAATGTACATAACACGCAATCGATACACTTAGAGCACATTGTCGTTAGTAGTCTTTTCAGACAATTATAATGGACTGTCAATTTTAATCTCGTAGATATCAATGGAAATCTAGTTAAAAATAATTACCATTATAATTACTTATTCTAGTACCTTAACTAAAACCCTTTCATTAACCAAGAGTTTATTTGAAGAAAAATATTTGAATTTAGAAGCAATAGAGAACAAATTATTGTAACTATACATTTTAAGTCTAATACGTATAAGCTCAACCTTGCGAAAATAAGGCATAATTAAAGACAATAAACAAAACTGGAAGTTTATCCTAATTTGTCTCTAACTATTTTACTTTCTAATTTTCTACTTTTTAGGATAATGTAAGTATATAAGTTCACAGCCCATAGAAGAGTATGGAAATATCTCTCGCAAATTGTCAAACGTGTCCTTCGATCCAAGAGTATGTCAACGTAAATAAGCATCTCATTAACTCTAACCTCTGAGGCGATCACTTATCTACTTTAATGGTCTAGATCCGAGTCTTGGAAACGTGCATAGTGTCCGCCAATCGAAGAAGATCGACGAGTTCTGACCATATTCTCCTTTACAACTCTTCTGCTGAAAGCGTACATATACTAGCATACACATCACGCGCGTGTGTGTACATAGAAGCGTACGCGCGAGAGTTACGTATACGCATATATGGGAGTATATTGTGGTTTCTTCATCTGTCTCTTCGTTCTCTGCCTCCCGCTGATCGATGCATAGATTGCCCTGTGGTGTGGGCATTGGAGGAGTCATTCCTCACTGCGCCACCCACTCAATCACAGCTCTATCCACTCTCTGCTACATCCGAAAATCCTCTCTCGTCTAATCTCACCTCTTGGTTTCATCGACCTCCCACAATGCTCTTCGTCGACTGATTTCTGTGCTCTTTATGATTAACTCACCTCATAGCATCTCAACAATAGTTTCTTTTCATTCATCGAAATTATTTTAAAAGTCTGACCTTACATTGATTCTATATATAAGTTCAATACCGATTCTACATATAAGTTCCTAGTCTTCAATTTTATTTCAAGAGAATTCTCTCAAACTTGGTCTTGTACATATAACTGTAGAGCTTTTGACATATTAGGAATAGTAGGTTATTCACGGTTCGCTGAATAATATTTTTCAAAATTTCTCTACAGTTATAATTTGAGAAGAGACTATCAAATCTAGTTATTGGAACATTATTATATATAATCACAGATTAATAAGAATTCACAAAGATATTTAATTTTTAGTTTTCACGATCTAATGAATTAATACTTCTATTCACCATTATAATTTACTGACAACACTGATATTATACAAATTTCAGAATTAAGTAGGAAGCAAGAGCATAAAAATACAGCTTTCACTACTTTAATTTTTACATCGCTAAAGGAATATAATTTATTAATTTTACCAAAACCATTATGCCTTGATTTTCCCTATTGACATTAAATATTTCTCGCATGTGTAAAAATTGAAAGAACGTGACAAAGGAATTCCCTCATTGTCCAAGATTTCTCCAGAACTATTTTCGCTCATTTACCATCTTTCCTCCGAGAATGTCAGTCTGTTCTCGCCTTCTTCCCCTTATCTTTTCGTGCCCTTTCTTTCCCAGTATTCCTCCAGTTCGCTCTCACCACCTACTCTCCACTCATCCTTCATTCCGCGACCCGTTTTTGTTCCACTGATCTCGGATCGTTAGTCAACCAAACACGTCACTCCGTTCCTCCTTTTACTTCTTTCGCATTTACCATCCTCCGCTTCGAAAACCGGCATCTCTTCTAAATCTGACGGCGGTCCTTGTAGCTTCCCCTAATCCATTCCATCTCAGCACATTAACCTTACAGGATGACCTCAGATGCAGTATAACTCACTACGTGAGACTTACTGAGGATAAGTTGGAGGGACGTATTTACTCAGTTACGGCATAAACCTACGACACATAGGAGTTTGCGAGTTCATGAAAATTCCAATACGTCACACTTCAACTATTCCCTTTCCCTGAGACACAAAAATTCGCTCTCCTTCCTCTTTCAATTCGAATATCAATAATTGAAAATGAATAACCATTCTCCTGCTTCAAACACACCTACCTTCCTCAGGTACTCATTAACAGTCTAGGCGTATATATTCATGAGATCTCTAATCCCTTTATTCACCTTCATGGACTCGCCTATCCATCTTCACTTTTCCGCAAAACAACACTGTGAGAAAATATGGCTAAATATCCTATTGCCCTTTCTAACTCTGTCCGTACACAGTGCACAGCAGGAAACTTTACGGTATAAGATATCCAACCTACGCACTCTTATATCTTAATACTTTCCGCGACCACTCCTAGAAACTTACAGAGATATATATATTAAGGAGATTTGCGACAGATTATTCTCGAATAAATAAATTAGCGCGAGATATTTCAATGGAAACACAAAAGCGAATAATATAAGATGAGAGAAATACCAAAGCGGTTACCAGGAAACGTAGAACGGAGTTTCAATCGTAAATGTTCCAGCGCAAGAACCTACTTGAGGGTACAATCCATTAAATAAGTAGCTCATCTTAGTACACGCATCGTAAAAAGTGGTGAACCGGGAAATCAAAGCAGCCGAGTACTCGGTGAACAATAATCCTCTAATTGGGATACCCTAGTGTTGAGATACCCGGAACTGGAATCCGCAAATGTGCCAAGTAACAGCTTATAGGGCTTTCTAGAATAGTTGAGATGACAAATTTCTGCTCGAGATCGTACCCTCGCTCGCATACCTTCGAGATGTGATAGAAAAATAATGGCGGAATGCTTCCGTCAAAGCCATCTTTCTCTCCGCGATGTTTGTACATCCTCTTCGCAACGAAGGGGCCAATTTCCACTCCATCGTTCATGAGATCACTCTGGCGATCTTCCAAACCATTTATTCCTGCGATTCTGGTCGCTCTGAAAATCTTTCCCATTCTAGAAACTTGTTGTGCCAAATGACTCATTTTACATAGCATTCTTGTCGTTCTACATAAATGGCTCATTAACATTTTTAAACTGAATAATGTATGTATACATAATTAGCAGAATACAATGCTAGATATTTAGATGCAATTGTATTTTCACTTCTTTGTAGCAATTCATTGCTGGATGGAGGGGAACAGTGAGCAGAATGAATAAGCGTAAAAAAATCAAATAATATAAAATATTAATCCTACTTTTTTGACGTTAGGAAATCCAGCCTCTATTCACTTATATTAACACCTGAAGCTGCTCCTATCACAATGACGTCGTATATATGCACGTGGAATAAATAAAAGAATAATATATAAATTTCATTAAGTACTACAATTGGTTATGATCGACAAGTACTAAGATATTACACTAAAATGTTAAGAATTTACCTAAAAATATTCGAAAAGTTTGATACTTTAAAGAGCAATACAATTCATGCATTTATTCATCGTTAGCTTCCAATATCGTACGGGAATTTATGACGTATTTATTCACTGAATCATTTCCTCCCTAAGCGAAGTAAAAATATAAGTCATGACCCTCCCATCTTTATATTGAAAAATCTCTTAATGAAACGCGCCGATTTCCATACAACATGGCGTGGCAGGATGAGTGAATTCCTCGAGCGAATTTAAATAATCCACGAGTTAAAGCGATCTATTCCGATACACGCCCATCTCATCTGCGGATGACGCTTTTCGAAGATGCGCCCGAAAAATGGCTTCCTAACGAGTCCTCCGTCCATCACACCACTCCTCCGCTCGCTTTACATCGCATGCGCGCGTATCGCTCGCTCTTCTTTTGTTTTCCGGAGAAAAACTGATTCCCCGGCCACGCCCACTTCCCACCTCCGAACCCATTTCCATCTGAATTGCGTCACCGCGATTTTTCCCCAAACGAGACGCTTTTTTATTTTAATTCGGAGAAAAATTAAAAGCCCACCATCGTCATCTGGGACAAATGTCTTTTACGAACGACGGGGACAAATCGCTTCGATTTATCGTCGAAAAGAGAACATTAAAATCGGTCGTTAGGAGAATATGAGCCCAATTCATTATGCGTTCTATCAGCTTATTGTATTCCACGAACAGGTTCGATATAAAACATTTTTTGTTACAATAGTTTTAGGTAATACCATTTTATCCAATATAATTCATAGTTTGTCTAATTAGAAGAGTATATTTTTGGAAAGGGCTTAAAACTCACTAGCTTTGGTGTTTATTCATAATAATGATTTACGAGTATTTTTAATTTTACCTTGAAAATAGTTGTCTATAATCAATGCTTTCCAACATACGCTTGATTTCACATTAATTTTAATATTAAAGGTAAAAATGTCAGTATTCTCCCTGAATTTTTACGGCAATAGTATCTTTAATATACCTTCCAAAACTTTAAGTATCACATCACAAATCCAATTTAAAAGACGTACTTTTAATTCTGAATCACATTCTGCATTTACCCTGACTTAGTAACTCGGCACTAACAAAGTAAAATTAGTCGTATACCGATACCTAGCAGCTCAACGACATGAATAGACGCGTCAGGAAATCCATACATCAAATGGTGACATTTATACACGTACTCACAAACGTTGCTACACCGAGCAAAACACAGAACATTATTATGTAACACCAGAAAGGCGTCGCACGCGAACGCTGGGCTCAGATACAATCAGTTTTAATTCCCAATCAAATACGAGCATTAAGGAGAAAGAAAACTGATTTCTAGCATGATGTAAGACTGAAATGATATTTTTAGATCTTCATCCGATGCTTATGGGCGTACGGTACGGGGAACGTTTCCTGAGACGATTCCACGTGGTTTTTAACTTTTACGTGAGTAATATTCGATGCTTTATATGCATGTGAAGGAAGCTTTCGTAAAATATTCTGAGCTTTAATGTTTCCTTTGATATAAAATATCCATCAGAGAAAATGCTCATATTCCTGGAAGGGAAAGGGATATATCTTTCCAAGGAGTGTTTACCTTTGAGAGCGTATGTCCATAACCCGCGTGGGCAGGAACTTAAATAAAAAGAGAGTGAAAAAAGAGAGCGAGTTTGAGATCTCACGCTCTACACGTGTACGGTGTATATTAAGACGAAAATTAACTTTCAAAGCTCCATAAAAGTATTTCACGGCTTGTTTACCGCTTTAGAGCCGCAGAAAAAACTATGCTGTTATTATGGAAATAGTTTTTATTACCGATTTGAGTGAGTTATAAAGGAATTTTCCTTCTCGAAGGAAAGTTTTATTCGCGCGATAAAAGTAACTTCCTGCTAGAAATTTATGCCGACTTAAGTGCAGATTCTGAATTATGCTATTCAGCATAAAAATATGCAATTATTTTTATATTATAACATCCTATAATCCTTACGTTCCTGTATAATATCCTACTCTACTCGCTATTAATGAATCATGCGAAAAACATTAGAAAAAATTTAAAATATCACATTTTCCTATCTTATAAATATTAAATATACTAAAGTAACGAACGAACAATTAATTTTGAAACATGCAGCAGTAAGATCTTATTGTATTAGCAGCATCTTAATGTATTCTTCCAATTAATGTATTGCTATTGGTGATGTATCTATTAAATTGGATTACATTCAATCTTATTTAATAATAATACGCTAACTTCTTTCGAAACGTTTCCGAACAACTATTAAACTAGAAGTGATACTCTATGCTGATATTAGTTAACTAAATATATAGATATAAAAATAAATCACTGGGGCGATGAGGATGAACATGGAAGATGCATTCAATCCTCATCCATTATATATTTAGGTATATCTTCTTTCTTAACCCTCGTACTTGGCACACAGAGTGAACTTCCAACCATCTTTCAGCATGGATACCGATCCATAAGCAGTCACCGGGTAGAAGGAGATTTACAAATCCAAAAAAACCATCAATCACCGATATTCGAAGCTACGATCGCACAAAATCCCCGCACGCAATCTCCAGAATCGATACAGTATACACCAGACCGTCCAGGCGTGCCGCGTGTCCCAGAGAACCGAATGATCCGTATAGGCGGTCAAACGTGTCAATCGAAGGGGATGGAGATCCGAAAGAGACCGCTTACACATTACGCCCTTCTGCAGATCTGGTAAACGGTATCAACCGCCTCCAATAAGAAGACCACGCCCTCCTTTGATTGCCGCCGCCGGACACTGGGAATTCTCCGTCGATTGAAAACACGCTACCCTTCATTTCCGCCGCACCCACTACACATCGTCTCCGTTCGCACGGACTTCGGGATGACGCACTTACCCCCCAATATTCCCCCATTCCGATTGTCTTTTGTTCGACTTCCTTCCGCCCGACGTAGGCGATTATAGCCTTCATTATTATTATTTAAGGGAGATTCCGTTTCCCTCGTCCATTCTAATATACTCCGTGGTCTCAGATTTAATGATTCGTACATATGTAATCGATGTGAATGCCGTTACGTTTCGAAAGGGCAAAACCCTCTATTATCATCCCCTGAATATTAAAATACTCGATTCGACAAAGGAAATAATTAAAGAAGGGAGTCGAAGCATGAAAATTTCCACGGATTGCGATTATTCGATTCAACAATGGAATAGTCCCGGAGAATGTTGACTTGGTTACACCAGATGGAAATAGCGGTCGAATGGAAGAAAACTCGATGACAAAAAATTTTTTAAAAACTTTATATTTAAGGCGCACGTTGAAAACTGAGTATTAAAGCCGTATGCTTTAGTTAATTTTTTCCCTACTTCATTTACACAGTAAATTAATTTTCTTCTCTTCAAAGCCCTCATATCATGTCATTCCTAACTCCATAGTAGAAAACCATATACTATTCATACCACAAATTTTAACGCTAAAATATTTTTTGTGCCCAGATTTTCCCACTACTTAACTGCTTTTTCTCAAATTTCCTTTATTAATTTTCGTGTGATTTTGAATGCTGCATTAAGTCAAACGCTTTCATCCCTTACTCAAACGAACAGCAGCATAACAAAAGTGGAATTATTACATTAAATCCTAACTGAAATATATTCGTACAAATAAAAGGAGACCTGTTTATAGATTCTCTCAGAATACGGATACATTACTTAATTTATGAAATATATTAAAAAGTATTACAAATATGCTCGTTTTAGAAAACTGAACTAAATTCTATTTTGGGTTATATTAATTTTGTAGAGATATTTTGATAAGATACTCAAACCGTATTTCTAGGAGCAATTTTGATAGCTGGAATTACTGACTGTTGACAATATGTGCTTACGTAAGGTAAATTTTAGTACAAATGGATATATATGGGAACCTAAATAACAATTAATCATGTGAAAAAATTGAAAAAAACTTCCTCGGAATGATCTCTACCTAAAATATAGAGGCTCTTCATCAAAAAACATCTCCTAAAGAAAGATTTATTCTTACAACTACCTCAGAAAGCCAAACTCAAAATTTTCCTGCCTTGAAGAATCCACTTCAATCGATCAAATGAGATTTTACCTTTCATGTTTTCTTTGTACTTTCCCACCTTGTATTGAACCTCAAATATGGGTGTCAAGTAAGTTTTGAGTACACATTTGGTTATTTTTGGGGATGAATTCTCGATTCGCGTATTTTATTAAAATTCCACCAGTTACGAAACTGGTCTCTTGATTACGTCATCAGTCCAGTTATCTCGAGGAAACTTCTATTACATTCACGCGAAGTTTCAATCGATTCATATATGAAATGATTTTGTGTAGATTATCATCTTATGATGGAAACCATTCAAGTTTAAGGAAGTTAATCTTGCCCAATTTCCTTCGATTCTAATGAATTCCAACCCCTTTTTATCGACCCATTTTCCTCGTGCTTTTCCTGTTAACTCGAGCGTAAACTTCGTAGGATTCCACCCTCTTGGGAGATTTTAATGCAAAACGGAATTTTCATTGCCCTTCGTTTTATTGGATTCCAATTATGGCGAACGAATTCTCTAATCTTGCGACGGCTACGCCCATTGGCATTATACTCCACAGATATCGATGGACATAAAACTTAGAAACAAAACCACTTCCACGATTTCCTCTTCGAAGAATAGGTTTACCCTTTTATAGACCTCCTTTCCTCCCATTCATTCGAATCACCTGTTAGAAAAATCGTACTTATATGGAAGACGGGAGAAGTTATTTTCAAAGCAGTACTTCCGGCCGTGTGTTTAAGGATTTCGCGGCTCACGCTAGTTGAATTCTAAACTATATTCTTTCGACTCTAGGGAGTCGTTCTATAGTTTTCAGGTTCACCTAAAGAAGAAATGCCGTGTCTAGAATTCTGGACAAGAATTAATTTTCATATTAACGCAACGATATTTGAATAAATTCATGATTACGTCTATTGAATTCAAATGGGCTATAATGAGAAATACTAATGAATAATACTACCTCCAATACTAGGAATAATGATTTTTGATGAATGTTAAAAACAAGCTGGCAGTATTTAGCATTCATCAGGAAAACATTCTTAGTCTAAAGTCTTGTATTTACTGGTATATTATTACTGGAAATTATATTATTAGTTGGGGAGAAAATACCTTCATAATTTCTGCAATAACTTTTAAAGCATTACTTTTCTGAAATTCCTTGGATTAATTTCGCAAGTGTTAGTATAATTTCAATCCATTACAAATCTCACTAATAATGGATATTTAATGCTGTTTGTAATATATACTCAATAACATTCGCCTTAGTTGCCAATTATGGGACTAATTTATCTGGACTGACACTCGTTTACTCCTCAGACGGAACTGAGTTCCTTAAATTATTCCATTAAATTTGAAACAGATAGAAACCTTAAAACGTTTAAAAGTACTTAAACACAATACAATCAAACACGAATTTCTTTTTTTATGAAAAGGTCAACTCATTCACAGGATTCCCAACGGGCCTAATGGGGGCATAATGTGCTCTCAAAACTCTTACTAATTCTCCCTTACTTTTTTAGCAACGTGATTCCTCCAAATAGCCCTCGCAAAATTCCTTTACCTTGATATTCTTTTACGCGGTAAATAAAGCAACTTGATGCGAATTCCCGGCAGCCGTTTTCTTCAAGAATTCCTCGAGACTTACTCCTCCCTCACGAGCGATAACGGTTAATTAGACCATTCTCTCGTGCTCTTTATAACTCCCTTCTCGGCTTCACCATTCTATTAATCTCGGAGGACCACACCCTCCTGACTCATCCCTTTGTATCCCATCCTCCCACACACGCAACTTTGCCCTCTGCACCCGTCTCTAATGCAAAATGAGACCGTTCCTCGGCAGCCCCAAACTGGAATTCATTGACGTCAGGGTCACGTGCTAGGCCCTCGGGCCTTGCAGAAACCGGCAAAGGAAGCTTTTCTCTCTGCGGGAGGCTGAGGAAGTGTCGCCAAAAGGTCTGCAGCCTCGTGTTGTATGAGGATGGCAACCTTTTTCCATTGGTTCCCAGGACATCTCCTCATCCTATCCATTTCCTTCTTTTCGAGACATCTCCGCGGATATTCTCACGGCACTTGAGCGAAACAAATGAGAGGCAAAAACATGTCCGAGCTTCCTGGCCCTTGGCGGCTTGCGAACTAGTGACCGAAAAACGATATTGAGGAGCCGAAAATGTTAGCAGCCGAGAACGGAATGGCGAATATCATAGAGAATATCAAAGCGTAAGCCTACACGGAGCTACGGATGGCTAGATATTGATGGAAATAATATTGGGATGAATATTTTACTGACTTCCTATTCATTGATTTTTAAAGAAAAGCGACATTTTATTACATATTCACAAGGTATTGATAATTAATGAAAATATCTAGAGAAATCACATTAAGTATCTTAGGTTTTAGAATAAATTTTGTAAACTATATTGTCTATTAAATCGAGGCTAGGCTACATGATTGAAATCTCCATAGTATTCACCAGAAACTAATCTTGAGTTATGTTGTATTCCGCAATATTCCTTCATTATTATTTGCCAAAAGAAATACTATTGCTTCTTGAATGCTCCTTGACATTTAAAATGTAGTAATGGCGAAACTTGAAAACTTTGGCAATTGGTCAGTAAAACAAGACAAAACAAATCATTATTTAAATGATACTATTTATTATTATCAATAATGATAGTCATTAAAATGATTTTCTATGCCTTCCTATATTCGCTGAAATAAGTCTTCATTATAGTTGACGTAACATACGCATATTAAGATGACGTATGAGAAATTCATTTTCCATATAATATTTGAACAGGAGTTTATTAAAAATAGCGCGAAACGTAAAGAAATAACTAAATTCCAGTCTGAAATTCGTCAATACAACAATGTAGCACATTTAACGAAACAAACGTTCTTCGGTAACATTGCGAAATATCCGCGCCTTACCACTCCAAAGGAACTTCGACGGAATCCGCAAGACCTATCCTAATGAGTGCCAACTTCGATCCTTCGCCTCGAAAGCGGGATAAAATCAGTAGCAATCCACATAGGCAATTTCTCTTCGTTAGCTATGCAAACAAGATCCGCTTTGAGGGCGGCGCGGCTTTTTTGAATGAACAAACTCGTTCGAATCTAGAAAACCGCATGCTTCGGAAACTTCGTCGAGAGAAGAAAAAAATCCCACCGTAACTCATTCGTTGCAATAAGAAATAGCTCCCATTTAAAACTCCGTAAGATTAATTTCGTCCCTTTCGCAAACGTTAACCGCGGACGAAAATTCGACTTAATTCATTCGTCAAAAGGCGTCACTTGGAATGGAAATGTTCACGGAAATAAGTTTATGATTGCGAAAGTTTTCGGGAGAGAGGAGGCCGCGAAATCTCACGCACTCGAAGCCCTTCGCGTTGCATATTAATCTTTCCGTTCATTTGCCTATAGAGAACCCACTATTTAGGTTAGCAGTGGAAACCTTTAAAAGGAAGAGAGCTTTATGGTCACCCGCTGTCTTCTCTCGATACGCCGCTTCTTCATAAGAAGCAGCTTCCGGTTGTTTTCGTGATCGTCGATGACCTCTTTCCGTCAAGCAATTTCCGTTCTTTGCACCAATTAGAGGACGATCGACCTTACTTGGCCGCAAGTGGCTATGACGAGACGTGGGGGAGGATGATTGGGTGCGGGTGGGCAGATGTCCTATTCTTCCGTTTTTTTAATCCATCGCTCAAGATATGCGTCCAGTAGAGGATCGAGTATGATGAAACAGCATCTATGATGATGGTATGTACTTGATCATGATGTAATCCTTAGCGAGGTTTTTCAATGGTTCCAATATAATTCTCCATTCTAGCACACTGTCAGAATTCATGTCCAACTTTTTCTTTTCTACATCTCTCCGAAATATTTCCGACAAAACTCAATTATATCAATACTAAATGAGATCATCACCCAATTTATTACATCTGCTAGACTTGATGGTGTCTATAAGCCATTATAACCTTCTAATTAAGATATTTTGAATTGAATTCCTCTATCATGACGTAATAGCACATAAAAATATTCTATATTGTTACATTATCACAAAAAATTGAAATATTTATCTTGTACAATAAATAGAAAATCAGAAATTCAAAAGTTAAGGTTCTAAATTCAACTTGCCATATAAGGGTCAAAAATAAGTATTTTTATCGAAATATTATGGATTGACCGTAGGAAATTTGGGTAAATGATTATAATCATTTCCATTTAAAGTTGATTTACTCCTAGAAAAACTATTATTGCCTTAAATTCACATCCCTTGATATTTAAAGATATTTCCATCGGTCTTTGCTAATTTCTGCATAAGATGGAACACGATGTATCTCATACGTACAGTTATAGATCAAGGATAATAAGCCTAGTATATCTTGCAATTCCAAACGAAAAACGAACAATATCGTAAGAATTCCCACATCATTTAGGTAAGGAAACTAAAAAGCATCATAAGAAAAGAAAGAGAAATGCATTAATAGCCTTTGGGGATGAGAGCATTATAGGTTAAGAACTGGTTTCGGTTGGGGAAAATGCCTCAAAACAATTCCCTCAGTGTCCAGTCATACCCCGAGGAGAGCGTCTGATCTCAAATCTTTTCCTCGCTAAAAAACATCGTGGAAAGTATGAAACAATAAGATACACATTCGCAATAGGCGGTCAGCCAGAGCGCGTTTCTCATGGAATGACCCAAATAGAGTCTATCCGATCATTAACGGAACACCGCTAATCGATTCGTTAATAGGTGTTCGCTAATTGGACGGATGATCGAACGTTAGGGCGCTGTTTCGGAAATGGCTATTTCCTTACAGACGAAGATGATGAACAAACTTATGCACAGAAAACTTTATTTAAAACTCATAATAGTTGTTCGTAATAATCTCCTTTTTATGACAAATGATACCAATTTGCAAAAGAAATGCATTTCAGAGACCACTAATAAAATATTTTGCCCTCTTTCTAATTTTTAATTTTCGAAAATCTTTATAATACAGCTCTATTGCTTAAAAAACGCACCTCATTGTTATTAAAACCATTCTGTTGAGAAATAATGATCTTATGATACAACCATGGCACTCATTTATTTTCACTGGTGCAAAATCGAACTTTACGCAAATCATAAATTTTTCTCAAAGAATTAAAAATCCTTGTTCATACAAATGTAAGAACCACAATTGAAACTCTATAGCAACTTGTCACAAGGAAGTAAACCTAGTCTAATAAATTGGATTGATCTGGCCTCACTTTGAGATGCTTCTTTATCGATATATTTGGTTCCTTATTAGAAAAAAAATTATGATAAAATTTCCTCAGTTCCAGAGTGTACGAAACGAAAAAACTCCATCTGAATAATTTTTTGCAACTTAAAATAATACGCGAAAGAAAAGAACAATAGTTTGGCATCTCTAGAAGACCATCAGATAATACTAAAAATTATATCCGATTGAGTTTTTAAGTTAAGAATCACGAATGTGAAGAAACCGTGTCTATAATATGAAAAGGAGTTGATTCAGAAACTTTTATTTCTCCCTTGAGCATGTAATTCCAAATTTATAATAAAATTTCCCTGATTTAAATTCCATACATATATAGATGAGCCAGTTGCTCTGCAACTCCTTTCCTACAAAGAAACCACTAACAGCGTGTTCCTATATAGGCTCACATACAACACATTATTTAAATATAAACTGTATTTTCATTATAGAACCGATTCGCACGCCAGATGGTTTAATTTCAGAAATAACTTTATATTTTCTCTAAGGAACTTCCAAGCAAGAGATCCCATCACACATGCTTTAATATCCATACCAATCTCAATCTCAATTTAAATCTAGTGGAATCTCTTCACGCCCTTATTTACACGCCACAATTTTATCCAAACTAATTCACTCCGGGTTTAGCTCACGGGGGTCTCCGAGTAGAGAAGAAAATCTCGCGACGATTACTTTATCGCGAGCTACGACCGAATAAAACCATTTTGCTTTTAAATTAAACCCGCACCCTGTCGCGTAGAGGACATCCGAGTATCTTTTCCACGTTTTATAGGTGCATTCGAGCCGTCTTCGACGCGTAAAAAAACCCTGCGGGCGTTGAAATCTTTCTACGGCTCGTTTCGAGAATTCTGAAATTGAACTTAAGCTGTAATCTACGTGTTTGACGCTTTTGTTGCCTGGGAAAGGAGCGTGAACTGAAGTGATGGAGGAGTCCCTGCTTCCGGGAATGAGGAGGACTCCCTGACGAGAGGAAAGGATGGGAATATCTTAACAGAGATAGAGACTTCGCTATTGCGTTCCTTACGAGAAATACCAGCGAAGAAGATGAATACCACTTTTTCACTCAAAAAAGGCGAGAGACAAATAAAAAACAAAACACCTGAGGCACTGAAAAGGTTAATTAATCGAACATTAATTGCAAATCTGTAAAGAACGTTAAGAAAACGCGAAAGTACTTATGATTCGCTTTCTAGAGTGTTAAATACTATTGTGAAAGTACCGAGTGGAGCAAAATATTCCTCTCGTGAGATGATGGTTTCTAAAAAAGTGGTTTTCCCGCTTAATCTACCTGTCAACCGCCTCTCCTAAGCTCTGAAAGATCGATCCCGTTGTGGTAACAATCCACTTATGGATAAGCGAGGAATGGAAGCGCCATAAATCAGATGCATCCAGCGATGCGATTCGCGTTATGAAACGTCTGTTTCTTGCATTAAAATTGACGCGATGTAAGGAAAACTGTTCCCAATAAAATTGAAAGTCTGTGCAGCCTACATGATATATGTTACGCTGAGGTTTGATGTATAGGCGCAGTACTTGATAACTTGATTGATGTGAAGAAGAATTTGATGGAAGGACTGCAAGAGTGTGTGGGATGATTTTTCGCATGAACTATGACATCTTTTAGCTCTTATAAAAACACTTTGAATTTTTAAAGTACCTTAAATGTAATGTCGTGCCTTACTGTATGAGATATTGATCATACATTATCTTACTTGGAGGAAATCAAAACAACATACATAATTTTTGCACATTTGCAATCGAGCTCTGCGTTCTTAATTTTGTATGGACCAATTTAGAGTACATTTAAAGCGAAAAAAACTTACGCATGAATCGAGTCTGGGAGTCATTAATAAAAAATCAAATCCGCGTTCCCTTCGACAAACAAGCGAGCAAAAAAAAACTCCGTGAAATTCAGCGTAGTGTCAATACAATCTTGATTTCGACGTGGACGTCCAGATGTGGTCATTTTTCACCCTGAATCCAGCGCCGTCAGATGAACAATTAATTATCCATCAGGGAGATATTAAATCGGTTAGCCTTTTGACGAAAAAACCTCGTACGCAACTCCGAACGAGAAAGTTCGCTTCGTAAGAGTGGCAAGCGTACGTTCCACTGAAAACTGGACGCTGAAACTTCTCCGAGAGCATTATTAATCGCGACCCTTTTGATTGAGAAAAGGCACAAAACAGGCGGGAGACCTTTACGAATATGGAAATGCAACCGTCTCTAACGCCTGTCTTTTTTCGAGGAGAAAGCGTGCAATGATACACATTGGGTAGGAAAAGGGCGCGATGGTGGAATTTGTTGAAATAAAAAGCAGCTTCTCGGACGGTATCGTGTGACAAATCTTTTGAAAGCTTCTTGTTTCCCGTTCGCTGAACCGTCGAAGTGAAAATGTATGCAGGGTTTTTCCTGAGGATCCAGTTGCTATGTAGATTGAACATAATCTCGATCTACTCTCTCTTCCTCTTAAATGAGCGAATGGAAAGCGGGATAAATTGCGCGGATTTTGCAGGAAAATGCGTTTCCGAAGGCCGTTAAGATGTGAAACGGAAGCTGTAAAGAAAGAGGCTGGGAAACAAGACTTCTGATTTCGATGGAAATTTGTAATCTGGAAATTGGAACGTGCGTGACTATTTGTCAAGAGGGACTGCTTCTTCAACTGGGGTTTTTGCTTTTAATTCTATGCTCCCGTATTCGTAATAGGCGGCTCATATTTCAGAATTTCGCTGAAACTTTGACGTTTTAATATACACGTTAATGATAGAGTTTTTTATAATCTAAGTAAAGCATCCTAACTATTTTCTGAATGCGAAAAACAAAATATTTGATTTTACAGATTGAATAATAAAATTAGAATATATTACTGATTTATTACGCATCGTAAATAATAATAAAATATAGTTCAATACTTCTTTAATGAAAAATAAATCTAAGATGTTAAATAATGATAATTCTATCAATAGTAACCGAAAATTTATTAATTTCCTTTATAATGGATACTTGTTGAACTCTATAAATATATCTTCGACATTGTTATTGGTATTATAAATTTACATCAATTATTAAACTTCAAAAAAGAGCCTAATTTTCTACTCCATTCTCTGTTACGTATCTCTATAGAGATTTAAAAATTCGCTTTTCCATTTACGGAAATAGTTTTTAATGCCTAAAAATGGATGTTTTAGTAATAGATCCATTCTCATTCGGACAGAAAATAGTTCCGGAGAATTGAAAATAGCCTTGTAGTAGATAAAAAAAGAGAATCCATAAAACGTAACGTCCTTTCACGAGTGGTAAATAATGATAACCGTTCTGCTGATCCGAAACTCGCTCTCTTGAGTGCTTTCAGTGCGGAGTGTCACGTGATTTTCTTTCCAATCTTCGGGAAATTTAAACGTGACAAATGCTTAAGCGAAACATTCAACGGCGAATGGCTCACTTAAGAGGAGGACGAATAGAAGAGAGTGATAAAAGATAATAACGAAGGAAGATTGGAAAAGGAGAGGAGAGGGGTGGGATGGACCAGGAGTAGTATCTTTCGGGATCGGGAGGGGACAGTAAAAGAAATTCTCTCTTTTATTTTTATACCGAACGACCTCGTAGCTTAATATGTCCCTCTGCATTTTTTGATCTAAAGCGTAATATAAATTTTATCGCCGAGTGAATTTTATCTATCCGTTGGTTAAACTTTAACGGCCGAACGATTCCACTCCCAAAAATGTTTCGAAAATTCCGTAAGCGTGGAATTTAGATATTCTGGAGATTTCTTTAACGGAAGATTTCCAGGATTTAGAAAAGACCACATGTAGTAATTAAACATGATGGTAGTTTGAAGAGAACGTCGTGTGTTTCAGTAAATTAAGCTTTTAATCATAGGATATTGAAATTTAAATCCATTTGTTTTGGAAACTTTCTATTCCCAATAATACCGATCGATAATCAAAAGTTTGAATGTTGAATTTAAGCTATAATTGAGTTTCTCATTATTGAAATATATAAAAAATACCAAATTAATATAAACTGAATAAAAATCCTTTTTCTCTAATTGACCCGATTTGGAAAAGAAAATTTTTAATTTACTCCTAAGGAATAAGTTCTTATGTATCCGGATGGCTTAAAACAACCCTTATAACTTTCAACCGTAATTAATAATCTACCATAGAGTCTATGAATAACGCTTCATTACTCATAAAATGACTCAAAAATTTTCTCGAGTTGTGTTTCATTTAAATTGGATCAGTCATAGAATGCATGATGAATCAATAATAAAAAAAATTAATTTTAATATTCATGAGTTTTCTACAAACTTGGCAAGTTTCATTAACTTTTTTCAACCAATTAAAATGCAAATTGCTAAATACCTCTCATGTATGTGTAAAAAAATTAAAATGATTGTCGTATCATATGATTATAATATCGATTAAAACAGTTAGATTACAATCTAAGGTTATTCAATTCATTATACTTCTACAAATTATATCGATCTAATTGCTGTGTTGTTCAGCATTTTAAATAAAGGCATTATTTTAGTTTTATGATTTGATTATGTAATTTTCCTTATATTTACGCAATTATTTAGACAAACTTTCTTATAGGAATGGTATCTGAAGACTCTCTACTGCTCCACAATGTCAAAAAATTCAGACCGCAAATTTCAACAGAAACTTTTCCGAAGTTGTGTAAATGTAAGACCAAAACTTGAATACTAAAATATCCGACATCGAGCGTTCGTGAAAACGTTTATTCCTTAAGTCTCTCTGAAAGCTTTTTTCATTTTTCCTTAAGAAGCAAAAAGGGCGGTTCTCCACATTTCGCATTTCTGCATCCATAAAGAATACTTTTTTATCTTCCTCTTCGACGTCTGCCAGAAATATTCCGAAATCCAGCCTCCGGTTTTGGCGTAAACTAAGTCATTTGGACCAACGCCTCTCACCGCCCTCCCTTACCTCCTTTTTTGTGCAGATTTTCTCGGACAGAACTCGATTCTGCGAATGCCAAAAGGATAGCCCTTACCTCCCCTTTCCTTTATAAAAAAATACCCTTCCTCCCATTTGCCTGGACTAATTCAAGAGCTATTTCTAAACGAATACCGCGAATCAATAAGTAAATACGTGCACAGATTTGTTTATATATTTAACAATAACCAAGGCTACGAAGTTCATCACGCATACCTGCATAATGCTACCGTGCTCTCTCTCCACCATATTTAGAGCTAATAACTAGACAGCCTTGGTAATTAAGGGAAATTCAATGCCTACCGAATGGGCACAATTCAAGAAGCCATGCAATCTTCGAGCTATACGTTTAATTCAATTAAGCTTCGTAAAATGCCTTGACAAGAGGCGACGTAACTCAAAACTATCACCCACTTGCCTTCTAAGCTACGCGAATTCCTGGCTCCCAATTAAGGGAAGCTGCATTCATCCAATAATGTAAACGAAGCAAAATCATGCAGAAGTGGAATAGAAGAAAAAATCTCCTGTCCTTCATACATATAAAGATCGCACTGCCATTAAAATTGTTTATTTTTCTTTATGGAATCCACGGATGATCGCGACAGGTTTTTACTCGAGAGTGGAGAAAATTAATTTCCAGCTCTCCGATGACTGGAATTCATTTCGATTGGAAAATTACTTTCCGTACTTTCGTAAGTCTCCTTTTCAGTTATCAATCATCGACTGTCGTTTGAGACGTCCGAGTGAGCGTTGGCTTCATCCTTCTTCAATGTGTCTCTCCATCAACTTCCAGCTACTACTTATACTCTATCTCGTTTCGCATCTTCTTATCTCATTATATATCCTTCCTCGTAAATTGCCTTAAATTTCCAATCCAATCAGATTCCATTTCTACATTAATTTAACCTTTTTCCTTCGAATTTCTTTATGCAAAACAGCTTATATCCCGACAACGATCGTGTTCAAAAACACAAATAGTAATTGCACATTACGAAATTTCCAACCGTTTAAATATTTCCCCAAAATGACATTTTTCGTAATCAGAAAAATGGATATTTTGAAGAAATGACTGCAGGAATTTTCCTCAAGAAATATCCTCGCATGCATGAGGAGTTTAAAAATCAACAGAAAAGATTTCATCAAAGAAGACTGGTTTGGCACAGCTTGAATATATTCACCAAAACTTCCAATTTGTATCTATTTTCATTTGCACGTTATTTGTGTCACACTCTTATGAAACGTATGGGATGACTCATTTTGCATCAATAATTTTAGAAATGTCAACTACATCGTTTGACATTCGAAAGTTACATAACGTGAGAAAGATGGAGATAATTCTACGAAGACAGAGGTTACGTTATTTAGATAATAAAATGATTGTAAACATGTATGTATGTTTCACAACATTAATGTTATACAATAGATACCATTTGGTTTTTTTATATAACTGTGGGTTTTTGATTCATTGTAGCACATTTCGCTAAAAGATTTTCTGATATTTACAGAACGACATCCACCTATTCATCACGCGGATACCCACGTTACGTTTCTAACTCTCAACATCTACATTAGCTCTATAAAATATCCTATTTCCGTCAGTTTAAAAGAACATTCTAATATCAGAAACGTATCCTTCTCAAAATGTTTTACGTTTTATGCCATAGGGACCTCTATTCTTGGAGCAACACTGCTGCAATTTTATGATATCTTCACTCCGAAACATAAACCGCCCGGAATAAAACTCCACGGAGCGCAAAGTTTCTCAATTAAACCGTTCGAAATTTAAACATCGCGTTAGTTGAACACATGAACATTTAAGCACCGCATAACGAGGTACCCGATGAGGGATGGTTTTATCTTACAAGAATCGGATTCGATTTCCCGTTCCATTCAAGGTGAGAAGTGCTCTGCCCATGAATTAAAATCCCCAATGGACTTTAAATTTTAAGACTGTCTCCGGCGGAGTGGATCTAGAATTTTATCTTTATATCATTTCCCCCGGATATTACCCTTTCTCTCCTTCTTCCTTTATATATATTTCCTTTTACGTTTCATTCCATTCTCCTTTCCATCCTTGTTTGTTTGCCCTTTATCCGGCCCTCTCGTTCGGCCGAATGCGGCGTAAAATGTTTTATAACCGCTCTTAATACGGGCAGCTTATAAAACTCGAAAAAGTTCTTAAAAATAGAATTCGGAGGGCTTGGCCCTTCATAGTCCCTCACTCCATAATCTCTATTCTTTGCTCTCCTTTTACTCTTTCCCTCATCTCTTGGCAGAACCGGTTCTCACCTCCCCCATTCCTCCATTCTCTCTTTTTCCAAAGAAAACACTTTTGGGATTCCATCCGAATATGCGAGGAATCTTCCTCGATCATTCCCTTTGGACCAGCTTTGGTTTTCCTTTCTTGTTCCACCATTCAACTTTCGAGATAGCGGGCTATATGCTCTCGGACGGACTAATGGAACGGTGATTACGAACCTTCCACAAAAGAACGAGACTCGGTGTTGTATTAAGTCACTCGTATTATAGCACAGCGAGGAAATAATAGGACGAGCGTGTTTAATTCCTTATAATTGGTTCGAGTTCACAACTGCGTCATTAATACCCATATAACTACAATTTGAAGCAATTAGCAACCGAATTGGGAAGAATCATGAATTCTTATATAAGTGGTACTTAGTTCGAGTGCTATTTTGAACTTGTCTGAGAGAAATACCTTTCCTATCAAAATACTTTTTTAAATACTTAAACGACTCGCAGACTATGGTAGATCGAAAGCAGGAATAAATTTTAAAAGATGTACAAATTATAAATATATATCGCGTGAGAAACAAAATTATATCATTAAAAATAAAACATTCCGTGTTTGAATAGGCAATTCAGTACTTTATATCACTGAATTTGTATGTGCGTGAACTTTTATACCAATTGGTGTATGCCTACGACGAAACCCTGCAGGGCACCTTTCAGTGCGTGGCAGGGTTATACAAACACCTTGATTTTGACTACCTCTACGTGAGGCTCCTCTCTTGTACTGTTAAAAAGTAATTTTAAATCTGTTACTTTTAAACTATTTCCTTATTTAATTCGCTGTATCTGAACATATAGCTGAAAGTGTAGATAATGTGTGCGACGTCTTCTTTGAATGCCCTTTTTCTGAATGCTACAAAAAGAATAAATTTTCATGATAACACGTATTAGAGAATCGTTTATTAATTATTACAATTATTTCTTATCAACAATCGCACATAAACGATTACATAATAACTCGCAAAGAAAATTCGGAGGAATTAAGTAATTAAAATGCTTATCGTTGACGATTCGAACAATACAAAGCAACCATAAAGATTCCTCTTTTTTAATTGACATAAGAAGTCCGTTAATGAACATAAGAGCTCGTGCTTCCTTTAACTAACCGAAATGAATCGGATACTTTATTTCGGTTGGTAATAATCTTTTGGATGGTTAATTAACCTCCCCTTACGAATACACCATCAAATGCACCATTCCTTGGCACATTAATTCTTTCCTTTTTAATCCAACCCCTTCTCCTGCCCCACATACTTCCTTTACATGGGGCGTGGAAAAAATATATATGAGCCATAAAGATTTTATTCTCGCGGTAAAATTATGAACAGCGATCCAGGTTACGAATAATACTCGGAGGGAATCCGGTGAATAATTCGTTGCAGCACAGGCAAAAAAGAGATGAGAGCGGCGTGGAAGGTAAAATAATGCTGTTCGAAGGGCATCGAAAAAGTTAGCTGGATTCCTCGCACGCGATATTTCATCTCTTTTTGCGATTTCATTAAAAATTGCGATAGGTAGCGGAATACTTAAGCCTGAGTTAATGCGGTTTGAATTCTCGGGCTGAAAAGGTAGAAAGCTACAAAATATGGATGATCATAATCTTAGAGACATATATAACGAATACGTTAGAATAGGCGGTGGATCATTTCCGATATTGAGTGCGAAGTATAAATTAGCTGGAAAAGAGACTTTTATCTTACGTAGAATTATGCCAGTACTTTCATCTCGCGATATCTCCAATATAAATAATTAAAATTTCATCGGTCAAGTTCACGTTTCTAATAATGAGACGCACGATTTAATTATAAACAGGATCATTTTAAAGAAATTCAAAACTTTTATTGCGAAAAACACGATACTGTGCGGAAGAAATAAAAAGCTTTTACCTCCTTCAGTCATCATCGAATTCCAAAACCTTGAGTTTGTTTATATGAGTCTCATCTTAGAAACAGCAGTAAATAAGAAACGGAGTAAATAAATATAACAGAGTAAATAATACGACAGCTATTTGAAGAATGTGGTTTCGATGTCGTTGACGATCTCAATTCGCCAAATATCCCAAAGGGGGCACTGCACTAATGTCGCACTAATGCAGAAGATAGGTCTTGATCTACGCTAACTGCTTCTATTGCATAGAAGAGGTTCGCCAAGATACCTCTTAAGGTCAACAGATTACGACTTATGGGAGAGCGGACAACGAGGCTGCCGCTCCCCGCAGGGCATGCCGGGAAGGTGTCTGAACAGCTGATGGACAGCCCTGTCCAGGCTGAGCTCTTTTTTATTCCACTTATTACCTTAAAGTAACATCTCAGCCTATATAGTAAGTTGGTAGACATGTCTGCACCATTCGAAAATGGGTAAAAAAGGAGATCGGCTACTCCGAATTTTTTTCCGTCGCGCACGCGTCGGGTATCGCTTGCATTCCTAGAGACGGAGTAAAAGGTAAAAAGCAAGATACTTTTCCTGGTGAACGAGATGAAAAAATGCAGTTGCGTAATTGAACGGGTGTACGTAATTGTACGTCAAGGCGTACGTATAAAAAATAGTGTAACTTTAAGAGGCTTGAAGAGATAGTATACTACGACTCAATGATCAGATGTCATAAACAAAACAAAAACAAAAAAATGATAAAAAAATGATGAGTATAATATTTAAAGAAGCAAAGCATGTTTTGAATCAACAATTTAGGAAATATACCCATACCAAATCATGGTAATATTGATAAGATACAAGACTCTATGCTACAAAGGGTTGTCAACCAACAGTAAATTCTTTATAGGCTCTATTAAGTTAAATAAAATGTATTCTATACTTAAAATTCGTAGCTAATCATAAGAAGTAGAATTTTTAAATGCTATTTATGATATTTAAATTGGTTTATTTGAACCTTTGGATCAACTAAAATTACCAAGCACTCTACTAAAAGGAAGAATGCCAAATATTAAAGAGAATTAGCTCCAGTCCTACTAATAATCTTGTGTTTATCCAAAATCACTTCAAAGGTTCATCATTTAAGCATAAAGACTTGTTTACAGCTGTGCTTCATTCCCTTGTATATTCATATACAGATATCTTATACCCTCCTTTTTTAACTTGGACATGCAAAAATTGTTTCTTCCAAAACTGATAAAATCTGCGAGAGTTTGCGACTCTACTTTAGCGATTCTTTCGAAGGTTTCTTCACTCGTATCTTTTAATTGCAAACGAAATCTTCTCGAAGAAAATATTAATATGTCTTTATTACCATGAAGAAACCGTTGCGTTAGCCTCTCAAACTCGTGTACTTTGCGTGCGTATGTTCATCAGGGGGAAATCTGTTTTTCCATACTAAATTAATTTTAATGAAACTGCAATTTTATATTATGGATTCGCTTCGGAGGATGACCTGGTTGCGAAGATCGCCTCCAGGAAACGAAAGCCAACGCAAATAACGATCCTTACTTAGGGCGAATCGAGAACATTACCAAGAAGACGGGCAATTCGGCACAGTTTACCAACAATACTACATCTCTTAAATAACAGCTTAAGCCTTTTACTTCTTTCACCTACCATTGGCCGTATAATGGCGCATTCATTATTGCGATCAGCAACTGCGAAATTATATTGATTACACCAGTATTCGATTAGGATATTCTGGCGAGGTATCAGTAAATTTAATGCTTTAAGATATACGTTTTGAAAGGAATTTATGATGCTCTACTTTAGATTCATCCAAAATTTCTATACTTAATATACAGAAAAATATACATTTATGTTAGGGTTTATTCGATACCACTAGGTTAAGAAACATATCACTCTGACCTGAAACTTTTAAGTGTACTTAATATTACTTTCACCTTCCCATTTACTACGAGCTTATCGTAAGAACGTTTTCCGCTCAAATTTATATCGGATGCCAATAGAAGGCTGACAATACAACCAAACATATATTGTTAAATAAAGAAGAATTTAGAGGTAATTCTTTCCAAATATTACATTACTAGACTAGATACAACGCTCAAGTAAGAAAACCTGTGGCATTTTATCGAAATATCATACAGTTGACTGTTGCGTAATTTGGACATGTTAAGTAAAGACTCAAGGTAAAGTTAAACGCTCGAGGCAAGGAGTTTTTTGAACGTCAAGACCTTAAAAATGTTATACAATCACTGGCATTAAACATGAGCTAAATCGGAATATTTAATAAAGGAAACTCAATAAAAATTCTTCGATAATTAATGCAAAGATATAAAAGTTTGAGAATTCGATAATTCTGAATCCAAAAGCAAACGTAAATATAGCCTTTAATGATACTGTTGTTATTAATTTAAGCGATGAAGTCGTGAAACTAAATTAATCAATGTATATATTTTTTGATCGTTCGTCCGTAAATTTAGTGCCGCAGAAATATCTAATTGTATCTCTTTTTAATAATTACGTAAGTCAAAATTATCACTCGGTGGACCTCGCCTTGAGTATACACCCGAAGCTCTGTTGAAAATCGTCACCGTCCTTGCTAAGAGCCTCTTGGTCGAGTGCCACCATGCGGACTCTAAGGGGTGTCCAACGCTCCCTGCTGCGACCAAATTGTCCGACAGAACCAAATCACTGCGGACAAAATTGCTCGGCATCAAGTTCTTGGACTACCGTCAGCACTAAAGAGGAAGGCATGGCAAACTCGAGTGGAAAATATTTCTTTCGTCGTACATTCAAGGCTAGCACGATTTATATTCACTCAAATTCATAAAGCTGAAAAGGGCACTAAAATTGAATAAAGCATAAATAATTAATTCCTAACGTAATATAAAACTCTAGTAATGTAAAATATATTTTTCTCTGCGAAACTACTATCTCTCTAATGCGTTCTATTTGAATATAGTTATTCGGCGCACCTTGCCACTGCGGTTAGGATTCTAGTCGAGGCGAAGTTTTAAAAATACCCTCCAACTGAGAATTTTACGCGTTAAAAAGAGACGTCCGAGCATAAGGCAATTTGAATTACGCCTCCATTGTCGTAGCACCGAGATACTGGCACTTTGCCTCGCATCTCCATTCACCGGGGAAAGATGATATCCCATTCAGCTGCTGAACCCTCGGAGGATTTTTGAGAATTCCTTAGAGGTTTACGATTGCCTTTTTTATGGCTCGGATATGAGAATCGCTTCAAAAATCGTACTTTTTAACTGCGTAATTTTATCGTACTTATTCCACTACTGTTATTTACGTGGGATGGCGGTTAGCTAAATTTAAATACGGAAATATTCCAAGCTTATGAAAAAGTTATTTTAACTTTAGAAACTTTAACTTATGGTGCATAAAGTTGATAGAAATAATGATTGCAATTAAAAAAATGAAAATAAAAAAATGATCGTAGTCAAGAAAAAAATAGTTTCAAGACATCAAGCACAACCTACCTACATTTTTTCTATTGTAACCATTATTTACAAATGTTAACAATTCCTTCCTTACTGAAATAGTATAGAACCTTTCCGTATAACCTAAGCAACTCACTCCCTTTATTCAAAGCTGCATTCATACGTTCCAAAATTCTTTCAACATTTTTTGACCTTTCGGCGTAATTACATAATCTTCTCGTGAATGTTAAGTGTATCGAAAGCAAGAAAACTTCTCGCTTCTTGTGTAAGGGGAATCTTGGTTTTTTAGTCCCCTTTTGGCTCTACAAGGATTCTCATTCGAGTAACTCGTTTGAATAACCGCATCGAACGCAGTAACAAGACAATGAGTGCCATCGTGACCGACGCGATCCGTAGAAAATCGCGCAGCGGTTGGGAATTACTCGAGCGGGACATAACTCACCGAGAGCTCATCTATGATTGCCTTTGGTACGCAAAAAATCTCGGTCGGCTTTTACAAAGTAGACGAAATATAGATTTCATTCGCCTTCGATGAAAGTGGCGCAAAATGCCACCGATTGCGCAAATGCGTGCGTATTCACGAAGAGAATTTTTGCTTTGAAATCGACCTTACGTTCTCTCCGTTAATACCAGAGCCTTGAGTTAAATTAATCGTGTATTGATGACCGGCACAACAGAAGTTGAGTGGCCACAAAGGTGAAACATCCTTCATGCTCCTCTCATTAAGTATCTAGAAAATCAACGCATTAAAATTTTATTCGTAACTGTTCGCGTATCTTTTGAAGAAAATTATTATAAATAGATGAAAATGTTCATCTTTCTAGACATATTAATGTTGGAAAATGTTATTGGTAAATTTATCTACTGCACTTCTTATAATATTTTTTACAATTTTATTCTATTTTAACTTTCCATAGACGGTAATGTTCTACCATTTACTTGTATTTTGTCATGAGCTAATTTTCGTATAATTCAAAGCCAAGAAAATTGAACTAAGTCGATAATTAATTAATGAAATTTAAACATTAATTACTCGGATTTTAATTATAATTTTTTGCTTTTCTCTAATCCGTATTCATATATATCATAGTGACCAACATGTAGAGACTAACCTTCAAAACCAAAGCAAACATCGATGTATCTCACATTCCACAGCGAAACATTTCGCTCGATAACCGCTAAAAGAACAAAAAACATAAAATTGAGCGAAGGAACAACTAAAAGAAGTATCAACATGTGCTCGCCATTAGAAAACGAGAATTAATTGCGCTAAATTGGCAACAGCTGACGCCCATGCCGAGGCGTTTCGGATGAGGAAAAAATCGGACTCGGAGGAATAAAATACATCCGTTTCTTCACCCACTTTCTACATGCGTTCCTCTAAAGCCCTTTATTGCAACAACCCGTCCGAAAAGTCGTTCGTGTTTCCTTCTCAGAGGAAATAATCTTTTGAGTGCACTTTTATGAAGGACAAAAAAGGGGAGATGGTAAAGAACTCTTTGTGCTGGGAATCTGTAAGGCTTCATCGCCGTTCGCAAGCATCTTCTGCATATTCTAGCGGTTGCAAACGAGAAGTATCTCTACAGCTGGTATCATTTTGTATTCATAAATTTCATACGTCTCTATTGTTAAAATCTCATAGAATTTACGCATTCCATTTCGAAGAAAAAAACGTTAGCCAAAAAAATCGGAACCGTTTGCTTAAGTACTTTCATAAATTATATATATATATATAACAGATAAATATAAACAATAATAAAGTAATGTACCCATAGTTCTGCACTTTATCACATTCATTTTATTTGAATAAAGAAATATTGAACGTTTCAATCGAACCTTTTCAAAGATTATATCTATATAATTATCCATAAAAATTCCACGAAAAGAAAATGAATTCCAAAAAATAGTTTAATTGAGAAATAGCTTAATGAAGAAATAGTTTAGTTAAAAATAGTTTCATTACCTCCCAAACAAATTAAAAACCAATTTTATCGTCTTACTGAATCAATGTGGCAAATTCGCTCTAACTTCTAATGTAAATAAGATACCACATACGCCTTCTGAAACCTTTAAAGCATCCACATCAACCCAAACTTGCTACACGTTCTCGTCCAGCATCCCTTCCGGATTTTTTCCACATCTCTGGATCATCCGAATGTCTCCTTCTCAACCGTTAACTCTTTTCCCACATCATCCTCATTCAGAATCCAAAGCAGAGAGAGGCGGAATGGGAGGGTGACGAATTATCTACTGTAGACTCTCTCAAACGGGATCCAGCACTCGAGCAATTACAGTTGGACAGCAACGTACGCTGAATTTCCTAAATAGCGTCGTCCAGGTGCAACTGGACGAGAATTTACGGAGCGGTCGAATCGGGGAAAAAGCTAGCTCGATCGTTCGGGTATTTATAGCATTTCGGGCGGGACTTTTCCAGCAAATAAAATACTGGAAATACTTGTTGGTCTCCCGAAGAAAAAGATTTCTCGCTCATTCGTGTCCTCAGCGGAAGGTGGGATCTCTCTGCCCAGGGAGGGGCCCACGATAACGGAGAAGAATCTGAGAAACGAGTGCGTGATTTGTGCTCAACTGGGTCACCGAAAGAGTAATGATGATTTTGGAGCATTTGGTGCAAAAGTAACACATTGTCAACTTTTGAAAATATCACTATAAGGAGGACAATTAGAGAAAATAAAATATAGATGACTCCATGAAAAAGATACAGATTAAAATACACACGAATTTCATCTTATCATACCGCGATTTCGGAATAATTTTGCTTATTAAAATAAAAAGAATCCCTTAGAAATGATATTCAATGTTCCTTACGACGACAAACATTTGGGTTCAAAGGAATAGTGAAATGAATGCAAGACTTTAGAATAAGAAGCAAAGAACTAACAAAAGAACCAACCAATATTCTTGTATGAGAGTAAAGGATATACATTGAGTAATCAATCTTAAAAGCAAGGGATATTAAAACCATCTTATCAATAAGATATTGCGTATATTTTCCAACGAAAGAGAGTCATCATATAAAAAACATTTAGTTGTAAAAAATACAGCAGTAAAATCGATAAAAACTTATAAATCTTATGATCTATCTTATCAAAAGATGGATGTAACGCTATCTGCTTAAGATAAAAAATATTCATTTGATTAGTTGCAGCAATAATAAACGTAAAACCTCTTTGAATAGACCTATCTGAATATCAGACCCTATATAAATGCATTTAAAGCAATGACCCTCGGACAAGTTTCTCATAAGATAAAGCATTCGCTGAAAATTAGGGGACATTCATTACTCGTGGTGACAAAATGGGCTCGTGAATACGGTTTTGTCGATGTGAGCAAACGACGTAAGAATCTGAGGAGCTTAACAGCACCTGGTGAAAGGCAATCGAAGCAGGCAATACTTAGACACGTACAATTTTATCTAAATCTACATACTCCCGATGGGGACTCCATGGAGTTCGAGAGCGGGCATCAAGTGCGCATTCCGTCCACGGGATTCGATCCGAACAAAAATTACAGTCTCCGCACACCGTACACTTCAAATTTTACGCCACCGCACGTATCAGCACCTCCAGATCGGCCTCTTTACTTGTACATTACGATCGACGACGACCACGACCGTTAAACGCTCGAGTTTAACATTCCTTCGGTAGCCGTGGTGAGTCTGCATGGCGCTGTAACGAGCAGAATATGAGGGAAAATGGAAGTTTGTTTTCCTCGAGTGCATCCTAGTGATGATTAGAGGTGCTGAATGTAGTACGTGTTACGGAAGGAATGCGGCTGGTAAAGAGGTGCTGCGTGGGAAGGAAAGGTATGTGCTGCCGAGGGCATTCATTCGATATACTTGCATATCCCCTTCTTCGCGGTGTCCGTTTCCACCCGGACTTTTCCCGGATTTATTCCCGGTTCACTCCACTTTTCCTCGAGAGTCTTTGTGGAATGCGCGAAGTCCTCGGGTCACGGAAGCTCTCGATGAAATAGCGCCCGAGCTCAAATGCGGAGATTAAAGGCAATGGGACCTGTTGAGTGAGAAGCGTTGTTTCCCGACTCTTGCGCGTAACTTTAGATAATTGCGATTGTAAATCTTTGATGGGTGCTTGTAAAGAGTGCTTTAGGAAGTACTTGGGGATGATGTCATCGAATTGGGTCAACCTAGTCTCGCAAAGATTACGAAAATCCATAAACTAACGGAGATTGGGAAAATGATACATGAATTATGTCAAACTGAGGATATAAGAAATGAGGACTTGAACTATAACGGCAGTCTTTCAGATAAGTTTCACTGAAATGGTCATTACATAAACTTAAGGATTGGAATCTATGGATATCTTAAATAAAGATCGACTATTGAAGGCAAATTTACGCTAAAGAGAACTTGATGATAGGAAGACATTAAGAAACAGGGACAATATGGATAGAATAGAGAGAAATAATTCAGTTTTTATTCACAAAGACCGTTCTTTAAAAAGCACAAATTTATTTTTAATATTATTAATACTAAATTTGAAAAATATGGAAGTAATATATAGTATGAAAAAGCATTCAATGTCTTTTGATTAATGCACTAATATTTCCTTTCCTATTATTATAAATTAATAAATTTTCCTGAATTTAAGATTCATATTTTTTTAATGGTAACATACAGTAATATTCAAATACGTTAAAGGAATCAATTCGAAGTAGCTCTGTTTTTCTCATGGACACGAAATCATTCAGGTCAAAATAATTCTGAATCCTTTACACTAATAATATTTTTATTCTAACACTATTCTTCAAATAGATAATCTCAGAATTCATAACACTCCAATTATAATTATAAGGTTAGAAATAAATTTACGAACGAGTTTCTCGGAAATGAAATTGAACCAATCAAATAAACACTCACGATATTAGAATTTTTTCACTATCCATCGCACATCAAAACTTCAAGCCTAAAGCGTTGACGCTGTGAGCTGATATTGCGTCAGAAAAAAATTCCTCCAATAATAATCAATACACCGAGAACAATAAAACACAAAAAACACAGCAATTGGAGGAGATGGAAGAAAATCCCATGACGTAGCGGTAAAACGGTCATCACCTTCAATTACCCATTGCACCCCTTGAAATCACCTTCCCCATTATTTCTCTTTTTCCCATTGGCACTCGCCCACGCTCCTCGACAGAGTGAGTACCACTCTTTTCCTTAATAAAAAACGTTTGAATGAGAGACTTGAATGAGCGATCTTTACCAATTTCGTTGCTCTTTTATTCCTCGGATATTGTTATGGCTTTACTCGCAAAGAAAAAAGTATCGTTGTGACCGTTGATCCGAGTGTTGTTCTCTGGAAAAGAGATCGACTTCTCACGATTCGATATGCCAATGAATGGTCCGACCTTATTCTCAAAGATAGCGTGATGCTGTCGCCCTCTGATGACTACTTAACTAGTCCAATTCGATCGGATATCCGACTCCGTTTTTTCGTTTTTGTGGGATATGAAAGACTTATCCGACGTACGGATTACGATCCTCTGGGTTCGTTGCTCTACAACGGGGGTGCTGAACCTATGGATTCTATGCTCTTGGTGGCTTTGAGAGACGTTTTTATTCTAGGAAATCTAACTTATACCCACCACATATACATTATTACCTATAAAGAGTGACCATGTACCATTAACATCCTTTAAGCGTTCCCTTATGTTACAAAACTTATTTCTGGAATAAATAGGAATGCTACTATGAACAAACTAAAATAACCGAGGGGGATTGAAGAAATTCAAACCTCTTTTTCTTGTCAAGAAGTTTATTTAAGAAGCTACAGTATCTCAAGTAGATAACTTACAATGCTGTTTCACCTGAAGCTATGTCACTGAACTTCAGAAATTTTGCGCGCAATATTCAGAAAGATATGTCATTAGTTCAATTTCCTTCTGTAAATAACGAATTCCAATAGTAAATAATTGGCTTTAAAGCCTGTCTCATATTCAAGATTTGCTAATAAATAAGATAATGACGTACATTATTATCACAAAAAGTCTATGGAGCTGAAATGTGCTCATTAATAAATTTCTCGGCTTTTGAATTTTAGAAATAATTACTGTAGTTAAGATAATATTCAAATAAGACTTATATGAATAAAAGAATTAATATCTGATTAAATTATAATCGTTGTACTGACTTTTTAATAATTTTTCAAAAAAGAGCAGTATTAAAAATACTGAAACTACTTCACAATATAACCGAAAAGAAAAACCCAAGAATAATTTATTGAGCCAAATTTATTTTGACTCCGCATACGACCGAGCTACCAAACAGGAAGCACTTTAAATAAATCAATACCGACTCATAACTCATCTCTCTTCAATATGACAAACATCCGTTGCTCATGCCATTCCTTCCCACTTAGATTCCAATCTAAAAAAATACCCCTCAAAAAACTCAATATCCCAACTTCCACGGATTGATCAAATCTATCAACCTCTTCCTTTATTCCCTTAAAACGAACTGAATGGCCGCAGGAGGAGTTTCCCTTACGTTACCCGCAAAAAAACGCGTGCAATCTCCGCACATCCACGTACACAGTCTCGGGAGATATCCCCGACAAATAAATTATATCCGTTATCTCCCGCGATTGGGTGGGATCGTGTTTCTCCTCCGTTGTGAAGCACCATTCTCCTCGGATTCCCCCAAAAAGGCACGCGGCGGGGAGTCTCCCGGGATTATCGCAGTATTTTACACTTCGCCAGTCGTTTGTACGCAAACCATTCTGTGAAGGGGAGTCGAAAAGCCAGGGACTTGACCTCGGCACCTTTTTTGCCGATGCGATTATTTGTGAATTGGGTAAAAATGGTACGAGGGTCAGGTGCAGCGGATGGCAGTCGCCATGGGGATGAAGGATGAGGGTGAAAACGGTGTTTATGCACGGGAAATGAGACACTGGACGGCTGAGAGGGGGGTGAGGGTTGGGTCCCTTTCTCTGGGAAGGGTGGCTATCTTTTCTGGTGACCGCTCAGGGCCGCACCCAGGGACTGTGCAGGGAGACCGCAGCGGAAAATTTAAGCGTATAAAAAAGTCGGCTCGTGGATGTGAAAAAATCTGCATTTCCGCTGTAAAAGCGCGTATCTTTGGACATCTCTTAACCCCGAAGTGTTCCGTTTCTATTCCCTCATTCGCATCTCCGGGACTTTTTTGCTCGCCATTCATTTTCTGCTTTTTCGAGGCTTTTGTGAACCTTCCCTCGTCCATTATTGCGGAGAGGCGACTTTTTTTAGGTCTCATTTAGGTTTCATAAGCGGAAAATGTAGCGTACACATATATTCAGGAGATTCTTTCGCGAAAAAAACTGAATTCTGAGCATCGTATGAGAAAACCGTCACTCGAGCAACTGAGCGGCTAACGTACTTCGCTTCCTTCGTGGGAAAAGAAGAATATATTTTACGTACAATACAATTAAATTAGAGGGTAATTATTATAGTTATACTATAATTAAAGTATTAAACTTTGTAATATTCTGCATTACTTTTAATATTACACGTTTGCGGATGTATAAATCAACTATTATGGAAATTACTTTCCTAAAAAATGTATTTATTAACCAAAAGGATATTTATAGTCACTGAATGGTAATAGATAGATACTTGAGATAGATCTACCGAGCTTTAATTTATTCCTAATATTTACTATTCATGAAATAATTCTGTAGTAACAAAAACGAACTGAACTTATGATATGACTCACGGGCACTTCCGAAGTTCTTAATGTTAAAATTACACTGAAAATTAACAATAAAAGTACAATAAAAATAATTAAATCAGTTTTAACTGTTTACCTAGATTGATTGATTATAGATCGTCGAATAAAATATTTATAATAAGTTAGAACCTGAATATACAGAATTCTTGAATATAAAATTTGAATTTTATAGGCTTTGATTTCTCCACATTAAGACATATAACAATAGGCCTGATAAATAAAGTTTGCGCGAAATTAAAATAAAATAATATTAATTTACCACAGGCAGTTCTATTCCAAGAGACTGTACGCCAAAATGCCAGTAACTTATAAAAAACGGCCCAGTTATTCCTCTAATACAACGATAATTACAGCAAAAATTATATACTACCATCATATCGCTATAAATTAAGGTTCTTACGGAGAATGCACACTGCTCAAAATTCTGCGATTTTTGCCTCGTAATGCCCTCTTAGAGGTCATTAAACGTCCTCATTAGGGCACTCAGTATATAGGCTAAATTACCAAAGAAAATTTTGGGAGCCTTATCATAACTCCATTAAGGCAAAACCCATAACGTTAGAGAAACACCAGTAGATCTTAATCGTGAGGAAGCTTCCGCAGATTCCAGATAAACTAGAAAATCGCTCCTCGGGAGTGGAAAGGTGAGAAAACTATCTAATTAATTAAGAATTTGAACATATAATGGCTGGAGGATAAAAACCATAAAAAGTAATGATCGGGGAGATGATTTTCAACTTTCCGTGCATTAATAGCATACTAATTTGAAACCTCTTCAAGATAGATCCAACCACTGGTTCAGCGACTACGTTGGTAATTTCTACTGTTATACCCTTTAAATAGCAAGATATATTATCATAAAAAGAAGTTTTTGAGTATCTTAAAATATTCAAGTAACTGATTCAAGCATACCGAAGGCTTTCATGGTATAGAACCGATTTTGAGTTAATTTCAGCATAATTTATAGTAATCACTATAAAATTTGAAAGCAATTGACAACGCAAAGAAGGATTTAGAGCATAATCTACTTAAATTTTCTATTTTATATATATTATAAAGAAAACTAAACGTCTTGACGTATAGAGAAATTTATAACCTCCACGAATGAGACGTTCAGGTTCGTTAGGGTACTACAGCTAAATATTCAAAACCAATCCACGTATGGTTGCTGAAAAATTCGCGATAAAAAATTTAAAAAAGGCATTCTCTCTAAAATCGAAACCTCTAGAAAGGGAATATTCTGGGAAAAATGCAAAGAACCTCCGCTATTTACGGACATAATAAAGTTATGGATATTTCGTATCCACGTACCCGCAATATTTCCAGGTCTGCCACGTAAAAAAAACTCCCAAAAAACGATACTGTTTGAAATGGCATTCGACCTTTTTATCAAGTGCAACAATCAGCCATCAATTTCCGCAAAGGGGAATATAGAGGACCTCTTCCCGTCTGTGGGCCTTATATTCACCCCTGCCCTTCCACTGACCCCACTTCCCTTCACCTTTACCACCGCATCTTCCTTCCATTCTTTCCCTAAAAAAATCCCCGCTTTGTTTGGCCACATTTTTATTCCTCGACCCTCTCACGAGTCACAATTACAGTTTCTGCGAATATATATAAAAATTTCGGCAGAAAATTTATTTCCGTGAGAGCGGATGGTAGCGTGGGAATTCCATGAGAAAGGAGCGACGCTAAAAAAATGGTTAATTACTGCAAACTTTCGAAAATTCTGCGCGTTTGGGATCGGTGGTTTATGATCGATGAAAAAATTGGAATTTCCCCATAGTTAACGGCTTCGCAGTTATCGCCTCTAAATGGCGATGGAATCTCCGTTTTATATTTTAAATTGGATAGACCTGAGATTATGGTTTACTGCATCGGCACGAACATTTGTGTCCTGAATAAAAGAGCTACTCGACATAACTTCTAACGACTCGTGTGGAATTTCAAACATCGGAAGACTTCTATGAATTCGATTTAAGTCAAATAGAATAGCGTTTTATTTAATTTATTAACAATAATTACGGATATAGTACATTATTCTTCTTCTTTCGTGCGATGACAAATAGAACACATTAAAATTGGAATTCGAAACATATTAACTATTCAAAACAGTTTTCACGAATATTTTCACAAAATAGAACAAATTTCAAATATAATAGGTGTATTTATAATCAATAATATAAATAGAATAAATTTCACATTATCATCAATACTTAAATTTTACATCGTCCCTAAGAATAAATGTATATTGCTCGTACTTGTAATATTGTTAATACATTTGTATTATGCCGTAAAACTTTTTCAAGTAATGTACACGTAATATATGTTTTCTTTACTTATCAATTTCTTTATATCATATTATATATCGATATATTTATAATTTTCTAAAAAATTCACTTCTACATCACATCTTATGGATAAAGTACTTCATTTAAAACAGACATGGAAACTTCGTTGTAATTAAAAGAGCGAAGAGGTTTATGCGCATCCAAAAGGACGGTTTTATATGCCATTAATTATGAGTATGTCTGAGTAACATTCCAACTTTAAATGCTATGAATGAGTCATAAAACGATAGAAGAGTAACAATGCATCTCGAAAGGAATCACAATTATGTGAAAGTACAGGCTTCCTTAATTGTACCTTCTTCCTTTTAAGTACGCAAAGCTAATGTTTTAATGAGAGCTGAAAATTAAAAAACCCACTTTTAAATTTGAGAATGTGGAAAAGCGGAGAGGATTATAATGACGGGAATATTTTGAAAAATTTCGGAAAAATATTCATTATTCGAAAAATAAAGTATAAAGAATGTTTAAAAGTTAAGAGGCACTTTATAAAAAACAGGATAGGTTTAAAAAAAATATGGTAGAAGCTTATGAAATACAGCAGGATGTAAAACAACATCATTAAAAATAATTAGGACTATATTAACGTATCTTTAATCATAAATCCTAAAAGGACAGAAAATCATAGAGTTACTTTTTTTAATAGAATCATGTAATTAATCTCTGATATAATCGAAATAAGCGACCGATAATTTGCATAAAAATTATAGTGTCCCCTAAATTTTGATAATTTAAGGCAATACGTGAACAATAAGTGTAATATGTAGAGGGAATAAAAAGCTCTTTGGACGAAACTTAAAAGAACAATTTTTGGTATTCCATTCTATGTAAAATGAAATTGACAGAAATGGATATTATTATTTTAATTTCTAATCAACTTTAATGAAGCTCGAGAACATTTAGTTAAAATATAGAATGAAACAGCCTAAACTGAACATTTTCAATACCATTAATAACGATGGAAATCTATACATCTCCAAAAGATAATAATTTTATCATGTGATTTTCCAATACGCTATCAGGTTGGATATCTCATATAAAGCAATTAAACTTTCAAATCAACTGTTAATCACTCGGAAAATTTATTTTGAAAGCCATCAGATGTTATCATACTTCAAATTTAAAATATTTCACTAACATCTTTTAAACATAATACAAATAAAATTATCAAAAGTAGCAATGAACTTGAAACCACGACGTCCCACAGGTTATCCTTATAGGTCCGCTATATTTGATAAAAACAAAGTGTCTATTCTGCGTGGCAAAACTGTAAGATCGCAATCTTCCGCTAGATAATCCAAGAGAAATACAAAGAAGAATCGGATCGTGCGGTAATCCATCGTGAGATGCCAAAGACACGGAAAGCTGAGGAAGAAGTTAGGCCCACGTGCGTCTACACGCCTAAACTCAGGGATTAAGGAACGGAGGATGTTTAGGGGGGGAAGGGGATGAGGTCTTCAACCGCCATTACCTCTAAACAATGGGTCATTAAGGAAGGGTTGCCTCGACCCTTAGTCGGTAAAGAAGAAAAAAAGAAGACTTTGGAGAGGGGGAATCCGCGGCGAAGGAAAAGAATTGAGAATATCGTGGAATGAGGTGTTCTTACGTAGCAGAGGATTCGTATAATTTGGGGAGGCGGAGTGGAACGGCGGAGGTGGGGAAAAGGTTTTTTTGAGTCCGTTGCAGCGGCTTTTATGACTTCGGTGGATTTGATGAGAGGATAGCCAAGTGAGAAGAGCCGAGTGAATAAACAAAAGTCGCTCGATTATATCGGCGACGAAATTAAGTAAATATGTATTAATATCTCTATCCTTCGCGGGCAAGTATTCGTGCGTCAGCTGGAATTGAGTTGCTGACGTCGGAATTATCACGTCCACGAGGTACCATCCGCTGCGATCAAGATGATCACGCAAATATAAGATTAAGGGAAACGCTATCTCGTTTGGGAAGAGAGGAATTTCACGATTTTAACGGCTTAGGTGAGATATTCTGGTGGAAATAAGATCCTTTGGCCAAAAAAGATTCTTTCAGTATATAAGAACCTCTTAAGTAGGTTGAATATCTCCATTTACTTGAATCGGAATGCTTTTCATCAAAAAAGACAGAGGGAAACTTAAATTCGTTTTATTACTTATAAGCGAATATCTTGTGCAAGGATATAGAGCAATTCTTAAAGTTTTTCTTTTGAAACTGAAATTAACCGTACGTCAAATGTCCCTGTAATCTTAAAGAATAATTATAGTTTATTTAATTGGTAAATTAAAGAACATTCAGAACTTTGTATTACGTAAGGAAATCACAAGAAGAATTAATTCTTCGATTTAAAACTACCAAGATTTAATTAATTATTATCATGATAATGATTTTAAAATAAACTGAGAGTCACTTCATTGTAACGATTGAATAATTCTATATAAAATATTTAACTTTGTAAGAAATATCAACAAAATCACTGTTTTATTCAAGTGAGAGTCAACTTTATATAGCGAAAGTTTGATATTTTTCCTCGATTTTACTCAGTCTAAAAAAGATTAGTTTTTTCGTCAAATATAGCTATAATTTTATGCATAATAAATATTAGCAGAAAAGGATGTAGAATTCACTTTATTAGCGCGTACTCTTTACTCTTGGTCACAAATTCTTTCAATGCTATATCACGGAGACAAAAAAAAACTCAGTACCAATCCAAGCACTGACAAAAAACAAGAATATAAGTCTGCAGTAAAGGTCATCCACAAGACAACTTCCATATTCTTCCCTTCTGATCCCTTCAAAGACAAAGCTAACTTTGAAAATCAGACACACAGGAGAGAAACCATCATAGATTTAGCCTATGATGGTTGGATGGATAGATGCTCTCCTAGACCAGGAAGATATTAAAATCATAAATTCAAAGTCAAACATTACGTCGACGAATCGCCAAGCCTCAAGGATATTGGAACGGGGAAACGATCGCTTAATCACTCCCGAAATTAATTTAAAACTTCATCAAAACGAAACCTGGGTGGCGTGACGAATTCCCGTGATGAGATATTCCTTCACAATCCACTGCTATTGTTGCTCGGATACCATTCATGACAATTGAGCGAACGGCCATTTTTCATTCTTGCGTTTGGAATCAAATAAGGCGAAATAGAAAATAAACAACTCGCGTTTCTCACGCGTCGTCGAATTGGGAAGACGTAAAAAGCCGAATCCGCCATTGTTGCGTCACTAATAACGTGATTCGTGATTAACAAAAGAGGTACGCGCCTTCTTCAACCACACACTAATTCCTATCTTCACCCTTTCGCTCAATGGCCATCTTAAAATCCCTTTTCCGTTTTCTTTGGCACTTTTCTCATTCTCCGCCACCATCTGCTATCCCTCGCCGCAGTCTAATTCATCCACGCTCCCTTTAAAATATTCGTCTCATTTTTGTTTTGCCGCGATCCGTTTGTTCTTCGGCTGTGATCGCTCGCTGTGTCGCCTATTATTCTTGTAAACAAGGGCGATACATTGTTCTGCGAGTGTATAAACAGAGTCGGGTTCTAACGCGAAGGAATTTAAACGTGACGTATTATATACATATATATTCGATCCAGCCTCCATTGAGTGATCTTTAATGTGCCGTGATATGTTTGGACAAGACGTCTTGAAGTTGTTTTAGAACGATGGATTCATAAAATGAGGCGCTCTTGTTTTTCTTTTAATTTTCTTGTTTGTCTGACGTATCGAGAGTATGGTAATGAAAAACAAAGATTCTATCATAGAATACATATCTCCAGCTTTTTTTAATTTCAGTATTATTTTAGTAGAAGATAAATTATTAGACAGGAGACAAAATTTTCCTCTTCTTTAATAGCAATATAATAATTTATGTAAATTATATTATTTTTAAGAAATCGATGATATGAACTTCCTTTAATTGCGTTGGATTAAATATATTCAGCAAATAATTTCTTCCTCTTTCTACCTCATAAACGAAGCATAATATAAAACTTCAAATACCGATGCTGTATTCATATCAGAGTAATAAAACAACAAAAACAAAGAAAATCATCATAATTTTACATAATCGTGAAACCTATACGAAAGAAACATGTCGATGAAAGGCAAAATTCCATTGAGCGATAGAAATTATCATCCTTAAGCTATCAAAGCTAATGTTTCTTACGAGTTTACGAGCTGAATTAATAATTTAATAGATACGCTACATGACAGATCGTACTGTCTTGTACTGCAACAACCCCTCTACACTGCATTACGGAACACAGCAAAAATCTATCGAGAGCTTAGATTATGTAAATAGATACAATAGTGCGTCGTTAATGATGAGATGTTTCTGTGGGAAACTCCTAAGCGACGGACACGAACTTCAAATCTGTTGCGATATAGTAGATTCGCGTGGATAAGGGAATTTAAACCGTAGTCTGCATTGACCCCTTGAACTCGCATTCCTCCTCTCTTCACACCACAGCCCCGTAATTATCTCCAAGAGCAAAAAAGGGTGCTATGATGATCACTCGCGGAGAGATACGAGGGCAGATAAAGGGGGTTTACATAGCGTGGCTGTTAGGGGAGGCAAAGTGCATTACGCGCGCTCTTGTTTTCAGAAGATTGTGGTGTTTGGCGACTGTGCGAATACTGATTGAAATTAGCGAATGAGCAGATGTGTGCGAAAGTCGACATTAGTTCTCACCAACTATAAAATAACTATACATTTTTATTAGGCAATTAGCAGCACGTAGCATCGTTCTAGTACCTCTACGAATAAAATTAAATTTATAACGGTATATTATTCTTATTTGATTCAATTAAAGCCTAAAATATTTCAATTTTATATACAATATATCATATTATTGTGAGAAATTTTTAATTTTTGCCTATTTCATAACATTGCAGAAAATCTTTGGCATAAATATTACTTTCTCAAATTTAGTTCGCCATTATATCTAAACAGTACTCAGGAATACATTTCATTTACAACTATTTTGTGGCTGTTAGAATTTGAAACAGACTGAAGAGATGAGAATATCTTAAGGAATCAGTACATACCGCTAATTATATTATTTGATCCCATAGTATCACTAATTATATATTTAATGGACAAGTTTTATCAATCTAATGTGAATGTATGAATGACTTGTAGAACAGTATATTCTCTCATATTAATACATGTATACGCATTTCTTGATGAAAATATAACTTTTAATCTAATGAAAAGTAATACTTAGGTATGTGGTAGAGAGTGGTTGGAAGGAACACCAGTTCCATAATCACCAATTCTCACAACCTGTTCACAAAGAATAATAAATTCGTTGTTGAAAATTTAAAAAAATATTTTATCATAAGTTCTTTAAAAGCCTGACTGTAGCACTAAAATTATTATTAATTCAATATTAAAATCGTAGTCATACAAAAGGCCAAAATAGCAAAAAGACGTAAAGTATTTCATCAACTAATTATATTCATAATTTTAATACAACAGTCGAACAAACGTGCACTAAGACTGCATATCTATATGCTACAAATTACTTCCAAAACTTAAATGCATCTTCCATTGTAGCTACTATATATATACTACATTAAATGATCAACCGATTCAAGGAATTCCAACCGAACTCAGATGATTTGTTAAAACAAGATTGACATTCCCGTGGAATGCTATCGCTTCTCCAATTAAGAGGACTCCAAACCCTTCCGAAATCGCTCCAAATGACTTTCCGTCCAAAAAAGCGGACGAGTCCAGAATGCGTGAAACCAAGAATACATCAACCGAAAGAGGGTATAAAGGGATGAAATTTCGTTTTTAATTGCTTTGTCTGATCCGAACGAACTTCTTGCCCGTGAAATTGTTAATCCTAGTGACCGCAGAAAGTAATATTGCTTAATGGAAGTATAATTGATTCTCGGACCAGATACATTACGGGACATGAGAAAATTAGGCAAAAACCATGATAGGTTGTCATGCAACAACATTAATTTTGTAACTAATGCTCATGAACTGAGAAGCTGAGATTTTCATGGCCCGATACGGGAATTAAATGTCATTATATTAATTAATCAAAAGCTAGATTTAGCTCTACTATCTTTTATTCCCATTAATGCTCTTATTATTAAATATTTACATAATAATAATAGAACTAGAACATCATCAAATTCTTGATCTAATCTTATGATAAATTGGGATAGGAAGCTACATTACGAAATTGATTTTTCACTTCGATTCACATAATACACCCTATAATGATCTTGTTCTAGAATGTTTAAACACTAAACAGAGAAAGAAAGGTTATTATTGTGATGAATGAGGCATGGAGGAGAAATAACTGAGAGGTTGCCAAAATTTTACGTCCTGTTGTATTTCAGACCTAAAAGAATGAAACCTTTTCTCTTCGCATTCATCGGATGCCAAAACCATTATGATCAACTGAATAGAGAAACCAGCTTCTTTCTCTTGATTGATCATGTTTATAATGAATATTCAAAAACAACTTGTGATGTCGTTGTGCAATCTTTAGAAATGTAGGTCAAGTCAATCACCTTCAAGTGCATAATCCGTTCACGTGCACTTGCACTGAATTGCAATCTGTGCATATGACGACCTCATTAAAAAAATCAATGGAATTCAGCACCTGAAAGCTGCATTCTGGTTGTGAGAGTTATTCAATGGAATACGATTGAAAACTTATGATATCCTTTCCCCTCGCTCATGCTCGATACTACGGTTTCATTTTAAAAATCTTTTCACATCCTTCATATTGTCAATATTGATGAATCTCGCAAACCACAAAGAAAAAATTGAATATTACTACCTAAAAATGCTCAAAAGATTTACAAACATAATTATAATAAGCAATAATGTACAATATTTCAGTTGGTCTAATTCATTTTGGTCAGCAACTGTTAGCAATAGTAGACGCACTTCTCTTCGCCATTAGTTCAAAAAAGTAACAAAATAGACTTCGCTGGATACAGCTTATCTTTAATTGTGAAAAGATACAACTCATCAATTCCTCAAATTCAGTAACAAGTAGGATTAAACTCCAGCTGTACAATTACAAGCGAATTCGTATATATTAAACAGTACCTCAATATTTCTGAATTCTAGAAACACATTAAGATCCGAGTAGGTACCTTAGCAACACTGAATTACACCACGATCCTCTGATTAAAGCTCTGGAAGGAGGTTTCGGAGACAATTATTACGTCCCCCAACCCAACGGCCAATTATCCATTGTTCGGAGGAACTTCCAATTCTCCGGGGGACCGGATGGGGAGGCGCGGAGATGGATATTTGCTCAAACCCCGCATAATATCCTTCTCTCATCGCGTACTCCAAAAAAAATCCCCATCTAAAACCCTTCTTCCATTGGCCCCACTCCTTTACACTCGCGGGCTCCCCAACCCACGACACCCTCCAGCCGCAGTACCCACCTCACCCTCCTCTCTCCACCCTTCCGGAACAGAAGTTGGGCTCGGGAAATTGTTCCAACGACGGAAATAGGTCTACACATATTTACGGAACTTCGAGAACCCACCTACTCGCTCAACAATGGTCGATTTTCGGTGAGAGGAGGAGGAGGAGGAGACGAGAGTGGATGGAGAGAGACATTTTTAAGAGTACGAGAGATTGGGGGGCATCCGTTTCGGGCGCAGACGGCCGAGCGAACGCGACGCGGCAGATAATTTCCGAGCGGGTTAATGATTTTTCCGTGGGAAAAGAGATTAACGGCGGAGATTTCGACGCGCGATCTTCGGAGATGAGGAACGGAGCGTTGCTTTAATTGATGGACGAGTTGCGCCGCTTTGCACCTCGCGGAAACAAATTATGGCCTTTTGCGGTTAACGCTCTATAGCTCGTCTTTTTAAACTCGATTAAATCGTGGGCGAACGGACGGAGTGAGCCACTTTTTGAGAGAGTCTACGTGGAAAAAAAGGGCATGCGAGGAACATTAATCATACTCTAAAACTTTAAAATGTGAGGCCGGTGGAAGATTGTAAAGCGCGAGATGGGTCTGCGTGGATGAAAAATTCGCTTGATGTTACTAATGTGATACGAATTTGTTGATGCGATCGCTACTGATGACTCGGATGATCTCCGGCATCTCTCGGAGATGTTATCCTCTGCTGACAAAGCGGGGATTAACACCAGCTACATTCGAGGGCTTTGCACTAACAACTTAGAGGTAATATTTCAGCCGTGCCACGCTTAATGGAATGTGGGAACGTGCGACACTATTAACGCGAGAGGGGGTGACTAAATGTGACTTAATGAATGAGCAAAGAAACTTGTTCTAAAATCATGATCATTTTAAACGACAGGGATTGAAAATTAACATAATAGTACAGAATCGTGATTTATAGAATCCTGTTGCCTGGCCACCACTTTGTGGTAGTCTTCCATCATGAAGATAAATAGGAAAACACTATACCACGCAAGGTTCATTTAATATACGACCATGGTTTCAGTTATGATTTAACTTAGTGTCGAGAACCTTGAGGACTATAGTTGACAAATAGATAACTATTCAAGTAACAACACATCAGTGAATTTCTGCATAACCTCGAGAACCAAAAAACAACACTAAGGAAAAGTGTCTGTTTTCATTAAGGTTTGTGACATGAGAGAAGTATGACTGTGTTAGATATCGTAATCCTCGCATTGATATAACTTAATTTAATAATAAACCTTATTAAAAACAATTAGACGGTATGTTGATCGTTTGAATACCTCTGTTATCATCTACTATAATATAACAATCGTAAAACTACTTCGTATAACTTCATTTACCCGATCAACGAAGACAACCATGGACAACTGGTCTAAATGAGACATGATTAGCTACTACGTTCCAACTTCACGTTTTAATTGCTTAGTTGACTAAAAGTTTCCTCATCCACGTAACCCATGGAAACGGAGTTCGGAGAAGGAATATCCACGTAACAAAGGGAGAGTTTACGAGTTCAATATTGAACTACTGAGGGAGATAATGAGTCGTGACAATAAAATAGACGGAATCACTGGGAGCTTGACGTAAGATCACATAAAACGGAGAGATTGAGCTGTCGCCATGCAGGGCTCAAATTAGAATGTAAACGGTCGTGGAAAATGTCGACCGGGCTAATAGAATAAGTGAGAGGTTCACGTTCAGTGCCACGTAAAATTCATTACAAGAGTCTGCGACGCAAGAACTGGAGCACAACAGTAAATTCGTGAACGCCATTAGGGATGAAGAGGTAGAGAGATTCACGAATCACGAGGAGAACTTTATTAATAGCTCATTTTTCGCGAGAACCAGCCAAATCGTGATTGTAGGATGGGAAGAAATTGCCTGAATTATGACAACTGAAAGTCATGTCGATGATGAATATATTTCAGAAAACTATGAAAATAATTAGTTTCATTTCACACTCAACTTAACGATTAATTTATTTTTCTACTTACTCTAGCAAAAACCTTTTTTTCACAGAATAGGTATGATGTTATTATATTATTAAGATTATTTTTTTTATATTTTCCCAATATAGGCCATAACGTCAGAATACTTTATATCGCAAGTAAGAAAACGAATATATATGATTACAATGAATGAATGACATTTATAAGATAATTGAATTACGTAGAATTCAAAGAAGGAAATCTACCATTACTTCGAGTGCTCAAGGAAAAGAGAACTTTCTGTTCTATTACTCTAAAAGAATTTAATGTTAATCACAAAGGAAAAATATAACCTCTCTAACTGGTTAAAATTATTGCAAACTTTCCTCTATTGTATCTCACCCCACGTTTTATTTCGTTATGAATGGCTCCTTCCTAAGTTCGAAACCCCATTACTTTAGCCTATCATCAGATGTAACAGTCACAACGGTGAGTGGTTTATTCTACTAAAAGTAATTGAGCGTTGGCTATAATCACTAGAAGAAACGAAGTGGCGTAAAGTATGGACTACGGGTATGAGTTCATTCAGAGGAAAATTACTCTGCGGTGTAACCAAAGAAAATCCTGATAATAACCGACGACAGCTTTATATTTTATTTCACTCAAGTAACACTTTCTATCGTGAATTACGATAAAGATTTAAGCACGAAGAAATAAATGTTATATATCTTTACTAAAGGCAAGATAACAGCTTTCATAATCTTTTATTTCTACGGGTACTAAAAGAATTCTTGCTTCAATATAGAATATCGAGGAACTAATTCATAATCAGAGTTCTTCCTTTATATAATACCAAATATTTTGGGAAACATCTGAAAGTAACAAATTTCATTAATATTGAAAGGTTAAAACAAACCGCATGGTAACCTTCGATGACATGGAATTCAAACTATAAATCCTGAATTATTTGAATAGTTTATTAAATCATTTTTCTTGTTATTTCTTTCTATAAAATAGCGCATTTATTTGAGAAATTTAATCTCCAGAAAGATAATAATTCCGGCTTTAAAAAGATATAAAAAAATCTGGTAAACACATACGAAAGATAGGACTCATAATAACCCAATAACAACCGTTAAGCATATTAAACATATCCATTTAAGCTTTTAAAAACACCAAGAATTCCTATGTGAATTATTACGAAACCACGGATAATCTCGCTCATTAATCAAGCTGGTATATAATTATGCGACAGAAAACTTCGAGAAAATCCTCAAATCCTTTCCTCGGAAAAGTTCCACTCCCGTTCATTTGGGAAATAAAATCGTGTAATCTTAAATGCGAAAACCTGAACCCGTCATTAAAATATTTATGACCCCGCAAAAACTCTCACGGATAATTTTCAATGTAGATTTAGCCAAAATTGATCCTTTGCAGCTACTGATCTTATCCACGATATACCGCATTCTTTTCCCTCCTTTCAACTCCGAAAAATTGGCAGAACTTTTATAACGAACAAGGCCATCTCGGACTGACACGCATCCATTTGCATATCTGACAACGGCTTCAAAATCTTCGCGATTCCGCCCAGTGAGTATTTTCGGAATACTTAATGAATTCCCAAATTCGCAGATATTTCCTCCGGCGTGAGAAAGGGACGAAAATTTCGCGAACTAACACCTTTCTACCTCTATAATCCATCAATTCAAATGTATGCAAATCCTTGGTATCTTACGGTTCGTCCCTCTTTTCGAAAGGAACACGCTGAAAAAATTGAGAGGAGAAAGGTGAATCCGGAATATAAATTAATTATTTAACGAGGCCACGTGCTCGGCGGAGGTGAGTTAGTGTCATTCACTCCTGGTCCCCTTTCCTACGGCCACGCCTTCTACGAACGACGCCTTGAATGACAATAATATTCCGGAAAACGAAAAAGGAGAGAGGCAGAATTTAATAAGCGACGACAATTTCCCGGAGATGTCGAGATAAGGCGTCCATTTCCTCCTTCCGTCTCCCGTAACAACCCTTTCTTAAAACAAATGAAAATCTTCCCCCGCCTACTTCATATTCAGTCTTCCGCGCCGGTTACTTCTTCGCCGGTGACTAAAAGCTATACCGCCGCGTTATCCTTTTCTCACCTCATGCCCTATGTGGAGGTGTATCGCGTTTCATACCGCTAAGACAATGGGGGTAAAAATACTGTAGAATCATTTAGAATCAACATTATTCCACACACAACTGTGTATTACTCATTATCCATGCACTGAGTTCGTTAATTTACCATAAAACATCGCTTTAATTACACGCGTATCAACGCAGCAATGTATAATTATGAATATTAAAGGTAAGGATAAAAAGTTCTCCTTATGCAAATATAAAAAAATGGTATTTAACTACTCGTACATAGTCAATAAATCGCCGTGATCAAAATTCAAATCACTACACCCTTTCACCACAACAGTTCGAGCATTACTTATGATGGTATGCTAGCAAATTCTTCTTCTCGAATCATGATATGATAAAAATAGCCATCTTCATCTGCATGTACGGTGCAAGAAACCTTTCTCCGAATGACAATACGCAGTGACTCAGCTTCCTTAATGGTTTACATTCGCATTTCGTTCTTACAAAATGAAATTCGTGAGACGAGTTTTACCATCATGTACCTCCCTAATCTCACTATATTTGAGGGAACGAATAAAAGTGAAAAATTTCTCTTTGTTGGTTAAATTTAATTCTCAAGAAACACCCCTCAAAACTGAGTACCAGACAACTGAACATAAACCATTTTTTACGTTCTCATAAACATTGTAGACACAAAGAACACCAACAAGGTCTGGAACCCTGGATCTTCATAGGTGGGTTGATTACTCGTTGGAGTAGTACTACACAAACCCTATGGTCATTGAACATACACGATTGCAATGAAAATGAACCTTGATGACTTCGAATGGGACAGATTGAGACGCTAACAAAACCGCTGAGCATTAACAAATCAGAAATTTCGTTATTTGACGTAATAATTTATATTATTGGTAAAATTACTACAACAATTATTTTAGAATATACCTAGTTCTGGAACTAATGTTTTCTTATTCAAAATCGATAGGAGCATTGCGTTCAAAAACCACCAGCTAGTACAATATTGACAATTTTCAAGCTTCAAAACCTACAGTTTCCTAAACCACCGGACTCAAGCACAACAGACCCCAGACGTCGACCAGTTCAGATCAACAGGTGACCATTCCCCCGAACGAAACAATCGATATCCAACCGACAGAGCAAACAAACTCCCCACTAATAATTAATAGAAAAAAATCCACGTGAGATACGATCTCCCACGGCCGTTCTCTAGTAAGGCATGCCAGGTGCGCTCTTCAATTAACTCCTGTCTACGACATACGTAAAACCCCTGGTTAATATTCAATTATCGGTCCCCTTGAATACAAACGACGTTGAGCAAGACTCTGATTTCTGTGCTGCACTTGCGACACCAATATTTCTCCCCCACTCTCCCTTTCGGTGCCTACCCCAATTCCCACAGCGTCGGGGTGCAGCGATGGCCGCTCCCTCCCACGCCGAAAGCAGCAGCTGTGCCTTCGTGATTTCCGGTCATCGGAGAGAAGCGCGCACACCTGCGGAGCGTCCATCTCTCCCCCATCGCGCGCTCCTCACGTATTCCCCGCCCACGCAGGCGCAACGAACTCCCCCATCGATTGTGTGACATCCGAACTCGCTCTCGGGCGAATCGCGTGAATTGGCGTAATTTTATCGAGAGATCGAAAGGGTGTGGATTTTTCGGATGGCAGAGTGGGGGTTGGAGTGTTTGAAAGGATATACGCCTTTTCCGGATATCACGAATCAGAAAGTAAAGCGATCGGAAAATTGCAGCAAAGAAATTCAAAACAAATTTATAATACTGTTTAGAAAAGTCGTCTTCGAGTTTAAGCTGCTAAATGGTGAACATAATCACCATTGGTAAATTTACGTATATTATAAAATCTTCGTAAATATGAAAACTTATGTGCATAAAAAGATTTAATTTTTATAAAATATTATACTGAAAACCTATCTTAACTATAACTATAAAGATGTATCGAATAATAATTATTCCCTTAATTAAGTTTAGCGTTAGAATAGCGTAAAAATAATAAAAATCTGTAAAATCTATGAAGTATTCTCTTTGTGAGCTTATTCATTCCCTGAATTAACGAATGAAATTTATATGTCTTTGTCACCATTGTAATGGTAACCAGGGAACAAATTCGAGAATAAACTATGATAACTTGGATTTAATCAATTAATTAATCAATTAATAAACCCATACCTAAATATTTCTTTTTTATACGAAAAACCTTGCAATGCATATATTCAAGTTCCTTTTAGTGTATAATAAAAACACGATAATCAAAACTTGAATAATTACACCACTTGAGTTTACAGTAAGCAGAAATATTATACACAATATTACTCCTTGCGATAGAAATACTGAAAGAAATTCATCAAGATAATTAACAAGGACGAACGAAAACTTTTATCTAGCTTCCACAGCACTCCTTCGACACTTTATTTTGATAAGTAATTTTATTTTGCGCACGAAGCTGAGCTCCTATTTACGTCCCGTCATAATTCCGAGTCGCTATCAAGATCCCGATGTAAATTTCGCTCCTTGAAAGCATCGAATCGGTTGATACAATGCCTCCGTTCGAGACATCATAGTTTGCGATTAGTTTCTCGCGTATCTGAGCATTCGAATCGACGATGCTGTCTGAAGAGAATTTATTTCGCTCGCGCGGTTCCATTCTTCTGCCTCTAAATTGTTCCATCGGAGACGCAGGTTGCCAAAAGGGTGGGAGAGGCTTTATTTTCGAGGAAAGACATGCCATCGTTCATGATCGCGCCCGCGCTATCTTAAGTCCAGACCTGTCCATTCCTCGCATACTTGATTAAGGGCTGCGGTCTCGTGACAGCGCACTGATCTTTGCCTCCGTGATTCGTGCTCAAACTTGTTTGAATAGAGAGAGGGACTTACCTTAGGCGTAGCAAGTAGCCGAGCGATCTTCTTCATTGTCGGCTGCGACGTCTGTAGACATCCAATCGAAGCAGCTGACATGATCGACCTCTTTCCAGACACGTTGGGTCCTTTCCTTATTCCAAGAGATTGCATCCACTGGAATGGAAAGGGTTGAAATAAATTTACTTCTTGCTCTAGCTGTTTTACATTATCGTTATTGTGGACAACAATAATTGATTTCATCTAAGGAAACAATATTCTATAGCTAAATATTGTGCGCTAGAAAGTATTTCTTATAAAGAAAAGATTTGAATAAACAAATCGGTGCTAAATTTAACATGGATAGAATAGAACAATTGGAAAATGTTAATTACACAATGAATACATCAAAGATGGATCGTTTTTCATGACATCGTAATTATATAAAAATATTTCAAAGAAAAACTTCACAGTTTGGCCTAATCGAATACATCTACCATATTTTGCACATCTTAAGTTAATCCTAAAAACAATATAATCAGGCGTTACTTAGTGGAAATCGTTAATAATGAATTTATAGACTTATTATTAAGATCATAAAGTAATTAGATTAATCAGTCAGTCAAATTATTATTATAAATAATCATCTTGAAGCAAAATCCAAGTATCTAAATTTTCATTATTGATTGAATTATTTTGGCTCAAACTTGTTAACGTAATTTTTAGTATAAAAGCAATTTTTCATTAAATTTATTGAATACCTTATTTGATACTAATTGAATACTATTTGATGCGTTTTAATATTTCAGAAAATCCATCTGTAATAGGAAGATCACTATTTAGGATTGGGTTGGAAGGTATTATGTACTACTTTACGGTACATTATCCTACAGTACTTTGTTCCGTTGTAGAACTCACTATAAATTACAACCATCTCCACTCTAATTTCTATTATCAATGCTCGACTGCTTCTAAATTTCTATTGCATGAAAACGAACAGGATAGAAATAATTTCTCTCATAAAAATTATCTGAAAAAAATCATTTAAAAATTTTAACTTTAACTTTAAAAGAAAGATACCAAGAAATTCTTCAGTGTCACCAAAACAAATTATTTATACACGAATTATGATCGTTAAAAATCATTCCACCCTTGTGTACAAATCCAAGCAAGTAATAAGTACATACTCATAATCATACGTCCCTTTGGAAAACATGTGCTGGGGCACTCGAAGTAAAACACGTTTATTTGCATACATCTGCCTCAAACGAAATGGCAAAACGGAGACGATAAAATCAGCCGAGAAAGTTATTTCGATCAATGAGCAGCCATCACCAGGAGCCGAGGGTCCATCTAAAGTGTTTATTATGTTGTTTCATATTTTATTTTTATCGAGAGGAAAATAAAATGGCGATGGGGCATTTATCTTAGCGAACTATCGCCTGTCGACAGCAACATGCTTCCGTTCTGCGTTGACGAGGCTAATGCACGCCTATTGGACGTGTGGGACGCAGCCGGAAGGCTAGAAAAACGCCTTCGAGGAAAAAACTGTGCATAATTAATGCGGGAGACATTTTAGGAAGCGGAGAGGTGAGTGGGATCGACGGTCGGTGAGAAAAACCCTCGGTTTCCGTCCTTTTTCGATAGACGCGAACCTCCGTCTTTGTGAATGCGAAAATCTCAAGCGGAAAGGAAAAAATTACGTGTAAACCCTTAGAAAAAATTCGTGTTAAAATTAGCATCTTTCAAACTTTTATCTCGCCATCTTTACGGATAATTTCGAATTATGGATATAATCTACGGCACTTGGAATTTTAAATAAATGAATTTTAATCCTTTCGCATTTGTACATACGCAATAAAAATAGAAAAGAAATTTCGTAAAATTTTGATGAAAAACATCCCTTAGAACGGATATTCACATAGTTCCTTTCATTCGTGTCCATAAATTGTTTTAGATTATGGTCATATTAGATACTGTATTAAAGTTAACAGAAACAGTAGATTAATTACTTCTTTACCCACTAATGATATCTAAGTACCCCTTCAAACGATGTTTTTATATCCTTCGAACACAAGGTCTACAGTCGTTAGCGTGGAAGGATCACGGATGCATATTTTTCAGCCAAATAACGCTGATACGATCTAATATTCGTTCGAGAAAATCTACATTCGTAAATATATACGTGAAAGGTGAAATTGTGGAAAGCTTTCCCTTCCCCGAATGAAGTCCTTGGTATTCTTAACGTGCCACTCGGTTTTCCGTGACAGGTGGCACACGAGTTGTACGTTTCCCGATATTCGTTGTATCACAAACACGTATTTCTTAGGAGAATAAAGTTGGTGTGTGACGATACTGCTGATTTTAAATTTAATGCAAATTCACCACTAACATTCATAGATAATACGCCATCATAAGTAAGCTCTTGTTATTGCTCTTGAGTTTATATTTCAATCGATGTTGATGGCGTCGGGGACGAGTGTTTTGCACATGCTAAGGAATTCTGAACTGCGATTTTCGAAAGCTTTATGAAGAGGTGAGTAAAATTAAACAATTGAAATAAACGTTATTAAATTCTATGAGGGAGCAAAATAAACTCAATCAGATATTTTCAAAGTTGAGAAACACTCTGATTGAAATGTATTCAAATGTAATTTGGGCTGATTATTAATGGGGGACAAGGAATACTATCTAAAACATAGAAATAGAACCAAGTACACATAAATAAGACCTTAGAAAAACACCGCTGAAATCTTTCATTACTTTCAAAAGTCTCTGAATTTTTATTATATATTATTTTCATTGACTACGAAACCAATCAAAACACGAAGTTTTCACCAAATAATTCACCAATAACTGAGAAACATCACGATAATTTGAAAGCAGGCTATCTTCAGGAAGAGAAATGTAACTTCCATGAGATATTGGATCCTCCAAATGTTATTAAAACGTCTGTTTATCCTGGTCACCTTCACCTTAAAACAGTGAATATAGACATACTTAAACTATCATCAAAATCAAAGTTTATTAATGTAAGTAAAGGACGAGAAAAATTGAAAACGGATAAAGAAAAAGAATACGAGGTTTGAATGAAAACCCATGAGAAACTCTAGCAGGCATATAATAACAGCTTCAGAAGTTTCAAAACCAATAAGTTATTCGTTAAATTCATTAAAATTGTTAATATAAGTGACCCAAAAATTCAAATTATTAACCATCAATCGTAATATTTCAATAGTTTTTAACGCAAAGTTCTAACGTATTCAGCCAAAAACTCCTGCATTAAAACCTTTCCACTAGTGCCGTATTGACCAACAAAGGGTGAAGAAGGAAACCAAGGTAAGTCTCATTCCGAAACGGCAATGTTTCTCCGAAGCGACCGGGGAAAGAATCCGTCGCCCTGCGACAAACTCCACCGTCACCCCTTTCGAAGCACTCCCAATGAGCACGTATAGTGAATCACCACCACCCGCACTTTGGGGCGCTGTCCACGTTTTCCGAGTTCTCTCCGAATGGGTGGGGGGGGAGAGGCGTGTGCCTCGGCTGCAGATGGAGAGACCGCGCGTGTTCCATCCACCACGTGGTCAAGCGTATGTATGTCGGTGGATGTGTCGACGTGGAGGAAGTGACGACACGAGCGGATGAGCGTGCCGGGACCCCGCAACACTCCATTGTCGTACCCTTAAAAAGGGGCTGTTTGTTTTCGTTATGGACTCGGGGGTGGAAATGGGTTAAGCATTGAGGAGTTAACGCAAGGAAAAGTTCCTTCGATTAGAATAGGGTCAGAAAGGGCGATTAGGTCCCAAAAAGGGTTGGTGTCATGCAAGGGAAACCCAACGTGTCGCAAGGTGGTGACCATTCTTTCCCGGAGACCATTCCAGTAATGAGCGGAGAACGGTTTGAGATTCAAATGCGAAACGTTATGAAAGCGATGTGAAATGAATCTTATTGCATGCGCGCCATAAGTTATCCTATAGTAAGGTAATGAGGTAATAAGGAGAGATTGGCGATAAAGATGTCCTCAGTCCTTTTGAGTTGACAGCGCTTCATACGTTTCATCATCACATAGAGGATGTATTAAAACCGTTTCATTCAACCTCCACTGGTAATCATGTCATAGCTATAAAAAGTTTCCTCTCATTGAAAAAATGCTTGCGATGTTTTAATTGGTATATAAGGATAATATAGCATAAATTTCTCAAAAGAACTATTGATTGCCAAAATTTAACAATTTACCTTACTACAATAATAGCTAACATAACTTATTTTTATAAAGTATGGCTCATAACGAAAATCTTCTCTTTTATTAATACAGTTCATATTTACTTATAGATTACCTAGGAAGGACAAGGTAGGACCAGATCATGATTAATAAAAAATTACTGAGCGATATAGCGTTAGAAAAAAAGGGCACGATTTTTTTTGATTGGCAGTATTTGACAAGGAATATTATTCCATATATTAATAAAAAATCTAGAATATTCTGGACTGAAGGACTGAATCTTGAAGTACATCAATAAATAAAAAATAGTATAACTTCAACTTGTGAATCGAACAGACTATATATGGAGCTAAACATAGTTCAAACAGGATAATGAATTTTCTACTTAGAATTTAGACATTAAATCCATCATAGCAATGTGATGACAAAATAAATACATCTATTCAGAACACTACATATTCAACAAAAACACGTAAAATATGTAATGACTACAGTAATTGGGAGTTTATTCCATTCCAACTCAGAAACCGCGGGTCTTTTCTTATTTCCTAATACCGGCAAATGTTACGAACGACCGTTTTAAGAAAAATCCGCCATAAGAACTCCCATTAAAGGAGCAGCGAATACCTAGCAAAGATCCCAAATATTCGAAATATTATCAGCATTGTTCGTGCAGGATGAGTACGAGAGTTCGTTGTAAAAAACGCATCTGAAGCAATAAATCTTGGCAGAAGAATTTCCAGACCAATAAGGCGGCTTGGTTTTTACCGCAATATGTTCTCACGGAATTATTTGATATGAATGAACCTCCTTTTTCACTATTTAGGATTTACGTTTTAATCGTGCAACCAGGAACTTCGTCTCGAAAGAAAAAACGAAAGAAAAATCTCTAAATTTCAACCGCTGCGTCTCGTAATTAACTTTAGATTTAACATATATTTATTCGCCAAGATTTCACTTTCTTCATGCACGAATAAAATGATAATTTCAAATTTCACAAGCGAATATACCAAAACCAAAGCAAAGCAAAGAGATGAAGTTGAATTGCGAATAACAGTAAACAAAAGTGTCAACAACTTTAAATATTTTAATGCAATTTTCAGTTTGATATAAAACACTCCCTTTCGTCCTTTAAAATTCACTGCATCTAAAATACTCTAATCTAGTATTGTTTACTGTGATACGTGATGAATAAATTAGATATTTTTTATATTTATTCATCGTAAGGGGTACATAAACAATTATACCCATACCTAAATAATATTCTAGTTTCATTTTCGTAGCATACGTTAAACGAACCACACTAAAAGCAAGGAGAATTTCATTGTAAGAGAGACAGCAAAAGATATTCCAGTTAGCATCCAACATCTCTCGCCAAACAGGAAATGAGTAAGAAGAATACATTCCCTCTGAAAGATAAAAGGAATAGATTCGCACACTGTTACAACCCCTGCGAGCAACTGTCCAAAGAGGGAGACATTAAAATTTCGCCCGGAAAATGTTTGTCACATCTTTTCGTGGAACGATTTTTCTTCACGCCTTCACCCCACGTCGGCACCCTCCGCCACACCCACCCCTCGGGGGCGAACCATCTTCCCGAATGAGAAAAAAGAGACCCTTTCTTACGGATTGTCCACGGAGGAGGGGAGCGATGGTCACATAACGGTAGGGACATTCGTGACGGTCAATAAAAAACCCATTCACCAGAAGTCCGCATTTATATAACCGAGAGATACGACCAAAAGATCGCTGGGATTATTGCACAGTCCGTTTTTTATAGTTTATCTTATCCGAAGAAAAGCGAACCTGTTTCTAAGGCATCCCGCAGAATTAATCATATTGAAAAAGAAGCGAATACTATGGGGTTTATTATCCTTCGAACGACGCCAAAGTAGACAGGGAGTAAATTCTGAGACGTAGTGAATCTTTGGGATTTTATTTATTTCCGAAAGTTTTATTTTGTTCCGGATTTTATCGGTCTAAAGGGAGGGGCATTTAGAATGGGGATGCTTCCAGAAGTATTCTTCTGTACCAAGCGTATTATGGAATATTTGAATATTTTAAACGACCCATCTTTCTTGAAAGTTCCCAGTTTCTTTCAGCAGTAGAAGGAATCAGATAGATATTTTATGGAAAACATTCTTCTCGCATTTTTGATGACATATTGAAAGTTCGTGTACACCAACCAAATTGTCAGCCAGAAGATTTAAACTTTATCGAGAACTTAATGAGTGATGACGACTTAATATACTATAGCTATAGCAAGAGAATATTTGAAAGAATAAGTACAAAAATTCTTGATATAATACAAAATTCTATTTTATTTTATTCTATTCTAAACTAAAAAGGATAAATTCGATTCCTAGTTCATTCAATGCTATTTATACATCTTTTATGCAATCTTTCCTTGGTGCACGTATCGCATAATAGAAGATAAACAAAGAATAGTACGCTTAGTATCCTTTCTACTCTATATTCTACCAACTATAAACGCGCAAACTACCATTCTATTACTAATAAAATTCGATGTATTCAGAGGGTGTATTCGCGAAGTGAAAATGTCAATAAATAGTAGCAGTATCCTTAAACAACGCCTCTCCAAATAACTCTAGAGAGTGTAATCTGGTCCTCAAAGCACTCTAAAGATGTCACATCCCGCCTCTCACTCTCAAAACTTTAAACGTATCTCACTTCCTAAAGAGTATCACTCTCACGATAAAACCCTTTATTATAACCCTTATCGCCGATCCTGGAACACCGCATCAAATCCCCATTTACTAATTTTTACACCTCCTTCGACTCTAAATCTTTCCTAAAAGCGCTCGAATATTACGACTCGTGCATTTTTTTATACATCCGAGCCCCGCCCTCTATTCGGGTCGTTTTATATCGTCTTTAGACCCATTCTCAAAACTCACCCTTCCATCAAAGAATCCCACCTCTTTTATGTCCGAAAAACCTTTCCCCAAACCTATCTGAGTGTGTCCACCTCATCCTGACCTGCCCACCGGCATTCCTTGGCTTTTTCTCTCCCGATTGAATCGCCTGTCAATTAGTTTCCACGGCATTCCCTTTTTGGTGCTTCCCCACACCCCTCGTCTGACGGCTGACAAAGAAACAACGACAATCCTCAATTAACGCACCTGTTTCTTAGACCCTGAGCAAATGAGCTCCGTAGAAGGACGAGAGGGAGCGCCGAAAGCCAACGGAAGTCGATCGTGAGATTCATAAACTAAGGATGAGCCGATATGCGAGTGCTTATGGAAGGAGCCATGGCGACCGAGCCGGACTTTCAATTATCAGATGATAACACGTGCAAAATAATGGCTAATCGAATTTCACGAAGGGTAATCAATATTTTTACTTTGACAGGACGGTGACATCTGAGGAGGCTTCAAAGATTTTATGGAACACAATAGTTTAATAAATTTTTGTTAATTTTGTTTTCATGCTTATATTTATTGCAAAGTCCCAGTGCTGTTAATGAATTAATTTTTAATGCAACACTAATCATCAATAGAGCATGTACATCGTGGCCTCGTGGCCTAACGGATAAGGCGTCGGACTTCGGATCCGAAGATTGCAGGTTCGAATCCTGCCGGGGTCGATGGCTACTTTTTTAACATGAAATGTACATATTGTACCTGATGATTTGTCCAATGACAACACTTTATTCAATGTTAAAGACTATACAAAGCGATAAAATATTAGAAAAAAACTACAAAAAATTAATAAATAGAACGTTTACATTTTCATCGAGCCGAATTGAAATATCATTCAAGTTATCTTTTCCCCGCATCACAGTAATAAAAATGATGATGAAAGCACAGTACCATCTACTTTGCTTAGAAATGCTATATCAGCAAACGATTAGCCGAAATTGGACATAAAACCAAAGAAGAGTACAATAAGGAAACACGGAAACATACTCTATAAATACTAATAATCAATAGTATAAAGTTGGTTAAATATTCTATCATAGTATCTCAACCTAATTTTATTCCTCTTAGACAAAGATAAATATTTATACTGATATTAGATGTATTATAAATGAGTGTTTAGTTTTAGATAAAAAAGATCCATTAGTAAAAATGAATCGAGATAAAATGTTCATGTAAACATAGAAAACAATAGTTTGATTTGCTTTGAAATCTTAATAAGAGAGACAAATATTATCGTTCGCTTTTAAACAGTTAACCTCTTTGGTCTTTCTATAACATTTCTTTAATTCTTTTACTATCCCAGATCAAGAATTTAAAATAAAATAAATGTAGAGATCATCAGAATACTTTTCAGTTAAATATTCAACATCTCCAATTCAATTTAAAATATTGCAATAATTTAACAAAAGGTGAAGACGGATCTAATCAACACAATCTACATATATAAGGCATTCTTAAAAATTTCCCTCCACCACACCCAATTGCACGCAGTATCAATCAAACAAATGACACACGCATTACTTCCACGGATGACAGTAATGAGTTCCGATAGCATTCCGAACTTGGAAGTCGCCTTTTAAATACTTTGCGAATGAATCCCATTCTGAAGATAATGGAGCGGAAACGAGCATTTCTCACAGTATCAACGTCCAACGACTAATTCAATCCGAGCGAAAAAAAAGGAAGCATTCCTCCGCTCTTTGTCATACGCGCACTGCGACAGTGAATCGGTAAGATTCGTGCGTGAAGTGCATTTCAAAGGCGAAGGGGGTATAGTTGGGGCAGTGTGCGAGGGATGGCTTCCAAGAAAGAGAGGGCGAGAGATTCCTCGAAGGCAGACATAAGAGCGTTATCACTGCTGAGCTGTTGGTGGTCGACGCCTGCAGATTCTGCCCACGCAAGCTCCAAAGTTACGTCCCTACGCTCTCTTTCCCTACCTATCCCCTTATCCTCGTTCGTGCCTGCCATCCCTTTACCACACTCATATTTCTCTTCTCATTAAGCTCGTATAATTTATCAGCTATTTAGTTACATTTTCCGCCGCTGCGTTGCTCCCTCGCTTACAGTCAGATGAAAATGTACTGCCGATCATTTTCCGCGAATGATCCATAAATGTTAGCATAAAATACTGGAATCTTTCTTTGTTGCGGACGATTAAAAATTTAATACCCTTGAATATAAGCACCGTTTCAGTTTATCGCTATTATCTCTAAATTAATAGATTAGCGGTATGAGTAGAAATATATTTAAATCGAATTTTGAAAATACTCTTTTTTATTTGGTGAAACCTTAAGATCACAAGAAACATTAACAGATGTAGTTATAATGATAAATATACAGATAAAATGGTACCCTAAAATATATCTGTATCTATCTAGGTAACAGAAGTAGTGAATAAATTTACCTATTTTATTTTTAACATAAAATAGGTAATTAAATTCTAATTTTTTTTCGGAAAAGCTGAATTTGAATTGAATCAATAACGAGTTACTCTTTGATCTAATTTCAGAATATTTAGGTATAAAGAAAATTAAATAAATATTTCCTTACAAAGTCTAAACATAATTCATTTACTCTAATTAAAATACTGAAAAGGAATTTAATTCGTTTATCAATGTGAGAAGGCGTGACTTCGTGGAATGCCATAGTAATAAAAACAACTTTGTGAATTTCCACAAATAATCTTATCTGTGGAAATTTACAAAGTTGTTTTTATTATTTATTGGAATTTAATTCCATTAATTCTCGCCAAACTTCGTTGAAATGGATTAATTTGACGTGTGACATCATTCTAGTTAAAAATGGAGCATTAATTTCTCTATCAATCTACAACATCAATAATTTAAAATAAACATATTCAGCATAAAATGGTAATAAACGTACTAAATCACCCTTAAGAAAATGAATCTTGATTCAGCGCATTATAATGTCATGAAAAATTATATATTTTGATGAAATAGCAGATGCAATCTGAAGATTAATTTCACTTTATGACTGAACGTCTACGAACAAGATAATATGCCCTTCTGGCTGAAATCTCTATTTTCCCAGAGGATGATTCACAGTAAATACAACGTAGGACGGAATATTAAATAGCAGACAGAGGTTATTTTCTCTAAGAGCCTTCGTTTCTGCTAATGTTATACGATTTATGCTTCCATTTCCAATAACCTGAATGCTAGATGGTGCGATTAAGTAAGCTTTGAGCAGCACTTATTTTGCCATGAGATTTGCAAGTTACGTTAGATTGCACATTTTTCTTAAGCGAAGGTAAGTGAAAGCTATGCTCATCTAATCTCTTGCATCAGCAATCATCAAGTCTAGCTTAGAATAGAAACTATACGCATTGAAGAAAAACAGCAATAATGAGTAGTTTCAAAAACGTATTGGGTCAGTCTATTTGCAATTTTTACTTGTAATGGATTTTTAACTACGTTCCGTAACCTTTTCAATAATAAAATTTATGTAATGAGTGACAGATGATTATTGTTTTTAATACACATTGTAAGATTTTAGATTAGCCCCCTCTTTTTGAAACCATTTATCGCTATGGATATTAAATAAAATACCCATTAACTGCGCATGTATCTTTCCATTCTTGTTTAGAAATTAACTGCCTTTATATTCCTGCCTCTCAACTCCATCCTGAAATCGATCTTTCCGATGCTTCAAATTCGATTCCTCTCTATTCTTTGAATGCATAATTCCCTCCTCAATTCTTTTCCACCCGTAACACACGCACTATCCGACACTTGTTTGCATCCACAAATTCCAACGCAAGCCAAACCTCTCTCCCCCCTTATACGAACCCTGTACCGTCCCACCCCACGCAATCTTTCGGACCTCTCATGAGACGACATGTGCAGTGAACGTCTCTCTCGAGCAAACTCCGCATTTTTTAATTCTCGGAAATCCTCCTCTGCCCTTCTCACGCTTCCTTCGGAGGAAAAGCAAATATGGAAATATGTCTCGCTGTCATTCCGAGCGACCTGTCCGATTTGTTCGTAGGATCGGTCTCCATCCGCCGATCGAATCTTGACGGCTTTCAGGGAAGCAGTCATAAGGGAATTCGACTTGGATACATGGATTGCGACTCGAGGAATGCGTGACCGTTTTCGTTTTTTTCGCCGATTTTAAAATATTCATCGTAGTCAGTGATTTATTATGCACATTTATGCATAAACCGAGATGGTCGCGATATATATATACCGACTCGAAAAGTTGGAGAGTAGTTAAAGCTGCTGACAACGCATGTTTTCTGTTATTATTTTTTCGCTCGCTCCGGGATGTTAACGGAGTTTCGAGATGGGAAACGGGCGAAATAAATTATAACTATGAGCAGAATGTTTCGTGGGGAGATGAGTAACTTGCTTCGTCTATCTTTCGCATAAGATCTACTGAATAGATCGACGGAAACTGCCATGAAGTGTAGATTGTAAAATATATTTTTCTACCTCACCATTATATTCACAGACCTTATTATGAAACAAAAGGCTCGGTCTTCGTTCAAAGACCTAACGAACTTACTATGACTCAATTTTAAATTAAAGAAATTTATGAATAAGGTATTACTTTCTCAAAAATTTAATCTTCTTTCATAATAATATTAATATCGATGAACTATGAAAAATAAATCTCAAGTAATAAATCTTAAGAAATCAGTTCATTGATAATTCAAAAGCATATGATTGATCTAGGGAAAATTAAAGCTTTGCAACAATTAGTTAAAATATATTTTCGAGAAATACTGAAATGGTAATTTTAAACAAAGAAATACGCCAAAATTTACAGATACAGGTAGATATGTACATCGTCAATACTACAAGATTAACTTGCTTTCAAACTTAAGCTTGAAACAATTGTACTGGATACAAGACGATGCTGCTATAGTATACGAATAACTTTTAGTTAGTATTATGGTAGCACCATGACATATCGATTGGGAATATCTATTCTCCTTCCTAACTTAAACTTTCTGCATCTATTTCTAAAAACATTCAAACAAATATTTAAATATTTAAGGTTCATCGCACACATAATTGAACCATCAATATATCTTTCATGGACTACTAACTGAAACCAAACATTTCTTGTTTCCAAATTCTTAACTTTGCGCGTAAGTCACAGTAATTAAACAACTGCCAAATTGATGAATCGATGCAGAAAATTCAGTTTTTCTCTCGATGTAAATATAGACCGAGAAATAGGTCAAAATAATGGAAATAAGATTTAAAAATATGGGTTGGAAGGGAAAGAGTTGTAACGACAATAGATAATCTAAATTAGCTCCGAGTTGACGAATGTTTAAAGGATTGGCAGAGCTGATAGAAATGTGGCAGATTGGTGGAGAAAAGAAAGTTGGACCGGAAGTGAAAGAGAAAAAATGAAAAGTCTAAAGATGAAAGGAAGAGAAAAAATGAGAGTATGGTGTCTGAAACGAAAGGTTTATTTTGAACACCTTGTGACTTTTAAAAGATGTATTTCGAATATATCCACACTTCTGTGCACCGAAACGTAAAAACGTCGTGTTCACGCCTGTGTTACTTCTGATGCTATGAACGGTTTCATGTATATATTTTTTCATAAAAGCATTTCAGGAAATATTGCAGAATTTTTTATTAGAGAAGTCATCAGAAAAAAAAAGATTTTTTCAGGAAATTCAAACAAAATACATACTTTAAAATTTGCTGGTTTATAGATAGAAACTATTTCTACGTGTATAGAGAGTCACTTAATGGTCGATTATCCTCAAAAATGTTTAATTCGTATTTTGTGTTAAGTCAGTATTTATCAGTATGATCATCAATGAGTACAACACAAGTTTGAATACATCTTCATATGTATGGTAATAAATACCACTAATACTAGCACTCCATCAGCTTTTACGTATGACACAATGAAAAAATTGTATATGAATTAAGAAGGAATAAACAGAGCTTAAACGTCACAATCATGTCAACGTTGAACATGTAGGTAATAAGTTACTTACATCGTGTGTGTATGACTCTTATACGGTGATATAACACTAGTAAGAGCTCAAAGAAAAAAGTAACATTTCTCTAGGTGTTGTACTTTTTTGGGTTCGTGAACTTTCGAAGAAGAAGCAGAGTTGATAAGAGAGGTAAAGGAAGTGGCAATTTTAGATGCGAAGACAAGGGAAAGATGATCAGGAATAGAGTGGTGACGAGTGATGAGGAAGAAACGAATATGGGAAGGGGGGGCAAGAAGTAGAATGATTGATGGACTCCTGAGATAATCAGGTACCGAGGGAAAATGAGCAGAGGAAAAAATTAATCGAAAATAAGCTCTATTTCCCATCTCCGGCCATTATCTGACCAAATTTAAATTGATATTCGTGAGGTTATTCTTTGTAAACAGCAAAATGAACAACTTTCGAACTTGTAAAAGAGAATAGCCAAACGAAACTAAAAAAATTGATACTTACAAGATAACGTTCTGATATCTTCTGGTCTGGAAATCATCAAGAGTAACGGATAGCTAAAATTTTACGAAAATCAGATTCGTAAACGAGGGAAAATAAAATAGATTCTGAAAGTGAAGGAAAAGTAATGAGGTGAGTTTTAAATTATTTTAAGAAAAGAATGGTGGGAGTTGAAAATGAGAAAGGAGAGAGCGGATGGTCTAATAATCTCTGAAACTGTAAGAAGGGTTAAGTGATTGATGACCATGTTACCTCAAAGAAGAGAAAGTTGAGGATTGATCTGGCAGGGTTGGATATTTTCTACGTATTCTTTGGAAGTGGAAAAATTATCATTTTCCATGAATCTTCTTAATGATCTGAATTAGATATATTCATGAGAAACTTCAACCCTTCAGCAAAAGAAATTTCAATTTCAGGTACATCTAATCGAGCTATATTGAAAGGATATTGCCTCATTAATGCTAGAAGTTAACGTTGCGATGCAATGATGAAGAATTTAATTACGAAATTAGACTTTATAATTACAATACAATCATTATACCTATATTTCTTATTCTATACTTACGCTAGAATGGCTAATTATTGAACTGAATTAAAGATTAATTTTTCAATTTACTTGAATTACGTATTTTATTATTTATATCAAATTGTTTGATATTTAGTTCAATGAAATATCTTGTATGTAATATACGAAACAGATATATGCTGAAGTTGCGTATGTGGTTGCACGACTATCAATAAGCAGTAATTGACAACCATTCTAATTACTAATAACGTACTTAATTAATTTATGGTAAAACATCTACCTTTCCGAAGGTTAAGAAGCCTAATGGAATTAAAATCAAATTGAGAAACTAACTTTTCTATTTCAATACAAGAAAAAAATATTTCCATAATTTGGTTAAAAATCAAACTATACAAAATGTTTCTCAACTTCATTTACAAAAAGCACCAGAAGATATGTTATAAAACGAATAATCAACTATTGATCACGTAGAGGGAATTTTAACTGTAGGTTGACCTTTATCATAATTAACTCATAAATCATAAACAACCTAGAACTAAAAAAATACTCTTTCCTACGCTATAAAGGCGCGATAGGGTATAGAACAACCATATAAACACGCACTCATAAGAATAAATCAAGTACAGGTCCTTTGAGTGAACGAAACACGTGTTCGTACACGAGAGGAGAGTATGCACCACTAAAATCGATAAACAAAGTCCGAATAAAAGGCAGAACGACAGCGAAGTAACGAGGAGACGGAAGCAGGTGGTGGAGAAAGCAAAAGAGGTACAGAGATAGAAGATGCTAAGAGAAGATCCAAAGTTCCGAAATAAAAGAGACCGTTTCTAAAAGTTCCATCTATTTCTGTACCTCCACTCCTCCTCACGAAATAGAATCCTTTGGGATGTGATTGTGGTCTCGTGTCGTCATGACTCCCGCCAACATCTCCATCTCTCTCATTCACCCTCACTTCCCCTAACGTCTTTTCAGTTACCCTCTCTTCGCAGATGCGAAAAAATTCTGCGCCAGAAATCCATACACATCCGTTCAACGTTCGAAGCGCCAATTTTTCGATAATCCCTTCTAATAATAAAGGAGGAGATTAATTTTAGTCCAAAACACAGGAAATGGAATTTTTTATTAAACCCTTCCTTCTACTAATTTTACGAGGGTGCTTGAATGTTATTTCGGTCGAAAGTTTCGGAAAAAGGGGTCGTAATTATGAAATATGACAATGAAATGAGGACGGTGCGTCATTGAGAAGAGCTGGATGAATATGTGATATTGAAGAGAGGGATTTTAAAAGTAAAGCTTACAGCTTACGAGGTGAAAAACAGCTGCTTGATATTTCGCTGGATGTGGATTATGGTGTAAAACAAAAATTGAAAATTATTCAGAGAAAGAGTGTAAATAAAAAGAAAATAAATCTGTTGATAAAGTAACCGAAACAACATACAAATATCTGTTGGAATTTTAAGTTCGAATTTGGACCAGAAAGAAATTAGTAAAACACCATTTCTTTACATAGACGTATACTTCACGATCATAATATTAATGCAGTAAGATGGAAACTACTACTTTGTATAAGGTTTTTAAATGCATGAAGTATGCATAATGTTAAAAGTATGTATAAAGTTAAAAGTATGTATAACGTTTCCCCAGAGTAAATCTTATTCGAAGATTAAATAATGCGATAATATGAGTTCCGATCTTTCATTTACACGTCATTCTTTTTCATCGAAGATCAACAGCAATCATCGATGATGAAGGATATCTGTGAATGCCTTCTAAACAGCATCTATCGTCTATAATAAAAGGTCACTTGAGACAAAAATGGTGATGATGATGATCATAGAAGAGCAATTCGACTAGTTCATTTATCATCGAAATGTTTCCTTTGAAATCGCGAGCTCGGGGCGTCTCGTATCCCAGTTACTCCACGATTCCGTTTCGAAACATTTCCACCATTCGTCTTCGTTTCTCGAGGCGCAAAAAAGTAATGATTCCTCTCATCGTTCCATATCTTAGGCGAGACATCTTAAGCCCTTGCGTCACATGCCTATAAAGTTCGATGTTTTTACATATCCTGTTACTAGTCAAGAATTTTTTCCCTCGCAGCTTGACTTCTCAAGGATCACCATGACGATGGATTTTCGTCGATAGTTCATCACGCTTTTCATTTTCTTGGACTCTGAAACTTCCATTCCTCTGTCGGGTTCTCCGTCAAAGATTTTCAGTCCTCACATAAAAAAACTACGCCATAATCTTCGCTTTCATCACGATATCACGAAGTTCGCCGAAGTCTTGCAGTGAAAGGTTCGAATTATCCTTTGGTCGTTTGATCATATGGAGGCGTGTGAAATACGAGATTCTACGATTATAATTTTTGATGGGAATTTTAGAAAAGAGTTTTCATTGTTGCACAAATTTTCTAGATGTAGTAAACAACACATTTAATTGGAGTAGGACTGTATACGAAGAACCTGAGGCCCTGGCAATGTATTCTGAGTAGGGAATCGCAAATGGTTTCGAACTATAACTCCTGTATCTCCAATTGAAGATTATCTTATAGATCTAAACCATGGTAGTGGAAAAATAAAATATAGAGTTAAAGGTAAAAGTAACTAATTATTTCTCCTTCATTAAAATATTGACTTTTTAGGGCCACAACTATGGTTTCTCTAAAACACAACTGTTGAATTAAAAATTCACTTATACGTTCCATCCAATTTTCCCGAAATATGAGTTAAAACATTACGTAGTTTTCACGAATATCCGATTAGTAACGATCAAATTTACAATCTAAAAACTCCATAATTCGCCTGTATTTGTCCATTAACAAATAGAATGAATTGCATCAGTCTTGAGGTAATTGAATCAAATATCCTTTTAAAATTTGGCAGTAAAATAACTTAGGTGTGAACCAACTAATAAGGGATTCATCAATATGTTTAAATATAAAAATCAAAATCATAAGAAAATGTATGAAAATCACACAGTAAAACAACTATAAATTGAGCAAAAGAAGCTACGAAAGTTTTATAATCTGAATGATTGTTTTTGCATTTATGAGTGAGGAAATTTCTTCGCTGTTGCTTGGATATTTCCGCATTTTGCAATGGAATTTCTACCGTATTAAAGTGCAGAGTAAGATAAAGAATAGAGTATTATTTCTAAGAATAGAATACAAGCAACAGCTATAACCACGAGGAGTTAAAAATTGTAAAGCAAAATGACTCATAATGAAAAAAAAATATTATAACTGCTTTTATACGATAAAGACCTTAATCACGAAGGTGTGAAACGTTGAGATGTTCTTAACGCCGATTTCGACATAATATTCGAGGCTAAAAACATGAGCAGGAAACTCGTAGCAAGCGAAGGTTAAAAAGGTAGATGCATTATTTAACAATTGCGATGCTATATGGAGAATGATTAATCATGTTCGCTCGTGCAGTTGTCCGTGAATCCAGCCGGTTGAGAAGATTGTGCACGTGCTAGTAAGACCCCGGTTGACGACCGTGAAACTCTTTTCAACCACCTGAGACATGAGCTTATTCTTCGATTGGAGAGACGTTATGCAACATCCACTGGAGGAAGACATTAAAAATGGTAAGGCTCGAGGTTCAAAGGGCTCCGTACAATGGGAAACATCTTAACGAAAAGTGTGTACTTGAATGTTTAAGCTAATCTCGCCCGGTTGAATGAGAAATGCCTTAGGGTGCTTTGAATCATGCTGTCTCTCTCTCTCTCTTTTATACATCACGTTGTGAATAGTTTAACTTATGAATATTACTGCTTTGGATCGAGGAAATGAAGTTTATAATTTCACATTTATAGCATAACTTTTACGAAAGGAAAGAGTCTTACATATCTTCTGAGATTTAATTGAGTGAATTTCAAATTAAATGAATTATACATGCTTCATATCTACCTTAATTCTTTTAAATTGTGTCTTCCATAGATCCGTAAAGTTTCTGTACTAAAAAAAGGTTTAAATTTTCTGAAAAGACTAGAAGATACTAACGTACTCGTGCTAACGTCCATTACTGCATAATTCCTACTTATATATTAACTTAAGGATATATATGACGCATTTATTCTTGAAAGTTGCAAATCTAGGGCCCTAGAACAATGATAAGAAGTTACAGTTTTTTCTTTGCATTAAATGAATTAGTTATATAGTAAATGGGAGCACTAGGAAATTATACATCAAATGTTATTATATAATGAATATATTATTTAAAGTATTTCTCAAATTAAAATTAAAAAAAAACATTTCGGAACCCGCCTATCAGTCCATCATCGAAAAAGAGATATTTCAAACCGGAAACAACGACACACGGATGGCCCCAATAGCACCGAATCCTACAACAAAAAGGAAAGAAAAAAACCCTGGGAAATATTAATCCAAAACGGAACTATGACAACCCCTTGAACGCTCCCTTTGAACCGCGCAGCGGTTTAAATAGTTCCAAAAAGAATCCGCCCTAGGAAACGAATCCGCGAAACTTCAAAGATAGCCCCCGGGGGGAGAGAGAAGAGGAATGGAGAAGGGGGTAGAGTAATTGGGAATGCTCACCGTCACAGCGTGGCGTTCCTCCATGAAATGGAAAGGGAGGTTGGGGGGGGGGAAGAAATAGAAATAGAGGATTGGCGTAGGATTCGAAGGAATCCGATGGGCCGCGTGGGTGGACGCGGAATCCACAATGAAGGAACCGCGTCTCTGGAGGAGGAGGGGTGGGCACGAGTCATTGTGGGGGAGGTGGAAAAACGAGAGACGGGGTGTGCGGTGTATGTCGAAGTGAGTTTGGAAGTTTGCATTTCGGGAGTGAGCAGGAAGTCGTATAGAACTTCGATACTTACTTCATACGCCGTGGCTCTGAATATCAACGGCCGTGAATTTTTGCGAGGGGGTATGTTTTTCGCGACGCAGGAATCGAATTGGCGGTGGGAGAAAATGATTTCGCTTGTGCGGAATGAGGGTCCTTGAACTTGGTGCATGAACCGAACCTTCCGTGCAGTGGGAAAACATGAAGGAGTTAAATTGAGACGGACTTTCCGAGAATCATGCTTTACGTAACGGCCTCGCTTATATCTTTATACGCATCGTTTATTTTATGCCGAATTTTTATTGCGTCTGATGGAAGGTCTAGCTTATGGAAGGCAATTGAGCGGTGTAATGCCGGAGAATAACAAACGCTGCGTATGAATGTATGAAGAATGTCGTGCATCGAGGAGAATGCAGACTGAATATGTGATTGCAATACGTGTTCAGCTACGACCTGATCCACCCAATAAATATAGTCACTATAAGCCAAATATGTCAAAAATAGCGAGAAATAGGCGGTCGTGTAAAGTCATTTTCGTAACAAACGATCGCTAAATATTCAGTAACGTTATCAAGACTAGATGTATAGCGTCTTTCACTATATTAGTCTCAAATATAACCAAGCTCCACTCTGTGAAAGGGAGACGTAGTAAATAAACGAAGGATCATGAGTAACTTCCACAAAAAATAGTTCAAACGAAATTTCAAAGTGGTCTTCGTTTATTAATAAACTATTCACGATAATTGAAGACCCATAAGCTCAATTATATGAAATACAAAGAATACTAATACAACATTTATAGAGGAACAAATTATATCGATTTAATTTCTTTATTTTGTAATTAATCCCTATCATCCGCATGAATACGGACTTATAATCTTCATTTAAATTATAGAAACACAGAGACAATTTCTTCAATAACAATTATCATTTTTCAAGGACTCGAACCCGGTCCCTCGAAAGTGTCACAGTACGTCACTCATTCAGTTTTTAGGAAATCATATTAACACCGCAGACTAATTATTTTCCAAAGTTTTCTCTAACTCTGCGAGCCACGAAATAATCCAAGAGTTGGCCCAAATCAATCCAAAACTTTGACTCTAAAATGCACGTCCGGATATTATTGGATTCCCTCAAACCTCAACAGCATTTTTATAAGTATCGTGTCGTGCGTCTCTTTCATTTTCCTGGGGGGAACGGGTGGAGACGTCGTGTCCATTCGCGTGCAGAATACGCACCTCTCCCAACGCACACCCCCACCCCTAGAATCCATACTCGATCTTCCCCCTTCCACCGTGTCCGAGAATCTGCCGTCTTTCATCCATCCCACCCGCGGAGATGGCCTATGGGTCCATTCTCTTCACCCTTTCGTGTGAGAAAAAGGGTAGAGAATAAAAAGAACCCACGTGACTTGAATGAAGGCTCCCTACGGCTATCAAGTCCCGTGCGCATTCCAAAAACGCACTTCCAAAAGGAGCACCCGTTGAAGAGTCGTGGGAGGATGGAGAAGAGAAAGGTGCGCGTTGACGGCTGTGAAAGCAAAATGAGGAGGTGATATGTGAACTGTTTTATGAAGGAAGTGGCTCGCCAAAATTCCGGGTCTCCACGATTGTCCCAGTGGGAGGGAATGGACGCAGAATAACTGGATGTTATTTCGACATCATTCAAGAAGAGAGAGGATACTTTGGTCGAGTTTTTCACTCGATCGTGAATTTTTCCCTGATTCGAAATTGATTTCGTTGAATATATATTCAAGAATAACTCTCGCATTTGGTAGCTATTTGAGGTTGCAATAGAAGATTGTGCCACCTCATAAGAAAAGGTCATACGAATAAAAGTTGAAGCTTCTTCGACCTATTCAGAGTTTTCAATAAAAAGTAACACATCTGGAGGCATCTTTAGTTCTAAATTAATTGAACTGTTAATCCAATAAACATCTGATAAATAAATGAATGATACAGATTAATTTCTCGCACACTTTAAAATTTTAAGGATTTATACATACACATCATAAATTAATATGATAACTTTACAACTTTTGAAAGCTATGGTGGATTCATAAATCAAATTTTATTATTCTTCCTCAAAGGTAGGCCATCGAGTCACGATTATGCTCATAGAAATGGAACATAATAAAAAACTCGCTCTTATCGTGTGGAATCACATCCTTCATTACGATGAGCAATTTCTATAGTAGGAATAGAAATGTTTTTTATTTCGATTCTCCTGGGTTCATTGTACCTGACTAGTTATAATGACTAGCTTAAAATTGCATGTGTTATTTCAACAAAATGAAACGATCCTTCTTGTAAGAGGAAACAATCACAGTTTCCGTACTATCATTCTGTATCAAATATCGCGTTGTTAACACGAGATTACATAGAGATATTTCTCAAAAAGTAAGGGAAAGGAGCGTAGCATTGGATGGAATTTTGAAGATTTATCCTTTATTGATCCTTTTAATGCTTCCAAACCGTAGCAATTGCATTCTTCCACGAAATAAAAAACCGGTTTCCATCGGTCGCCCATAACTTATTTGCTGAAACCGAAGACTTATTACTTCTGCAATATAACCCTCGTAATTGGGGATTCTCTCCTCGTATTTTGTACATAAGGAGAGACTTTAATTCGCTGATGATGCCTTCATCTTGAATTATCACTGTTAACATCCCCATTGCGAACACACTCTCGTATATTATAATTAAAAAACTGTTCCCCTTTACCTCCGTGTGGTTCCTGTTTGCGTCATGATATTTAATTATGCAGTTTGCTCCGACTTTAATGATACTCCGCCACGAAGAATTCCGCCGAATTCGGGGGGAGCTAGAAATGAAGCATAGGATGATAATAAGAGGGTTGGGAGATGGAGGCGATTTTGATTTCTTTACCGTTATTTAAGCACAAAATCTCGCAGTTTTTTTAAAGCCGAACATCGCCTTTTTCCAAATGACCTAGGGCGATTAGGTTTCGGCTTGTTATAAAAGCGCCAAGGATTTGGAAAGTGGATGATGACGCACGTTTTAGATGGGTGAAAGGAATATTCATAGTGCTTACGTGCGCGCCTCTAGTTTGGCTACCTATGTGATTTGGAAGCGGTAGTTTCCTTTGGGAGTAGTAGTTTTCCTACCGTTTTGTGAAGGAATTGGTGGAGGATGGGGAGGGAAATATTGTGGTATGATGGAAACAAAGTCGTGTTAGGGGTATATAAACACAATTAAATGATTACCAAGAAAGGGATTTAGTTACAGAATGCAGTGTAAGCCGCTATAAGCAATTTCTCATATATAATATAGTAAAATGGTTCAATTTCCTAATTGTTATATGCTTAAATTATGACTGTTCTTCCTTCAGGATACCGGATGACTTCCAGCCTAACCTCATAAACTCACATTCATCATTACGAGAAGAGAGACATACTGAACAAACTTGTCCAATTTTAGAATGAATACCAAACCTATTAAAATATTCATAGGTTAATTACTCAAATCTAGCAAAATGTTAGAGTACAATGATACAATCTCGAGTATGATTACTCTTTAAGGATATTAAGCAAAAAATATTAACATTAACTTGAAAATAAAAAAGAGATAAACTACTCAACTTCAAGTAAAAATAAATCCGAAGGTCCCACCGAGATTTGAACTCGGATCGCTGGATTCAAAGTCCAGAGTGCTAACCATTACACCATGGGACCACCTCCATGATTATGCGTTTTTAATAGATATATAATTTCATGGCAACTGATAACTTCATACAGTGTTAAGAAGGTTTTTGAGAGGGAGTTTAATCTGATAGAAGGTATTTGGTACAGTTAAGAGAACCTATCTCACTATTAATTTCTTAAACGTATAATAATATCTATATAAGGCCAAAATCAGAAAATAAAAATTAAAGCGTCAATGAGGATTCGATAATTATTTCGAAAGCACTACGATGAATAGATAAATCGAACGCACCGACAACTGAAGGGTATAATATTTGCGTGATAAAACAATAATTTAAGTAAAACGCAAAACAAACAATTAACCACGAAATCGTATGCATATCCATCCTGAGAATTGAGAAATCGAATCCTTGTTCATCGTTGCAACTCCAGAAATCCAGTTTAATTCACAAACATTACTTTCCTTTACCTCTACTCTTTTCATCATTGACGAAGCGACCCTTGATGCGGAAGGTTTTTATTTCTCCAAAATGCTCCGGAATAACATGTCGATAAAACGAAGCGAGAATCGGCCATCAAGTTCTATTCAGGTTTCCGTGTTGCCCTATTAGCCAGCCGATCTTAATCGACCACCGTTTTGCGAAAATGATCACGGCTCCGGGAAACCAAAGGAAGCGTCGCAAAGGAATTTCCTCGAATCGACGGATTAACGGGAACCTTTTAGTAACCCAGGTAACGGAATAGAGCTTGACAACTATGTTGATAGGACAAAAGGGCGGAGTTTTCGCGTTGGGAATTTTTAGCGATTTTGGCTCGATGTTTCCAAATCTTGCGGTTTTTCAGTTTTTAGAAGGATGTAGAAAAACGCGAAGTTTAAACTCTGATGACCTGGAAAATTCGAAATTTCCGGATTCGAGTCGAAAACGTTTTCATCTCGTGTGACATCGCATTAAGGAGGCAGATGTCATCTGTCAACCGTTTATCCGCACTTTTCCCTGTTGTTTTTTTACCCAACGAAGTCGAACGCTTCATAAGGAAACCTGATTTCGGTGAATGTTCCACGAGAGGCCGTTTATCTCTTTCTCGAAGAAATTTTGATTCGTTTTATTTAAATCGATTTCGAAGCTAAATTTAGATTATGATACGTATCGAATAATATCAATCTTATTTGGCGAACTTGTTGTAACAAACGTATATTCAATCAATTTGAAAATTTAACGTCAAATTTTTAAATTTTAAATTTTTAAAATGTTTATTGGTGAAATATCGAGTTTTGTTCGAATTTTTAATCAAATACATACAATATTCAATTACAAATCTCTTTATTGTAAATTTGTAATTTTGAGGGTCGTCTTTCTTGAAATTAATGGGGGTTATAAAAAGAGACGATAATATTAAACAAGATAAATACTATCTACTATCAATCATGAGAAAAGCTTCTTACACTACGACTATGACAAGTGTGTAATACAAATCACCAATATTCAACTGGTATTACAATAGTATTCACCAGCATGAAAAAAAGCGATGATACCAATCTTGTCAATTGTGCCACGATTATATTCAATCCATTCAAATCTTCAATGAGCGATTTAGTATATTAAGAGTGCAAATTTTCATCTTCCTCAAAAGACTCTAGCACAGCAATCATATGAAAATACAGTGTAAGTCATAAGTAACTTACATTGAGACCCAATTTGCCGTCTCATTGTATTGAGCATTCGTATATACAGATATTGACCATTTTCTTGCCACTTAAGAGTTATTCATTGCTATATTCTTTAATAGATATATTCTTTCGTTGAAATTTCGATTCTTATTCTTAAAATTTCTAAACTCGAAAATGTTTTCAGGAGTAACAGTAGGGTAGTATGATAATGAGGTCAATTTTAAGTCAACTCGAAAAATACAAAAACGGAAGTATAATTTAAAATTTACAAGACATTAACAACTCAAAAATAAAATAAGAAATGGACATGAAAACGTTTCCACGCTGAGGGAGTCAGAGCAGAGACTAATTTTGAGAGGGCAGGAAACGAGAAGCGAACAAAAGTGACTACTAAGGCCTGCGATGGAATGGCAAAGAAAGAAAAGCGTGGCAACCCAGAAAAACTTGGATAACAACCTCGGAAAAGAAATGAACGGGAGGAATTTACAAGGCAAACGATGCCACGACAGATTTAGATAGCGGCGGAATGAGAAGAATCCTACAGAAACCTATAAAAAGGAGTTCCCTACGTAGATACGGAAACATAAATTCAGATCCAACAACAGTCATTTCATAATACAATCAGACATAAATTAAATGATACAAACAGGATTATACACATTGATTGTTTCGATAGCTTTAAATAAAATTTACCAAGCATATTATTAAACCCTATATAGCATTAAAAACGATAAATGAACCCGAAACGTTTCAGTTAATTAAAAAAAGTGTTTCCGCCCGGGATCGAACCGGGGACCTTGCGCGTGTGAGGCGCACGTGATAACCACTACACTACGGAAACTACATACTTTCGATGACACTTTACGAGAACTAACTCTTCGATTCATAAGTAATCATTATCGGTTCAGTTTTTCTAGTGCCTGTAATCCTTACGAAGAAAGATGAAATATTACGACTCTCGCAAAACAACAGATATTTTCCTCGCAAAACAACAGATCTTTTAGAAAATTTGTGTTGAAGAACCATGATTTTTTTAAGTTAAAGCCAATCAACTCTTGAAGTTCTTTTAGTACTACTATTAACTTTCTGCAACTAATAATCTTACATTTCTTTAGAAATAACTTACGTGGATTGAATGAAGTTAATATCAAACAAAATGGTAAAATTTTCATGAGAATTCGCCAATGTGGTACACATGTATATACAGATACATATATTTATATCCTAAAACTTTAAGAAAACGATTGATTTCATGACAGCCTTATCATAAAGGGAAATATAAAATTTTCGAAAACAATTCTTTCAATAATCATACAATACCTGCGTAAATAAATCATTCCGAATTCGAAAATAGTTGGTTGAATAACTCAAGTTATTTACAATTTTACACACTTATGCTGACATTTATCAGCTCTCTTTGATCAAATGTCATATTTTCCAATACAATAAAATGAGAAGAAAAATATCATACCAACTATAGTACCCTTTAAGTGACATCTTGATCCCTGAAACAACCACTGAAGCACACCTCAGTTTCACTGAACCCGAAACAACTTAATCATACAACCATCGCAGCATTAACAAAAAAGAACACGTCTTAAGATTCGGCCAACACTTTTCGAATCCGTTTCCAACCCATAGCTTACTTTCGGTTTACAATTCAAAGCGTTATCGGTCGAAACACCTTCCTGTCTCCACTGGACAAATTCTCCATTCGCATACTGCGCTCGGTTTCGGACATTCAGGTTACTCATACGGTTTCCTAGCAGCGGTCGCAGGAATTATAAAAAGCCTAATAATCGAGCGTATCGTGGTCGCGTTTCCCCCACACCTCCTCCTACGCTTAAGAAGGACAGCACACCCAAAACTTTTGACTCTACTCTTCGGGGGAATGATTCACCGCTGTCCGGGAGGTAGCCAGAGGGCAACTCGCCCATTCACAGATCTCCTCAAATTCCGAATGCTTCCGCAAACACGCACCTCTATGCCGCTAGGGTCAACGCGTGAATAAAAGAACACGTTCCCTCGACGCCCACCGCCTCTACGGAGTTTTTCGATCTCGTGCCGTGCGCTTGCCTATATCCCCGGTATCTTTTGTGTGTCACGGTGAACTACTCGGATTCCTGTGTTCCTCCTTTATTTGACAAATGTGGAAATACGCGGATAACATATTTTAGCGGAAAGACGATCAGAGTGGAGTTCGTAGTATTTCTTCGTGTCATCGGACTTTCGGGAAGTCAATTTCTATTGAATACATACATATAAATAATATTAATTTCATTATAGTGCTTTAATTACCAATATTCATCTCCCATATCACTTTAATTTTGCAATCGAAGAGTCTACGTACGTAAAACTTAAAGAGACAATAGATACACACTAAAAATAAATATAGGAAGTTTGTAAAATATTTAGAATATTTCTGAACAATAATCCTTCTTAAGTTTTTATAATTTAAAGTATACGCTGTAAGGAAGAAACAACTGAGCTGACGATCATCTGTACTAAAACCTTCCCTTTCGGTGATAGAGAGTTATTTAGATTCTTGATCTTCTATTTGTCCAAATATAATGTTCTATATTATAAAAATCTATATTTATATAGTGTTACTTACATGTAGATAGTATTACTTAGATACGTACGTCACTAGAAACGTAATATTTTCAGCGTTATTATAATAAACGCCATCTCAAAGTTATGCCAGAGACACGCGCTTGAAAAATCACTCATTCCATTCGTTTTCATATATTTTCTTTCTTTGTAGCCAAAAATGGTCCATTTGTAAGAAAAGATTGAATGCGTAAGAACATTCTTTGTCGTCTCGTTTGAAAATTTGAAGCAAGAAAGGAAGAATACGTACATAACCTAATAATATCATTACTCCTATTCGAATGAACGACTCCTATTTCCTAACACCACGATGGTCTTAAATAGAGCCACATCTGTTGCTGTGCGACTTCCTTGCGTGTATCCTTTTACCCCTACCATTTACCCCTTCGCCTCAATCATCCCCCTTCCACCCCTCCCTAGTTCATTCATACTCCCCTCCCATTCAACCGCTCGCCTATCCACGCATACTTCCTTATTCTACTCAACTGCATCGAGTTACATAAGGCGGCGGACGAACTTCGAAGTCTATCCGATTTCGGAATTTTAAGCAGATGCAGTATGATTTCCATTCGGTTTATTTCTGTCTCCTGACTCTTTCTCATTCGTAACCATGTCGCACATGGCAACGCTTCGTAATTAGTCGCATAGCAATAGAGTAACAGGCTGACAGTGATTGATATTATATTTGATACTAACATGTAAAGGAAGAGTCGTAGATAAAATATGATAGATCATGTCATACGAACATGAAACTTTGGGAATGATGAACTTTAATCATCAAAAGACTACATAGAAATAAATACGGCTTTCTTTAATCTTCGGATGCTTTTCTTTACACTATTCAAACTCCATGTTTCTTCGAACAAATTATTTTCCACAAACATTGTATGAGAATGAAGAAAATTAATTTCCAGGATGAATGAAATATACAATATTCCCTTTAAATTTCACTCGCAATACCAAGTTAAGAAAATCAATATTAAATATAAATCTTTTGCTAATATTAATGACCGCATACTCCCAATTCAATTATATTCCGACTTCATTTGGATATAATACATGCAAGTACTAAATGAGCTGGAGGGATAAAATCAGTTTGTTTGAACAATAATACCGATTCCTTATAATACTGGCAATACCTGAAACAGGAGTAATGCGACTTTAAGACAAACAATACCCATACAATACAATAATACATCCATTATCCGTCGACTAATCGTGTTGACCCTGAACAGTAGGAATCCACGTAAGGAGGAGAAAACAGAAAAAGGAATTATAAAATGCCTCATTTGCCGCTTATCTTATATTTTAAGACACAATAGAGTGTACCATTCCTATGCCTCTTCTCTTATTATGGTACACAATTGTTGCGTACCAACAAAACTCGAACGTAAAATATCCGAGTTCTGATATATCAATGCACTTGTTTCGATTCCTTTGAATGCAGCTAATCTCCATCCTACATTGTATTCGCGTATCGGTAAAAGATCGAAGTTCACGATTACGAAAACACGCATTTTCTGGGTCCGAAACGACAAAAGTACGCCTCGCAACATTCGATACCAAATCAAAAGTGGACAGCCGACGAGAGCGCAAAAAAAACACTCCGAGAACCATCGCGTCTTCCCGAATTTCGAATTCATCCCTACGCGCTATTTACAAGACCGTACGCATCGCATTAAAAAAAATGGTCCGGACTAGTTTCTCTAGAGTCCTCATTGTGAGCATCAACAACCCTTCCTCCAAAAACACCCCCTGCATTCCACTTACTCATCCTTCAGACATTTCCGTCACTCCTTTTCTTGAGACGGATCCGAGAGCAAGCGCCCGCGGCTTTACGAAAAAGCCGATGTCGACGCAGTTACCAGAATGGTTTTTTAACGTCCACCGCGTGTTTTTACAGGTGTTTGGAAACTGCCTCCTCCCACCTTCCAATGGATGTCTTTCACCCCTCTCTTACTTCCTTTGCATTTGAAATGGAGGACGCGTATTCCGTCGATTCCACGTCTATCGCATTCCTCCGTCTCCTTGGGGGAGAATAAGGCAACGCCCACGCACACGCCGCGAGCATAGAAAGGCGACCACTTCCGCTGTAGCGACAACGCCAAAAACGCCATGGAAACGGACAGCAAATGAGGTGAGGAATGCGACAAATATCGAGTTCGTAGATAAACGCGTCATCCGTATTTTCCCCGTGACACCTTTGTTGCACGCGCTTAGCAAGATTCATGCGTGCTTATGAACGATTGTTGACCGATGCGTCTCAAGGATATTGTCTTTATTAATATGACGTATTATTCTGTGAAGCAAGACTTCGAAATCAAAGTGATACGTGACGAATAAGTGTAAAAGAATTCTGCGAAATGGTTTCAATCGATTATGCTAAATAACAATCGACTATGATTAACGTAAGAAAAACTCCAGAAAGAAATGTAGTTTACGCAGTAGTATTGGCAGTAACTACATAATCTGACACTTGATATTAATTTTTATCCATAGAAATTGTTTATACTGACGATTTATACCTAAAAATAATCATATTATTCAATATATTTTAAAATATTGAAAATAAACCATGCGATTCGGATTTTTATACTGCTGATAATTTAAAAGTGCAAGTAACCCCAGCAAAATTTCTTTCAAGCTCAAAAAATGTTTCCGCCCGGGATCGAACCGGGGACCTTGCGCGTGTGAGGCGCACGTGATAACCGCTACACTACGGAAACTACATACCAAATTCGCAATATTGAAGTGTATTTATCGATATAGATTTCAGTTGACACGATTAAATTATTTACATGAAATATCGACCTCCCTTACTTTACTTTGTCTGTAAATAACATCCATTAGATTACCCATGAGTCAATTTCATTCTGATTTGTTCGAGCTCTATTCCTAAGTATTAGGTCCACACTTATCCAAACCATCCTAACTCCTAAAAAAAGACCACCAAAAGCTGAAAATATAAATAAAAATGGATAATGATATAACAATATTTTAATGACATCCTTTTGTCAAAGACAATCAGAGTTGAAAATAAATCATACTACTGAATTTCCTTTACACATAAACCTGGCAGAGTTGAAAACAAAAAGAGATGTTTGAATCTACTAAAGATTTTAACCACACAACTAATTTCATGGAAAGTATCCTTCAGTAAAGTATTCTAAACCAAAATAATGTATTATTTATATGACATTCTCGAAACATATTAGTTGTCTAACGGAAATTTTAATTTAATATTCATAAACATTACATATTCATACCATTCATAAATCATAACAGGCCATGCTGATGAAAGGAATGCGTGTTCTCGAGCTAGAACAATATGCTTTTTATGTTTCCATCGATGAAAACATCAAAAGAAAATAAAACGAGTGAATCCTGAAGAATATTTCGAGCCCTAAGCGAGTGATCGCTGCGTTCCTGTCCGTCTTTAATGGCTTCTCTGGAAAGTGGGTGTAGTAAAAAAATATAACGGAATAAGGTTCGATTCCATTGTGAAGGATACGAGTGGGTGGAAATAAATTATGGCGTGAGTCGTGTATACTCCGATACCTGGAGATGTTTCCGTGAATTTTCCTCACGGAACGCAATTAAATTCCCTGAAATACTACGCTTATAAATCAAACGATTTGGAAATTTTTCTTTATGGCTCGTTTTTGATTTTTGAATACGTGTTCTCTTGTGAAAAAGGAAATGACCGAAACTGAATACATATAGCCTGATTTCGAACGACCGCCTTTCTTGACATGACGTACAAGATTGGGGCGATATTTTTCTGAAGGGAAACTTATCCTTGTCGTTCCTGATCAATATGTAATGACATGCCATATTTTCAAGCGTTCCCGATCGTTTTTTAGATGTTAAAATTACATCTCCGAGGACCTATATATTCTCCGTAAGAAAGAGTTATTTCCGATTGTACGATTTAAGGCTCCGTAACTTATTTAGTAAAGAAAATATAGCCGCAAAATAAATAAAACTCAAATAAAATGAACCTTTTTCAGGAACATATCAGTCCTAGGGGATATATACTCTCCATTATACATTAATTATTAGCAATATATTTCAACTAAAATCGCTTAGAAACAGCTTGAAAGTGTTTCAGAACGGATTCTTTGAGCGTATTAAAAACTTTATTGTTACATTCAATGTGAAAATTTCAAAAAACATTACTAATATATTGAGGCTCAAAACCCTAATTCAAAGCAATTTCTCATCCTATGTTAAACTACAAAATTCTCAAAATATAATACGTACGATTAATATTTTAATGTTCGATAATAATAGTTTGTCTAGCTCCCACCAAAATTTTCCATCCTGTTATGACTTATGAATACCATTCTAATATATAATAGTATCCTCTATATAATCAGAACATATATTTGAACTGTTTTTCTACAATACATGAGTGTATATGATATATATGTATACTATATTGATATACCAATAAATACCAAAAGCATGCCCATACTATACAAAACCTAAAACCTTACTAGGCATAGAACTTTAAGGAAGACCTTTCCAGGAAGAAATTTTAAATCTATGAAAGCTTTATCCATTTCTTATATTTTAATTAAAATCCATTTATAGAAGGATTATACTATTAATAAAAAATACGAATATTTCAAATCCTCTTGTAATAGCTATATCTCCGTAAACAACACCCAAAGTGGTAGCAATTTCCCTCGATAAAAAAAGCGACTGAATGAACACGTACGGAGTAAACAGGGGCATAGAGTGAGGGATACACGCGACTCGAGATCCTCCCACCCTTTACCCCGAGGCACTGTTATGAGGATCCGTAGCCGTGAATTTTAAGATCCCCACCCCATCGCGTGAAAAAAGAAACCCACCGACGAGGAAGTATGTCCATCCATTGTCTTCACCTTAACTCCCGATCTTACCTTTGGCCGATTCCGCGATAAAAAATTACCGGAGAAAGCTTTTCGAGGAAAAACGTGCGATAAAGCTAAGGGAGTGCGGCATCGGAATAAAAAGGGATAATATTACGTAAAGTTCGGAATATTTCCAGGATGTTTGTTGTGCGGGGGTGCGATACTCATTTGTTTCCGATGGCATGGCGACAGATGGAGTGTCTGGAAAATCGCTCTTTACTCCCGACAAACCTCCTCTACCTACTCCTTTTATCATCGGGAAATCCGTTGAGCCTTGTTGATACAACCCGAGCCGCGAGTGATGTTAGCGTATGTCGATGGGGATTGCATGTGTGCTTTGAGTGTCATGGAGATCGCTTGGAGAAACGAGAGATGCGAGTTCTATTAACGTCCCTATATCCCTGTGTTTCTTTAGATGTAAGCCGTCTTCCGAGACGTTTGTCCCTAGAGTGGATTCCGTTTTTAAAGAGCTTCGCGCCCTGGCGTTATGCCATCGTGGCCGTTAGGGCGATGTTTGGATTCGAGAGGGTACGCGATGTAAAGGGGTAACAGGATCCGGTGCGTGTTTTCTAGGGCCTTTGGTGTCGGAAGGAAACGTGTGTTTTAGGTAAAGGGTTGAATGAAGATCGCGACCCTTTTGGGTCCCTTCCATTTGAGACGTAATCCCCCGCACCTTTCCCTTTGTGATGGTCGGCGACCTGTCACGGTGATTTAAGACCTTTTCGGCAGGGATTAATTCCGAATGAATTGGCGTTCAAGAGATGAACGAAGATAACGATTTATTCATTAGTTTTTATTGAGGAACAAAAAGCAGATGTGAGGAATCTCGTCAATAGGGGAGGAGTTCAAACTGTACGATTTTATTCTACCATAGATTCGCATTAATTTTCGATAAGGATATGACTAACGTGTATCATAATGGTTACTCTTTTCTTATTTAAATTATCACGAAATATATTCCAATAGTAAATTTACACGGAAAATATTATTAATTATAAACAACTCCAAAATTTAATATTAATTTTAAATTTTTCTATTGTATCCGATTTAGTATAAAGACATCATTTGTTAAACTTTACTAATCGTACACTACTCATAAAATGAACAGCAGAAGATGATTTAGTATCTGAAATTTAATAAATGAATTACTTAATGTCCCCAAAGGAATTGGTTAAAACATTAATAAAATCCATCTACCTAAAAACAGCAATAGAAGAATGACAGATATTCGTAATTTCCATCTACCTATAGTTTTCAACAGATTACGTGCAACTATGATATTCTGTGAGGAGCTAATAATAAACATCAAAACTTTTTTTAAACATTTAAAGCTTAAAGATTTTATTTTATCTATGATTTTTAAATATTGGAAAACTTAATGGATGAAATACTTTTAAAGTAATGACTATGATGAAGAAGAATCTAAATATATTGCATTCTTAGAAGTATCCTCTCAGTTTCCAGCTGTACCACATTAGTATGTTTACGAACACGATCTTCAACAGGACTTTTGTAAATATTTCAGCCTAAAGACTGTTTATCACCTATTGAAAAATCTAAAAAAGAGAATGAGGAATGAAAGAGCTTATCCGTGAATTTTTCATAAACCTGAGTTTTCATAAACGACATGAAATACTACTGGATATAGTGACACACTTAAATGTATTTTTTACCATAAGGAGAGTATGTACTTCAGGAGTAGCACCATTCAGCATCAAAGAAGATTTAAAAAAAAATTATTATTCAACATAGCGTACTTTTACAGAGTTCCCTTCAAGGAGATTTAAAACAGTGCCATCTAAGGACATTGCATATAGAGGGAAAATCTCAAAGCCACTTCGAAGAAGACTAAATCACCCGAAATATACAATCAATATTTGAATGCGAGACACAAAATATGCTTCCCTTATGGGCAACGAATTGTGGGCTGAGATTCAATAAATATAGTCTCAAACATATCGTCACGAAGTTTCTCATTAACGTCCCACATATAAGCATCTATTTCAATAACTGCCCTCCGATATTTATCTCCCCTTTCGAATCGCATAAACAAAGAGCGAATTCTATGGCGTCGCACGTTCTACGAATATGGGCAGAGACGTGCTCTACTATTGCCTGCCATAATGCTTTCTTCCGTGAAAGGGTAACCCACCAACCCGTTTCCAACTCAATGCTATTGTTTGTACCTTCGAGCAGACCGTGTATTTGAACTGTTCCGTTCAAAAAAGGCTCCCATTATTATTCCCAGCCTCAGAATTACATAGCTCCGTCCGCCGAATATCAAAAGTCTTGGCAGCAATGGGAATTGGTGATTCAAAATGGCGGTTGTTATGTTAGGGTGGGTGAAAAGGGAGTATGCTAAGGGTGGCAGGGGGAGGGAAGAAAGCTGCCACCATTTCTACTTTGGGACACAATGAGTTTATAACAGTAGGAAGGAAAGTCATGATTTGCATTCATGCAGCACATTTTGAATTCTCGCTACCAGTGACTCAATATACTTCGAGGAAAGGAACGGATTCAAGTTTGGAAATAAGAATATATGTTAGGCATGTCTCACTGATGTGATTAATAAAGCTTTTGAATTCACGTTTGAATATTCAATGTCCTTTTCTAAAATTTATATCGAGTTATTATTCTTTTAATCGAATTTAATGACTAACTGAAAAGAACAAGTATAAAGCTTTTGATACGATATATTATAGCAACATACGTATTTTACTTCGCATGTCCTTTAAACTAGTGCTGATATTGTATAAAAATTAATCAACAGATCTCAAAATGTACATGCATATCTACATCGTAAATGATTATCAGGAGCCATAAGTACTTTGATTTAATGCAAACTAATATCTTAAGATCCAAACTCCCTTCATCGTAAGCAAAAAATTTATTCTAATTAAACGTCATGATAAATTTTATACTTTTGGAGGTAAAGTATTAGTTACATTCGAAAACTTCAACAAAATATTTTCAGTTTCACTTTTGCAGAACGTATGCATTACAGATGTATATCGACATGATCAAGTATTTTAGTTCTCCTCCTAATGCAATTAATTACCATTTCTATATTTATTTATTTAATTAAAATCAGATATACTCAATCTCTCTCAAGTCATTCACTTATTCTTTTATTTCATCACAACATCGCGGAGTGGTTAGCATGCTAATCTTCTAATGCTGAGGTCCCGGGTTCAAATCCCGGCTGAGGAGGAAATTTTCCTCTCAGGGTCTGGATGTCTGTGACGTCCGTTGTTGAGTTTGAAACCTCACTGTAATTGTCCCGTAAGAGGATGTTTGTGTGGTCTTTGTTAATAAATAAATAAATAAAATAAATAAACTGAAACAGAAAATTACCACTTGTAGCTGATGAAGGAACAACAACGCTCCATTATGATCACAGTTACCCCCTATCCTTCGAGATTTACATAATTACCAAACAAAAAAATAGCACGACAAGGTGGTAACAAAATAATTCATCAGCGCAGAAATCCAAACATAATGGACTTAGTTTCGACGTTTCGAAATACGCTTATAACACTCAAACACTCAGTGATATTGCGTCAAAAAACAAACATTAATTGGAAATAACAGGAAGTGCACCAAGGACACGTTCTCTGCCCACCAAAATTCGCCATTTTGGTTTCCGCCTCGCATCCACTTAAGCCCGTCGCCGTATCGTTTCCTAGTCGGGACGCCTCGATCCCTGGACCGTCGTGTGGCAACCGTCCATTGTGAGCGAGTGTGCGCCAGTAACACCCCGCCGAAGGAGGAGAAGGGGCGAATGCAAATTAAAGCGAACCGAAGGGGGGACGCCTCCTTGGAATAATCGCCCCGACAAAGGGAAAAAATCCGGCCATCTGTTAGGGATATCCGGAAACACGCGGATGCACTCATATTCGCACCCGGGTGCGAGTTTCCTAGATCCCCACTCTTTTAACCCTTCTTCCGTCCCCCTGGCAACTGGCGGCGATAAAAAGATTTCATGCGTATGCAGATGCTCGCGATTCTCCCTAAAACTCTATGTCCCATATTTCAATTCGAATTTGAATAATGGCCCCTTTGCGCCCATTCGTCCTGTGGATTCGGAGTGGTTCAAAGAGTCGTGTGACCTCATCCCCTCTTGTGTCCCTTGACCGCTTCCTGTCCGCGCGTGACCCTTTCGACTCCCCCATCTACTATTTGGCTACCTCCCGCACAGGATGGACCTCCGAGATTCTAATCCGATCCTCAAACATCTAATTCTATTTGCCCTCTGCAACAGTTAATCGCCTGCACTCCAGTTTTAATTCTCTCGTTAGCGCAGGGAATTCTGAGGTCGCTTTGTATTTACCCCTTCCCCTGGGGCGCTCCTTGTTTGAAAGGTGCTTTCCGCAGTCTCGATCGTATAATTATCATGTTGATGGGTGCTTTTTAATCGGTCTGTTGTACACCGACGATTATAATGGGACGCGATGAGTCTGAAAGGAGCGGGATTCGAACTTGGGTCTCCAATTTTCCGGTCGGTTGGTCCTGCCATTGTCTGGATCTCCTTCAGGTTTGTTGTGCTTTTTTGGTGCAGCTCAATGGTTACAGGGACCGGCCGGAACCTTGGAGACCTGGGTTCACATCCCGGTCCTTTTACACTTTTATGCCTTGATTTCCTTGTCCACGAATATTTATCGTTTTAACCATAAAAGAGGTCTTCATAAAAGAGAATTTATTTCGTTTCTCATACCACATTTAAAATAGGAAAGATCTCGTATCTTTTACGAGCTTAACTCTCGCATTCACTGATACTTTATAGTAAAAGAGAAATTTAAATAATCCTAAAATGTGATACAACAGATGCGCTGCTGAAGGCTCATTATGACTCATTCATGAATAAAATGTTCCTTATCTCCCTTCTCTCTGTCTAAAAAGCCTCATTCTGTCTACTTTGTATACTGTTCTGTGTACTCTTTGTGTCTTACTTATGAGGGGTAAGTTTCAAACTGACGCACACGACCCTGATCTACATATTATTCCTTTAGGATGTCAATTCGAACCAAAAATACTTTCCGAACAGTCAGCTAGTAGTTAAAAGTAAGAAGCAATGTATGAAAAAGTACCATTGACTGCTTTTTAATCTTACTTTGGACAAAATAATATTTGATGAAAACATTGGAGGAGCTGAATGTCTAGTAGGAACTGGAAACCTACAAAATGAACTTTACAGGATCAACAAAAAGAATGATATTGATCAATAATAAAAATTGAAATAGATAGAGTGCACTGTCTTTCTGGAACCAAAAAATCAAAACACCGAACAAGCATTCGGAAATCGGCATTTCCAATAATTCAAACTTTATGTACATTTTTACCATGTTCTTCTTAATTCACCTTATACAAACTTACTTAGAAAATTCCCGAAACTCGTGACTCATTTTCAATTATTCGCTCTCTAAGATTAAGGGTAGAGATAGTATAACTTGGTCAATAACTATTGTCTTGTAAAGATTCAAATTTTCTCTCAGGGTATCGTATTTGACCACTTTTATAGACATCAATGGTTTACTTCATACTTAGGGCGAAGATTATGACCGCACTTTACCTTCATCATTTAGAGGAGCGTGCAGTACAAGAACCCACAATCGAACATCTCTTTTGAGGCTTTTGTCAGTTGGATGTACGGACAACAGCTTCAATGCTTGAAGACCAGGCACGAGAGGACGGAATTTTGCCTTTCAATCGAAATAATCTAGGGGAAAAGGGTTACCCAACGGACCCTTATGAGACACTAGTCTTGAGATGGGTCCCTGAGCATAAAAGGGGTAATAAAAAATCATAAGGCAGGTATAGAGCAGTATCTTTCATGATGCCCATGTTTTTTACGAGGTTCAGGAGCTTCCAAAGCCCTTCATAATAATGAGCATGAAGAATAATAATAAACAAAAATAAACGCCAAATTGCATCTAAACCTTAGTAACATAGGGAGTATATTGAATAAGGAAGAAACGTTACTATTAAGAATACTCAATTAAAAGAAATATCTCTTTTATATTGAATATGCAATCAATTAAGTCCCGGAAGCAATGAGGAATAATGAGATATAATTCATAACGAGATATTATGGTGATTAAGATTCCGAAATGCACATATTTATTTAAATGTACGAAGTTACTGAAAAAAAATTAAGTTTAGAGAAGAAAGAGTTAACCAAAATATGCTTAGATGAATCTTCTGTCGAATTTCAGTCATTTCTAAAAATAAGCTACAATTCCTATACGATGTGACTTCATAGTTACGTCATACAGGGAATTAAAGACCATCATACAATACTTTTTCAAAATTCGGTAGTCGTCATTACTTATAGCGTATTTAAACGAAGACGAATTTTAAAAAGGAACTTAATAAAACAATGAAAATTGAAGCTAGAAGTCGCAACCGAATATTATATTTCATAAATGTCAAACAGTATAAGTCCACTAAAAGAATATCTAAGGCGACACATATTACGTCCGTGCAGACGTTCGTCAACGTATCGGACACCATACGCGCGTACGAGCAAAAATCATTCACTTACATCCTGGAACGCTAGAACCGACCAGCAAAATTCCGTTCGAAGAAACATCTCAAATTAGTCAAAGGACTCGACAAAGGGCCGAGTAAACGAAAGATACTTTTGAGCTGCCGACACAAAACCGCTCCCCACGCGCATTCAAACGATGACAGCCCCGCATCGCAACGCTTCCGGGAACAGAATAAAAGCCTTTTTTTCATTTCTTCCCATTGAAAGGCGCAATCACTGCTGACGAAGACGAAATTTCCATCGCGAGAAAAAACTAAGATGGAAAGGTAAGTGTCTCCTCTGACGATAACTATCAAACTTCCGAACCCCGACGAATAAGACGACTGTGGCAGATGTTCACGTTTTTGTGCCTCCCTCCTTAACCCTTGGACCGATATGCATAATTCGCCCGAGTCTCATTTTTCTCACTCCGGAAAATTTATTGCCGCCGTCATTGTGTGCCCGCGCAGGATTTCGGAGGGCTACCCCCTTTTCACACCCCCACGGTGCCGGATATTTCAAAATCTTTTTTTCTTCGCCCGGGAGAAATGCGCCGATCGACATAATATGTAAAGTGCGATTCCCACTCCACGTATAAATCCTGGGCTCCCTCTCATTTGCCGCCATCCCGCCCCCTTTTTTCCCGGCGTATCCTTACCGTTTTTCCGCGGGGCCCAAAACCGGTTGCCTTTCCGATGTTTCCCTCTCCACTGCACTTTTCTTCCATTGCCTATAATCTCTTCTCGACCCATTCATCTCTTCGATCTCCGTGGAAATCTCCGGTATATCTCGGCCATGTATTTCTGTTCTCGTAGATAAACATAATTTGGATGCGTGCATTAAAGGTACTAGTCGTACGGTTGTGATATAATCCATGATCGCGTAGCTACCGATATAATTCTATCGGCTCCTAATGCGCTGTAGCCGTTGACAACGGTCGTTATGTACATCCGTCTCCCACAGTCGTCGTCAAATCGGTAAATACGAGAAAGTGTTTCGAAAATCTCCGAAAACGTGTTGATAAACAATTTGGTAACAGCGCATTTTTCTTTTCAATATAGATTCTTTGCAGACCTTCATCACCATTTATTAAAAGAAGGCTTCAAACTACATAATGATTCAAAATATTCTAATTTAAACAAGATAAAAATTAATTATACAATAAAACAGTAAGACTGAATGGTGAAAAGAGTCAAATCAGATTTTTAGTTTAATCAACTACTCACGCAAATATTATTAATCATACAAGTTCGATAATCCGATGATAAATAAATTCTTCGTTATACATAATGAAGCTAATAATTTGAAACTTTTTGTTATAATTTTAAATACTTTTTTCCATATGTGCCGAAATAATATACGTTGAATTGTTTTTGTTTACAACTGCATGTGTTTCAACTCCACTGCGGAAGGATTAGCATACCCACCTCCCAAACACCGCCCCTATAATGTCGATATCAAAGATTTTCCACGGTTAGGGTGTGGTTGTTTGTATTTATTCGTTTAGACCCCACCCCTTCCGTAAATTTCGGTTGGATAGAGGTTTGTAACAGCGCGAGGCTGTAAACAAATAAAAACTTCATTATTAAAATAAATCGACCTTTTCTCCAAAAATTGATAAGGGAACAAGCTATCTAAAAAATAAAACAAATCTCAGTAGAATATTAAATTCATGAGTAAAACACAAATGGTATCATCATAAGAAACTGTCGGTTGAATTTTATGAAATCTTCAATATATTAAAAGTTATAAGATCTTTACTCCCGAGTAATTTATCTTAAAATAATCATTATCCGTTGTCTATATTTAAAATATTAATATTTAAACTGCAGCTCAAGAGATTACATGATACATGAATATAAAAAAATAACCATATTATAATATTTACGAAAATTACATTAGTAAAATCGGTATTTTAAAAAGAAACGTACTCTTTGCCCTCCACACTATCGTTTCTTCCACGAAATGTCATGAATCGTATACCCTTTTCCATGAAACCTTTCATGTAGAAACTTCCTGCATGACCTCAGAGCCCATATTTCCCTACAGAGCCACTCACCCAAATTTTTCCATGCATATACTTCGTCCAGCTGCCCCGCTCAATATCCCTGATTTTTTTTCCTCAAACAGAAAGAGTTGAGGCGACAACGGAGCGAAAACTGGTTTTGCATGGACAGGGTGTAATCAGGACAAAAAGGAAATTCTATGAATACGCGCGTGAGGCTTCGTGGTTTTGTTCTCACCCAATGGCAAATAAAAATATCTTTAATCATGGGAGTATTATATCCCTTCGTATCGAATCAACGTTCATTGAAATTTAGGGAAACGTTGCAGCTGCAAACAATGCCTCACGCGTCGCTATAGAAATGACCTAAAGCAATGACAATCTCTATTCATTCCTATTCAATAGGAAACTATTGTAGGGAAGTTGTTAAGGAATTTTGCTGAATGTATTATGCAAGGGTGACTATATACTGTCGTACTATAATTTGGAACTTGGTTAAATCATGATAGAATTTGTGTATTGTGCCCTATAATCTAGCTACCACTAATTTTTCTAACTGAAAATGTGAATGAAAAGTAAGTGATAATAAATAAACTCAAAGGGAAAATGACTTTTTTCAACAATTGCAAACCACGTCATATGTATTTCTGAACTAGTCCTTCAGTGTACCTCAAGAACTGAGGTATGTTCACATGTAAAAGCCTCCATAGGGAATCTAACCCAAGGCTGCTTTCATGAAAGACGAACAATACTAACACAAGTAAGTCTTATGTTGATTATCTCAAATACTCCCATGTTAAACAGCCACTATACTTGTTTTATTGATTTAGGATCCTTAACGAGATTTCAAATAGATTTTTCGAAAATTATTTGCTGCTTAATAACTCCGATATAGTTTTTCTAACGCACAATTTGAAGAAGTTGACCCAGGTATTTTATACTCGTTCTTGACGTGATTTTTTGCAGGGTATTATTTTTTGGTCAAAAGTTAGAGTTTTATGCTAATCCAAATCAATATATATATATATATATATGTATATATGTATATGAATAGTTATTTAGAAATATAATAGTTATTATATTATAAAAACTCTTTCCTCACGCTCATAACCATGGAAAGGGATTTGGTGCTAAAAAAGACAGTCTCAATTTCTCCCAAAAATAAATATGTAATTGCACCACATTACTATATTAGCAATAACAGAAGACGCAACTTCGAACACTCTAGAAACCCAATCCTTCCCCTAAAACAACCAACCGTTAAAAAATAAATTGCCGAAACATCGCTCGCTTAACTCTGACAAAGAAACGCGGCCACCCATATACCATGCGCACCATAGACTCATTTAAATCCGCAATTTATCATCCACTTAGATCCCGACACCCATCGGCGGAGTTTAATTCCCATCGGCTAGGATGACGAGAGATTTTTCTCCATCACTTCCACCCTTCTTTTGTCGCGGGGGAAAAAACCCAAGCAACGCTATATAATCTCCCTTTGGGAGGGGTGCGGCAGGGGCACCCTTTCCACACGCAAATCGCACGGATTCGGCGACGAACACTCCCATTTGCGGAACGCCCCGCGGGTTCACCAAAATGTCATTCGATTCCCACGGCGCAGCCCCCGGCGTTTTTCATTCTCCCGCGGGAGAAAGATTCAAGGGGGAAGTAGAAGAAAGGGATAATGGTCCTCTTCACCATTTATCCATCCACTTCTCGTCCTAATCTTTTTTTTCTCTCTGCGAATGCTTCACTTGCCTCTCTCGAGATGAACAACTCCTTCAAATGCTCCATGGTTACTGGAAATGTCATTATTCAATTCCGCGTTTGTTTGAGAGAGAGCGTGCTCTCAAGAGGCACTCTAACGTCCTTTTGTAATATAATACGCGTCTGTGTTCGTGCAATTATTCGCGAATTAAATGGCAGCCATTGGAATTGTGTCACCGTCGCTTTGTTTTCGATTGGCCTGAGAATCTTCGGCGCCCACTTTAAAAATTGTGCTATGGAGACGAGGAGTTATTTCATTCTTTGATTGGAAAGAATCTTAAAGCGATGAATAACACTTGAGATTTGTTCGTTTCAAACCTTACAGCCTTTTATTTTGAGAGAAATATTTTCCTGCATTGAATGACGTCAGATCTAGACGTTATAATGGATACTGTAAAGATATTTTGTGATTTCTGCCAAGAGAGAATAATTATATCAGCTAAATTTATCAATTTTTAGCCTAAAATCATCTATTTATTTTGAACGATAAAAGCTTACGATTCGATTTTATCTTTTATCAGTTTCAATCTATTTTACGCTTCAGCTGAAGTTTGGTACATAATTTATTAGATCCATTTCTATCATTCCACCACTACCATAGTTCTTTCCACAGTAGACAAACATTTAATTCAGGAATGCGAAACAAAAGATTAAGAAATAAAAATCATCCGTAGAAATAATAACAAAGAAATTACTATAGAGTCGGGAAAAATGATGGTTGAAAAATGTTATTTACTTTGATGTAAATTAAATCAGATAATATAAGGTGCATTAAAGGTGTGCTGATGACAAGAAGATAAGCCTAGAAAGGTCAAAAAATAACACTCCCTAGAATAAAATGTATTGGTATGCATTTGATTTCAACAGGATTGAATTGGATTGTAATAAGGCATTCATCATACTTAAACAAGGAACAGAGAATATCTGCATCTACATATATATTCCATAGGTTTATTTTTTTACGAACTACTAATATACTATATCCATAGAATCAGGTGACATTAATTCCCAAATCGAGAAAGAAATAAAAACAGTACAGTGTACATTCCTCTGTTTTATACTCATCTTCAATTTGTAGAAGTGCAACTAACGGAGAGGATACTGAATTTTCTATAAAAGTATAAAGAGCATAAATTCCCTTCGAGAGAGTGTATTTGAGCAGAAGAGAACGAATCCCCAACTGCCCCATCTCGTGCTGAAAATGCCTCCTGCGCAAAGGAATTTGGGGAAACCTGTAGTGGAAGGTGGAGTGGCTCATTGGCCGTTTCCCTTCCACTCATATCACTGGGGGTGCAATGCGCAGGTGTGAAATGAGCACTCGTTGTTCCTCCCACGCAAGAGGGGGGGCGTGCGTGAGGGAGGTGAGAGGGATCGATCCAGGAACGCGCAGACTCGGGCAAAGAAAACCTGCCATTGGGCATCCGAGTGAAAGAATCGGTAAGGGCTAATGATACGGAGCCATTGGCAGTGCGGGAGGAGATATGAACCAATACTGGAAAGGAACGGAATGCAATACTTATTATAATTGCCTACACATTATATTAATCGACGTGGAGAAACTATAAATTTGATTGGGGAAGTGAAATATATAGTTATAAGTAAAGGAAAAGGCACTATAGCGCTCGTTACGAGCACTTCTAATTTTTCCTTTCATGAAATTCAAAGCTAAATTTAGTTAGTATTGAAGAAGGCGTTATTGCCAATTCTTATGATTGGTGTCCCTTGAAAATTCAAAACAATAATTTTATTTAGGTCTAAATTGTCCTAATTTTATAAATACGTAATTTATATTAACGTTAAAAAAGGAAAAACAAATATGATTGAAAATGTACCCTTTTTGCAAATTCATAAGCGTTTAACATTATTAAAAATTGCTTTGAAGGGGTGATTTAGCATAGATCCCAACTACGAAACTAACTTAGGATTTCTACATTAAGGTCAATTCTCTTCTAAATATTTGTGATCAAATTATTATCTACTTTTCATTGAAGTACAAAAAGGAAAGTGATAAATATGTGAATAAAAATGTATCAAATGTAACAATATATAATAGAAGCCCAAAAATTATTTTCATCACTATCATAAGTTCGTGAAATTGATCCTCAGTTTACATAAATCAACAGCAGGTCGATGTTCAATAAATAGGAACAAAGGCATATTTCCTTCTGCATGTCATATATCTTTAACCAAAAAGGTTACAATATCCTTTACCTGCTTTAATTGAACCTCCCTTTAAGTACTCCTGAGGTAGACTTGAATACATCCTAGACTGACCAAGTGAATCGATTAAAATAATTATTGAATGTTTTGGAAATATCATCCACACTTAACATGACCAATTTTCACCTCATCACAAGATACGACGTACGTAAAAAAACTAATGAACATCATTTTATCAGATTCTACAGGCGTTTATCAATTTAGTTAAAAATTCGTTCGCGTTAATGAGTTATTGAAGTCATGCTTCCATACTCCTTAATTGCTAACACTAAAATATCTCCTCGGAATTACAAATGTCCCATGGATGCTTCCGTGTCTAATTACCTCGCATAAATCAAATTGCATTTCCCATTATTCTTGCTGTCTGCGGATATCTTTCCACCGTCAACAGCTCTTAGCCTCTTTCCGCTTCGCAGCTCCACTTAAATGGCTACCAAGATGAAATGCCGTTTTCTTGTCAAAGATCACTACATGAGTCGTACGGACGACGTAGCACTCAGTAATATAAAGCTATGGTTTCCATAGGTGTGCTCGAACTTCGCGTTACCGAACGACTATAAATAGTTCCTTCCAGATGGTTCGATGGAAAAAGTTCATTTATTTATTTCAACGGTAATTTTGACTAAATAATTTCCTTTCGAAATAAATTAACTTGAATTTTATAGAAGATAAAATCGCATAATAATTAAAAATAAACGTAATAAAATTTTCGTTCTGCGACATATTAAGGATACACCGGATTGAAAATTTATACGAAGAATGTTTACAAAATATTTTTTAAATGCAAAGTAAACAAGTTTTCATTATTAAGCGAGAGAAACTGTCACTTCTACATGATTCGATAACTAGTTAAACGTAAAAATGATATGATTGAACCACGTAAAAATTTCATGTAATTATTGTAAAAGAAGAATAAACAAACTCTTTCCAAAGTTTAAATTAGAATTAAATTGGTCGAAGAATAACGTGAAAAAGGTAGACAAGAAAGTAAATTTTATGGATTATACATCCAATGAAATTTATAAAATATTATCTTTCGTATATTGAATTAATCAAGAGCGCGCTTGGTCAATACTTTGATCGCAACTAGGTTTATCTTCGAGCAATCAATATACCACCAAACTTTAACAATGGAATTTCTTAGGAAATAAATATCTAAATTCCCTTCATAATCCATTCACTATGCAATAATAATAACTTATTTATAATAAACAACTGGATTATAAGAGTAAAAAATTGTAAAACTGACCAAAGAATATAATTTTCTTAAAAAAATAATTATTATAACATGTGAGTCCTAATCGTATTTATTAAATCTCGCACATCACTTCTACTTTAAATTCACACTTACCATAGAACACGCAAACCGTGCTCAAGTAGAAGAATCCTCTCAACGTCATTCAAATCATAGAATCAACAGAATTCTGTCCGCATTGTGACGTTGCTAGGGAACGAAGGGAGAGGTGATTAAGGGTTTTGGATGCAATTCAAATCAAGGCACTAGAACGAATTTGTCGCTCCCCTACTCAGTCGCTCCTCTCCACTGTTTCCCGAGACCAACTAATTAGATCGACAAGTGATTGCCAACCGTGTAATGACGCCGTTGGAGGAAAATGGATTCCCGTAAAAATTTCTTGGGAGACAGAAAATCGTGCTATTTGTAAAAATAATTGGATTAATTAGGACTCTTCTTTTAGATATTCCCTGAAAGACATAATTAAAGGAGCTTTATTAGATGAAAGAATGAAGACTCCGAATTTAATGATCCGAAAATAACTTCGTTGGATGATTATTTATTCTCAATTATCAAAGCCTGTCCAATTCCCTTTCATTTGAGGACAAAAAATAATGCGACCTTTCTCTGTAGACTAAAGATAGGATTTTTGAAATCGGAAAAATGTAATTAATTCTGCTCGGAACTGGTTTTTCGGGTTCTCTTTTTAGTATTATTGCAGTCAATTTTTGCCAAATTAAATGATAAATTATTTTTTGTTGCATGGTCTCTCGATAACATTCCTGAAGTTATCATAGTTTCTCAATAAAATGCAGTTCAAAGAGTATCTTATTCGATTTAAAAGCTTTAATATTTTACGACGCAATTTATAAGTGACTGTCGTAATAAAATTATAATGAGTCAACATTTAGATATAAAATGAAAAACTTATATGGACTTTGACCACTCCAACTTAAATTGCTTTACAGATTTTTTAACGTAACGTAGTTTAACGTTTTTGCACACGAGTCTTGCATTAATATTTATGCTTTATTTTTTTGCCAAATTCCTAAATTCGTAAAACTCAAATAAAGGATTTATGTAAATGGTATTTAGTTGGAAAAATTCTTTCTATATTCTAGATAACAAAATTTGAAAAGAAGTTAAATATAGGAGCATGACTGGGACTCAAACCCAGGTCCCCAAATTACCCTAGCATACCTGTTCGGCATGTGGAGGATCTGGGTTCGACTCTCAGTATTGTCGCTATTCCTCACTACTATAACATCTTATACGAAATTGTACAAACTCATCTTTTTACTTCACCATTTCTTCATCCTACCCATCTCTGACTTATTTTACTTTTATCAAATACGTTTGTCATTGAAATTCACTCAAATCTTTCACTCTCAACTTTATTTCAAGAATATACTGTATTTTAATGTGTGCACAAGAATATTGAAATATTATGATCAGCCTTTTTTAAATGTTCCTCTATTTGCTTTCTTGATAAATTCATAATAAAATAAATATATAATAATCATAATAAAGTGGACTCCATTTTCAAAAATTAACAACCCATTCGTTTCAATTTTCTATGAGAAGTACAGCAATAAATACAAAAATAATTTCATCGAGGTAAAAAAGTAAATAATTTTAACGCGACCCTTCTCATAGCCCTTATCTACCATAAACTCGCATTGTTTACTTCCCGTTCCTACGCGACGATTTTGCCGTAACTTACACGTATCCCAGGCAACGAGAACAGAACGCGGAAAATCGTTCCGGGAAAGCTCTATGCGCTCGAATCCAGTTTCTAAGGAAATTAAGTAGACAGAGATGCGGCGTTGGACGCCGAGAATCCCTGTTTTTCTGGTTGAGATGTGAGAACAGTTGTGAAAAGCATTTCGCACGTCTTGCGCTGGTATGCCACCTCCCACGCGAACTTCACTCGAGTTTCAGCGCGTATCTCGGAAGGGGAATAAGGGAAAGCGAAGGAATGGGAAAGCGTAGGAAATGAAGACGGTCTCCAATAGAGACGCTCGGATTTGCTAATGGACATAATGCCTACAATGTGTTTGTCGGGTTTCCATAGAGTTTTTCTCTTATATATCTCCTTCTTGAGGAATGACATTTCAGAGTGAATAAAATTACGAACACAATAAATAAAGGAATTATGACATACCAACTGATCCGTTCGCGATAATCAAGCAATAAAAATTATTGTAATCCATAGTTATAAATTTTATAATAGTCTTCAGTAGGTGAGTACGTACAACAAAAGAAAATGTTTATTTTAACCACATAGAGAATACTTATTTTGAGAATAAGTTAAACGTACTGTCTTTAACAAATATCTGCTTTTATATTCTCAGTAAATAGTAGTTGTTGTCAGTTGTTTCAAACTCAATTACTTGACATTAACTTGACTCAATTACTTGACTTGACAACATTACGAAAGCGACTTTTAGCTTTACATTTACAGACATAGAATGTAGTGTAACAACATAATATCCTTTATACTAAGCCAAACTCTTATCAATTATAGAGATACATGAAATATCATTCATTATAAATGAGTTAATCTTAGAAAATTCAACAAATTTCGCAATCCAGAAAACATTTTCTTTCACTAGTTATTGTAACATGTAACTAACGAATTATAACGAAATATATTAAATATTTTGCATTACGAATCCTAAAATTTTGGATATATATTATTATCAAAATAAATATTATGCAGAATTATTTCAATAACTCGACATTAAAGAGATGCAAGGATTAAAAAACAAAAACCTTTCTCGAGAAAATTCTAAGTTAGATCACGAGTTATAAACGTGCAATCGGAAGTTAATATCGTACGAGGAAATGATTAGGAAGGAAAGTAATGGCAGAGATGCGGTAGAAAGGTGGAGAAAAAACACTTAAGAACACTCGAGGGATAACGTTCTATTGCGAGCAATGAAGGAGAACCGCATCGGTCTCAGAAGTACAGCTTCGTTAAGCGATGCAGAAGCATTAATCGAAACATTTTCAATTTTACGGACGACCCTCACAACTGCATCTTGCTTCGATGGCGCAATCATTGCTTCTTTCCATCGCAAAAACGCTCGAAACATTTAATCGATTTTCCCTTGTTTCCTGTCCACGAACCCATGTTTGGAAGTAGTATTTACTGTTTCATTGGGATAGCGATTTTCATTTTACTGGAATATACTGAGTAACGGATTCTGTAATTGAAATCCATTGCGATGTTAAAGGAATACCTGAAATAAGCTCCAATAATTGAAACACAATTGAATTTTAACTCGTCAGTTTTGCTTATTGTTTTCAGGTTTATCAACGATGACAAGAGTAATTCTGATGAACACGGCAATTTGTTACTGAATACATTACGTATCCAACCTTAGATTTGTGTTCTCTAACTGGTTCAAATTTGGTGAACATACACCATGAATATTGTTGATATCAAAGATTCAAAGTTCAGAAACAAATATAAATGAATTTTTAAGGCCCTAAAGGATAAAAAAATTCCATTTATACATTACGATTTTGGAGGGTTATATGTTATATATTCTGTCAAAGAATTGAGATATAAAAAATTTATTCTAATTAAAATCTTATTCTTAAAAATCTTGACCTTCAGAATAATTTGTAACAATGTTTAAATTTACTAAAATAATGATTTACTTGTTGATTTAATTTTCAATTGTTTAAAAAAATTATTTATGAATAAAATGATTATATATTAAATTTAAAACATATAAACACGATAAGGAAATTTCTCTATACGTTCAATTGAATTTTCTTACTGTTCACTGCACTTTGATTTTAGTTAATGCTCATATAAAACTACAATAATATATATTTCTAAGTGTATAAAAATAGACTAAAGTCCGAATGATATTTATATAAACTACAATATGCTCTCCAAAATATGTACATGAAAGATCCATACTCTTTCGCGGATGAAAATTTAAATATATAAGGTTTGGAAGAAGATATTTTCGTCTATAGCTACTGAACACCTTTGGGTACATTAATCTACCATCAAGTTTCTTCCATCAATCAATTTCAATCACTGCTAAATAAAACCTCTTAAGCAGGTAGATATCAGCATACATTTACAATTGTAAATCTGAATCATTCTCGAAAATATATTAGGAAACTTTTCCTCAAATATCAATACGCTTAGTCATAACTTTATTCATTCCACCATAAATATATGGATCACATAATGAACTCTCAAAATGAAAGAGAAACAGAGAAATTCTCATTTGTGGAAAAAGACTAAAAAGGGAATCATTCAAAATATAATAATTCGAGGAAATACCCAAATCTCACACCGACCTTGATTTTCAATCCTGAATCTCTTTCAACGCAAAAGTTTGACTTTACGAGATCCGAACGCTACGAAAAAAAATTCCAAACGAAAAAAAATCAACGCCAACCCTTGAAAAGGCGATCTCTAAGAGATTACTAAAGAGATCAAGGGAAGCGTTGGTGTCGCTTTTAAGGCCTGAATACTCGGAATCCAAGCTCTAGCTACCGTGCATGCCTCGGAATGCTTATTTTGTCTACGGATAAGCTACGGTCACGAGTTCTGGCAAAACAATTAAAGGGAGGAAATGAAGAGAGAGAAGGGACAAAGAAACGAGAGTTTAAAATAAAAGTGGTGGATATAAAAGGGATAAATATGAGAAAGACTGACTCGGCGGTTAGAGAGCGTAACATAACGCGGAGGGTGTGCTTCGGCCGGGGGCTCCTTAGGCCAATATCTCATCGCCTGAAGACAAGGATTCTCTCTGTTCGTAAGGAAGGAGCGTGCTGGAAAGTGGAAGGCAAATGGGCAGAGGGAGATCGTGGGTGGGCCCGAGGGGATGAGGCAGAGATATGAAAGAGGCGAGTGGGCGACTCTGCAATCGAGGAATATGACGACGAGATAGGTGACGAATTCACGGAGGAGGTCTGCCAACCGAAAGAGTCCATTCTGCAAGTTTTCACTCGAACGTTGGATTAATTCTTTTTTATCTCACACACGCTTTATTGCAGTCTCTGTTAGTTACCATCGCAACACCACTATTTCAGGGTTTATATTATGCTAAAAGTGTTTCAAGGAATAAAGAAATTTATCAAAAATCCTCTACCACCAGGGATCGAACCCAGGACCATTAAGGGCAATGCAGATAAAAGCTAAATGATTTGCTCTGAAATCGATTACTCCATTAATATAGATAACTACTAACCCTCTTAGAAATCAATATTTTCCCAAAATAATTCATGACGATAGAGACTTAAATCCTCCTAAAACCCAGTTTACTTGTACAATCGATGTCACAGAAATTTAAGTGTGACACTAAACTAGTTAATCTTCTTTGATAAATTGAAAAGAAAAGAAAAAGAAATGGGATGAAACGAATAATGATTTACAGAAGAAAAGGAAGGAGAACTGGTTTAGTGAAACATGACAGTTAAATGACAAAAAAACGAAGAGGTTATCAAAGGAAATTAATAATTCAGTATATTGGCTGATAAGAACTAATCCATGCTAATAGATACGTTTAGAACGAGAAGATTAATAAATTAAGACGGAATATATGCGTGGATGACGATATCAAAGAAGTATGCCAATTCTTATGAATGAAGTCTAAAAATACAAGCCTCAAAAACTTAAGCTAATTAACAGATATTCTACTATAATTTACAAGCATAAACAAGATCCAACCTTTTCTTAAAATTGCTAAGCATACATAAATCGATATCATCAAAAATTTAAGAAGATAATGAGCCTCTAAAATAAAAAATAGTGCTTAAAAAACATGTGTGGAACATTATAAAACATACTATTTTAAACTTACCTTCTCCACTTTAGAATCACACAGCATTCTTCAACAAGCCTTGATTTAGAATTATTTGAGAAAATGAGAATAGCAATAAGAATATTGAATAAACAATAAGCTTAAAAAGTTGAAGATGATGAAAACAAGTGGAGAGATATACTCCTTCCTACCGCAACCCCTTAATCTCGAATTGAATTTGAAAACAGTAGATTATATCCAACTCTGAAAGATGCTGGAGAGTTGGCAGCCCTTGACTTGGGAGGGCGTCGCCTCTACAGAAGCTTTGGGTGCATGATCCTTCCGAAATGTGAATTTGTTTGCGCTCTCCCAAAAGGAATAAAAAAGAAGCGAGAGCTTTCGAGGACGTTTGGGTATCTCCTCCGATCCCATCGCATGACAACAATGAATGCCAAGAAGGTAATGAAGCGCATGATGGGACGCAATGACGAACTACTCATCTCCGTAGTTGCCTTCACATATCGACACGGTATACGTATTCCTGGCGCATTAAACGTCATATTTATATCAATAGCAATAAATTTATATATGAAAACTGCTACATTTTATTACAAATAAATTAAAGTTTAATATTGTCTATATTAAAAAGCTTTAGCTCTGAAAAACGCCCAGACAAGAACGCTGCTTGCCATAATTCGCGAACGTGGCAAAAATAGGATTGGAGAAAAAGTTTGCAAAAAATCAAATGGAGGTTTTAACTCACGCTACGATATTTTCTGCTTTAATCCTATATCGGTACATGTATGAAAAAATTATACATAAATATATTAGAGATATTCGATCGATTTTTTAAGATATCGTACGCAACAATATCGAGTATCAGTACACTTCTCCATATCCGACGAATAAAAGTTAACACTCTTGAACTTCCTGGTGTATGTATCTATCAACACTCTTGACAAAGAGGAAAGTAAAATTAAAATATGAACTCACCATGCGAAATGTGCAGCCTCCCAAACGCCCTCGCTGTTTTGAATTCGTAATGTGGCACCTTGGCATCTGTAATGATTGATCACCGTCAATAACAATTACTATTGATGAGGCCTATTCTACGTTCTATTTTCATTGCACAAGAATATTTCTAGGGATGCACAAGTTTTTCATAAAATCATGTGGATTGAAAATAAATAACAATTAAGGATAAGTGCATGAGTATGTTCATTATAGATGTATAAATATTTAATAAATAATTTACTATAATTAAGAAGGTTGAAAATTTAAAAGGAGGAAGTATTTTCAGAATTTATGTTACATGTGTAGTGGTTAGCATACCTGCCCGGCAATTGGGAGACCTGGGTTCGAGTCCCAGTCGTGTCGCTATTTTTCTCTTCTTTTTTATATTTATTTTTAGAATTCTTTCAAAAAGCAAACCGATTTAGAATGAACTATTAAATTAATCAATACATCATAATTACAAACGAATAGAAATGGATCAATGATATTTCGTTAAACAAACTTAGGTCAACTATGACAACCAAATACATTAGTCATATACTATACACTCCAGCCTGCATTATCTATGACCAGTAAAAAGTTAAATTACATTTTTTCTGCCTTTCAGATAACGGAAAAGTTTCCATACAATCTTCCTACGATGTACCATAACACGTTGGTGTTTTCCTCATTCCAACAGCTTCCTGTAAAAGGTCATTCTCCATTCTACATTTCCGTACTCCATGAGATTGAATTCGATTACATTCTCTAATATCAGATCTTATCTTATGCATTTTCTTGATCATAGGTTCGTTCCGAAGGGATGTCAATGAAAGAGCATCCATACTACGTAATGCTAGGGAGAGACTCGGAGCAACAGTTGACTGCCGTTTATAGTTGCTTGGATACCCGCGCACTGCTTTTTCGCTTCGGCTTTTTTTCCCGGCCAAAGGGAGCACTTATCGTTTGCCTCTTCCTTCCCTTATCGTGACTACCTCTCATCATAACGAGCTACCGTTTTGCTATTAGAGTAACGCTTCTGCTGCGTCTTTGACTGTCATGAGTGAGCGCGACAAAAAGGTACGCTCGAGGCACTTTTACGTAGCAATTTCCTTGGTTAACTGCCTGCTAGTCAGAATGGATACTAACTGAAACAATGTTACGGATCGTCGATAATCAAACAGATAAGGATCTTATAAATACCGTCTAAGGTTTCATCTATGGGGATGAAGTGCAGGGTTTTGAGTTCATGAGTTTTTCAACCTTTCATTTGCGAAAGGTCATTGCATTGTACCAAAGCCAAAAATTTCTTGGAGAAGTTAGCTGAAGAACAGAAGATGAGGCAGTTTTATACGCAGTACATTTTTCTGCAGTTATTTATTATCCTTAATGATTGAAAGAAAACTAAAATCACAACGAAATTAAATGCTTTACATATATACATTATTTACATAATAAATATTTAATGTTGAGGTAAGAAATATATTAGAAAATATACGAAATTCTAAATAAGAAGAAATGGTCGAAAATGTAATTACTTTACAGCAATTATTAAAAATGACTTTGAATACTTATACTGGATAAATGCTATCCAAATTAGATAATTTACTTTAATCTCTTGTAAATCCGATAGCCCTATTCCAATAAACTAAAAGGAGGTTGGGATAATAGTTGTCCTCTAAGATGGATTTCAGTTTGCGCAGAAACGAATGTAAGAGAATAAAGATGAAGGCAGATAATCTTTCAACAACATTATAACTAATGCTTTATTCAAGGCATAATATTTCGTAATCATACAGCGTAAAAATTTCAAAACATGATGGTTAAACTCACTCAAAACCCTGCCTTTCCAATGGTATTCCAAAATATTTTCTATGTTCGACACGTTAGATAAATCTCGTGATACATCCTCGTTTACAATATTTAAAATTTTACTAAATATCTATCCCCAATACTAATGCCACACAATGAAAACCAAGCGACTATTGTACCGTTTCAATTACTCAACTCCGTCTCCCATTCATCCTCCATACGAACCTCATTTGCATGATAAATACGTCGCCGGCGTATCCTCAGACGGCGGTACCATTTTCCTCCCAATTTTGACGATCTCTACCATCCGCAGAGCCATATTTCTTCCCGAGATTCTTTGGCGGTCCAATTACCGACCATCTTTTCGTCCGACTCCGTAAAACACAAGACGTGGCCCATCGCTTATACCGATTTAAAAGCGCGAGCATCGAATTTCCATAAATATTTGTCTCTGGATTAATTCTTGACGTACGAGAATTAGAGAAACGGATGCCCTTCGTTCTATATAGTTTAAGATGTTTCCGTGCCGAACGAGACGAACTAGAGAGAGACTATCCGTTTATGGCACGCGTGTTTGTTCCATCGCCGTAACATGTTAGACGTTTGTCAATTTCGTTTTCGGCGTACACGAGGGCGTCATTCCGGTCCGGACGCACGCTGGGAATCGTCGCAAGGGAAACTGGATGAATGGACCGTAATTGGGATGCTGCAGATACCAAAATGGCGACCGGCTTAGCTGGCCATTAATGGACAAAAGAAATTCTAGATTGGGTCTCGAGAGAGACAGGAAGCTGTAACAAAGAAGGCCCGAACAGATGATAGGAAGAAGGAATTGGAAAATTTGCCGGGGCGGTTATAGATGAAGAGGGAAAGATGCTGGGTCCGAAACAGGAAGATTGCGTAACCTCGGCGAGAAATGCCGTCTCTCAATTGATCGCTGGACCAAGGCGCGGCCGGAGGGTGACTGACGGAGGGAATTGCATGGCGCAATTCGACCGGAAGAAGCCTTGGGAATGAAGTGGATTATCCGAGCGCTAGATTCCTCGATATTCCCGCATTCCTAATCCGCCATTTGCAGCGCATTAATTAATGAGCGAGTGTTGCAGAGGCCGATCGCGACTCAAAGATGAGGATTATTTTCTCCATCGACGGTTCGAATCGGAACTTGCGGATTATTCATTCGTGTCGACAGAGTTTTAACGATCCCTAATTACACTTAGATAAATATTTAAGAGACTATAAATGTCCAAGTGTGGTAAACACCAATGAATCATTATCAGTGCGGCTGAGTTGGTGAACAATGAGAACAATTAAAGGTAATGGGAGCTACATAAGTAGGAAATTCTTTGAATACCTCTTTTTATACATATTTAAATGGATTAAATGTTATGATGTACTACTACAATGAGTATTATAAGATAAGCATGCATTAATAAATTAATAATTTGCATATTAATAATTATACGTAATTTAAATAATGCTTATACGATAATTAGAATAACTAATAATCATGCAGATAGAAGAATTAAATGCTTGGAGTATATTTATTTCTTATTCACTTGTTGAATTTCATCAATCAATTATTTTATTACGACAACAAAACAATAAGAAAAACATATCAATTAGCACTTTCAGGTATCTGAGCAAGAACTCAATTTAAATATTTTCCTCCACCTTCTACCTTCTTTTATAAAAGACGACACTTGTGAACTTATATCCACAGCCATTAGGAACGAAAGTCAAAACGAATTCTCTTTCATTTTCATCATTCACTATAAAGTGGACAAATAAATTAAAAACTCATGGTCAAACAGTCGATAAAATTCAATAAAACACGTTGCTACGTATCCCAATTACTATTTGGCCAAGTATCTAAGGAAATTACGAAACGATAAGGGGAAAACTTCCGATTGATAGAAAAGGCAGGCGCAAGTGGGGCGCTGATCGATTCCTCTTTTTAATCGGATGACGTGATGTCATCGTCGACTCTGTCGAAAGAGAAGGAAACCGTAAACAAATATGGCTCCCAGGGATTGACGGACGGAAGCGATGAATTAAAGGAGCATATGGCTTTTAGAAGGCTTGCGAAACTAGTTATTCTCCACGGGGGATGATCCCACATTCCTTCTTTTCCGCTCTGTTTTCATGAATGCAAATGACTTGCCATCATCGTTTCGATCTGGGAAACGGTATGCTTCGATCGTAAAATGAATAAAGCTTCGTTTTGAATAAAACTCGTATCTTTAACGTAAAGATTGTGAAATCGACTTCATTCTGCTTAAAGGAAGGACGAGCATGGAGAACTTATTATGATTTATTAATGCTAAAAAAGATTGTTTCGACTCGTCGTACTGTTGGGAGTGTATAACAAAAGGTAAACAAAGTTTGATTAAATCAACATTTGATATTTTTTATTGAATTACTATAAATTAAATTAATCTTCACCAAATTCACGAATGATAAAGCTCGAAATTTCTTTTCATGTATCAATGAGATATTGATATCATTAAAAATCATTATAGTCATTATAAAAAAAGAACTAAAATAAAAACTTATAAGTTATACAATATATATAAGTTCGGCCGGCGTATATTTGAGTAATAGAAAAAGGGTAAAAAATAACTTTTCTACCAATCCATGAAATATTGGATAAAAGTTAGCGTATCATAAAACAACTAATTTAATTGATCATATCTATCTCTTATCGACAAACTTAAAAGGAATAAAAAGACGATTCATAACATAATTTATGGTAATTATACTCTTATTTTAATAGGGTATCGATAACAGACATAGCAGCTATTCAGAATGATCCATTACGTAGATAACTTTAAAAATCGGTATTCATCGATCGTAAAGTAAGAAATTCCTAACCGATCATTATTGTACAATTTCGTGTTTCTCAGCGGAGTAGAAAATGACTCAGTGATTAGATAGATTCTTATTCCTCTTATTTTTATTCTTTCAATATTCATAGATGCCACCCCATACTTCTAATGATAGCATCCTTACCCATAAGGCTCATTTTCGATTCAACATGGGATAGACTTCCTGATCCAACTACTCAACATCGTTAACGTATCATCAGTTTCCCGGAGACAGCAACGCGATTACTCGTTATATCTAGATCTCCCCATTCTTTGGTTTTCAGCCTCTTGAGATGCTGCCAGCCATCTTTGTCCTCGTTAACTTTATCTTTCATCTAGAATATTTCCCATGCGTTATTTTTCTACTCGCCTATTTCTTTCCTGTTACTCTTTGATGATAGATATCTCCTTCGAAGGGAACTCTACCAATGCAGCTTCTTCAACGTTCTTAAGGTTTGTTTTCCTTTTCCTAACGAATTAACAGAATTCCTTCGTAATTTATTGATGCTTCGATTTTATATTTTTAAGACGTATCAATTACGGTATCTTTCCTATCGCAACATAAAATAAATGCCAATCATTTTAAAGTCATGCAAACAGCTCTCATTAACGCAATTTATTATATACAATACAGAACAGATAATAATTAGAATAAAACCTGGCTCTCAATTAAGACTAATAAAAACTCTTTTGAGATTACCTTATGGATCATCTCAAATTCTTAGTAATCATTAGATTAAAGTCACCATATCACTGATACTTTCATCAGCATTTTACTTTAAGCTAGTAGCTAGTAGCTTTAACATTTCCCAATTAGTATTAAATACAGATCGTAGTTAAAACTCTCACAAAGATTAATTACTAATCTCACGTCCCAGGAAGTTATAATTTTAGATGAAAGATAGAACAGCATTTTGAGTTGATTTAAAATAAATTTAGTTATCTTTTTATAAGATATGATGAATGTATACAAAAAATGAAATGTTTCAAGCGTAAAATCATAAGTTACGAAATAGTAATACAATGTAAAGATCTAACCAGCATTTATTGATTACGAGTAAAATAAGTCCCAAATATCGAAATTGACGATCAAACTTTAAATCGTCTCCCCCGAGCATAACAATTTCTTGATTAAACAATTTTATAGTCATTTTTAGAAATAAGCATCAGGTATTCTATATTTGTAACTTATAAAATATTCCCTCACCCCAAAATTACGAACTTAAAATTGTTCTTAAGACATCCCTCGAACACCAACCACCAAGCCTACTAATATTACCCAAATCCTCACTCCCAATCCTCAACTTTATCACCAACTCTAATCATTACATTACTTATATTTCTTCATTGCGTGCTCCCGAATTTTCGATCCAAAAAAAGCATAAAAATAAAATTCATCCACCCACGCGCTCATCACACCCGCATTTCATACCCTTCAACTTTTTTCTCTCGATAAGGACACTTGGAAACGAGGCGGGTACCCTCTGAAAGTTACTCGAGCTGGTCCAGCCATTATTGCTCCTCCGGTTAATGAGAATCAGTATCTATAGAAGGAGATGCTGGAGGGAAGGAATGAAAAAATAAAGGAGGGGGCGGAGATGAACGTGTGAGCCTCATTTGGCGATCGGGAGCCGAGTATGGCATTTCTAACGCCGAGCATTAATAACGCGGTATCTGGAGTTGACGGGATCGTGGGAGGGAGGCAGTTAAAGATGGTGGGAGGGATGCTTTTTTCGGATGGAGGCAACACGTAACGAATGACTTTAATAAGATGGGAAGGTCACGTGGTAATAAATGATGAGAATTTAAAATGTGGTAAATTAAGTCGGGGGAAATCCTGATGCGTTTTTTTTCCGAGAAGTAATGCTCCGAACCATCGTGACTATCGATTGACGTGCAGTTGGATGGGCATCGTGATATGGAAGGGATGGTGTCGACGTGTGATTGCTGGATGATGATGAATAAAGGCTCTTTTCACACGTTTTCTTGGAATAGCTGGAAAAAGATGGAACTGCGATTATGGATAAGGTTTACTCTTGAATAATTCATATTATTGCCTTATCTAATGAGTTCTGTGGTACAATACCTGATATGTAGTATAACTAAAACAAAAACAGCGTGAATTCGTGGCTGACCATTAGACCACTGACACCAACCTGACCACAGATTAATTCACTATTTTTCACAGATTAATTCAATCAGATACACATAAAACCTTACACTGTAAATTTTAGAAGCAATCTACAAATAAATATCTTGAACTAAACCTTACTTTAGACCATTTACTTCAAATATCGCATTGTTACATTAATAAAGGCCTATCAAAATATGATTATGCGCATAGCATATACGTAGCCCAAATAGCTTCTTGTATCAGTACTCATCTCTTTATAAAAGTCTCGACACTTTAAAACCAATTGTTTTCTATAATCCATTTCATTTCGTGAATTCTTATGCACCACCGTAAGTCCCATATTCTCTTATGGATGAAAGGGAACGTTAAATCTCGATTAAACCGGATCTGTCTTCTTCTCTAGCTGATGCCCACTGGGAATATGCCCAAAATTATAGGGCGAACAGATTGGAAGATAGCCATTCCTTTCTATTTCTCGCGATATGGAGGAAAAGGCTTTTGATGGATTGACTGCTTACCAGAAATTTTGAACTTGGATCGGACTTTTCAAGGACAGCTGCTCGTTTCTGCTGAAATCCCTTCATTTCGACCCTTTTGCAGATTTTGGCAGAGAGCGTTGGAGGATCTGTAAATAGAATGTGTGTATCAGACATGTATTAAGTCTTTGATACGTGTATACCTAAAAATAAACAGAGTATTATTCAGTTAATTTTACTTTTATAAGGTAAAATAATGAAATGACGCTCAATGTTCGTAGATATTTTCAAATCGTCAATTATCATACTTTATGACAATTCTGATAGGAGCAAGCCCAACTTCATATAAGAGATATGCATAAAAAACGAAGAATGAACGAACGCTTATAAAAATTTGGTATAAAATTTACAATATTAAAAATATTATTTTTAAATAGGTCCGAAAATGTTGATCCATCGAAGAAGCTACTTTTAGTAGACTAGAAACCAGTCACCTGTTTTACTAAATTTTAGCGAAAATTACTTAGGGTAATAGGCCTAGGCTTCGTTTCTTTAATATATTATGTCAAGCGAACACTTTAAAATAGTAATATATGATTTCATCGTCTGCTATCAATGGTATATTTAATTCAATAACTTTAAGGTATTATTCATACTGAATGACAACAAAAGTATACATTTTCCTCAACTACAGACACAATAACGAAGTATTTTTCAATAAACCTAATTCCCTAAGATAATTTGAAACGTAATGAATTTTATGTAATCACTGATGATCATTAACTTGGAAGGAATAGCCATCTCTTGCTGGCGACTAATTTCTCTTCATCCTCGTGTCATGGGCTTCTCTTACCACCGAACCGTTCTTTTTGGGTGAAATTTATTGCTTTTACGAGAACTATTTGAGGAAAAAACGTTGGATGCGGAGCAAAAAAGCGGAGGATGATTGCGTCTCAAATTAAGGCAAAGATCAGTGAATCGAATGAGATGACAGACGCCCAAAAAAGAAACGTTTTACCACATCTCTATGGTGATTAGTCGTGAGAAATGAAACAGTGGAGAGGTTCGGTGACTAGGCGATTTCAAATCACGACAAAGATGAAATGCTCGAAACGCTGCGAGCGGATCGGTCACTTGCAAAAAATCAAAATGCGGAAAGATTTACTCCCATTCGTTGCAAAAGAGGATTAATGAGTGGAAGGAAAGGATGAAGAGAAATGTCTTTTGTATTAACGCAGAGAGAAAAACTTTGATGATCGCCTGATTAGAGGTGAGACAAAAATAAAAGTGAGATAGAAATTATTACAATATATTAATCGGTTTATCCTTCTTGAATATTTTTGCAATTACGCTCATCCGGTATTGCAAGATAAGGTATTCTGATGTCGCACAATTTATATTGGGATTGCCATAGAAACCGAATAAACTGTATACCTTAGTTACAAAAAAATAAAAAGAAATTACAATGAATATACCGAAGACAAAGCTTAAAAAACAATAAAATATGAGTTATTTTTACGTTAAATTAATTGTTAATGTAATAATTCATTCTTTTATATTATGATACATAAGCTGTCACCAACTTGATCATTAAGATGATACAATCTGATGTATACTGCAGAAATAAAATATTACTTGCTTATTATCAAGGCCATTTAATAAGGGTTGGATCGATTTACTTCTTTATTACTAAAAAAATTAATGTAATAACATACAACGTTATTATATATATATTTCCACAAATCAATTCTACATCTTTAGCGACTCACAAGACAGGTGTCAACAGGTTGATACCGTTTTAATTGAAAAGTGTGTGTCTATAATTTTGAGCACGTCATGCTATTGGTGATAGGAATATTCATCTCAAAATGGTTGCATTTCCATTCGGAATGAGTAATGAGGAAGCAATTCAAGTTCATCGACAGACTAATGAATAAGGCTATGCATTGATTGCTGCATTACCTTGATACGTCTCAGCCCACAATTTTCCCTCTATATGACTCCCACTTTAGCATTTCTAAGCCCTCCTGCATTCGTATTCATTATTCTTATGCCCTCTAGCTTATACTTTTCCTGCCATGGATATTTTAATGTTTTCATTGAAATTTTACAATCATATTTTAAAGTCAAGGATGATATTTCTTAATCATATTTCCTTTGGCCGACTGGATTTTGATAAGATTAGAATTCGATTATTTTTAGAACCCTAAAATAAAAGATTTAGTTTAGAGAAACTGAAATGTTCAACGGAAACATTTAGAAATGAGTAATGTAACCCTATTAAAAAACCTGAGCTTTCGACAGTTGTGTACGCATTTTCTCATGTATTTTTCTAAAAGTTGTTATAATAATATGATACTAATACCTTATCTACTTCAACTTTACTTCACTGAGCTCTCATACTACATGTATAATTTCATATTTTAAATTTTCTTACCAATGAAAATTTTCATTTAATGATGCTATTCAATAATTCATAGACTGCAGGTAATTTATTCTACAATATGGAAATTCGACGTACATTCTTAACGTTAATCCTATATCATTCATATCCTGAAGATATATCACATTATTAAAATATAAAAGAAGAAATCGTGAGGATCTGGATCGAGTCTGGACACTAGCAGACACTTTTCACGTCATCTTTTCTTTAGGAATCATACGCAGCCTTCTACATCAAAAATAACGATCATTTTTTCCATAGGTAGACATCGTATATCATTCAGTAGTATGCGAAAGCATTAGGTTAGATATACAACCAAGAAGACGCACTTGAGAGGCACATTGAATGCATTCAAAGAAGTCACAACGAGGCTGTAAGGAGAAATAACCCTTCAACTGCCAAGTAAATCCTTCCATTCGATTTTCAAAGTGAATAGACGACGAAAATACAAATTAAACTATTCTCGATATGAATGTCCCTATAAATTGTCCTAACCATTCGCGTTGTGTTGAAAATAAATTGTGGAAAAATACTAAATTCTAAGAATATTTTATAGAATAGATTTCATTTGCATGTTATCGCTCCAAACGACTTTAATTTCTAAATACTCATATTACTAATTCATAGACTAGTTTTTATACGAAGAAAAACAATAGAAGGGAATTCCTGAAATAACTAGGAAAGTAACCAATAATTCTGATTCTTACGTAATAAAAATACATACATCACAAGAACGTATTTAAATAAACCATCCTTATTCTCAAACCTCAACCAGGTACATATCGGGCCACACAATTCTTAAAAGAGCCTGCGAGAGAGGACGAGGGAGTAAACGCTTCGACACCCGAACTCTATAATACGACAAAAAATTCCATAGAATCCCATTCCATCAGCTCCTATAAAACTGCACTACTTCCTTCTGTAACCTGAGGATCCCCGCATACGTTACGATTTCGAAAAGAGAACATCTTCACATACATTTATATAAGGGTAAAAAAGGGAACCAAAAAACTTCTTATGAGGATGGAACGTATCTAGCCCCCTTCCCCCCCTCGATACCCCCTCCCCCTTCCCCGTAATGGCGTCACTCCTTCACTGTCACGCCTCACCTCGGGGAGGAGGGCATTCAAGATGGTAGAGAAAAACCCCTCCCATTCTTCTCCCGATGGCCTCTAGCGGAGGTAACCAGGGCGAGAGCGGGGGCGGGACGCTTTTATTTATTTGCCGGCGAGGAAAATTGGAAGTTTTTAATTTTTTTCCGACTTTTGATTTTTTTATAATTTGCCGTCGTTTGTAGTGGGCAGGGCGATGTCCGGACCCGAAGATATTTCATTCCGAGTCTGGAAACGGGTTGCTTGTATTCGTTGTTGCTACAAACCCCGCGATTAAGATTTGCGGCTTCCTCAAAAGAGCTTCGGCAATAATTAAGGGAATCCTTGGGGTAAAGATTTGAAGGCCCGTTATTTATTTCCTTTCTGGGTTTTTAAAATGTTCTCATCAATCGACTGCATTAATTAGATACGTTTTAAGTTTATTCGCGGCGGAAAGAGAATTATAGCTCGAGAAAATCCAGTGAGTAAAGATTTTGACTGTTAATTATTGTTTCGATATTTCGGAACAGTTCTTTTCGAATTAATGTATTCCATTTTTAATGTGTTTGCCGCAGAAATAAATTATGATTCAGAGGAATTCAGAAAATATATCCTAAGTTTTCAGAAAGAGAAGTGGATATGAATAAAATACAATCTCGGAATAAAATATAAGAAAATTCGAGTAGAAAGTATCTAATATCTTTACCTTACTCCTTCCTCTCTTCCTATCAATTTTTGGAGATGTTTCAGGAGAAAGAAAAGGAAAATTTTGAGTAATCTATTATTATATAATCTATTAATTTTGATTATATTTCCAAAAAATAGCAGCGTTTTATTTTCATAAGGCTCAATATTACCAACCAAAGACAATATGATGGATTTTATAGGTTCGCTTAATATAAAAAAATGAAAGGGAAAGTAGAGAAAACATTTAATTCTTATTGTTTCATTTAAGGAGAAGTTAAAAGAATGTTATGATCTAAAAGAGATTCTTGTTAGAACCAGAATTATGTTGTACATCAAAATACAAAAAGGAAAACGGACAGTATTAGTTTAGTAAGAACTACCAATTAATATTGAAGAAAGGAATAAGGTAAAATATTGAATTCTTAATAAAAATCTCATTAAATGTCGCCTATACTCCGTGGAATAACGCCATGAATGATAAATAAATGTCAATACTATTTTGTGGAAAATATTCCGCGGAATTCTCAGATACTGAAATTACTTTCTTCTTCATTGAAATATTGGTAAATACATTCTAACTTTTTGGACCAACTCTCAACGTCCAGCAAATTATACGACGATTCTTAACTAAAACCAACACCGAACCGGATCGGAAATAATGTAAACGGATGCAGCGAATTAAAAACACTCTGAGATAATCCTGAATCTCCACAACCGGCAAACATCCAAACATTAACGACAGCGCGAAATCCGCCTCTCGCTCTCTTTTCATAAATAATTCAGCAGCAGCGGCGGTACCCGAATTCGCCACGGCCGCAGCCAACGAGTTTTAACAATTAAGAAAACCCTCGAAATGAATTATCTCTTCGCCCTTAGTTACGAGAGAGAACTCCACTCCTCCTCGCGTTGAGGCTAAAATTCGAAAACGATGATTTAACGCCCTCTGAGATAAATCCCGTTTCGCAGCGGAATTATATTCCGTAAAACATTCATTTCCGAAGATCTTATCGAATGGCTACCGGCAAACCCGTCCCGAACGCGAAAATATGAGCATCGGAATATTAACAGTCGATCTCAAATAGTAAATCGTCTCCGTGGTCATTAGAGAGGAGAGAAGGAACCTTCCCACGAAGCATTGCAACCCGGAGGAAAAAAAACGAAGATCCCCTCCGTATTAACCCAACCCTCTCTCGTACCCCTCCTTCCACACCGCACCCTAAAACCTCTTATAGGTACATGACGGCCATTCTGCCTCCTCCGACACCACATGTCTCCCGATCCCACAATAACTCTGAATATTCAGTAGAATAACCGCGATCGAATGGGTGGGCCTACTAGAATGGTGGAGAGTGAAAAAATAAACTCCCAACTTTTTCCATTGATCGCACAAAGAATAACCCCTTCGCCCTACGTCTCCTCCTCTTCGACACGGTAGCCTAGTTCATCTCCGAAAATACTCGCTGATGCAATGGATGTGTTTTTTTCTGAGCGGGAAAATCACTTAACCGCGTCCGCATGAAATCCCTCGCCGTGTAAAAACCTGAATCCGGAGGTTTGATAGAGATATTCGGAATCCGGACCTTATCTCTTTGAGCATCTCAAGAAGAATTTGATGGAATCGATCTGTCTTTTGAGTTTGGAATGAAACGTTGCTGAAGAAGGGGACTGTAAAAAAGATAAGCGTAAGGTAAATAGGAGGGGATATTTTCCTGACAGCCATGCCTTGTAACCAGGGCGAGCCCTAGGCGGTGTGAGAGGTAAGAAAAGCAAAGAATATCAACGGCCTGTGATTTTAGTGGAGAACGTTTACCTTTATTACCGACGCCGAGGGATGGATGAAAACGTGCCTTTGTGTGCCTTCGGTTGGAAGCTTACGGATATGTAAGTTAAAAGAGTTGACTGAAAAACAGCCTAAGGTTATGACTGCATATTACTTCTAAATTAAATGAATTATATAATAATCTTATCAAACTCTAAGGCAATTATATAATGCTTATAAAATAGGTAATGCCATTCTTGAGTATATCATTAAAGTATACATTGATATATACCTACAAAATTACCACATTGGAACTTACAGGATAATATTATAATAAATAATACTTATGATACCAACAAAGATTTTAGATCAACCATGGAATCAACAATGAAAATTCAACTGTTTGTTCATTCTACTAGATTTTGAAAACTAGCCTGATTACCTTGCCAACCTACCGAATTTAATTGCAAGAACCTATCAGTCTAGGAAAATATAAAGATATACTCTACACTCTCTTTCTAGTAGTGGAATAAATAGAATTTATGACTATTTTTAACGAAATACTTTTCTCGCACTAAAAGTTATGTATTTATTGTTTACTCTTCTTTTTTTAATTGATGATAATGAAAACAAACAAAATGTTGTGACAGTATCTATCATTTGATAATTTATTTTCAATTACATTTTCTAACATTCTCAACCCGTTACCCAATGAATGGTTGTTGAAACTTCCTATTTGATTTCATAATTGATTAATCAATGGATCCCTTGACAAAAAAGATCCCTGACCTAGCATTAGTCCTATACATCTACATAACTACCCCAAAAGACCACTCTCGGCATGAGGCAGGGGGTACGTAACACCATCACATTACTCGCTTTGTCTGAGCGTCTATTTTAACAAGTCGGGCAAATGATTTCAGACACATCTTACGTGAACATGCTTCCTATAAACCTATTCAACAAAAGGATCACTTATTTAAATCTTCTATCCTCAAACGATTCCAACCTAAACACAAGAATTAAGATAAGCTTACCGATTCGTCTTAGTGATGTTTTACAAAACGGATAGCCTTCCCAGTATCTACTATAATTCGCGAATGCGATATTTTTGCGTGCTTCCAAACGCTACATATGTACTCGAGGCGCGCCCTAACTATTTTACACCACACACTACATATGTACTCGAGGCGCGCCCTAACTATTTTATAAGAAATATATCATTCGTAGATGCTAAGAAGTACATGAAACCTGTAACCTGAGAGTAACAATAGCACGAGGAAAGATTGGTGGAAGGAGAAATGGAATAAAGAGATTTTGAGTGATAAAAGGAAATAGACTGGTGCAGAGACATTAAAAATATGGCGGATGGATGCAAAATCTAACGCCTGCCATATTCGCCTCTCGACCTATTGCGAAGATATAAATTTCACAAGAAGGTTCATTTATTATACTAACACACCCATCCCATTCTCTCATCCACTTCTCCCCAAATATATAAATCCTAATACCAATGAAGGGAAGGAAATTGCAGCAATTTATATCGCTGTTGTAAATTATGGTAATTTAATTTTCGCACAACATATAATTTGAATAGGAGAAAAAACTCTATTCTGTATCTAAATTAAATTTATTCATTTTATATACGTATAATTCGTATCAAAAAGAATTTATTCAGAATGAAAATTTAAAAAAAATTCTTTCATGACAAGAATATTTTCTTTTTCTTTAAGATAGCAGCAATAAATTTCTTTATTTCATATGATATAGTATTGAAAAAGAATTCAGAAGAAAAAAGGTATATTCGGTAATGACTCCTTATAAATTACATAATACCAGCTAAAAGTATTTCGCCATCGATATTTGCATTCCTACATTATGAATTATTTCGAAGAAGAGAATAAATTGAATATATCCACTCATGACGTATAGATTTCCATGATAACTGAAAAATATTCACAACATAAAGCAGCACGGTACTATACACATACAAGAAACCCTCGTTACGTACAATTCTGAGGTGACATAAAGGCGAGGGAAGCTGTTTAAAAAAACCTTACGATACACAATTTACGAGCAATCGATTCAACAGAAACGGCCGCTATGAAAGAAAAAGGTCGACTGAATCATACTACACTCAGAAAAGAAACCAAAGCAAACGAAATCCTAATTCATTCATCGACTGACGAAAGCGATGCAAGCTGTTCACCAAAAATTCGAGCTCTTCTAAAGAACACTCCATTCTCTGCGGCGTGAAAACTCACGGTTTTGCATGATTTACTCTTTCTTTCGACCATCTGCTCGTGCATAATTTCTCCCCAAATTATAATCCCTTCCGATGTCAACAATCGAAGGGCATTATTGATCGAGTCTGGAAAAAAGGGCACTGGATTAAAATTTCGAAGATGGGATCCGATGTTTAAATAGAAGGGTAAAAAGGGTGGCAGGGAAAAGGGCTGTCACGATCGCACACATAAAAAACCTATCGGAACCATTTTTTCGATCCCGGAATTGGAATGTAAATTTTCATAACGCTCCGTGTCTGCGGAGGCCATTCTCCTGGTGGCCTACTGGCTTCCTTAAATCCCCGCGAAAATCCGAGATGAACGTCGATTGTGTTCGGGAAGAGTATTCGAACTTTCCTATAGTGTCGCCGCCCTCATTTGAATTGCATGAAAAAGGGTTTTTTCAGAGGTGGGGGTCTCTCGTGGGCCGCGAGAGGGGTGGGGCCGAGGGGTCTCTGGAACCGGGGCGGGCCCTCGGAGAGAGAGGGTCGCGTCGCCCCGGGAACCCAAAAACAATGGCACTTTCGAAGTAATACATGGAGCCGTAATGAGATATCGCTCGTGTTACAACTTGGTAATCTACTTATACGAGGACCGGCGAAAGAAAGAACGCGGGGTGAAGCAATCCAATGGGCGTTGACGAATTTGGATCGGTAAGAGTTATGAATGTCTTATGTCATCGGGATGGAAAAGTGCTTATAGTACTTCCTAATTAGATAATGGTGAATTTATTTACTTATTAAGGTCATCTGGGCGAATGAAAAATTCATCAATCGTGCAGCGTATAAAATTAGTGCAGTATTGCTTTCCTTATTACATTATTCACATACAACATAGTTGATGATATATTAATTTAAATGTGTTTCACGATGACTCGTCGACTTCGAGATTTATTATTGGCAATTTCAATTGCTTAATTAAGTACAAAACAATTCTGCAAGGAGCATCAATACACTCTACGGTAACTGCTCTACATCTACGTTATGTGCCTATGCCTCTTATTAAAGTTTAAGAACTAACTAAGACTTATTTAGAAAACTGAGTACTTTATAAAGCTTTATGAATATTTTTGGAGGAAATTCAATAAATATTACATTATATATTTCACTAAAATTTACACTATTTAATTCTTAGGAGTAACTGATGAACTAGAAACTGTAAATTCATGGAATAATTTCATCTTCAATTAATCTAGTTACAAGACCTTCGATCACTGACATTCATATATTGTTCACTTATTAACATACATTTACTGTTCAAAAAATCAACATCAAAATCTTACTTAAGAATATAAAGGAAAAATAAATTATCGACGTTGTAGATAGTTGTCTGATGAGACAGGGAATCGAACCCGATTGTGCCATAACATAGTGAGAGAGATCGTCTACTTCATCGTAAATATGGCAACGATAAATATTTTTAAACATTATAACTTTAGAGTTTGACTTTAAACCGTAATTCTTGATGAAAAGAACAATACAGAATCTCTTGAAATCACAATTTAGTCGATGAAAACATATATTACCGAATAATATATTGCAAATCCATTCTATAATAAGAACTAGTGGGTTTCCGCAAACCAATATCAACATCATGAACTTTCCATACCACGTTTTTTTACACTTAGGTCCGCACCCTTCGACAGAAGAATAGGGGAGGAGAGTTTTGATATGAGGCGGAAGCTGGATAAGGAGCCTCGGAGGGAGTTGAATGCCTGGGGTGGGTTCAAAGGATAAGAGGTGCCCTGTCACGGGAATCACCTCATTCTACTCTCAATGGAGGATTGTGTTCATTCTCCGATGTATGCATTGCGAGTGAAGTATTGAGGGGAGAGGCCATTTCGTGGCTGCGAAGGGATAGTGAGGATGGCTTAAAAATTCTGGGAGGAATAAATCCTACTTTAGGAGACCCATGCATTGACGTTTTTGCATTATAAAAAAGAAATCTCATTTTGAATTTTCGAAACCGCATCGATCACGTTCGCTTCAGGAATAGAATTAATTCTGTTACCTGATGGTACTTTACGAATGGCGGTGCTTCATCAGGCGTTTCAAAATTATATGCATTTTGTGATCCATCATGACAGGATCTAAGAACCCAACGTTGGAGATTAAAATTGGCGGAAAAGTTTTGAATATATTCCCTTTGGTTCCTCTGGCAATTTTCTAAATATTCAAATCTGTCTATGCTAGTTATTTTAAAAATAGATTAAGCGTAAATATTCTTAGTTTTCTTGTAATAAATGTAGGACTAAAATATTTAAGAATATTAACTGAAGTCGTGTAAGCATAGAATTTTCAAGAAATTTATTTCTGTTACACTAAATTTTGAAAAATGTTCCTGCGTATTTAAATCGAAACAATATATTTGCTATAACATTCATATATGAAAAATAAACTTTTCTCGAAGTAAAAGTAGAAACAATCACTACATGGATAATATGGAAATCTATAGTACTGTTATACTGTTTTAGGTCTAAAAGTGCCGATAAAAATTTCTTTAACTTGTGGACAAAATTCTTAAATTCGTCGTTATTAGATATTCAAAACAGCAAAATATTGTCTGATTAAAAACCAAATATCTGATATTGTACATAAATATGCGAAAGGATATTTCTTTAAAAATCGCAGAAAATTGTCTTATCGATTACAAAACGCAATCATATAATTAATAATAATTAAAATCAGCATTTTTAATCGAATTAGCTTTAGAAAAAGTAACATATTTATAAGGTAAGGGCTCATTATGAGTAAATTTTAAGTTTGAGTTAAAGAAGGTAAGTTAAATTGCAGTTACGTATAAAAGACCATTGAGACCTAGAGTTTAAAAAATATATATAGCCCAAAATGATTCCTATCCAATATTTTCCCATAAAAATTTGCTTTAAAAATAAATCTCCCAGACCTCTAACTCCTAGATAACTCAATTCCATCAGAGAAAACCTTTTAAGCCAATTTTCTAACCCAACATCCTCCTGATTGTGGACGTATAACTTTATAGTCAGGTGAGACATTTCGAAATTTCGAGTTAAAATCCGAGGAAATAAAAAAACCCCACCCTAAACTTTCGAAACCTTTGGATAGTCGTGGACGGGATAAAAATTCTGTAAAATTTTAATTCGAGGAATCTTTTGGCGGAACGATACCGAGCGAGCATGAATGCGTCTTCTCACCCTTGTGGGAATGTTCTTTCCCCCATAAAAAGAGCCGCGCTACGCCCACGACGACTGCTCGGTGCGATTCTTCGAGGCCGTGTTATCCAAATATAAAAAGGAATTAAAAATAAAACCCTTTCGCGTGCCCTCTTTTAATTTTTGGTTTCCTTCAATCCACTACTCTTATTCACCCGTTTATCAAGACGAGTTCTCGAAATAACTAAGTAGTCTATAAAAGAGCAAAGGGTATTCCTGCTGCCATAGAAGATGAAAATGAAAAATAGCCCGACTTGCTCTGAATGGTATGAAATATATACCTTCGCTCGCAGTTAATAACGAGACGTACTTTCCTGCTTTCGGAGCGACGTTACCTGTTTAGCGTTGAAGTATATAAAAGCCGTGGAAGAGAATTCGAGGCGTAGATTCCCATTTATCTTTGGCTGCGCGAGATGCTGATTGGCTATTGAAATTTAAAGCCTTTCTAAAGGACAATGCGCTCCGTGGAGAAGATCGATTTGTTCACGAAGAAGAAGAGAGTCGAGAGCGATTCTTTGCCCGAGTTTTTATGGGTATCATTAGAACTTTGATAAATAATAAGAGGTTGGCGCACACTCACGATAAATAGGCATCTATGTTTCATGTTTTTGACTTGGACGACAATATTCGCACCTCAACTATTCAATTTCTTGGCATCCTCAGCTAGACAAGCTTTTGTGCGACTTTGAGTTGAGTATAGCACTTGTCTCTCTCTTTGTTGAGCAGATGTGCGAGTAAATTACAATGCCTTGGCTCTAGTGCAATAGTGATAATTCTGATGAGGCATAACATTCATATTTATCATAGATTCCTTTCAGAGCATGATAGCTATCGCATACATCGAGATATAATATCGTTCAATTCATTGACCACAAGAAATGCTACTCTCCAAGCTTACGTAAAGAATAGATAATCAAAAAATCTAAGAAATGTATAAAAATTATCTGATACTTTATTATATTATGACAATTAATAATAATTGCTCATATCTGGATTTGGAGGTATATCACTCAATTAAAATACAGATAAAAAGAATATAATAAGAAACACTTTTTACAATTCTACTAGGATCCGTCTTAATGATAAACTGTTTAGACTGACATAACCTAAATGTATTCCTCATCCTTCGACTGTAAAACTCATGGATGTAACATTTCGTTCATGATTATAGCTTCAAAAAGTAACAGAAAAAAAATTATTAGCCACTTGCTAATTGCTTCGAATTCACCAAAAATACTTCAACACCTCTAATATCAATGGTTACTCACAGTATTAAGTATTCATTATCATTACTCAATATATTTTAGTAATAAGTAATCAATTGAAACATTCATTACACCATATACAGAGTTAATACCAAATTAAGCATCGGTAAAATATTATCATCATAATTTGCCCGGAGAATAAGAAAAGTAAATCATGATTGACGCGAAACATTTACGAAAATGAATGGCGTAATTATAAGACTAATTTCCCATTTTTGCAAGCATTGCAAATTTTGAAACTCATTCCAAAATACGAGTTAGACGTTATAATAACAAAACATGCGTTTGTATTCTTAAAATTCGCAAGCTAAACTATTACTCTATCATACCTATCCTCCAGGGATACCTTCCCTCAAAATTTTAATCTCTCCTCATTAAACTCGCCCCAAATTCGCCATTTCGCAAAAATATCCCTCCTCCTCGGAACCCTTGCGCGGAAAACCATCCCTCTCGCGGCCGAAGGGCAAATCAAACCATATTCCAAAATGGCCACCCTCTTCTCCGAGGCATGCGACACCTAGGCGCTCGCGGTACGTAAGGGGGCAAAAGGGAGGGGGCATGGAAGGTGTGCGTCCCCCGGAGAGGGGCAGTCGTACGCGGGAGGAGAAAATACACGAACTGGGAGTGGGATTCGTACGTGTCGATATGCGCTATATGTTTGAGTCTCCCCGCTCCACTCCTCAATCCCATTCCGAGCGGGTGCCAGGGACGCGCTTAGCCTTTTCATTCGGCTGCACCCAGCGACACCTACGCCGCGGAGGAACCACGCTTCGCCCACCTCCCGCGTGCAACTCCACCCCCACTGCCACCCTCGCCGCGGATGGAAGGGTAGCACGTCCTTGCCAATGTGGATGTCGCGCATGCGTATGCTCTGTCCTCGAATGCGAGGTGCGTAGGGACATACAGGTATTGCTGCAGACGAGTAGATGCGGTGATTTCGACGCTCGAGGAGAAGGGTAACGTGATACGATAAGGGTGGCTGCGTCATTTTAAATTGCCTCGAGTCGTGGACGCGCGTTTTCCTAGGAGACGTCGTGAGATAGGATACCCTTCGAGCGATGATGAATTCTAATATATTTTAAGTGGCTTTGGGTGTTAAATATTATTTTTATTATCGAAATATTAAAACTTGGAACTATGGACTGATGGAGTAATCATCTGGTAGATACATATAGTGTAAATATCTTAACTATAACAAGTTTCATCAATACATCGGAGTAGTTCATAAATTCTACTCTCCATTAACGCTCAAAATATACATTAAGTAAGTTAAAAAAACATTATTCCATCACTACCCTCATAATATTTATTCCTATTTACTCGAGGAAATTTCCTCATACGCCTTTTGGTTTCTTCGTTATCTCTCAATTTCGAAGAAAACCCTTCATTTATAGGTTTTAGAGGTGAAGTATTGTGTAATTATATTAATACCATAAAAATTATATCAGTTATTTAATAGTAAAAAAGCAAAAAATACCCTTAAATATATTCTCTTCAATTTTAGGAGTTCATTCTAAGTTGATGAAGATATATGCAATCCTAGTTATATTTGGCCATTGAAAATACTATTCTTTCATTCAAGCATTCTTCCCTTTCGAATGAAACTAATTCTGCTACATTGTAAATGAAAAACGAGGATCAATAAAATTTTTGAAAAGACAAGCTGAAAATGAATGAAAGATTTGAAAAATTCCGAGCTAACTAGGATAAATTTTAGTTTATGTAGATTCAGTACAATTAAATAGATAGGGCGATTTCAAGCTTGAACATTCCGTCGTTATATTTGGAGTTTAGGATATAAATAGATATAAAAAGAGGTTCTCAGAATATTTGCGATCTTTGCGTGAGAATAGTACCATTGCTTCTTTCTAAAATTAACTAAATTTCATTCAAGAGATGAACAGATCGAATAAAATATCCATTATTAATGTGTAATCTTAACTCTTCCATATCCGAAAATTAAATAGTTTACCGAAGAAGTAAGTCCAAAGAGAGTACGATTCTTATAAATGATGAAATCCTGGATACGGAGAGAAATACGTTACATAATATTTTTGAGATACTTTATTAAAATTGGGGCACGGATGTAGAGAGAAAAACATATATTATGCAAATCTTTTGGAGAACTTCGAATGAAATGAAAAAACTAAATTATTTGTATTGTAATGCGCTTAAATTGAGCATCCGCAATTAATTTTCCAAAATAGAAGAATAAACTTTACAAATAAGACAATATAAAATACATGAGATAAACTGCACCTAATAGACGTAAATTTTACATAATAGTAACTGGAAAAATTCTAAATGTGGGTTTTTAAACGTTCAAGTCATTATTTAGGTCGAACTTTGTATAGGAGATTACAAACACATATCCCAGGGATCGTAATTGTGAGTAATTTTTTCGAAAAGACAAACAAAATTTTGATTCATTACTTTTTTAGTGAAAGATATTTCCGGGAAAAAATTTACCCTATATATTTTTCAATATATAATTTTATATTCGTCATTATCAATTTCATATATTTTCTCAAACGATGAAATTTATACAACACGGACAATTTTCCAGATCTTTTACGATAAGTATTATTCCGTAATTGAAAACGAATTAGGTTAGGTTTATTTTTACTCATTAAATGATTTGTAATGCTAAAATATTAGCAGACTATACTCGAGTGTTTTTATAGAGTTCCATTTAGAAGGACAAGGAATTCATGGGTTTATTTTACTCTCAGACCTTGATCGATCTGTGTACAAATAATCCACTTTTTTCCAAAACCACTAACCGCATAATTGGTTCGTTAAGCCTAAAGGCATCAGAACAACTTTTTGAAAGGAAAAAAGGTTTCCGCACTCGAATACTTGTCCTTAATAAGAAAGAAACCGATAGCGTGTTATTTTTAGTACTTGTTTAACTTAATTGATTTCGAATTTCAATTACGTACATTCCACTCTTAGATATATTTCTCAAGTGACAGATGTATTTCAGATACTTGGAAAGAAAGTTAATATATCTTCTGTTATGATAAATTACGTTTAAAATGCTTCAAGTATCAGCTTAAAAATAACCGGAAATATATATTTCTCCAGTTCCCGTTTGTTACTAAGATAATGAATTGCATTTTGATAATACTTATATAGTATACACGTAAATTAAATGTGATCATTAAATTAATAAGGAGTACTATCCCATAAACTGATGCATTTAAAATAGTTCGTAAATCGGCATCTCCTTTCTTTCCTTAAAATTGGCATAATGCCTTAATAGCTGTTTTACTGGCAAAAAAATAAAACTAACATATGTGACACAAACATTTAATTGTGTACAAATATGGTCACTAGTCCGAGCAGTTTACCTGAGCAATTTATTTCGAGGCGAAAAGGCATAAAGAAACGGCTTTATTTCATTTAATACGGCAAGATGTAAAATTTCGTTTTGTGGGGCGAATAAAAACCTGCGACGTAACTGGAACGTGTCAACGTGTTTGCAACAGTGACAAGCAAAATGGAAAACTTTGACCGTGTTTCCGAGAAAATCGAGAAAGAAACCACACGAGAATTTTGTGACAGACTCGAGGCGCCTCGTAGCGATTTGGTTCGTTTCGCAGCTGTAATAAACGCGAAGTCGCGCGGTGCAGAAAACAATAAATTGATGGGTGCAAGTACTGATCCTTGTGGAGCATCTCGAAACATCGCGCCAAATCGTTGAGATGAGAGATTCATCCGAGCGAAAACGAACGTTTGGACCGAACAGACACCGGAAGATAAAAAATATCGCCCGGGCGATGGAAAGAGAAATCAAGTTCTGGTAAAAAGTGTGTCCGCATAAAAAATCACGCCATTATTTGGGTTAGGTAGGCCAAACACGTGGCTGCGAAAAACAGAGTTTCCTTTCATTTCGTCACCGGCTGAGAAGTTCGATCTCGGAAAAAATATTCCGCCGGCAGCTTTTTGCGGAATCGAATCATTTCAGCGATGTTTTGCGAATTCGACGAAGACTTCTCTCTCTCTCATTTGCGAGATTATAAAGCAGGATTCCGCTGTTTGGAAACTACGAGATTTCTGAAATTCCATTGACTTCGAGATTTCTAGCAATAAAGAGGAGGAAAGCTGAAACTACACTGTCAATTTAGCGACGACTGATGATTACGATTCATCGATTAGAAAATGAAATCGAGAAAGTGAAATTTAGATTTGCGTTGAATCTTTCTAATATACACGTGCACGCACTTAAGGATGCTTTCCTTTCAGCATTACAGAATTCTTCAGATGCGAATGCAAAATTATTCACTCATCAAAAATGAAATTACTAAGATTAAGAAAATTCCAAAAAATACATTAGAGATTATTTTAAGATGGTTGCATCAGCATTATATGCAGCGAAAATTAAACACATTATTTTATTCATAAATAAGTCAAACTTCATAATATCTGTTTAGTACTACTTGAATGAATGGAATATACTTTTATTTCAAGGAATTACAATACACCAGATCCTTGAATAGTTTAGTACATTTTCAACTTAAACAGAACTGTAATGCCACTGCTCAATCTCAATATGTGAGTAGATACATACGAAAAATAATAATAATTGCCGAACTCGCGTTATACTTCAATAATATTTTTCTGAACGCTGTGGTTAAGTCAGATATATTATTCGTGAAGAAGTCAAATACATTATAAATTCTACTACTTTGTATAATAGGTATAATCCATATTTATAATATTAGTATCAATTTTATGTATTATTCTATCGATTTAAATCATAGCTATCATCTCATATAAATTATTTAAAATCTTGCTCTTTACGGTAGTGAGAAAGAAGATACTAAACTCCAATCAAATGAACATTCAGCGACCCTTACGGACAGTTTGCGCTGTAGACTCAAATTCAAGAACTGAAATTTAATTTCGGGTAATTAAATAATTTGATGCGTTCTTTCCTAAATTCTTCTTCTGATTTAACGATTTAAATTTCAATAGAAAATTTCAACGTTCAGTATAATTTAACCATATATTGGAGGAAAGAAATAATATAATTACCAGCGGATAAATTACGCACTATACTTTTTCCAGAGGATATTAAATTATGAATTGAATGAATTATATGGAAAATAAATTTTGCTTAAGTACCGAGATCTCAAATCTACATGAATACCCTGCAAACCGCTTTCTGCGTTTGGCAGGGGGTGGCAGGGAATACCTATCATTTAACCCAAATGTTACAAGATATATATAAAATATATAGATGAATAAACTTCATTTTAAAAATTATCTTTCGTATATACTATGTATGAGTTTATTAAATGCAATACCACATTAAATGGTAATTTGAGATTATAATGAATTCTGGAGGCACTACCTTCAGCGAATCTTTTCTCTCTCAAAATCTTTTTCGGATACTTTCTCCGCGCATTCACTTTCTTTGGACTATCATAACATATACTCATTAATATCTCTTTCCAAGTATACAATGACTTAAATTGGCAATCAAAAATTAATATTTTTCAAAGATAAGCTATAGGACGCTATAGCAAGAGATTATTTTTAAAAAAGTGAGTTTAAATGTTATATAAAATAGTAATTCGCTTTCAACTACCTTTACAATCCAATTTAACATAATATGCATAAATAAAAACAAGTTAATACGAATTAAATAAACACGTATATTAAGCTATATATTTTCCAACCTGGTCTCAGCGCATGCAAGTACGTTATATCAATCATTTCATATTATATATCATTTCTCCTCACTATCATAACGAGCAGTTAAATTTTTGGATTTATCCGAAAAATACTGGACTTCTGTAATTCCCATTCGGAATCTGACCCATATTTTTCCGTCGATGTCTTCAAATTGGAAAACAGGAAAAAGTCGGTGGGAGTTTGACCGCGTACATGTGCACCCGAGTGCAGATGAAACAGCAACTTTTTTTGGCATTTAATCTCTTTTTTTGCATACATTTATCACTCGATACGAATTAATTTAATCGTAGGATGCGTTTATTGCTTTACTTTTTGCATGATTTAAGATTTGATTAATACCTCGGCTATAGAAAATAATAATAATGAACGTATCCATTAGGATTCATACCCTGGACTTGTTATTAAAGTTATTCGATTAATAAGAAAGCTTCTCTAAATGTTATATACGAGACTGAACATAAATACATATACATTTTTAAATCCTGAAATATTTGCATACAATCCATTGGTATTGAAAAAATCAAGGATAAAATGGTTATCAAATTTTTGGCAGTTTTAGATGCTACACAAATCCATTCCAATCATTGATCAGTGTTTTTATAGTCAATCAAGACACCAGTAACCTTCTAACCAGAAAATTCAAAACCGCCAATACGCAAAAATACTTTGCAACGACCACCAATACCCGCGAATACCCTCCCCGATGACCACAAGCTTGGAAAAGCAAATGCCATCCTAGGGACCGGAAAACGAGGGAACATTGCATTATTCCGGCCTCTAACATTGTAGAGTCGTACGTGAATCGCCTAGCAACGGAAGTACAAAGACGTCATTCAGGATGAAAGCGTGGTTGGGATGGGAGGCTAGGAGATCTACACGTCTTTCCCCATACCAAAGCATTTCGATCGGGCGGAGTGAGGACCCGTGGCGCCCCCAGAGGAGAGGCGGGAGGATTCGCAAACAGGTCACGTAGGAGGACGGCGGCAGGCCAGCCACGTGTGTCCCTCTGATGCTGCCACCCCACCTAACACCCCTCTCTTTTTTAGATTCTAACCCTTCGCGGAAAACATCGGTCCTCCACACCTGAAATAACTCGCCTAAGACGACCCATACCGAGAAGGCTGTCAGAGCGATGCCCTCCGTGTGGTGCCATTGATAAAGACGCAGCGTACGCGATTCACTGCCCACTGGTCTTCGGATGGATCTATTAGCTACGCCGACCGTGTCCGAATTGTGGATCTTTGAGTATCAATTACTCTATATGGGATGAAAAAATTCTATCCGAAGGATATAGTACCATATCACGAATGATACCGTGAAATCGAACTTGAATTTTTTAAGTAAATTCAACTGAACTTCTAAAATGTTGCTGACATAGAATATACTAACTCAGACTTTAAATGGCGGTAGTTCTCCAATAAATATAAAACATTTAGAAAACTCTTTATCATCGCCACATAATATTTTCCTATTGCTCGCCCCCCCGTTACTGACCCTCTGGGTCTTCACCTGTCGATAACCCCATAGCTCTGTACCGTAGTCAAATAAAAGGATATAAAGATTATTAGCATTGCATAAATAAAAAACTTTCGATCAAAAATTAAACAACGGAAAGATGAAATGCATTATCCCTCCTGCTACAGTGCCTTCTAGATAAAGAATTGAAATGATTCTGATGCGTGAATTTGATGATGTTAACAAGAGCTATGAACGCTCGTCTATTGTATCCATTAGAACGTCCGCTGCCCTTATTAAGTTGACCGAAACTGCTCTTATGTATCTTCATTGGGCCATCATTAGCAGCAGTATTTCGGTTACTGGATCTTGTTCTCCTGCCCAATATTCAAGGGATGTGAAGGAGTCCATCTCCCAAGTGAAAGTTTTACATAACAAACTGTTCGATTGCAGGTTCTGCTATGTACCAGGGGCTATAATTTCATTATGTAATGATTACGGAATTTATATTTTATATACTTTAATTACGGAATCATCACTAGAAAATTTCCAGGAGGATAAACAGACATGCAACTATATATTCATAATAACTCATATATACCCTCTTCCCCCTTTCCCATATTGTTAGAAGAATGCAATCAATATTGCGTCGACAGTTTCATAGCAAATTTCCACTAAAACATACCCAAATGTTCATTTAATTTCATTTACCATTTAGGCCCGCATTAAACAACAGGTTACACAAAATATAAACTAAAACTAAGCTTAATATCCTGCATGTTATAAAAACAGAGTTTCAATCCAATTTCCATTTTTTCGCATTAAAAACGTTCTTTAAATAAAATTATTGAAAATCTCCGGACAAACTCTATTAGTGTTAACAAATGAGAGACAATACGAACCAGTTACGATGTTAACTTGAACGTCTTATTTTTTTTAAATTTTCATTATATGGGTACAACATGGCTGGACCATCGAGTATACCATATTTTTGGATGAGAATTTTTTAAATAAAAGATGATCAAATCAAGTTGCGATTTGAAAAAGAATTCCTCGATAATAGTAAAGAGATGATACAAATATTTTTTATCATCTCATTACTAAATATTTTTAATTCAAGTATAAATTTACCAGATAAAATCAATCATACTTCAAACTCCAAAAATAATATAATGAATTGAATATGAAATAAAAAATGAAATGAATAAACTAATTAGTAGACAAAACTTTATATTTTCCTTGACCTTAATTGAAATGTACCATGCAACCACTCCGCAAGAATACGTACTGCGTTACTTTCCCAAGAAAAATCATCACGTAGAATAACATCACTGGCTTAGAAAGAATCGAGAGTATGAGTAATTTCGCCAATCAATAAAAAGCCGCAGCGCAAATAATAATCACGTTGACTCACGCAGTGACCAAGAAAGGTGCAAGGAATTCGAAACATAAGGAAGGGGTCGCACAAAACTTACAATTCTTCGTTTGTTTCCTGCGATTGTGACTCACTAGAAAACCAGCGCTTCGACACGTAGGATAAAGTAGGCAATGGCGTACTCGGGGACAACACGGAAACGTTCGCTTGTAAAGTGTCAACTTCAGTAAACGACAAAGGAAAACTGTCTGAAAGGCTTTGACCTGAATTTCGAATCGAATAGGCATTTTATGACCAGAAAATACACGGCTTCGTGCAATACCAGCTATAAAGGATCCGTTATAGGTTCTATCTAAAAAGAGTTATTTATTGATAAAATTTTCTTAACAAAAATTACGCAGCTCATTCATTATATACTAATTATATAAAATGTACTCACACAAATCCATAATACAGGCAAAGTAAAACATTATGCAAATCAATTTTGTAAATCATCGCGTTCAAATGAAGGAAGCCGCTTGAACATTAATTTCTTTTCGGTTATGCCAACTCATCCTTCCACAATTCAAAGATACCTCAAAATCCATTCTGAAGGTCATCAAAGAACTCTGAAACTCCTTAAAGTAAAAGAAATAAATATGATACTGGCAATACAAAGGAAGCAGATTTAGATTGAGTGATCCAAAGTATATTGATATAATTGTTGGAAGATTTTCAGGAAAAGATAGAAAAATTGGAAAATTATAATAGGTAAAGAAGTATTAAAACAAAAACGTTCTATGACGCACAATTGTGATCTACATGAATATCACATGGAGGATATTTTTTATTTGGAGTATTGACCCACTATTCCAAACTGGAACTAATAAACTCTAACTACCATACTCAAAAAATAATGGAATTAATTAATAGAATTGGAATGAAACTGGTGCCTCCTTCACCTTGGAGCATTATCATTGCAAATGACTCATTGAAAGCAAATAGAAGAAATCTGAAATTATCTCTAATGCGATTTAGACTACATACAAAGTCATCTTAGCCAATACCCAATTGAAAGATTGAAAAGATATACTTAGGTAATGTAACCTTAAAAATACATTCACCATGCAATCGGTTAAGTCGAAGTTATTAAAACCAAACCATGATAGATAAAGTGACATAGTATGAAAATATTACCTGATCATTATGATGAATTTTCAGGAAAAGCTTGTACAAGAATGGAGCTCAAATCAATATCTTAGGAAGTTGCTAAGAATACGTTGCGAATTTAATCATACATTCTTATCTATTTATTTTTAATACAGGAAAAAGTAAATAAATTTCATTCAATATATCCTTAATCATCTCAGATTATCTCCGAGGTAAATTGTACCAAAAGAGCGATTCTACCTTAAATTCTGTACAGAATTCATAAGACAAAAATAAATTAATTTAACAAAATGCACCCAAGTTGTATGATTAAATATCCCTCCGTTATCTTGAGGGTGCATGGAAGTACCGTCATCTTTTACTGAATGAAGACACCCACCACTACTCGTGGTCAATAGCATTTTCCGGAAGTGTACACAAACATCCGCAACGCTGCATCAAGGAAGAGAAGATTGAAAGAACTCATTTCTAAATATCATTCTTGTAGGCCCTGAATATTAAAAAAATTAACTGTAATTTCCATACAACGGTAATCTATGCAAATGTTTCCTAAGAAGGTCCATCTGGAGAGAGAATAATCGAAGGAAACGCAGCGAGAGGAAGATGTCACCGTTGCTTGTGGGAGTCAAGGAAGAGCGAGGGTGTTTTATTCGTATGCCCTAAAGGAGATGCGGAAATCAAGAAGGGAAGTGGAAATGTGTTGGGGTTGAGTAAAAAGGTTCGTTAACCCTTTTGAAATCCGGAAGGCAGGGCAATGATCACGTACGCACCAGTGAAGTTTCCCCCCTCGACAGCCACACGCTATTCCTCTTCCTTATTCTTCGGTCGGAAAGTCCTTCCGTTTCGCTCATCCCTTTATTCTTCGCCTAAGACGCTCCAGAATAGCGCATTGACTCGAATCTACGAATTCCCAAAGGATCGTTCCCATGGAGATGTTCGAATTAATCGGGTCGGAGAGACTGATCAATAGTTACCGTGGATACACATTGTGTACATTATGACATTAATATGATACTCCCTTCCAATTTATTAACTAATAAAAACATTTAAAATTTTTAAAAATATTCTTCAAACTGGAAATATAAATGAAAAGTTAATAAAAACTCAATGAAGCTAACAGTTAATAATTTATCTCCAAAAAATATAGGTTCCTCAGGATTTTCTATTTGGAATTTATGTTTAAATATACGTATATACCAATATTTAATTTATGCAAATAAAAATGAGACATCCTTATGAAAGACATATGGCATTTGGATTGTGTTGTCTCAGTTTGCTTTAATGATTTAAAATGCAGGAAAACTCACTGAAGATTATAGCCATCCTCCACCAATATAATTGTTAATAATAGATATTGATCAGATTATTTTAGATGTTGAAAGGAAGTTGCATTTTCTTCGGAGAAATAATTTATAACATAGTCCATTTTTCAATAGAAACCATACATCATATTCCATTTAAATATATGAAATATGTCTTCCCAAAATCTCCAAATGGTCCACAGCGTTTTGGTAATAAAAATAATTCACCACAGAACACTTTTATATTAAACTTTACTATTAAATCATATTAAAATCACCTAAAAACGAATTCAGACACATGTGCCCATAGCAACTATAAAAAGAACCCCAACGAACAACAGTCGACCCGATTGCTTAGGCAATATGCACTATGACTTATGTGGGAAATTCAGGGCATAGAAGACGTTGGCTCCGGAGCGATACCGGCGCATGGAAATGCGGGGGGATTAGGGATCTGGAGCTGAAAAACGAACGAGACTGTGGAGAGTGAAAGATGTTTGAATCGGTAGCAGCTCGTGCAAGGATCACCTAAAGCACTGAGAGCCCATTATGTCTCACGCTCGAAGGATTTTACGAAGAAGTGAATAGAGAAAGAAGGGATTTAATATGAGGAAAATGGAGAGGGAATGTTGAGGGGATGGAATAAAATCCGGAATAAATGGGAAGGAAATAGATAGTGGAGACCTCTTAAGAGATGTGCCTTCGGGTTGACGGGGGGAATGTAAATTCAACGAGCACGATAGCCGTAGATGTGTCGCATGCATTTCTCTCTCCAACGAGAATCGAAACGACTTGAGACTGTTTCATTAATTGAGTGACACACATCGACGCTCATTGGAAGGTGTGATTATGTCCAATTAAAAGGAGGGTAACGAATGGTAAAACAAATTATTTATAATCATAACGATTTCAGGGAGGAAATATGTAAATATATATATTACATACATAGAGTAAAATTATACAAACAGTTCCTTATTCTTCTCTTCTAAAGAAAGTCGTTTTGGGGAACAATATATTTATTTGAATATTTTTATGATATTTGAATATAATATCGTATTATAATGAGTCAATAGCTACGTTTTCTAGATCCTAGAGATTTTATAGGGAGAAAGTTCAAACAAAAAAAAACGATTTTATAATACAAATAATAAAATATCAATAACACAAAAACAGAAACTGACTGGTACTAATGACGGTATTGAAGAAGAATATAAAAATTTTTATTTATAAATTCATAATTTTGATCCCTACTTTACGTCAGTAAAACTCATTATGGCGCTAGTAAATGTATTCCAACTAGGCTCAGACAAAGCTGTGTCATAGTTTATTCCCTCGACGTGTATGTATTCATGCGTATTCAGCATATATAAAATGATAAAACTATAACACATGCCATATTAGAATCCCTTATAATATTCTAAACGATTGTATTGGACATCTACTTTTCGGTCCCAAATTCCTCTTTATAAACCGATCCCACGTTTGATAGAAAATTTATAGCTAATCCATCTAACTCCATTGATGGTTTGATTACGAGTCGACGAAAATAACCGAACGAAATGATACATATTATATAAAATTCATTCGCCTTGGCAACCGGTTTGTCGGAGACGGTTCGGTAAACGTTTGAGAGACCCGAACTGTAAAAATCAAACGAATACCCAAACACACCCATATTTTCCCTTTATTCAGAGAGATCGCCGCATATTTCCATCCTGCGCATACTTTGCTTAATGTTTCAATCCGCAATAAAAGGAGCAGCTACAAGATCGGCTTTCCACAAAGACACATCACCGATACATTTATCCTTCTGGTCCATAATAAATACGTTCGAACAGCCTCCGTCGCCCACCAGATTTCGTTTCTCTCGAAACGGCCCGTGGAGGACCAATTAATTTATTCCGCGGTAAACGTTTTAATACGCCATCGACGCAAAATAATACTCCCGGATTCGGTCTCTCGTACGCTCTTTGATCGAAATGACGACAGCCATAAAAGCGATCGTTTCTAACCGCTCTTCTTCTTTTTACCGGGACGTATTGTATGCAAAGATTGGCGAACATTCCGGCATTTGAAAAGGAAGGGCAAAAGATGTAGCGCGAGAAGTCTCTTTAGGGGGGGGGGGGGGGAGAGAGGTAAGGACGTATCCGCTGCCATCCGTGTGCAGTAAGATGGAGCGATGTGGGAGGATCAAAGGGCAGGCGGTCTTTATGGGACGTCCGCGTGGGAGGGGAAGGTAAGACGTATCGAGGTGTGGGGGGGAGACGTGTATTAAGAAGGAGAGGGAAGGCAAATGGAACGAGTTTGAGGAATTCGGTAATGAAAGGCCCGGAGGCGAGAGATGGAATTGGAAAAAGGGTTGTGTAGGGATTTTGGGGGGGAGCTGATGTGTGGGTGGGCGTCCTGGCGATGAAATATATTGGGGTGATAAAGGTGAAGCGGCAGAGTGTAGAGGACTTGCTTCGTTTCCGAATAGGGCTACCGAGTTTCGACGTTGAGTAATTAGGAAATCCTTCGTGGTTCCGCGCGTCCGCTGAGATGAAAAGTTGGGTTAAAGGAATACAAGTTGCCTCAGACTGGCGACGCCAGGAAAAGGAAGATTTTTACGCATTTTTAGAGTTGAATCTGTTCTGAGGCGCGTTGCCACGCAAAGAGAGGATGTGGTGTAAACAATACCGTACTCCCCCTTACTGATCAATCTAAGTACTTCCTTCTTTTCGGAATAAAATCCTTTTTGGCCCTAGGCTATCCCGTACCGTGATCCGACCTTCTTGGGATATTTCGACCTTTCTCTCCAGATTTTTCGTGGGCCATCTATTTCTCGGTAGGTCGATGAGCCCAAGCATTCCTTATCCGAAAACCTTTTCCTTTATTCCACGATCGTAATCAGCCTCTGCCTCTTAAATCATCCAAAGAAACTTTGGATTCGAATCCATTTATTTTTTTTTCAACACGAAGTATATTTTCGTAAAATTCATGATGATTGGTAATGATACGGAGAAAAGATATCTCATCTTGAAGTGAATATTATACATTCGGAATCAGCCTTTTAAATCATCCAAAACGTATTCAAACTCGTACTCAACGATATTATCAAATCTGACTTCATTTATGAGCAGGTAGATAAAGAAATTAAAAGAAGTAACTTTATCAAAAGGAGATAGAGGAAGAATTTTCCCAGACATGTACCAACAGGTTTTAGCGATCATCTTCCTTCTTTCCATACTTTCTGAGAATATAATAAAAGAGATTTTTCTCTATGTTTCTGGATAAGGATAAATTTGCGCGAAAAGTCCCGCTGCTTGGGGAAATACCTAAGGAAATTCTGCTTCTCAGTACGACTTTTTATTGTTTGTTATTTCCCGGCATTTACTTTTCATTAAACCTTTATCTTTCATCTACCTTCAATAGATTTTGACCGTAATTAGTGAATCTCAAAGAGATCCAAAGGGGTATTGCAAGCTTCTTTCGAAAGATATATTTTTAAAAAATTCAATAGATACTCAAAACGACCCAAACTATCGATGTATAACTAAATATTGCATAATAAAGTTTAAGAATGTATCATTCAATAAAGTAATTAGGAGCTGTTTCCTTGCAGTAACTAGAAAAAATGATTTTAATTTCTTTTCTAATCATAATCAAGTCAATCAGCCCTTTCCATACATACGTTCACTTCTTTCTTTCCAATCATCAACCATCATGAGCTAAACCTGTAATGAAAATACCCTCATAACCACCGACAAGCACGACCCATGGGCATAATGACTCTAAAAGACTCAAAAGTACATTCGGTTGGCAACACCGGGACTTAATTGTCAACATACGGTCGTAACTAACTCCGTTACGCATCCAGAGGTCTTCTGGTAGCTCGATCCGCATCTACTCGCGGCACCTCGACGCTGTTTTGGGTGAGTATAATGCGGGGAAAGTGCGAAGTGGACGTTGGGGGCGGGGAGGATGGGCACAAGGGGGTGGGAGGATGATGATGATGAATTGTTAGGCACGGTGGGGAGAAGAGGAAAGCCGTGATACTCCGAATACGGTTGCCGAAGAGCAATCTCCTGAGATGGAACGAGAGGATAGGGGAGAGAGGTGAAGGTGAAAAGAAGATGAAAGGAGATTTCGATGAGAGGATGGAATTAGCAAATGGTGTTGCTTCGAAACACGGACCTATTATTATCGCCGCTCCATCGGAGTTAGCGAATGAAATGTGTTCTAGCGCTGCGGATGATTCTAGATGCTGCTAAGGGGGCATAATTAATTACATGTAAACTTATCGAGTATGATAATGAAGAATGGTCGGGGTAAACTGGATTCCGTGAGGGATATCTTATGCATAATGTTCTTGTAATTTCTTAAGGCTCACACAAAGAAAATAACGATGACATAAGCATCGGAAGATTGGGATTTTATAGAAATTTTTCTATGAGCTAATCTGTTATTATAAGGATTTATTCTGAAAACTAAAGAAGGAAATTAAGAAACCATAAAATTGATATCGAAAGAATTACAACGGCTGTTATGGCATAATTAGTACATAAAACTATTTACGATATCAATATTAACAAAAATGGAAATTAAAAATTCATTGTGATGGAAATACGATTGTTACTTCTTCATATGGTTGAATACAAAAACCTTGGCACAAGCCTAAGCGTGACAATTATCTGTAGAAATAGAAGGTAAACATCAAAACTAAAAGGAAGGAGTACTCGAAGAAGATAAAAGAAAAGAAGCCTTAGTTACTCCCTTAGGGTGTCTATCTAGAACTAAATGTACTGAATTCTTGCAAAATGCTGCAATTAAATATGCATACGGCGTGTCTTCGTATGGTGCCAAGAAACCAGTATTTACGAAATAATAATGAAAATTAAATTTAAACATGTATTGAAGAACATATAGGTATTATGAATTCAACAATTTTTTAACCAGACGATATCCAAATTAAAAGAATTTTCAATAAAAAATAACCTATAAATGCACATAAATAATTTCTGCAAACAAAAGACAGGAAGAATGTGGTAGGGAATCGTATTCAAAATTCCTACGTTTATTGAGAAATAAACTTCTATACTAAATATAACGAGAACATTTTAGCAAAGCCTCAAAGAACTTCTGAAAAAACTTTTATGGTCAAAATCCAATTCATTATGAATCGGCAGATAGGGCAATACTTTTATATAGAGATCGATTTTATTGCTCCTTAACTGTACTCGGGACAGAGTGAAGGCTTACGAAAATGATTCGAACCATTTAATTATCCTCTAAAAGCTTCGGAGACTCGAGCTAAGTAGGTTTAAATGTGAGAATGAAATTCCGGCTGATAAACTGTATGTATATTCATGACGGGAGTGATTGGGAATAAAAACCTCTTATCCATTCATTATTCATGAGCTTAAAGGTTTTGAAAATAATATTTTATAAAATGCGGCTACTTGCATCCTGGTAAAAACCTCGGAAGGAAATTTATAATTTGTAATTCACGTCCCTTAGTGTAAGTTTTTAAGGAATTAGAGAATACAGTATAGTGCTTTTGGTCGTGATACTGACTCATAATAGAGATAGATCGACAATAGAGATTATTAAGGGTAAGATAAATAAATGTGTCCTGAATTCACGGTGTCCTAATATCGTCTTAAGCAACAAAAAATCTCCTAACTATAATCGCAATGAAACGATAAGGCATAGTTTGGACAAACAATAGGATTTCTCTTAAGTACTGCGATAGTAAAGCTGGTTAGGGACACTTAAATGATAGATGATTAAAAACTATCTAAATAGCTCTAAAAATACATAGAGAGAAAATATTCATCGTTCGTTCGAGGTATATAAGGACAAAATATTTTGCCAACTACATGTAATATAATAATAAACTAAAAAATTAGCCGCTCTGTGTTTTCAACCCCTGCCGCACGGCAACGGACAGCTTGCTGGGTATTTATGCAGATTTCGTTGCACCTGCTTGAGCCAATATTATAGTATGTATTACATACTACATTTCACTCCAATTACTTTCCAAATAGCTATCTATATCGTGCATAATAGTACTCGTTTACTTGAAAGAAGACCTTTCACAACTAACAACAAGTGTGCTATCCACGGAGGCTTTTGTTTCCCTGTCCACCACAACAAATTCCCTCTTCACTACGCTGCTTCTACAACTTCTCCTACCACTTCCCCTCCCCCGTCGCAGCACCCTTAAAACGTGGACGGTCAGCCAGACCCAATTTACTGCCGAAAGTTGTCCAGTCATAAAATGCCTTTTTGGGTCGCTATGTGAAGTTCATTACCCTTCGTTTACTGCCAGGCAACTTTGAGTGCAAGAGTTTCTCGTTTTGCGTGAAATCCTAACTCTGCCGAAAACTTGAGAGCTCTTCGCTACTTCTGGTGGAGCGAAATGCCCATATGCTATGAAAACTCCTATTCCTGGCTGACCTTTAGCCGCCCCGAGGATGAACAGTAGAAGCCGAATGTTTCACCTCGTGATACGCACATAAATTAAAATACCATAGTCTCGGTGAATTCTTTCGGTTTATACCGTAACTTGGTAACATAAAAGTTGTAGATGGCTTTGGATTATGGTTTATGGTTTTCCTCCCTTATAAGAAAAAGCTTTTATGCCCTGCTAAATAAAACATAAAGATTAGAAAGCAAAAAGTATGAGAGAATGCTCTCGAAAAACTTTTAATGTCCTTCCTGGGAGACTGGGAAGCGGTAAACTTTTTTCGGCTTAAAATTGTCGGTATAAGTGAGATTTAGTGAAATGATGAAATTACGGCTAGATTCCTCGCATAGTAATCCGTTTTAAGCTCTCTTTTAACGTTCTCTCCTGAATCAATGTTGATTGGACATCTAACCCGCGCCGTCGCCGCTGCTCAAATAACTAAACGTTAAAAAGCCATTAATTTAATTTACTTCGCATACCGGGATGATTAAAAAGTGTTGTCGTCGGAGCTCGGAGGCAAAATGGAAATAAATAAGAAAATCCGGTACATAATGATGAACTGTTTCGTTTAGTGAAAGCAAAGGCTTCATCTGACGCTTAATTGGGAATTCCATTTTTCTTAGTCTGGAGACACGATCAAAAATTAATTATTGATGACGGAGAAATTCGTCTAGATTACTCTTTACGGTGCGGAGACCTACGTTTTAAAAGTAGAACTCTTCAGAACAAATCTCATTGATTAACGTAAGAAAAATCCTAATTTTTAAATTTCAGTAGTCAGAGGATGACCTGAAAATATTATTATTTCTTCTGTTTTTTATAAACTTATGTTATAGGATAAATAAGAGTTTGCGATATCTGTAACGGAACACTTAACTGAAAACCTTCAAATCTCACTTAATGTCAAAATTATATTTTTAGATGAGCCGTGTTTGATGATATGCAAACTATTATTGAATTTGGATAGTACAGAAGAACACTAAAGGCTAAAATAAAATGAATAATAATTCTTTTTACGCATTATCCCATGAGGTTATAATACCTTGAAATAGCTAGCCTGACTTACGTAAGAAATGTATCCAACAATTAATAAAATATTGTATTCACAATTTATAATTAATTGTGAATTAATCTTTTATTTTGTAACAGCAGAAACAATCTGCTGTAATCAAATCAAATTACTCATTAATTTTTATCCACTTAAATCTTACGTGATTAAATACCTGACCGCAGCATTACGATACTTTCCTCTAGATTACAAACAAATTAGAATTCGTCCTTCCATTACCTACGAAAGGATGAAAAAACTACATCTATTTTAAGACTAGAAAACACGCATCTCATCAGACTTTCTTTCCTCTACGTCACTTTATTAGATTCATAAAAGTGCAACATTCGGCGAAGAAGATCCAACGGAACCGAAAATTTAATTAAGAAAATCGAGTCTTTTTACCGCCACCCGTCGATCAACAAACGCATTAAATTCGGTGAAAAGTCCTTAAAAGAGGTCACCCCAACGGTGAACAATATTTTACGAATTTTTATTGACTCGCGGGGAAATATTTTCCAACATATTTTTTTTAATGTTTCCCCTTATTGAGACGACAGGAATATTTAGATACACGCGCTATCGTATCGTACTTTCACGTATCAATTCCGTCCAGCTCGGTTCGGCGACGCTTAGCATCCCGAAATACGCTTCGAAAAACTTTTCGAGCGAATAATCAACGTCTGAAAGCTCGGCTAAGGAAACATGCCGCAAATATTTCCACAAGAATTTCTGTGACGAGAGTGACCTGCAAGCTAAAACAACTCCTATCCGCAAAATGTCTTGTTTGGACGGCTATTCTATCGGTGAATTGCCTTATTTAGACATCGCCGAGCGAGGAGGCATCGCTTCATTCCCGGACGAAAAGGAGTAGTTAGGAGAAAACATCTCATATGGCAAATCGGAGCCCGGTCATTACGGGCGGAAATGATGGTGAAACTGGTCTTTTCTCTCGGAAAAGTTCCCAATGAGTTTTGGCTCCAAAAAAGATCGAGTAATAAAGCGGGGAGACTGGGGAGTCGAGGCGGGAGAGCTTAAGGATGGGAAGACGAAAGAAAAGCGAAGACGCTGAAGAAGGAAAACGACGATAAAAGGATGGATTAAACGTCAATGGAACAAAGGTCAGAATACCTCCTCCTCGGTCCTTCTTTTACAATATCCATCCTACCAACAGCGCCAGGATGATAATCGTCTGCGAATCTTTCCCCTCCACAAACTTCTCCGTATCAATCGCCTAACGACACAAAACCAAGTGCCATTAACTTCAAACTTTTATGCCCTTTTGAAATCTCCACTTTATTCCGCCATCGCCGAATACGTTTCGGAATCCGGAGGTTTATAATTCCCCGATGAGTATAATGTTTTCCTTTCGGCTTCCTCCGGACTTGTGGTACTCGTTCTCATTAACATGCGGAAAACTGGCTCTCGAAGTGGCGTTATTGTTGAGTGAGATCGTAAAGGACGAGGGAAGGGAGACGCCGTGCGCCCTGTTATATACACTCCCACCGCTTCCATCTCCAAAGACACAATGATAGCAGAATGGTCGAAATCTTTCTCTAGCCTCCGTTTCACCTCCCACATCCAGTGCTTTCGATTAAAAGGTTAATTTAAGGTCGTCCGAATTACAACCTCAGGAGGAAAATTTATAGATCTCGAAAAGTTCTGATCCAAATAACAATTGGTGTATCTCCTTGACGACTCCATAAAGTTGTCGTGAAATGAACGACCTCTGGCGAAGGTTCCGGGACTCGTATCCGTGGCGCGAGTGGGATACAAAGAAGCGTGGAGGAGATAGTCCATTAGAATCCAAAGAATTCGCTCTAACGTAAACCGCGTGATTTATTCACTCCGCTCCGCTCAAAACAAGCGGAGATACGTTTATTTAAGAGCTCCGTTTGTGATATACGTGTCTCTAAGGGAAGCGGATGAGTTATGGAGCATGGAGGAGATTTCCTATTTGGTAAACATCGACAAAGTGTGCTCTTTGTCGGGAAAGTGGAAAACCGCAACTCGGGAATTTTAAACGCCGAACGGTGCCGCATCGGATAATTAACCGCGTTATGTTACGAGAAGACCTCGGAACGACCTCGGTTAGCGCATCGAAGGCGAAAAATATTTTAATCGCCCCACAAAACGCCGACCGCACGAAATATTTGGCATAATACGCGCGTTTCTGGAAGAGGCACAGAAGAATACCGGTTGTGAAACTGAGAAACCTAATTTTTATTTCGAATTCCTTTCCAGAGACGAGATCGGCGTAAACAAAGTTTACGAACTCATCACCGAAAAATCCGCTCGTTTCGCGTAATTACGGGAAACTTCCGCGTGCTGTACCTACAGAACCAAGCGTCATTATCTCCCCGATTAGAAAAAAATCCTGAACGTATTTGATCATCGGACCTCATTTGTTCCGAACATAATTAAGAGTTTTTTTTCAAAAGAGAGTGTATAAAAAAAGAGACTTTTTTTCTATCGGCGTTGAATGGCGTCGGGGAGCGTTAAAAAGGAACAAAAAAGGAACGGATTCCGTGGCGAAGGGAAAGGGGAGATTTGAGGATAAGAGTTGGGGGAGGAATTCGGAACACAAAGAAGAGGAGGTGTGAAGAGAGCGTTGCTTATTATTCTTCCTACTTTCTTGGAACTATTAAGGATTCTGTGGGAAGGGGCAAACGGGGGGCGAATGATGTAAAGAGAGCCGCGCGGAATTTTGGTTCTCCTCCTCGACCGCAGCGCACCTGTCGTCCTGTCACTCAACTACGGCTGCCGAAATGAAGAGGGGAGGGGTGGGCTGGGGATAGACGGTGGATATCGGGGGTGGTTTCTTTCGAAAGGGTGGTTTTTTGGTGAAATTTTTTGCAGAAAAAAATTAAAAGATGGCCATACAGTGTGTTTTAATGTACGTACGAGAGGGAATAAATCTCAGGGAGTTATGTTGCGCATGTGATGAATGAAAAAAGAGGGTCTTATATTCTCTTTGTTTAGAATGGTGCGTTGTTTACAAGAGCAACAGTGGCGTTCGGAAAGAATTGACTCCCGTGTATTAGGATGCTACATCACAAGTAGTTTTGAAAAGGGAGAGAAAGCTCTCTATTTGTCATCCGGGTCGCACTTGAGCAAAAAATTCTATCACGGTCGTACTTTACATAAAGGCACCTAAACACATTTTTATACTCCCAAAGACGTGTAGATTCTTAAACCTTTCAATTCGTTTCATCGATACACTAAAAAAATATGGAGTTAATGATATTTTTTAAATATTTATTTAAAAAGAATAAATAATTCTTTAAATGTAATAATAAATTTTTTTGCAACTGTAAGTGGCAATTCGAAATTTGAACACCTTCTAGATCTTAATTCTTTACAAACTAATCAAAAATGTTAAAGGAAGAAATAACGTTTGTGAACAAGAGTAATTAGACAGTTTTTCCTGAATTTCAGCATAAAGTTTCGATATCATGATTGGCATAGTTCATTTAATTTCAAAAAGCACTAGAGTATAAGATATACTTTCATATACTAATATCAAATATTTTTACATGAATCTAATAAAAAATTGATAAAATATTTAAAACCTAATTGTTCTACTACTCTTCCTGACCTTTGACATTTTGAAATACCATAAATACGCAATGTTCTCAATTCAATTTCTCCACTTCCTGAACTATTCTTCCAACAGAATCACGGAATTATTTCCCAAGTGATTCAGTTTCTCTGATTTTTCATGTGGGCATCCGCTCATTAGGAATAACCCTCTGGTAAACACGAATTTTTCCACGACTCCGTTGTATATCACTCCCTCCACCGAATCCGCCAATTTAGACAACGTTTGTCTCCCTTTCTTTGAAGTCGCCATCGCAGATTAATTCTGAAAATGTGCCCTGTTCCGAAAAACCCATGAGGTCCGTTTTGGCACCGCTCGCCCGAAAAAAAAACCATTCTGAGGGTATTTCATTCATTGTCCCCACCGATGACACTTTTCTGACGCAGTTGCTTTAAATAAATTCCCTAAATCATTTGTCCTCGGGTGGGAAAAATCACGTGGAGGTCGGCTGTTTCATCTGGCCAACAGAAAACACGTTTTGGGACGACGATATGCTTCGATGATTCCATTTTAGATACGGAATATTCCATATCCTCAGCTGCTGTCTTTAGTTTGAGTGAAAGTATAAACAACTCAGTTCGAATTTAAAACTTTCGATTTTTGCAACATGTGCTTACAACCTCTACGCATAATTTAATGGATTAAAACAGAAAGGACAAGGAGCGACAAGGTTTAAAAATTTACGAGTAAAAATAAGAATAAATATTGCCCAGATATTACTACAGAATAAATTATACCTAATAAATAATTATTGGCTCTTAATTTCAATACATATAATCAACTACATCTCTGGAGATTTCTGAATACGTCATCTAAATAGGTTAATCATTCAGGTCTATAAAGAGGATTCCAAACCTCTGCAAAGCTCTTTCAATTTTATAATAGTGTAATTTTTTTAATAATAACTCGCCCTCAATAGCTTTATGTGTAATTATTCTCTATTTTCTACGCTTTGAGCCAAAGAATACCAAGTTTAATGTAATGTTCTTTAACCTACGTATCCTAATCTATCAATCTGATATATTAATTTAATACCAAATCCAATCTGTTTTAAACATTTAAACCTTAAACTGTTAAGTTCAAATGCTTCTTACGAGAAAAAGATTGCTTCTAGATTCTAGATTCTATTATATACAGTTTCTCGTAAATGTTAAACCTAAGTAAAAGCGAATAAATATTTTGCGCAACATAAAGAACCATATACGGAACAATATTAATTACTCAATTTTACAGAATATTTAAAAAATTTAATTTTACGGGTGGTACCCTTGATAGAACACTCGTGCAAATTCCACCGTCTCTCAAAAGTAAAAAGGTACCATGTGTGCATGGAAGTTATGAATGGAATCGGAAAAAAACAGTCTCGTAGTAGCGACAGCGTGGTAGGTAGGACGTTATTTAACGCGGTTGCTAAGGACTGAAGAGTCAATGTGGGATTTTTTTCCCGCTCTTGTTTGTTGTGGCGAAGACACGCGAGCGAATGGGTGCGCGTCCTTCGGCTGAAAAACGCGTGTGGCATCCAAGAGTTCGCCTCCCGCATATGTGAATCCCCATAAAAGGTTCGCGACAGGAAGGGCATCCGGCTGTAAAATAATATGCTAGAAATGCAGAGTGAATGAGTTTGGAAAAAAAAGGCCGAGTTACGTAAAGGGATAGGGAATTGTACCATCGCGACTAGAATTTAGAAGAACGCAAATGGATGGCGAAATAGCCATGGAGGATTATTCGAATATTAAGCTTCGAGGTTCAATTTTCTAAAGCTTGCAGTTACGCTGGTGTGTGAGGAAATCTTGAAGATGAACTTGTTTTTCGAGTAAAAGTTCACCCGATTTGAAATCATTATCCGCCTCCTCATTTATCGATGAATTTAAATTATTTCCACCTGTTTGTCTTTCTATTTGAATTTGTACGTAAGGAAGACTTTATGGTCTCAAGTAGCTACATTTTTTTGTTCTATGCAGCACTTTGATCGGGAAAACTAAAGCTTGAAACCGATAAAGACATTGATTATTATTAATATCATAAAAACTATTGCATGTAGGTGCAGTAACTGGTGGCAGTATTCACAACCTAGGCCTACATTTCACTACAAGGATACATGTACTTAGGGGAACAACAGTGTTGGCATTTCTGTCTGGCACTTACCCAAGAAACTACGGATTATCACTACGGAAATATAAGATAGCCTAGATAACTATTTCAATAATATGGAAAACGTTTCATCTGAAGTACGAAAGAATCAGTAAGTTTTTACTTTTTCTTCATTTAAGAGAAAACAAGTTAATTAATAACAGTTTGAATCGACTAAGACTCATATATCACCTTCTTAGATGTTTATGAAGGACAAGGACAAACAAGTCAAATTCGTTCATCACGCATTTCCAGTTCAAGCCTAAATTATAACCAACAGCGCGAAATATCGAAACTGCTCCTTATTAAATCATTCCGTTGGATTATTCACGCATTTCTATGGTAACCAACCGATAAGAGATGTTCTTGTGAAACGAAAACTTAGCCAAAAACTCACTAACGAGATGAAAATCCAGAGGTAATCATTTGCAATTAGTTCATCATGAAGGCATCAACAAAAATAAACTGAGCGCTCACAGTTCGTTTCCGCTTAATTTAAGATCATTTTCCAATGACCGATTCGATGAACAATAAGACCACAATTTAGATCAATAACTACAAAGAATTAAAATACTTCGCAGCAATTAGAAAAATCGCTGGCAAATGTTCGCAATTAAACATAAAGCGAACCAAAGTAAACATATATATGTATACATCTATATCTCAAGTATGGGGATATTTTCTGTGAAGAAAGAGGTCTTTCACAATGAATACTCAAAAATCTCCGATAGAAGTAAGTTCCGTGAAATTTAAACCAAAAAATAAACTTCTGAATCGGTTTAGCTATTCCTCAAACTGATTCGCAAAGCTTTAATAAAACATCCCGCCACCCAAAACGAACAAGAAACAAACACAAAGAACCTCAGAGAGTACCAAAGCGCTTAATGAGGTAAATATCCGGAATTGAAAGCTTTCGATTCGGAATTAAATTTACCTCCCACGACCGCTAACCAACGCCTCCAACCTCCGCGTTTTTTACCGTAAAACCACGCGAGCGGAACGCTAAACTCCGCTAATTAAAATCGCCTTGCCGACGAGGATTTCGACGTGACAAATCGACGGCGATAATCACTCCCGTTTCGGATTCCTCCCGCCACGGACCGGAAACCGAGTGAGAGAAACCAGAAGAAGATTGCGCGATCTTATGTCATTGTCGTATCTGCGGCATTTCGAGAAGAGGGAAAGGATGAAAGGGAATTGTTGGACCTGGGGGTGGAAAAAAGGAAATGCTAGAGGGTGGGGGGATCTGATTGATGTGGGAGGAATGCCCGGGAGATAAAAGAGGGAAGGGGAACACGTGCTCCCGATGGATGATCCCCTGGTTTCGATTCAGGCGCCCTCTGCTTAGAGAAAACAAATGGATCGGGAATGTGGACCCTCTAAATGGGCTGCCAAGGAACTCCGTCACGACCAAACGACGTTTTAATCTGCGAGGACGAGGCTAAACTCGAACCGGTCCTCGTTTCTACGGCTACCGTTTGTTTTTTTTGTCCCCTAATTTCGAATTGTTTCGTCCGATAAATCTTTGTTATTAGGGCTGCTCCTCTACGCCTCTGTAAGTCCGTCGAGTGAGCGAAACTCCTTCTTACGGGCATTCGGACCTTAAATGCGTCTTTTTTGTTGAAGAACGCTTTTTTGTTGTGGAGGATTCGTGCGGGCGCCGGCGATAAGGGCTAATTTTGGTATAAATCAACTCAAATTCCCTTGAAGGCGATCCAAAAGTATTTCCATTCCAGCAAATTCAAGAATTTCGGGTTTTGGTAGTGTAACCATGGATATTCAAACACCCTGTACATTATAAACTATAGTTTCAATTATTACTATGACATTATATGCAATATACATACTATAGAATATACAAAACCATATATTACTTTTAAGAAATTTGAAAATTCTAAAAATTATAAATCGAGTAGAATATAACAGTCCTTGAAACAGCGAAAGCTATATTCAACAGTACTCAAACCATTTATTGATATCGATATTGGATGAAAAATGAACACATAAACTGTTCAAATGATTGGATTCCCATTTATATTTCAATTTTTTTCATGTCATATATTAATATATATTGATTGTCTTAATTTTGAATTATATATTTACATTATACAGTGATAAGAATTTGTTATTTAGCACATTATTATCAGTGGATCTCGCAGATATTTCATACACTCAATTATTTCTTAAGTTTATATGGTTATTTCGTTTTTTTAATTTTTTGTACTCATTACTATATTATTGCCTAGCTTTTTATTGCCATTTTCTTTTTGGAAATGATAAGGGTTGAGTCAAGTAAGAGAGCACACTTCCTTAGGGAGGGAAAATCTCCCCACAATAAAGTCGATAAGGTTATTAATTTACAATCGGTGAATGGATTTAATCTAAACATAAAAAGTTTAAAAATACATTTCAGTCGGAGAAAACAATTAAAAAATTCCGTGATACATTCAATCAAATGGATGGCTGATGTTCATGAGAAGTCAAAACCTTAAGCAGACCAGAGGGCGATAAACCAAAATACGAACTTCCCCTATAAATATAAAAAAACAAGACCGTCTTTGTTCTTCATTCGCTTCGTAAAAGGAATTTTCGAAAGATAGCAATCGTCACTCAACATTTGGTAAAATTTAAGGGAAAAGAATTCCCAAACAAACGTCTGTTTTATGCTACGAAGATATAATAGTCCTATCTCCTGCATTCCTCCATTGATTTATCGCCGGTATATAATTCTCATTGTTTTTGCAGCCGTTAGAAATCTTTAAAAATAAACCATTAACATTTTATCCCATCTCCGGAATTTTAATTTTACGGAGTTCGAGATTTACAACGGAAGAGATGCTTTGGCACCTTCCGATTGAGATTTGGGAGAATTAATTGGATCGGAACAAAGGACGAGATACAGAAGGGAAAGAGGGAATGGCTCCTTTGGGAAGAGAACAGCGGTTATGGACGGAAATAGGCTGAAGAGAATGGAGATTGTCATTTGGCCAAATTCATTTCCTGTCCGCGATTTAAAGTAATATCGTCCATTTCCGTCTTTGTGAAGTTTCGAATGGAAAACAAATGAGGACATAAAATACTGGAGAATTAAGTTAGTTGGAGATTACAATACGGAATGTTTACTGCCAATTCTAATAGGAGATGAAAAAAACCACTATAAATATCATAAACTATAATCGTGTCAAGTAATCAAAAATTAATGTTTCATTAAGTTATCAAAATTAAGACTCCCCTGTGGTAATATAACTAAATAAATTAGATTCCTTTCAATGACTTATGAGATAATAGAATTCCAATGAACTTTAGTAAAACTCTGACACTGTTGAAATAGATAAGACGGAAGCTTTTGAAGAAAATACATAATTTAACCTTGTGACAAGATCTCTCCCTCATATTTTCAGAGATTTTTTCTTTGTAACAAAGATTCTTCCAACATTCCGTTCCACCCACCACTGCAGCGTTCGCCAATCCACACATCTCCAAACCGAGTTCATCTCATCCACCGCATTCTGTCATACTCTCTTCTCGTTATTCCCCTCTCGCGTTAACTCCCTGCCAGTGGTTTTCAACAGGTACCCTCTAACGCACTTGAGTGCAGGCTGGCCAAAATACACCCATGTTTATTTATACTCATTGCTTAATACACCTAAACATTGTAACTTCCACAACTTCAGGGTATTCTAAAAACGCATTTCCTACTTGCTATTGCTTCTTGGACATCGTACTTTACTAATGAATAAAATCTAAGGGAAAGACAAACAGTTTAGCTCAGTGCTCATTATAATATATTGTAGGCTTATCTACTCGAACTACTGTAGTATTGCAAAACCAAATTATATGAATGCCTTTCCTGTTCTCATCCAAAAATAAAATCTTGTATCCTGAATTGAAACCGTGAACCATCAAAGCTCCGTAAATAATATTTCATTATAAAATATGCGATAAGTTTGTTTAGATGTAAACATATACAGTGATTTTTGCGCCTTTATTAATGAGAAAGTTTGAAACTCGTAATATAAGTAAGCAAAAATCGTACACTCGATTCTATAAAAAGAAAAACTAATCTACACAAAAATATATAAATGAACTTCACTACAGGACCTGTTATAGTTATTGAAACTAACGAAGTAAGTAAGAGCTTGCGAAATGTGCGTTCCAATTACATCTTTCCAGTATTTTTGGAATTCGATTAATAAGGAGATGGAATAATCATAGCCAGATATATAAAATTTATTTAGAAGAGGATAAGCATAATCCTAAAAATATTTCCACTACTATTTGTTTTCAGTCAGTTTCTCCAGGAGTTGAGTATCATGAGGCAGAGAAAAAATTAAGATACGTAATATTTCAATTATAGAATCAGGCAAAGGTAATAAGAGTATGATAAAAGTTAACTTAAAACATTCTTCTTGGGGTGGGAGAAGTTCTTTTCTGTGATGATTTTCAACAAAGTAATACCTATTTAGGATTGACTTCAAGAGCAAAATGATGGATTCCAAAGTTATGGGAATCATTAAATGTTTACGAAATGAACCTAATGCAGGTTTTAAGCTATAATTTATGATATCTTAATTTCGATAAATTCATTGCCTTTAATACAGTCATAATTTTAATAAATTTAATAGTTATATAAAACTTCAGACACATCCGCCATATTAGATATTTTCTTCAAGATTCTATCGGGATGCTGAAATTTGAGGTCAAATGGACCGGCTCTTATCACCTATTAAAAATGCAACGCATAAAGCTTTCTTTATTTATTTTTACGGCTTCCAGAATACAGCTGGAAGATTTTAAGTTTTATCGAGGCAACTCGGACGTGAAACCCAGCCAGCCTATCGAACCAACGATAAAACTTATAATCCCTAGATTATTCCAACATACTAAAAATTCTCAGCAATACATATAAAATCGCCATTTCCTGCCATTTTTACGCACTTCAAACTTTTAAACTATTGCATTCGAGAAGTTATTCCGTAATAAAATACATTTATCTGCGAGAGTATATAAACCGTTCTGGAACAGACTGAACGTGAGTTATGGCTGCTTTCAGATATATTTGAAGCAAACGATATAATGAAAAGTCATTTGACTACAAATATATTTTACTGGGAAATTGAGAGATAATCCTTTCAAAAGTTAGTGCTCTGCTCCATTAGATAAGAATACATATTGAGAAATGTCACGATTTTAGTAGAAATCATGCCAAGTTTTAGATTAACTCAGTTGATACTATAGCTATAGGTACTAAAGTTATTTCAAATAATACTAAACATTCATTTAGATAAGCATAAGAAGGAAATTCTAAACATGGTGAGTAAATATAAAAAGTAATCGATGCATATCATCTTGCCAATCGTGAGAAAAATCTGTCATCTTATTTAACCCTGTTCGTTGTACATCTCTATGTGATATATATGAGTAAATGGTAATTAGTACTTACCAAGACGAACTTCTCGATGGACCTTGTGAATATTGCCACACGTTCCATTAAGACCGCGATTTTGGAATGATAAGAATCGTTGCTGAGGACAAATCTGAAAAGTAAATGATTATTAGATACTCATTGATAGTCCGCTAGTGTTACATACAAGACATAACTATGATTTACTATTACTCTTGTTCCTAAAATTTAATTCATAAAAATCAATATATTCGAGTTCCACCAGTATCGAAAAAGCTGTGGATACATACTTCAACGCAAGATAATATCGCTAAAATCGTAATTTCATCGTCTTGAAAACATATATTGGGAGGTTCCGTAATGGTTCAACTAAAAAATTTGAAGATTCACGAGAAAAATTTTTCAGAGTAAAAGTTAACCGAAAATCATAAACGAAAAAAATCGTTACTTTACTTATAAATAATATCAATTTAAAATAAAATGGATTCAATAAATATTTTAGTATTTTTTCATTTCAGAAATAATCTTATTAATTCTGGAGCAATTTTTTTCGGTGATCATAAATTAATTTCATAATTCCAAAGAAGTATATGCTAGGTAAAATTATGAAAATATTCATACATTATGAGCATAAAGAAAAATAACAAATATTTTCATGTGAATTCTAGTTCTCAGTTGAACTGTGAATAATAAATTTAAAAAATCAATAAAGGGGGAATGACAATTAACTGTATAATGAATATTAATTGTATTTAATACAATACCAATACCCCCAATCACTAATGCATCAAGCCTAAAACCGACATTGCCCACTTTGATACATATATTTTGACTAAACAAATCCTACGCATCTAAGACAAAAAAAAGGTACGCAATTCACTACCCCTAAGCTCAACTTTCCTTTTTGGCCATTTATCCGAAACCAATTAATACGAGCGCATGACTTTTCACTTCTTAGCTCACTTTCCATCTGAGGCAAAAACCTCTTATGTATGTAAATTCCTTCACGACTCCTCTTCTCGCACAAAACGTAAAAATATAATGAGCGGAGACCTAATGACACCCCCCGCCACACACCCCAGGCGACCCAGGAGGAGTGTTCCTGTAAATGTAAAAGCAATTAACGCGTATATAAAGCCTTCCGGCTCAATCCCTTCATAACTCCAGATATAACCTTTCGAATGCCCCCTCCCACTGCATCTCGGCCGATACACAGCATCCGCCTGAACCCTCAAACAGCAGAAGGAGAGAAACACAAATAATCGACGCATCAAAATGTTTTCTCCGTTTCCATGGAGTCATTCTCCACATCCTTTCGCTTTCATCTAAAGTACACACAATCGGCTGCGTTCTGTTTGTGGCGAAAGTGAAGGATCGTAAAGAGAATGGGAGGAAGTGAGCCTATATTATACTAAAGAGGGAGAAAGGTGCGTCCTCTATGACTATTGATAAATGTCTCTCTACGGAGTTAAACAAGAATCGAGTGGCAGTTTACTCGACGGACACGAGTTTTGAATAAAAATGTCCGCACTGCACTTAACTTCGCTCTTAAGTGCGATTTCTAGACTTATACTGCAGTAATAAATGTTATTCGATACGACGGAAGTTGGCTGCTTTCCAAAATTTTCTAGCTCGGATTACCTAGGGTAACAGATGCATACGTAAAATTTTTATTTATTGAAACACGATTGTATTTCGAATAATGCAAAGATGAAGTTTTTACCTCATTTTTAACGATAATTTGAAGTTTTAAAAAAATACTATGGAAAGTAATTCTGTGGATATTTTTTATTATGATATATTACTCAAAGTAGAATGAAAAAAATAGCATAACAAAATTTGGCTAGCCTTTGTATCGTATTATAATTCATTTCGTGAAAATCCTTGATTAAAAAATTGACAAGCTCAAAAAGTCTATTAGTGTCCATAAGGCTTATGGCATCTTACTTTCGTATAAGCCTATATAAATACTAAGAAGATGATCATATACAAACTACATGCAATTAGTCTTGGAAATATTTATACCAAAATATTATCAGGTCTAACGGTTACTAGCTATTATTATTTCATTATCAGTATTGGTTCATTATTCTGTCACAATCATCGACATTATACTTTTCACCCTCAATTATTAATCCTTAATAATGGGATACATTCATTTCCTTGTTTCACATATAAAAATGAATAATCATACTCAATTCATTTAAGGAGAATCGAATAAATAATGATTATAAAAGTTGTAGATTTATAAAGGGAAAAATAATTTTAATACTTCTCACAGAAAAGTTTGCATTAGAAAGTGAGGCTCCAAAATACTCGTGATGTTAAACAATATAAATAAAAAATTGATTACAATAAATGTGTATGAAAATGTTATAACAATATAATATAATGACTATATCAGTATTTTTACCAAATCTATTTTCCAAATTATGATACCAATTCATTGTATTAACCGTACTCTCGGATCATACTAGGATAGTCCTATTCTGATACTGGATAAGTAGTGTTAATGCCCTGATTTATATTTATCGTACATTCACGTGAAAGTCCAACGACGGATAGCCGTTCGAAACAAGGGACAGATGTGAGTGTCCTTAAGAGAGCAATGCACTTCTAATCGTTTCGAGCTTATAAATCATCCCTCTTTAACGACCACTAATTTTCACGTTATTCGGGACGAAATGCGAATGAAGATTTTCTCGTGAAAAGAAGCCCATCTGTCGGAAAAGAGGCCATAAGATCAAGAATTATGCCCTACACTTATTTACTGGCTCCTAAATTTGCAAGAGACGCAGAACTTAATGCGTTGACGGGAAGATTACTCCGGAACGAAACGTATTTACAGCTGTACATTTTCATTTCGAGAAATTCTATCGTGTGGAAAATGCTGAAATTACCTCGTAAAAGCTCATATTGAAAGCTATCTAATAGTTTCTGGAGAGTTCTTTGACAACTGGAAAACATTTCAAACCAAATATTCTCTTTTTCGAAGAAATATCCAAGTCTTTCCTCCCCACGTTCTCCAATTGAAATGAAGAAAACTACAAATTACACTTCGCCTCAATATAACGAGAAATTTGCCACAATAATTTTTGTCTGATTTCAGGATATTATTTTCAAATGCCTAGAAAAATTTTATTATTTAATTTGAATATAATTAAACAATTAAATTAAAATCATGAGATTATATGGTTTAATTCAAATCTTCCCATGATTTAAAAAGGGAAAAATGACAAATACTAAATTAGATTTGATTTATTTTGATAACTTTTACGGTATAAGAATACTAGAATTCAAGAAAAAATATTAGAGCTATGAAAGCTTAAACACACAATAAAAAATAAAGAAAAAAATTTTGAAAGCATTTTTTAAACATCGTAGTAAAACATTACCATGGTGTATTACATTTTTTCTGAATTTCGTGCATAGTATCCTGATTAATTTCAAACCCTTTCCACTGATATAATGGGACCAAAACCGCTTCCAAATATAAATTAACTCACACCAATTCACAATAATTCCATCTCCACCAAAATCTGAACATAATAAAGCCACAATCCACCCAAATCGAATCGTGAACGAATCTCAATATCTCTCCTTCCACACACCTCCCCTTCGGAAAACCCATTTACTGCAGCACTCCTTGAAATCTTCAAAATGTCTCAAGTCAGTCCTTCTACCCTTCACTTCTCTCGTTCGCTCCCAACGAGTCTACTCTGTAAATAAACCTTTCCTCCAGCCGTCTGTTTGCGTGGAAATGTCAGGCATAACGATGTTTTGATGTGGCACGCCCTGGAGGGAGGGGGTGGGGGCCAAGAGGTGGGGAAGGGGAGAGGGGGGGTGAGGGGGAGTAAGTGATGATGCTGTTGGCAATTTGGGAGATTGAGTGATTCGGGAATGGTTCTAAGAAGGTGGGATGTTTTCCGGAAGGATATTAATTTGCTCGCGAGATTGCTATCCGCTCGTTGAAGACGTGAAACTCGTAATTCCCTCGTCCGAACACCTTTAACAGAGATGCGTCCATTTCCCCTCTCATTAAGCCAACGCGCGATTTCCTAAACTTCGCTTTTTTTCATCGTAGTAAATTTTTCGAGGCGGATGTTCCTAATTCTCCCGTCAGGTGTTTTTAAAAATTTTTAATGGCTAAGGGTTTTGAGGGAGGTATAGAATGGATAACCGATTCGAATGGGAGGAGACTATCTATCCATTCATCAAACGGAACCAATAAGCCTAGCTTGTAACGAACGAAATAAATATTAAACATATTACTAGATTTATGGAAAATGTATTTTAGATTAAAAATTTAGAAGAAGCCGAGTTTGAGATATTTAACAAATAAGTTATCATCTTCAAATGTATCGTATTGTTTGAATTTCCTTATATATGCACCACAGTTATTGAGTATTCGGAACCTGCAGACAAGCAGTCTGTGGTTAGCAGCATCTATTTATCTTGAATTAGTCAAAGTAGTATTTATAAGCAATGAAGAATTAAGCAGCCCTAATATTCACATGAAAATAATTATATATTAAAATTATAAATAACCATAGTATAAGGCATTTATCAAGCATTAAACTGATTTAAAATATGAAAACTTGTTCTTTTGATATTCCATAGCTATCCTTCCATAAATTAAAATCGTATAAGCATCTTCACGATAGTTGAAGAAATGAATCAAAATATTTTAATTCTCATTATAATTGATAATACTGCTAATAAAATAATATTCTTTACATTTTTATTAAAATCAATTTAAATACGCAATAGATATCTTAAATATATAAACATCGATTTTTTAAATTTACGAGATATTTAAAATCGCGTCCAACACAATTTAGGTGTCAATTGCTTAACTTCCACTAAAATCTTACAGATGCTAGAGATGATTATTCTACTATTCCTCCACTTTGAGTTTAAAAATATGTTATTTTAAATTCAACGCTTAGATTTCCACAATAAACCCAATAACGTATTAAATCGATAAAACTCTACGCAAGTAAATGGAAGTCTTAATGTGAACGCAAATAAACGTGCGATGCGTAATGATTTTGGCTGCATTTCGAGCTGAAATTCCCTCCCTAATGAAAGGGATAGATTTGCTACCGACGCCTTGTCATTCGAGTGATTAATCCTCAGTCTTAACCTCCGCTAAACAATTAACCTCCGATAATTACGTTCGGCCGAAATCGCAATTTGGTCGCCCAGATAATGACTGCAATTTATCCGTGAGAATGGAGATGATCCAACGACCCTCTTAAGATTACGAAGACGGTTCGTGTGTTGATGGTAATGAGCGGAGACGCAGTGGGAATTGGAGACAGTAGCGAGTGGGCTGTGGAGTGCCAGAAGCAGTAGCAATGAGTGGCGTCCAGGAGAAAGGGCTATCAAGTTCATTATTACGTTTATGAGATGCCAAGAGAGGCTTCTGTTGCCTCCAAATTATGATTGCCTAGGTAATCCTTTACGTAAGGGTTTTATCATTGTTACGTTGTTTACATCGTATTAATACTCCCAATAAAGGTTCGACAAGATTCTTTATTTAAATAAGTACCGAAATGTATTCTTCTTTGGCCCAAATTCAGTCTTAAATGTTGTATTTAAATCTTCGTTTTCAGATCGTCAATAAGCTTCATAATATTCCCGTGTTTGTATTATTTCCTTTTTATGCATATATTATGAATCTCGAGCTATAAAATTTTATTTGTAATTCTGGAAAAGGGATTTAAGAAATTTAAATTCCACGAAAGAAATCAAATCAATCCGAGTGATGTTCCTGCAAAATTTATTACAATAGATCACTACGCAATATATCACGTAAATATAAAAAACTAAGGTGCAAAGAACTATAACATTCAATGTTTTATATGTTATAATACTTCTGGTGCTTTGATAGATGTATTCTCTTCCAAATTAGACCAGCCATTTCTGATTTTCTACAACTCAAAACATCATCTAAAGTTTTCCTCTCCTTCGAAGTATTAACTCATCCTTAAAAGCTCCCAATTTTTATAAGAACAATGAGAGCTTGTATATTACGATTCAGACTGACAAATGTACATTATTCATGAAAAAATATTGTGTCGATTAGTCAATCAAATGTCAAGAACTTCTAACATGTAAAAATATACCCTGAGAACTTAAAAAATCCACTCCCAGAGTCATTCTTTTGTCTGATACTCTCCCTCCTGGATGTATCTCAAGGGCAGTCAAATTAGGGATCATGCAAAAGTTCTGGAGTATCTCCGAAGCAAATTCCTTCGTAATATACATCAAAAAGACATCCGATAGGAAAGAGACAGGAGATATTTGGAAACTTGGTAGGGGTCCCTTCCCGCGGAGGGGTGGGAAGGACCGGTAGTGCTCTGCACATGAATGGCAGTCTCGAAGTTTCTAAATTTACTTGACGGATAGTGACGGTCCATTTTTAAACGGGGGCCCGTGGGTGGAGAAAAGATAGGAGCAGGAATTCGGAGGACTGCTTAGCGGGAAGAGATGCGATCGAGGTGACGGTGGCGACACGGTAGCTGGACGGAGTCTCGGGGAGGTAAAATTGGACGGGAAGGTGTGAAACGTCTTAGGAGATGAAAGAACACAAGGTCCCCGTGGAAATTAGCGGGCTCACGAGGGTAAGAGACAAATATAATGAGGACAAATGCGTCCGCGCGTAAAAAATACAACGCTAGCGGCTAATTCGTCTGGGTCAAGGATCTCAAAGGAATGTATGGCCTCACTGTTGATTTTCAGCTTTTAACCCCAATTAAATAACTTACGAGAACGATTATATAATAGACTACGAATTTACTATAACAATAAAGTTCCCTATTCTTTGATTATTTATTTTATGTCAGCAGCCCTCGTTTAATATCTACTACTTTTGCTTATCATATCTGTCATACTATTATTTGTGCCGGTGAAATATAGGACTACATAAGAGAAAATTGAATTCAATAAAGTCAAATATCTGTCCATCTCTTTAAAATAAAATATAATGAACAGCGCATAAAACTCGGATTTGAATCTAAATATAAAAGAAAATTTTTATTTTAATATTCTATAATATATTCATTTTAATGTTACTGAGTGGGTAGGATGGAACATGAAAATATTAAGAATATGGGTAATAAAATGTAAGGAGAGCCATCGGTAATAAAATTATTTTTCAGTTGAAGTACGGTCGGAAAAGTCAAAGTTCTTTTGGTAGCTTTGTAGGGAAAAGTAAAGAGGGCGGAAAAAAACTATTTTTTAAAGTTCTTATTGAATGTTTTTTTTCATATATTCTCTGTAAGGGGAATTTTTTATATTAAAGAGTTTCTGGCGTTTTGGCGTAAAGGACATAATCAATTAAATGATTAATTACGATGGTGGACAGGAAATAGATTTCAGCAGAAAATTTCTGCAGGATTATAATGTTTATGATGATAAATAGTTGTTAGTAACAGTAGTAAAATGATAAATAATATAATATATTTCTTCCGCTTGCTTTAAAATTATATACATTATTATATGTTTAAAATATGATTTAAATACGAATAAGAATAAATTGAAATGATATACTTAAAGAAAATTTAGTTGAAACGGTATTAATAAATAAAATTTCGTGTAATTTAATAATATTTGCACTATTCATATAAAGGAATAAGGATTTTTTAATTAATTAACCTCTACTCCAGACCACTTTGTTGGATAAAGTAAAGAAATATGCGTCAGATAAATGTTGTAAGATCAAATAACCATGAATATTACTATACACCATTACTCTACAATATCTCTGAATAAGCTGAGTTTCTATAAGATGATATCTAATGTACTTTCATTACATTTGTAAAAATTCTTCCTCGCTGAGAGGGAACTAAATTAAATATTATTCGTTCAGATAATTCTTATTTCTAATCGCAGAATTACAGAACAGAAAAAAATAGCAAAAACGACACGGATCGCTAAAAGAGATTTCAATGAAGCACCTTCTGATGAAGATGACTCATTCAGCCAGTCTTTTTTTTGAGAATCAAAGCATAAGTGAGAAGAGAGAGATATTCGCTAACACGTCGGAAGAGGAGAGAAGGGATCTGGTATAATGAGAAGTTGAAACAGAGCCAAAGAGGACGAGGGAGGGAAGGGGGTTGACGGAAAAGAATCGGCCATAGATGTGAATAACTTCGGAGAAAAGAGAAGAAAAGGCTATTGAAAAAACTACGCGTAACACCTACACCGAATTCCCTCGACGTATTTCGAATCCTGCATCCAGCCAAGGTGACGTCACGATGGCTGGAGTTGGATAATCCGATGAGGAATGCTTGAAATCCAAAATGCTGTCATGCGACTGCGCTATTGAGATTTGCCCCAACGAGACGGACCTTCGACTCATGACTCATTGGAGCAGATATAGGATCTTGGCTAGCGATCCGTAAAAACAAACAGGACGGTCTATTTCGCCTCTAGGAAGCAATCCAGCTTAGAGATACGTAACTACGGAGGAATCGAGTCTACAGACAATACATTGAGAAGGACATGATGGGAGCATAACAAATATGCAAAACATACGCAATAGGGCCAAGTATCGTATTTAGCTCCACTTACGCACCTGTAGTCACAAATTTAGATACGGAATCGATAGCTGAATCAATGCCATAGTGTATTGGTAATTTTATTCTTGATTATTGCTGCTATTTTGCGGAAATTTTGATGCGAATTTCATAAAATCATTCACGGTAATAACTGAAGCATCAAAATGATATCCTGCATTTTCTAAATGTATTCACTAATTCCTAAACTGAGCGATAACATCTTAATAACGAAAGCGATAAGTAAAATTAAAAATCCTACATTAATGAAACAATTTGATTCAGAAGAAATATTGATGTAGGCGTGACAATAATAACCGAGTATCTCGTGTCTAAACGAACTGAATGTAAAGGTTTCGCTCAATAAAAATAAAATTTATATCTAATTACGCGCAAACTCATTTACTGCGGGCATGTTCTGAAGCAATGGAGCATTCATTTCATTATTCCCTCCTACATGAATTCATCAATTACTATATTTTAATAGCGCGTATTCGCCCGCGAAGGTTAAGAGCGCTAAATTGAAGAAGCGAAGAACGACTTAGTTAAGAGTAAGTACGCGCAGTGGAGATTAAGTCGGTCTTCCAGAGGTTCTAATGGGTTCATGAAAAATAAAGAATGGAGAAAGATGCGTGGGAGGGAAAAAGCGATATAAAACGGAATAAGTGAATAAAAATAAAGGGGAAGAGATGAAATAGTGGACTATTTGGCATTCGGACCAAAGTCAACAGTGGAATTGGAAGTGAAACAGGAGAGTGAGGGGTTGTTGGAGGTGGGGTTGAGAGGGAGGAGGGGGGAGAAGAATCGGTTATATTTCTCTTGGAAGGAGAGTTATTTCGCGGGTAATATTTGTCCGCCGAGGAAACAGATTATCTGCTATCTGTTTAGGAATTTGGTAGGTTTTCGTATATTTATAATTGAAGAAACATATTAAAAAGAGTATAAATTGTTTACAATATAAGAAGGGGTAAGAATAGAGTTTTTAAGCGTAATCCACGTCCTAATAAACGTTGCGCACTATTTTAAGACACCGAGTTCTTTCCAAGGAGAAAGAGTCAGCTGACAAAAAAATTTCATAGAATAAATTAAAACTTAAATGTGTTTATTAATTTCCCAAACGACTCGGATACATTAAGGAATGGTGAAAAAATTATAAGTTATTATAATTTGGTAAGGTGCAATAACTTAATCATTCACTAACATTCGTGAAGGGTAATATAACCTCAGAATGATAATACGCGGTTGACTATACATTAAAATGAATGTTACGCTATCAACTATTTAATATCCCTAATATCTCTTAGCGGTTGAAAAATTAACACATTTTATTCTAGATAAATGTAGACATCAATTTCATATCATACTTTACAACTAATGTTGAATATCCTATATGAAGTATAAATTAGTTCGGAAGAATTACAGATTCATATCGGAAAATGAAACATATTATGCTAAGAAATTCAACTCTACCGATTATCACGCATATTTTAAAACGAATATATTTCGCCACGTCAAATAAGCCATAAAATCTAAGAAACTATCCAGAACGAGAAGCTCCATATGTTTTATAAGGGACTTTTAAGCGATTAATATTAGTTTTAGACAAATGACAAATAAAGAGGAATCAGACTCTAAAATTGTGGACAGTTTTAGATATGTTCAGCCGAAAAAATTAGAAAAACAGAAAATAGTGGAGAAGAAGACGTTTTAGATGGAAGACTGGCTAAATATAAATTCCCCGTCTCGTTAATTATGCAAATCAAAAGGAGCTGACGTTGAAGTTCACCATCATCTTAGGTTTTCGAGAAGGATGGTTAATGATATTAATTTGGAACATTAATCACCTAAAAAATGAATCTCCTCTAAATCATAGATGTTGAAAATAAACCAAGTTAAAAGAATCAGCTAGAATTTCACATGATGTTGAATGTGGATAAAAAACGACGTATATATTAGAATAACTTGACGATAAATGTATGGTAAAATAATATCAATATTTGAGTCAGTGAAAAAAATTCATGGGGCCATTTCATTTATGAATATTACATGATGTCAATTAATGTTAATAACTGCTCTAAATAACGGTAATGTTCCCTGCATTTCCGCTCCATAACTGCTTAATTTAAGTTGCTTGAGTATAAAGTATATTTCCCAATTGTTCTTTCCTTACGACCTTTCTAAGAAAGAAACATATTTCGACTTTTGGATATTTATTTATAAAATAATGCTTTAAAATTTAGAGTAGGTTAAAAAACAGATGATAATCATATCATGCAAAGTTTATCGACGAGAATATTACAGAAGTCGCAAACCTCTTCCGAGGCACCAATTTTTTCGACTTGGCACACTCGGTGGAAAAAAATAAAAACGTTTTTAATTCCTCTTTTCTCCTATAAATGTTCCTTTTTAATGTATATCGAGTAAAATGTTGTTTTTAAATAGAAACGGGATTTGACCTTATCCTTTGTATTTTTGGATTCAGACTGGAAAGTCACGAGAGTGTATCACGCATATTAGCTCAAACGTTTCCTTTCATCACGTGTCACGTGAGAATTTGGAAGGGAGACAACAATCATAAATAATATAGACAAAGCATTTTGGGACATACCTAACGGTTTTAATTGGAGATATATGAGCTAATAGACGTTTACCAATAATGTAGATAGCAATGAACGGAAAAGTTAAAGGTTTTTGTGCCTTTTATGGAAACACACGTATTTATAATGTTTACACTTTGAAACTTCTATACTAAATAACTAAGAGCAAAACACTAGATTCTATATCTACGAAAAAAAACATATTATTATTCTTAGAATTCAATCCGCACTAAAATGCTTAGCATAAATCGAAATATCGACCCCTTTCCTCTTAAACATTTGAATAAATGAAACGAAGAGAGAAATACACATGTAGAGAGTTGAAAATATTCTATCGAGATAAAAGTTGTAAAACATTTTCGATTAAGATTCAAGAGATATAGATGCTCTAAAACAGTTTAACATGTGATATAATGATTGTATTGGTGGTAAATTGGAGTAAAATAAATAAACCATACATAAACCTCTATAGAAGCTGAGAACAAATTGGCTAAGGGGATTATAAGACAACCTTCATTAATGTTGATTGATATACACAATACAATGATTCGCCAAAATGCTTACGTAATGGCTGTTTTTAGGTGTGTCACCACTAATTTGAAAATAGACCCACGCAGATACTTGTAACCTAACTTAATTCTTTTTGCGGTACATTTCCAACAATTTGGACTCTTGGTCGTGAGATAATGCTCCACGTAGACTTGGGATTTTTTTATTTTACTTGCTGAATAAATTGAACCTTGCCAGATTCATAGCTAAGGTTAGAACTTAATTGGGAAGGATGAGATATAGAAAGAAATTTGTAAGGAAGGAAAGAAAGGAAAAAATGTGGCTGGAGTTAGTAGTTCTTCAGGAATTCAGAGTTTTTATTTGGTGATTCATATTAATTAAAAATCCTACTCTTGTAAGGGACGATTTGTATCTAAAATATTGGTTGGAGACCAACAAATATCAAACAATTTACATTTCAAAATTGAATTCTAGACTTGTAGTGTGAATCTGAAAAAAATGGACAAACTTAGAGATAAGAATAATATAAGATTTATCAAAGCTATTATTTATCAAAAAGGTCAGTATAACAGAAGACAGCAGTATGCTCTAAATAATTACGATTTTGTTTTTTCAAATTAAACGTAATAAGCTATGATTTCACTGATTTTCACTGTCCAAAACATTTTTATAGTTATGAAATTCCATTGATAATTCGAAGATACAACTCAAATCAAATCAAATTACTAAATTTCAATAAGGAACGTCAGAAACTTAAGTCAGTAAGAACTTTAAGCTCCCAAACGCTGTAAAACCCTCCAAAAAAATATCCAATTTTTTAGAAATTCATAGCGAAAGACAAAGGGAAAAGAAACTTAAGGGCATTCAGGAGTGACGATTTATACATTGAATACGTTCAAAATAAAAGGAACTGTCAGATTTACACATAGACCTCATCCTCCCCTCTCCATATATATTTATTTATATCGCCCCACATAACTCGTAGTCATAGTGAAAAGCCGCGACCTTTCGCGAACTCCGGGATAATGAAGACAATCGTGCCGAAATGCGGTGTATTAAGAGGGAATCCGCGGCTGAGGTAGCATAATATAGAAGAGAATCGATGCTTTGAGGAGGAGTTTAAATGAAGAAGAGATTCCAGAGGTTTATTTCTGTCGTTGGGCAGCTGCTGCGATTGTGGAAAAAGGCGGAAGAAAAATGAGCGTCGTGCGGAAGGATAATCGAAAAAGTTTGGAAACAGAAGAAGAACGAAAGAAGGGAATTGAGGGTAAAGAGCGTGAGTGGGGGGGGGAGGCGTGACAGTGGAGTAAGATGAAGCGACGGAGCTGGCGAAGTGGGAGAGATAAGGAAAAAGGTGTTTTAGGATTCCGAATTACAAATTTACGCCAAATCGTCGATGGAGGATGGTCAATTTGAAACAAAGGAAAGGAAGGAAGTGTCAAGAATTTACCTCCTAGATTTCGGAATTACTATCCTCTTTCTAAATGTGACATCACTTTTTTGTTCCTTGCTTAGAGGGAATATGTTTCCGATGAACCTTATACGTTATGAGTTGAAACAATTCAACACATCTTCAAACCACTTTTTAAAGCACTAAATTATATCCACATTCATTTAGAATTCTAAAATAAAATCAATATACGAAACATTACGTGGTAGAACTCTATTAAATTTAAGTATGTAAATAGATGAAATTTTATTAAACTATCGATTAAAATAACATCTGATCAAGCCTTCGAGAATTGTATTTAGACACACTTCAGGATATATTGATCAGAATACGGTTAAATGTATAGTCTCTATATTTAATACAGAAAAAATATCAGACATTATTAAAACTAATCATAGTTTCGTGAATTTATCGTTTGATGACGTAAATAGAAAATTAAATAACCTTTCGAGATATTTCATTTGAATAATTTCATTTTATTGTTTTTAAGCAACGCATCCCTTCCGGTTGACTAGAAAGATAACTAAAAGCTATCTCTAAAACCACAAGATCTAAAGAAACAACATCCAGACAAAGCACATAATTAATCACTAAATAGAAAACATTCCTATACTTCTACAATCGAATGTTAATGAAACATTTGGTTTTTCAGACCAATAAATATATTTCCATGCAAAATCTTTTTCAATTCAATAAAAGGTACACCATAACTTTACAATAATTTCAAATAAGGAGATATGGAATGGACTAAGTCGCAGTTGATTGCAGTGATGAGTCTTCGATGCGATCGTTCGAGGACAGAGTATGACTATTTTTAATGAGCCCTCGGCAAGTGAAGAAAAGGCTGATTGAGAAAGTCCTGGAAGAGTGCCATTCGCCGGGAGACTAATTTGTGCTCAAAAAATATATGGTAGTTAGCGAGAGGACGACTAAAATACAGAAATTCTTGGGCTTTTATGGAGATAAGCCTGTTGTCGTGGTAATTTATTCCTCTAACAATGGGATAATTTATGGCAGCTCTCTTTAAATGCTTTGTTGAGTGTTATGGTAACTATTTATACCAAAAAGCACTTAAATGTAACATTAGAATGAATAAAGGGCATTTTAGGAAATAATACTTTTAAATTTTCTCTCTAAATTTTTAATCTATCTTTCATTATCTCACAAAGTGACTTTACATAATGAAGGGGATACCCATTTTTGGGGCCTACTCCTCCAGTTTATTGTGTATGATTTAAAATAAAACTTTATATCGTCAATTAATTGCAAATGTTTCAAATACCTAAAATTGATTAGAAATTAAAACTTGGATTATCTATTGACCATACTAACATATCCCATTTATTTTATACCCATTTATAATTCTTAAAAAATATAGATAATCCGTCATTAGAATTGAACAATTTTTTATATAAGATAACTATGCTCCATCACTTAAATTTACTTCATTTTTATTAAATGCCTCAATAGTCCAGATAATTAGGCCCTAATTTCAACAGACTTTCACATAAATCCCAACCTTTCCTCAAGATCAACTAAAATAGCATTCATTATATTCACTTTATAATGTAAAATTGTTTTGAATACTATCAGAGAGCTATACTCTTTTACATAAATAAATTTTTTTCTTAATGTTCAAGTATCAAAATCGTTTTAAAAAGATATGTATATATAACTAACTTTAAAAATATAATCTGATTCTTTTATTAGAACTTGAATCCAATAGAAACAGAGCCATACATTTAGAATTTCATTTAAACATAAAACGACATTAAGGGGCTGAAATTCAGTATTATCGAATTCTCTTCCTTTCTATAAATGTCTACTTTTAGACTCTGAAAGCATCTCCATAATCAAAGGAAACAGAGTGATACCTTTACATCATTCTCTCCCAAAATAGAAACCAATAACATTAAAAGACTAAATCGATTCCGAAATTCGTATGGTTTTATTCCTCGCATCTGAAATTACGAGTGAATTCTGGAGCGAATGATCTCATACGAAGTTTTACGACAACTTATATTTAGGGACCGCGTAAGGGTTTTATTCGATTTCGAGAAAACCGCCATATATATAAAAATATATCGTTATTGTTTCTCGCGCGAGGCATCTATGGAACGAACGGAAAACGACCGAGCGATCGACGACTTAAAAAAACCCCATGTCCCTGCGCACCCCTTCCCTTGCCCCGTCTTCCCCGCGGCATCCCGCGCATATCTCCACATTTAAAATATCTTTCCTTCCCTCACTCTCATCTCCCGTTTTCTGAAATAAGTCATTACGGGTGTTCGTGTTTTGCTTGGCAGAAAAGAAAACCTCTCAGAATCTCATCAGTGGCTCTGGAAGCGGTGGCCAGGAAGGAAGGAGACAGACGTAGAAAAAGGTTGTATACTTGTGAGAGAAGAAATGACAAGATGGAAATATTACGGGGGGAAAACCTAGAATATAGGAACATCCGGATCGACGGAATATGGCCGGAAATACACGCGGTTTTACATCGGATGGAATGCGTTTCCTGAATGGATTGGATGGTACCCCAGTGGAGCCAGAAAGTTAGGGTTATAGAACAGAAGTCAATGCTTTAAAAATGACAGTTTATGGTATTCCGATGAATCCAGTAGCTTATGTTACTCCCTAATGTTGACGAAGGGAGGGTTAAAATGTGGATACAACAAAACTGGCGATCTTTGACAAAAAACACGACGTGGGTTACTCGCGTCACAGGATACATGTAATAATATCGACCGATTCAAAGGAAATTTCCTCAAACGACCGGAAAGTGTTTCCTTTGAACCAGGAGATCCGTAAGAAATAAGATATGAGTTACATCGCGGAGTCCAAAGGAAAAATGGTCAACGTCCAAGACGTCGGAAACTTTGAGTTGGTTTGGGTGGAAAACATTTTCTCGAAAAATAAAATTTCTTCGTGGATATCTTTTATAGATGAGAACCCTCTGAAAAAGAAAGAGGCAACGGGATAGCTCCGAGTTGCTAGGAGATGTCAGACAAGTAGTTAGATTTCGCAAAGGATGAGGAAGAAAATATGTTCGGGCGTGGAGGGAGTGGGTGAAATTCTTGGACACTATGGGAAGAAAGGGCTAAAAGTGTAATAGGAGTAGGACGCAGAAGAAGATAAAAACCCTGAGCGGGTGGAGAGAGGAAACTGGATTTTAAAGAAGAGGAAAGGCAGTTTTGTGAAGAGAGGGCAGTGGAGGAATGAAGATAAGAAGGTAAAGGAATTAAAAGGATCGAGTTAAAAGGGAGCCTCGGAAGCCAGCAAGTGGTAAGAAAACCCCAAAACCCATACCCCGATTTCGCAAACAGAAGGAGAAATCTTATCCAGACTCAAAAATAATGGCGAGAAACTGAAAGAATCCAGTTTTAAGAAATCAAAACGGAATCTTCTGATAAAAGTTTCCATCTTGATAAATATCCAAATCTATGAAATATTTGAATAGCTATCTAAAAGATTCGATTATTTGTAGAAATTTCTATCCAAAAAACAGCAAAAATTATCTCTGTTTTAGAACCCTTAATAAAAAATAACGCATTCATCATCATCCTTATAAATTTAAAACTAAAAAGTCAAAATAAACTAATTCTCTCAGCTATTAAAAATGAATGCTTTCTGGGAAGGAAAAATCCAGAGAGCAAAATACGGATGAATAGATTTCTTATTCTTTATTCATATATTGTGCTGTTGGCGCAAAATAAGATATACAAATAAGAGATAGAATAATAAAACAATAAATCAGGAAAAAAAACCAATTATATACTGTTCGATTGATGGAATAATACAACTTTAAAGCACTTTCATAGAAATTCTATCGTAAATATGAGATTAAACCTAATCTCTTCAACAAAGTAATAAAAGAATAAATGCATAACGAAAAGAATAATGTTCAATTATCAGGATGAGGCGTGTGATCATCTAACCTATCCTCAACTGAATTATACAAAAAGGTTGACATATAAGTTGTAGATAAATATCTAAGAGTAAGAATCTAAATATTACTCTAATAACTGAAATATTATCGATATAATTTATCATAAGTGTTCCAATTCCCTGGGAAAATAATTAAATCATTCACGCAGTGTTGTACTAGCAGAGACGTAATGGAGTACAGAGCCGTATTTGCAGACCCGTAAATCCAAATAAAACTCCAATCGGCCCCAAAACGTCCAGAGATCAAGCAAGAGGATACTTGGAAACCAACAAATAGCCCACGATGAGTTTGAAGTGCTCATGAATGGGATTTCCCTGCGAATGCGCGTGTACCACAAGGCACGAGCGTAGGGCCAGATGGTTTCTGGAAAGCAACCCTTTCTCCGTGCGCAGAGGTCGAAATGGAAGTTAAGAAGACGTTAAAAACGGAAAAGATATTCGAAAGTGAAGTGGGAAGGAAAAAAAGATGCCGTGGAAAAGATAAAGCCATAGCAGTTCGCTTGGCTTTATGTCAAGTGGAAAGGCTATTTCGAGTCCCGCTTTTTGATTTATTTTGAACGTCCACTTTGGGTGCTTTTTATTGATCTTAAAAGGCGCGGCTGAGATAACGACCGATTCCTCCTCTTTTAGAGAAAAACTTATAAAACCCGTTTTTAATAACTCGCGCGGTCATCGCTCTTCCCGTGCCTTATCTCCATGGTAACCGAACTGGGGGCAGTTCGCTAGGATTCGGGAATAATGGAACATATTATTTCGACTTGTTTACTCGCTTTTGCCTGTTTACTTATTTTCGGGAACTTCCTCAATTGCCAGAAATAAAAAGCGTATAATGAGGTAAAGACAAGCCAATTTCTGAGTCTTTTTCCCCGTCCGCCCTCGACGGGAGTGTGACCCAGAAATAACGGGAAAGCTGAATTAATTCTGGAGGTTTTATTATTCCCAGAGACATTCGTAAGGATGGCTATTAAACATCTTGAAATAAAATTATTTTACCAGCTGAGGATATTAAAGGGTCGCATACATTATAAGACGGAATACATAAGCTCGGACCTCTGAAAAAGAGATGCCGTGTTCTCTTCAATAAAAAGTGTATAATGAAGTCTTGGGATTGATGTTAACATACGAAGTTATTCTTAAAATATAATTTTAGCTGGATGAGACGTTTTTCCTCTCCGAACCTTTTACTTCCCGCTTAGTAGGGAAGATAAAAAGAAACAGGATGTATTAAACTTCGTGAGAATGTGGGGAAATCTGGCCCGATGGAATATATCAATTTAGTATTCATCTTCGGCCTTAAAAATCAAAGTCATAGGGTAGATATCGCTCGATCTTGATGGTGAGATACTGGATCGCGGCGAAGCATGGAAAAATCAGAAAGGAAGGGATAGCTGGTTTAAAATATAAGGCAGACATTACGGAGGCTAACTCTGGAAAGATCTAAAGAAACCAGAAACTGGAGTACAAGGGAAAAAAGAACCTATAAAAATAAAGGGCAAAAATGAAAAGATAATATAAAAAGTGATAAATTCCGAATTTACAAAATAAATTAAATAAACAACAATTTTAAAATTTATATTTCATAATGAGCTAAAATTCAGAATTGAAGAATAAGTACAGAGATAATTTGTAAACATCTTCGCCTATGCTAAGTAAGAATGAAATAAGGGTTTCATTTCTAATATCCTCCTTAAAGTGAAAACAAAACGACAGGTAAAAATTGATCTTTACTCCTTCTCGGTGAATTTGATTACTAAGATGTTTATATAGAAACACATAAACTTTAAATTTCACTAAAAAACTTATAAAAAGGCTTTAATTAATTTTCTCATTTGATAACACTATAAATTATTATACTATAATCTGTTTAATTTTTAAACTTAAACTTTCAAGAAACATAATAGTACTATGGATGTCCTTCACTTTTAAAAGCTTCTTTTTACATTTCTAAATATTCGTTTCTTGTTCCCTATTACGAGAATTAAATCCACAATACCATCCCTTTTCCCAAATGTCGGGACATAAAAAAGGTGATAATATCACTATATAAATCAAATACACAAGGACGATAGTATTACATTAAAACATTAAAATATAATTAATTTATATTCACTAAAAACTTAGGAAAATCATTTGAAAAATAAAAATGGTGTTTCGTATTTATTATTCTGAGATTACTCATAATAGAATAAAAATCTTTATTACGATATGATGCTTAAATTTCTTATTAATAAAACCCCAAGGCCACTGCGTAAAAATTAAAAGAATGACTCGATGTTTTTTTTAGCCTTAAAGATTTGTAGAGCAGTAAATTTTATTCTCCTCCTAACATCGCTAGATACGAAATCTTCATTTGCGATAAAACGTTTTGAAGAAATTACGCCGGTAGTGCTCCTTTATTTATATTAGCGCGTCCGCTGGAGAGTTACATCGCAGGTGAATGGAGATAAGGCGAATAAATTTCCGAGTGGGTGAATTTTAAGCAATGTAGCAAGTCAGCTGTACGCCCTGATTTATTCGCCACTTAAAATATTCGTGTTTCCAGCGAAATGACAGGGCGCACGTGTTTTTCAGGCGCTACGGAAATACCCAGTTCAAGAAGCCAGCTTCCTTTCCGTGTCTGCTGATAAGGAATTCTCCCAAAAAATACCACTCCGATGCAGTGGAGCGGAAATCATGGGCGAGCCAAATTAACGAAGCTAAATGCAAGGCTCCGTGACTGTACGAGTCGCCAAGTAGCCGATGTATTCAACGTTACGGTCCACATAAATCGATTTACATCTCGAAAATTCCGGATTCTGATGCGAAATCCTTTCGAGAACTTCGGACATTAATTTTGCCGACGGATGTTTCTTAGAATTTTCTCAAGGATACGCTTCGCGGGATCCATGGAGACTCATTTACGATTCCCTTTCTCTATTCAAACGATATTTCAAATCAGACTTCGTCGCAGCATTTGAATAGTATAATTCTAAAAAAACGTGAAAAAGATATTAGCACACTAAGTTGAGAACCAAGTGAGATAATCAGCTGGAATAAAAATAGTACATAACTCGCTGAAAATATTGAACACAAACCGAGAGAAAAATGTCAACTCTTCCTAATTGAAAACTTTCATCTTACGTGTTTTCCTAAGTTATTACATCTAATCATTGAATAAGATGATATATTATTTATAAAAAGATGTCATGGATTCCGCGCATTGTAGATTGTAATTGGACAATATAATTGCGTATTTTTTACCTTAATTATACATTGAAGTTTCATAACTGAAATATTGTTTTGATTTTGTTCTAACCACCCAATCTTTTCCTATTAATACAGTCGCCATTTTTTAATCTTTAACATAAACCTTCTCATTTAAAAAGAAGAATAAAAAAACGAAAAACATAACGATAACGTTAAAAGTATCGTAAGTTAAAAAAATAATAAAGTACTAATAATATAAAGATGCAACTGAATATACGACCTTCGTTCTGGAATAAGAACATAAAAACCCTAAAAGAAGAATTGATACAAGGACTTAAGTGAAAAATTAAACAACTCTAACAAACTGAAAAATAAACATAAATTGTATCAGAACAAGGAAGAATACAATTTTATTTAATAAAAGAAAAAAAGAGAAGAAAAATTTCCACAAAAATCGCTCTGAAAATAAAAATAGGAAAACTCCTAATTAAAAAGATCCTTGCACACCCACGCAACAAATGCAATTCCTAACTCTAATCTTCGTCTCTATAACAGAATCTATAACCTCTATAACAAAAGAACACATTGTTTCGAAGAAATCGGCACCCATCCCAGCAACTCTCCTAGCATCATCCTCCGCTCACTCATCCGTGAAAGTACATCTCAAGCCTTTCCGCATCTCAGAAACCTTCCCTTGGTAAAAAAAGCCGTGTGTAATACGAGCAACAAATATGCCCCTTTCCTCCCATGGCGCGTGCATTGCAGGCGCCTGGAGAGGCAGCGAAGCACGACGCGGCACAAAAAAGACATCGAATGTGTACCTCTCTCCCCCACACACTGGTGACCCGTCCCATTCTTTTCGCCCCTCCCGAGGATCAAAGGTACCGTCTCATTGACTTTGTTCCCTCGTGTTTTCGCATCTCCCTTATTGCTTCATAATGAGAGAGACGTAATCAGAATGGGGATTTTCCACAAAACGAAATTCTCGTATTCTCTTTGCTCCTGGAGGCGTCATCCGAAGAATTCTTTTGTGTTTCGGTACTGAATTTTTTTCTCTTCGGGTGACTTTTTCGGGAACAAAAGGTGATGTGTCACGGAATCTTTTTCACGGCAATGGCCATTAAACTAAACAATAAGGAGTCACGTGGAGCGGTAAGATATGACGTGATCCTTTCACGAGGCGTTGATGTGATGCCAAAGTTGGGGAATAAAAAAAGCTAAACTCCCGCAACAGAATGAGAAGGGTGACATCCTTTGTTGAAATAAAATCCCGATTTGATTTTGAGTGGGGCCTACGTGTGAAATAAACCGTAATTTAATTTATGCAAAAGAAGAAAAATACGAAAGGTTACAAAGAGTCTTATAGTACATAGCAAATAATTATGAGTATTTGACTTTTTGTAAATACTTTCGGTTAGATAATTTTCATATAACTTTAAGATAAATTAAGTATACTATATAGAAAAATATGATAACGGACAATTTAATTTGTACAAATTTACATCCTCGACTTATAAATAGAATGGATCTCAACAATAATAGATATAACCCGAAGAACACAAACCCTTACCATATTCTAACTTAAATATTATAAATGTATATATCAATTAAACAAACAACGGAACAGATTTGTAATGATACAACAGATAATAACAGTGAAGAGTTTAGATGAGATATTCTTAGTGTTGTGATTTGTTATTATTGATATCGAAGTACGTTTTCTTTAAGCTATGTATTTTATTTGTAGAGTTGATGAAAAATTACAACCAATTTTCATTCGTGAATCCTGGAGAGTGATTTCTCCCTAAAAATTTTTATAAATTAATCTCAAACGTAATTATTCTTTAAATACTACTTCAAATTGAGCCTATGTAAACTTACGGCCCATATTAATTCAAACTGCTCAATTTAAAATTTTTACGAAACCGCATAAAATATAACTGCACAACCATGGTTTTGCAACCTTGGGTTTCGTAAAAATCTCAGAAAATAAAAATTTCTTTCTTATTCATAATCACTATAAAATTGACATCCAACCTCACATCGTTGAGATTCATTCATAATGTACATTCATCAGACCAACGCATGGAATGGATTCACGCAAATACAAAGAATAACCCATCATACATTCAATACTCTGCGAAAACCTAAGTGTTGCAAATAAGCCGAACATCGCAAAAAACCAGCCGGTGGGCATTTAAAAAAACCCCCCAGAGAGTTCGAGTTAATGGCGCAATATCTGACAAACATGAATGAAATACGAACTTGGTCCCACAAGGGTCATCTCTAGGGCAAGCCACTAACGAATGGCCCAAAACACCTCACGCCCGGGAGGAAGATCGAGGTCCGAAAGAGCTGCCGATAACCAATTCAAAACACTTGTTCGTAGGCGTCGCCGGATTTTCTCGTGAATCTCATGGAGAGAGGACCGTGGAAAGAGATTTGGCAATAGCGCACCGCTGTACCTCCCCACCTTAAACAGTTCGAAGGCACAATGGCGGTGGAATGACACGTCCAGGGAGGAAGGGAGATTGTTACTTGCCCCTCCACGAGCCATCCCAGACTCTTACTACCAGACGCACATATACACTGAAAGGCAGCCACGCCCAAATATTCCTCACCACGTCCCCCCACTCCGGCACCGGGGCATTTCACCTTGGATGCCGCGCCAGGAGGGAAAAAGGAACGATTGGAAAGCAACACTCACGGGGCGAAATGAATTATAAGTCGAGTGGAGCCGGGGAAGAAAGCCTCGATTTTTCAACCCCTTCGCTCGGACCACTCCAATATTAATAATTTCCAAACGTTGTTCCTTTTATTCGTTCACCCCGTCCTCTGGAAACCTTCACCTACGTTTGTTCACCCTCCGCGCATCTCCCAAACACCCCCTTCCTTATCTTGCTCCCGATCCCCCCCCTGGCTGACCTCACCTTTCCCCTTTATCTAAACATGTCCCCCTCGCCCCCGCATACTTCTCAGTCACTCTCTCGCGCCATCTAATTTACATACATTCTCCATATCTCGGTCCACTCCGCTATCGCGAGATAACGTCCTACAAATTTGAATTTTGTATCGTTGCGACTTTGGATATAACGAGTGAACTTTTATCGCTATCTTTAACGTCCTCTGGACCGACTGCGGAAGATGTATGGCAGTCGATTTCATTGCGCTAAATTTGTAAGTATCTCTCGAAGATATTGATTCCTTTTGGTCGATTTGCTGTTTACTAAAAGACGAATACGTTCGATTGACCAAGGCCTTCAAACGAATAGATTTGGAGAATAATGGAAGAAAACATTCCGTATATTAACTACGTTAGTTACTAGGATGTAATATTAATTTCACTGTTCTAAGTTCGTCTGTATTCCGGAAAAATATCGATAGATATGTTTTCAATACACCTATAAAGTACAAGACACGTGAATATATATTTTTTCTGAGGGCTCTATCATATCGATAAATGAAAAGCACTGATTCATGGATGATGTGCAAAAATGCGCGTAATATAATCTCCTATAACCCTCTCGATTCGAATGAAGTTGAATATAACCGAGACTACTAAAACCGTCTTATCCCTATCACGAGAAACTTACGTAAAGAGGTACGTGTTTTCGTCGACGATATTTGGGTTGGTCAATATTTGCAAACCTCCTCAATTCTCATCTTCCATAATAAGCCTCGATCTTCTATACTATCACTTGAAGGCGAAGTGAGGAGCGAATTTCTAGCTAACCCTCGGGCTTCTCACACTGTTCTTTCATGCTTTTCACTTGAAGCCTCCTCCTTTGTTTGGATTCTTCCTTTTTCATTCCAATTCCTATTCTTGTCTTCATAACCTCATCATCTACTAACATCTTATTTCGTCATATCTTCTCTTGTATAGCTTTTTCTCTCCCGTCTTTGTTTCGCCCGTTCATATCTCTTCTCCATCCATCATCATATCCTGTCCATCCGACCTCCTCCGACCATCTATATTCTTTTCGGCCCTTCAAAATATTCATCCCTTTAAAAAACGGAGTATCGTGTGTGAGAGAAAAAAGTTGCTTATAAGGCTGTCAGTTTTGCTTTGAAATTTTTAAATGAGGAATTTTTAGGAAAAGGCACACCCTGAATATGTTTGGTTGATGAAAAATTCTTCGTAGAAATTTTATACCCTCTACTCTCTATTGGGAGTCTTAAATTAGATGCTTGTTCAATTTTTCACAGAGATTTGAATTCTCCCATGATTTGGTTTTTCTTTGACTGGTTCATTATCTATTCTGACATCTAGGTTCAAACGGTCCTTGACTTCAGATCGGTTTTCTGTAACTCAAACTACACTTATATTGACTGCTATCAATATTTATTGAAACGCTCAACTAGATGAATTCTCTGATGGGAAAAGGGTATTTATCATAAAATCCGCAATGATAACAACATATCATTCAATCAACTGCTGATCAATATGGCGATATTTTTGAAATAACCCTTTTCTTTTTTACCTTTCAATACATATTCTTCACGTACCAAATTTTTATAAAACTAGTCCTTTAAGCATCTCTTTGACTAGTATTCTAACAACTAGTAAGAAAGGTGCCTGTTAAAATCCTAACACAATCAAGAATATTTATGATAAAATTTATCGGCAATGGTATTTTTATTTTTTATACTTTACTTCTTATTAAACTGAACTTTTTGTTGTAATATTACATCTATGAATCAAACAAAGTATAAATAATTAAATTGATTTGTCAAAAAGAAAAAATCATATGTTGCTTAGAATTATGTTTACTTAGTAAACGAGAAGCGAGTTTTGATATTATAAAACTAGAACTCAATAGCAGGCAAATAAATACTAGAAAGCTCTCTATTCAGCAAACAAAGACAACGAATCTTATAACATTAAACTCAAATTTTTGCACCACTTCAGACCTTAACGTAACATATTAACAACTCAAACACAGTAACATCCATCCGCAATTCTAGCACCAACAAAACAACCAGCAGATCAGCGCACCTTCGAATAAAAAGGATCCCTGTTCCAGACGATGGATGAACATTTCTGCGAAAATTGAACACACAATTTTGCGAATATGTCCTCTCGAACAACCGACCACCCTGGGCGCCCTTCCACTCCCTCATCTCCTCTTCCCCAATATCTCTCATCATATTCTCCTAAATCACTCGCTTCGATTCTCTTATTCCTCCCCACTCTCCCAAGATAGCAATCGAGACTTTGGGAGGGGGAGGAGAGACCGTTTCGCGAATCGCAGAATATTTTTAAGGCCGCCCAACTTGTCCTTCGGAGGCCTTTAGATGGACGATAGGTGAGAGAAGATGGGGTAGACCCCTCCAGGCGCGATTTCTTACTCCCGCCCCTTTCCGAGGATGTGTCATTCGAAAGGAAATCGGATTGACGTTTTCGATAACTCAAAAAAATGAACGCTGAAAAACAAAACGCGTTTCCTACTTCTCCCTTTTTCGAACACCATTATTATCGTCTCCCGCTTTTTCCGTGACGTTTCAAGGGCAGACGCGTCACGCTCCCATCCCCACGCTCCCGCAAATCACTCTTCCACCAAAAAAGGATTCGTATTATTTGATCACACGCGTACGTTATTTGCCTTTGTCGCCTTCGCCGAAAGATGGTTCGTCTGCGCGCGCTTTCGCATCGCAGCGCGTGTTTCGATGAATATTCGCCACGCGTTGCTCTCTCATCGAAAGAGGGCCAACGCCCTCTGACGATAAGCAGTGGAATAAATGAGGGAATGTATAAAAGAAATGGAGGGGCATGAAAACGACTCCATTTGCACACTGGGATAAGGAATGAGCCATACTCCGGATATACTTGTTTAAAGAATGGAGTGCATCCGTCTCTGAGGAGAAAATAAATAAAAAACAAAATGGAATGGGAATCGAACCCAGGTCCTCCTATTCTTTTTGTAGATAGTATTAACTCTTTTCGTAGATTAATATAGTAACTACAATTCTAGTTCCTTATATACATCTCGATGGGTAGAAAAAATATTCTAATCGGGTTCATATGCAGTACCTTTAGAGTTTATGCATACCCCTGAATCATTTAATATCCTGTAGGTGACTACCATAAATAAAACGTAAATTCTCTCAGGATAATTTACTAGGAATCCCACATAAGTATCAATGATACTCTGAAAACTTGCTTGTTTTTCTAAACATGTGTATTGGCACCCTTATAGTTACAGTATAGTTCAATGGTACGTGCAGTATTGGCAGTGGTGACTATCTAAGGCAATGGCACTAGGGTAGGGATACAATAGTGTACTTGTGAATTTCATTTACTCCATATCAGAATATTTACCTTGGACCATTTTAACCACCCATATATACGATTGCGAAAAATAATAAACATTCTTATTGTTGAATCACAACCATTATGGATATTTAGTGGCAATGAAATGTCGATAATCAAATCAGAAACTAGAAATTCAGTATTAATTATGCAGCAAAACTATACTCTAGTGATGTACTCTATTTAGATATCCTCTATTATATATCCTGCTATACTTTGGTATTATTTGGCATATTCATATGTTCATCTATGAAAATATATACCTTCAAATGAAAATATAACCACAAAAGAATCGGAGATCTGATTGGAAAATTTCTAACACCATGTTCATATGCTATTATAAGGATCACATACATTGCAAACGCTAAAGAATAAATTTCACATACATTGAAAATGCTAAGAATACATATCACATATATTGAAAACGCTAAGAATAAATCATGACTTAATTTGGTGGTCCTGTCAATATTTTCCTTTCGCATCAATGTGACATTTTGTTTTGTTAGATTTTTAACAGTAAGAGAATGTACACTCACCATACGCTCCTTATTAGATGTTCTAGCGTAGAGGATAGAGATGTCTACGTCATAGGTCCAAATTCTTCTTCTTCTGCGGAAGCCTAGAAAAAGAAATATGCACAGTAATAATTTTTCTGAGTTGGTAAAAGTGACCTTTATTAAAAGTAAATATCAACATAACGATGCATGTTTGCTAATACAGTAAATGTTATGTACATTTGATATAAAAAAATAAAACCAACGATGCGCTGAAAAAGCTTTTGATTTTATTATTTTGTTAAAATTACATACATTGCTACTTTCCAAACATGTTAACCAACCCATTGAGAACACCTGCTTACAAAGGTTAACAACTTGCATTAAGGTAGCTCAGATTAAACTCAAATTTGCATATTAATGAGGGGTAGAATAATTTAAAAGGTGTACTTGCGTATGTTAGCACACTAGCAGATGCAGGCGATCAAATTTCTGCTAATCGGAAATATTCATTGATTGTATTTTGCAGCGAGTGTTAACGCATGGTGAAGGTCATTGAAATTGATGTAATATGATCTTTTAGTTTTATTGTAAGTATTATCATAGGATTTGCTCAATAGTATCATTAGGAATCGGTTGCGTAATGGATTTCTATCGTACTCTCCCTGGGTCGTGCAATTTCTACATTCGATTTTACTCCGCGATATCGGATAGCCGTATTTTATATCATAGTTAAGTGAGAGGATGGAAGAGAACAAAAAAAACAGACGGAACGAAAAGCAGTGGAGAGGGAAACACTCAAAGGCACACCCTCTGTTTTTTGCCAACGTAATGAATCAATTGACGCGGGGGCGCTGCCCAAATCAAGGGCGTAGATAGCGACTCCAAGCGGAGGAAAGATATATCTCGCTTCGATCGGGGAAAAATTTAGATGCGAAAAGAGATAAGGAAGGGGCCAATTGGTGCAGCTTCTCCCATCGTGTAAATATGTATTTATAAAAGCGAGTAGGCACTCCATCCAGGAGGAATTTTTTAAACGGAAGAAGGGATGCGTATAAATAACTTTAAGGGCTGGCGTAGACGACTTGGAAACACAGCGCGCGTAATTCATATTTGGTTGTTGTGTGAAATTTGATTTGCGATTAACATGCTCCTGATCGCTTCTTGTTCTTTTCTGGTTGGATGCTGGTAGGGAGCATTTGATTTATTTCCGTTTTATATTAAAGCAGATGTGGTAAGTTATCAAACAAATGCTGACAACTCTATAAAATCGAAGTGCAAATAGTTATATTGTAAGTGGATTATAGATTGAACTATAAAAATTATTTTAATAATTATCTGAGAACAAAGTAGATTATAAAGTGATCAAAAATCTATAATATGTACGGTTAAAATTACTTCTGCTTATTTATGACTAGGTAAAATTCATGAAAGCTAGATAACAGACATCATTAACAATTATTCTTATATAGAGTGAAATGAATCAGTGACATAAATGTGGAAAAATAAGTTTATTCTGATAGAAGCCTTTTTATAGTTAATTTATGCGTGATATTTGTTTTGATTGGTTTATGTACCACAAATAATGGAACCTAAGATGAACTGCAAAAATAGAATTATTCTATTAATTTTAAATAAGGAAAGTATAATATATAATAATGTATCCTGTTCATAAACGAACCCATAGCAACGAGTGCAGTTGCCTAAATGTTATTGAAGATTATCGTCTTAGCTCTTGGAAAATATTAAATGATAATAGAAAAAATCAAACAAAAATCTTATATTCAAAACTCAATCTTAAGAATGACTATATTATATGTATTTCCGATATTGAGAGAGAAAAATGAATAGCCTTCAATCGAAAAGAAAGTAAAGGCCATACACTTTCGTGGGTAGAGAAGTTAGAAGGATGTTGAGCCTGAGGAAGATGAAAAAAATTACACTTGGGAAACAGAGATTCGAAAATAAATAAATGAATGGAAATGAAGGTTTTGAGAGGGAGGTAGGGACGGTGGAGTGGGAAGACTCCAGAGTGGGGTGTTTGGGTGAGAAAGAGCGGGTGTAAAGGATAAATGGAGAAACAGAAAGGAAATGTTTTAGGGAGAACTTCCAATGAGGAGGAGCAACTCTAGGGAGAAGCGAGGGCTAGAATTTCCTCTTGACGACTCCTTTGGAATGTAGCGTTCCTTCCGATGGTTGATATTTTCGAGGAAAAACAACATTGGTCTAACTTCGACTTCAACCGTATAGGCGTTTCAGTGCTCCCGACCAAAATTATCACATGAGAAACAATATTACGGAGTTTATCTCATCTTTTGTTGCCATTAGGCTCCAAAGTAAACAACCAAATATGACGTATCTCCTTGTCTAGCAAGAGAGGAAAAATAGTTGTTCGAGGATTCAGAATAAGATTGTAAAAACAATATCGTTAAACTAATCACAAGATTAAATTTGGCACTCGATTATAAATCGAAGTTATTTATCATATTTTGAGTACTTTGAATAAGTAAATAAAGTACTTAATTAAGTAATATCGTACAATTGGAATAATAAGGCAAAGATAAAAAAGTTTTGTTGCTGCACTTGTATATTATTCGAAACGAAACGAAAATCATAATAAAATATTAATACATCGCTTGTAATGTCATGAACTTAACATGCACGACTTTATAAATTTACGCATAACCATTTTGGAAAGGAACTCAAACAATTTTTAAAGTTACTGATTTCCAATCTTGATAATACTGTTATGATACGTGCATAATATTGTACGATAAAGTTGAAGTCAGTTAATATATAATTTTTAAATTCCACAGAAATATACTTTTAAAAATATTAATGTAATTTTTACTTTTTACAATAATAAATTATTTACGTAGTACACTATAAGAAATAGTGTGGACAGATTCTCTGAATAATACAGAAATACAAAAGCAGCTAGGGCCAATTTAGACTTTTCATTTCTCATTTCTATCCAACAGAGGAATAAAACGATATTTCAGAAGACATGACAGCCAAAAATTCCGACTAATAACGCACATTTCCAGATTTGGGTAGAATAATAATCCTCGAGGAAAAAGTACGTAGCAGCAATATTTCTTACATCTTCCAAAACACCCTTTTCCCTTGTTTGGAAGACCGTGAGGAGTACACGACGTCGTGCAGATTTCCCGAAGTGAGAGGATAGCTAAGTCACGGCGAAAGAAAATAACCATTCCTTGGCAAATCCGAACGTTGGACTCCTAAACTCACGAGCTGGGCCGCCAAAGGAGGCAGGGCGGTAACCATGGAAGCGGCCGGACAGGTAAAAGAGAGAGAGATAGAGTTTAATTACATTGTTTGGGGCGAGGATCTCCACGGAGGAGATTTATTGGCTTTCCCCTCTTCGCCAATCCGCACAGATTTCTCATTCGCATCGTTCGATTGTCGTCGCGCCTGCGCCGATGCAACCCGCTCTACGGGCCCGTGGAGGGGGTCCCGGGTGACGCCATTGGACAGAGTGGGCACACGCAGGTAAAATTACGCTAAAAGACGAGATGCGAATTGTAATGTCATCCGCACATCTTGGCATTCCTCTCCCCTCCGTCGCGAAGGGGCACATACGTAATGAATGGCTCGAGGACTTCTGCCCATAGGAACAGCCGGAGAAATTAAAATTGAACCGATCTTTTCAAGGTTTCCAAATGATTCGAGTAATGTTTATACTTGCCGAAAATTTATTACGATAGAGATATTATCTTTTAGATTTAATTTTCATAAGAAATACTTGTAAAAGTACATTCATGAAATAAAAACTGGCATTGTTGAGATTGACAACAAAACTTTTTGAAGAAGAGTACTTCTACTTAAATGAATTTTTGATACCCTATAAGTTTTAAATTTTTCCTTATATTATTCGAGTAACAATTGTGTATCTTGGGAAATTGATACGTTAACAGAATGTAGTAAAAATAATTATATCCAAAGGTATTTACAAACTCGCGAAATTTATTCTCTTATGCTTCTCTATAGAAACAGGTTTCATTTAGGTATGAGCAATTTTAAGGATAATATGCCTCCATTTTATGCAAACACTTCATGCCAACTTTATAATTGATCCCTTTTACCTACATATTTAACTTATAAGTATGTGAGAATGATTAACATACAAAGAGAAGTGTAATTTCAAGATGTGAATCAAAGTAAAGGAACAAAGATAGATATTCGTGAAAATTTACTCGTCTCGGATTAAACCTATAAATTTACGGACGTTAAAGAAATCTGATAGGCGCGGGACTCGAACTCAGATCTTCTTTTTTAGATCGACACTGAGAACTAGAAGATATAATTCATTAATGAATCTAATTAAACGATAGTTCTTTTCAAGCATTACTGAACATCTAAGGGTAACATAACAATCAGAAATAAAATTAATTAAAAAACAACAATAAATAATAAAATAAGGCTCTTTTATTTGTTTTGTGCCGAAATAAATCCAAATTTATGGTCACTTAAATATCTTAGATCGTAAACTCATGCAGCTGCACTATCTGTTTTGAATATCATCTTAACTAAGTCAAGAGAACAAAAGAACAAAAATTCGCTAAGCGTGAATTAGTATTTACTTATCTATGTAAATGACTTTGAGGAAACTTCAAATTCAGAACCTGAGACTTATGTAAGGATTTATTCCATTCGTCATTCCATTCCATGGAAATATATGAGAATAAACAGGGACTACACTTACGTGTAATAGTACCTGTAATCGAGGTAAGTACTTCTTAAGTCTTTACTTTTAACGAAAGTAAATTTTTCGCAAATACAATCAAAATTTTATTGTATAAGAAATAATAACCTTCGAAAACAATGAATAAATAAAACCATATATTCACGAAACACGATGTTGCTTGTTAGTCTAAATACCTACTGATCTATTTGATAGGTAAACGATCTAGAATCAAATATGAGAGAATATTTGATTCCATGACTTATGTGAATAAATATTCGAACTTGAAGAAGAGTTTTGCCTCGTGCTGATGACGGCACAGCATAGCAGATGTTGGATAGAAGTTGAGGCTACCGAAGCAGGAAGCTGAAATTTATGAGCCATTAAATTCGGTTCAGTTTTAATGGATTATGAAATATATTTTGGAGGTGTAAATTTGTATTCTCCGAATAAGTCGGATCTCATTTTATGGATCATGGCTTACAGACCCAGCCTTTTGGTTAAGACATAACGAAATATGCCTTCAATAATACAGGTTTTACGAGTTATTTTTGCCTTTGGAATCTTGACTTAAAAAAGGGTATCTCCAAGGTTAAAATTGATCTACATGTGCTAGCTCGAGTTTCCCCTCACAAATGGATAATCTTTTTATGGATGTATTAGTGCCCTGTAAATAATATGGAAGAGCCGAATGTCCCCTACCAAAAACTAGTCTCAACATCATTATGAAAACATTATATGTATGCGGAGATTTCTGATTAAATACAACTGTTTTAGATGATATTCAGAAATACTTCATTACATATATGATAAATATACGCTAAATAGTTCACATATACATTTTTTTTACCACTGTATACACACCACAGAGGTCTTCCAACATAATCACTTAAGCTCCCAGTACATCAAATCTAATTTTTTTTCAATTCGTGATACATTATAATCGTTACATCAAACCTAGTTGAAACAACACCGTGGAACGTAAAGGTTAATGTTCTTAATTGTAATTAATAATAATTGGCATTGTGGAATTTTTAACAGCTATAAATGTCGAAAATTTAAATATAATAATGGGTGTTTTTTTTAATTTTTAAAGAAAAATTTCACAAAATTCATGTGTGGTAAAATCTGTCATTGAACTTCAAACAAAAGAAAAACCTACCACAAGCAATATCCACGTTTCATGATACTGGATGATGTAATTTCATATACCTGGGTAGTAAATAGTGTAATAAATAAACCTTAAAGCCTAAACTAATATCGTTTACGGATATCATAGAGCATTAAACTTTTCATCTATTATTTATCTAAGTTCAACCATATATTCACGGAATTATATTAGTAATATTCAAACAATAAATAAGCATTACAAAAATATATACATTTTTCGAAGCTGAAAAGGTAGATGTCTTGAAATAAAAGACTAACGGTTAAGGATAGTCGAGAAAAATCTTCTGAAAAAAGAAAGGCACTCAGCATAAATGACTGAATGATACGGGAAGATATTTGATTTTTTTTATGAGAAAGCTGCGACTCCAGATATGGAATATAAAGAGGCACATAACAGCACTGTCAAAATTCAAGAAGGATTGTGAAAGAAGTGGGATGAAAAAGAAAATTAAAAGGTAAGGAGGCGCAAAGAATAAATAACGGAGTCCAAGAATAAACCGGGTGCAAAGAGGGTGATGAATTGCAATGAAGTTTTCTCTATAATTCTAAAAGGTTACGTAAGATATTAACTGGAAGAAAAATGGTACAGTAAACTAGATAATTCATATCATATGCTAGTTTTTACATTGTTCCACGATGAACTGAAAAGTATTTCCGAGGTTCTTTTATGTTATTTGAATAAGCCATTAATAATTTATAGCATGCTTCTTTTTTATACTATCCAATAAACATCAACTTTTATAGAAATATATAAACTCTTGACCTCTATTTATTTTTTAGCTAAGTTCACCATTTATTATAGTAATACCTATGCTGGATACACAATTTCTTTTACAGTAAATTAAATAGTTTTCTACCAGTACCAGTGTCCAATATGATCATTACTATTTAATAGTAAATATTAACCATAATTATATCTTTAATGCTTCCTCTAAAATAGTATCCTACCTTAAACTCTTATTTATTATTCCTGTAGAGATTTAATTGGATTACAATGACCAACTATAGAAACAAAACAGCTCGCTATAAACTGATTTGTGACATGTTACACACATTTTTTGCCTCTTTAAAAATTATAAAATATCTTTCATCAAAAGAATATACTTTTTATATAACAAAAAGTTAAACACAAAAAACCGGGATTTCACTACGGAAATGTGAAGTCTATCCGTCTAAGAAACGGGGAGCCAGGTGTTTACTACTTAACCTACGGGTCAAACTCATTACCTTTTGAAATGCAACAAAAACCTATGGACTCCACTATACGCAATCTTCCGACTCCCATATGTCTAAAATAGATTGCCGGAAGCTAAGTTCATATGACCACATAGAATGATGGATACAGAAACCTAATGGACACTGTCTGGTGAAAGGTGTTGATATTTATGATTTGGAAAATCCTAATCTCGTAATGTTAAAAAGAAAAATGGGATGATACCATTTGATATGCTCCGAAGAATGAACATTCATTTATGATATATGTTGAATGATAATGTTTTGAATAAAAATTCATCCAAAGAAGATTCGAATATTCTAGTAAAACCTTCCAAATCAGTTAATTTACGCTGATCCGATGAATACAAATAATCGCAATTGAATTACATTAAAACTACGATGGTTTCATAAATCATTATTCCATAACTTCGAAATATGTTCACAACTCTATAGAAATCACGAATTAGGGGGAATAGAATAACGTGAACTGTACACATAATTGGTACATTTCATTCAAGAAAGGACATGAATAAACTCTGAAAACACATAAGCAAATCAGTGAACAATAAATAAGTGAATTTATATGAGAACTAATAATAGTATAAGAAAGTATGGTCCAATGCTGGTCCAGTGAATTTTTTATAACATTTATAAACAACTTTAATCATTTTTTGAATCATAAACCAGAGAAAATGCGTAAAGATATATGGTTCGATTATGAAAATCAAAATACGATATATATTTAAGTGCCTAAAATAATAATTGGGATTACAAGAATATGATTAATATTTAGATGGAATGGAAAGAATTAATAAATTTTAAAAAAAGAATTGAAAAATCACAAAAATACGGGTCGCAATCCAATGCAATCTCCAAAATTATTTTCAACAAAAGACCAATTGTAACACACACTACAAAGAAGATCGAAGAAATCTTTTGTGAAGTAAAGACATATCGAAACACTGTCATCGTCCAATAACCATCCCAATCTCAGTTTTACATCAAACAGGAATAGACTCTTTCCCATTTCCATCGCCATCACAATGAAAGCTAAATACATTATTATAAGCCCACCTCATTACCATGAGATACCGCGTTCCTTTCAGTTCCACGAGATTAGGAATGAAAAATCCTTTGATATCAACGTCCCCTCTCCCGCGGAGCCAAAAGACCATGAAGGACTCCGCTGCGCCTTTGTTCACTTTTAGAGAACGCCTGTGAAACACACTCGTGAAGACTAAGCCCATTCTTAGCAAGAAATTATTTCGGAATTAGATTCCGAAACAACAATATAAAGTTTACCACCGCCGCGGCGATGAAAAAATGTAAATTACAACGACGATAGATGGCGCGCTTCCATGGAAAAAGTAGCATCTCTGGTGAAGGGGCAGATTCTGACATTAATATTAGATCACTCTGGCAGGCGATCCATCTGACTCGGTGGACTAGGTGTGAGCTTCGGGCGCTCCGCCTTAGGCCTCGGGAGGAATGCACGAGGAAGGAACTGCCTCACCATCAAAGACCCTTCCTCAAGAAGGAATCGAAATAATATACAGAAATGCAGAATATACCTGAATGAGCATTATTCTGTACCAGATCCCATTAAATTGTATATTTATAAGACCAACTTATTATATAAACAATAAATACGGAATCGATATCATTAGGAGATTTCACCCGAAGAATTGAATCTTTACTGCTTCATCATAAGATTTACTCAAATAATATAAATAATGCGGAAAATATGTCGTAGAAGAAGCACTATAAATATTCACTATAATTAATATACAAATATGGAATCATAGTACTCTATATTTTTAACAAATTCATTCCTCTTTGCTGGATGGAAAACTAAAATTCTACGAACAGTAATAAAACATTATAGTGCACCTGCGGCCATAATAATATTTCTGGAAAGAATCGCAAGCCTGACCATACCAAAGTTATAATCCATTAAAACATCGTTAAAATTTGTGACTTTGCACCATCTGTCGCTAAAATATTTGCGAATGATGAAAAACGACTGAGCAAAAAATGTACGGGAAATTGGAACACATCGTATCATTTCCACTTAGTTGTAAGTATTATGTAAGCCAGTTTGTTTTTATTTATCGACATTAAATAACGCTTATTAAAAAAGGCAAAATTAATATTTAACGTTTATTTTGTAAATTTTACATCCCAGGAGTAAATTCGTAATGGAATTAAACTTTTGAGATTAGATAGAAAATCAATATTACAATTTTAATGGGCGTCTATAAAGTGAATAAGAGATTATGAGTTGTGATAAAAAATCCATTCCGAACTAATATTTGCATACAAAACGCGACTGAGATGCAATAATACAATTTATATTGAAAATATTGAGCATCTCACTAAGTACATTCATATTCTGTCGTTAAAGAAATAAAACCGTAAAATACTATCAATTCAGAATTCGATCACAATCAATAATACTCATTGAAATTACCATTCCAAAACAAATACTGAGGGGACTTGGGACTGAGTTATAATTTATAACTCAAAGAGCATTTAATACTTCCTCAAAAAAGTCTAATTTATAAACACTCTTTACCTATAAGCATTAAATTATTCGGAATCATATAATTAAATATTCGGAATTCGGAAGAAATGCCATAGCATAACAGAATACAATAGAAGGTAAAATAAAGAAAAACATCGGCCTTTTTTCAAATATGTAGCATTCAAATGAAATGCTACATCTAGAAAAGCCTTTGAAACTTTCTCAAGAATTTTCGAGAAAATTTAACAAGTGTTCTGGACGAAAGACCTTGTCGTTGACTTAGTGCAGACGAAGCGGGAGATTATCTACAGGAGTGAATTACAGCAAAAACCTGTCTCCGAGACCGCTACGGTAGCTGTGAAAATCAGATCAGATCTTTCAGGAACCTCGAAAATACTTGCTCGCAGCAGACACTTCGGATATTCAAAGGATAAAGAAAACCTTTTGTTAAGGTAACTTATCATCTGAAGAAAAATTTTAATCTTTTACAAAAGATGCTTTTTCCAAGAATAGTTGAACCACAAGGTGATGATAGTTCTTTAGTAGTAAAATGTGATGTATGATTGTTGAACCATCAAAAAATGTAGACCAAACTTTGATATTTTACAAAAAATAATCATAAAACTTTACAAGACTACTTTTCTAAATCTAAACCTTATGAAATATTTGAATCAGAATGTATAGTTTCTCCTCTACCACATAATTTCCTATATCAGCTACAAAAACCTTTTTTACAATTTTTATTCGATGTCATCCCTTAAAGTTTTTATTTAAGATCTTTATTAACGCAAGTTATAGACTAAGAAGTCACTTCTGCCATTTAACTTCTACTTCATATTTAAAACTTCAACGGATGCTGAGAATTATTCCATTCAACACTGGAAGCCATGCATACCAATTACGCTTCCAATACATATATTCCCCTTGAGATATTCCGCTTGATAACTGAGTTTAAACAACGCAAAACATTCGCAGTTTTCCAGTACTTTATTAGACAGCTGACGCGAGTCTGTACGTCCCTCGGCTTCCGTCAACAGATACGCCCATACGCCTTATTAACGACGGATTTCTGATGGACCGAAACCGTTTACGGCTCGTTTGGGTTACGTACACGAGTTGCCTCCCTGCTTCTTTACTGCCACGGGAATAAAATATTCGAAATTATGGTCCGTCCGGGGCGAGAAGCGGTCAGTTTCATATGTCACCGCAGCATTTGCATGGGCCAGACACGGCGGGAGGTAAGAATAAATTCCCATCGGCCTCAACGCGGCAATTTCCCGGACGCTAAAAAAATATTCGCGCGATAAATTACCTACCGATTCACGGCAGTAAAAATCCACCCGTATCCCAAAAGTAATCTCTGAGAGAGAAAAAAGTGGACCTTATGGGGCCCTCAGCGAGACTAATTCTGCGGAGGAGTCTAGATGGGCCTTTTTAATCAGTACTCCTTCTACTTTTCCGTTGTGGTCTCATAAAACTTCCGGACGCGGCCTACCGCGAAGCGGTCGTATGTTTATCTTTAGGAAGGATGGTACCCCACTGGACAAAAGGCACTCAAAATAGTCGAAAATGTAAACAAAACTAGTCGCGAGATAGTTCCGTTGTTACCGCGGCGAACACGTGCTCGATCCCCGCTTCCCAGAAGCTTCTGCGGGGCTGCACCACGGAGGAAACCCCATCCCCCGCCGCCCCCACTCCGCCCCACCCCAGTGGCACTGGTCCCTTCCATTTATATGCTCTCAGCTCAACATTAATCCTACTCCGTCCACTTCCCAGCACCACACGGTAATCAGACTATTTTTCACTTGGAGCTGGAGAGGACAGACACCCGTTCTGCCCCCACCACCACCGCGAGCACCGCACGGGCATTCCACCTTCCCATTGTGTCCATCCACGCCCCTCCCCTAGTCTGTGGGGGCCTCCAGCCGGGCGCCTTAATCTCCTCTCTTCCTTTGATCAAATTCCTCGGCCGCCTCGAATAACCTTCCACGGCTCACCAAATAGGTCTTCCCTCCCGCAGCACGGATAACAGAAAGGAGAGGGAAATATTAAGGCGGAGGGGAAAGACGGAAAAAATAATATCCGTAGAGGCAAAATAATTTTTTTCCGAAAAGATCCAGGTTCTCTCTCTTCCTCCACGATCTTTTTTGTTATTTTTAAAGAGTTCGGAGGAAAATGGATGGTTTTCCTCCCCCTCCTCCCGTCCCGAAAAATACTCCGCTCTTTTTTGGCGAGGCGATATCTTCGCGAATCCATTGGGAGGCCGAATGCGGGAGGGGACGCTCCATCTTTGGCGGGGAATTAAAGTTGGCGAAATTCGTCCTTCCGCGGGGACTTCTTGCGGGGACAGCGCGGGACCCTCCTGTTCGCTCCGGAAGAGGATAATGCGCCGGAATGGAGCGGTCCACGGGGGCCCTTCCCGCCGGAAATCGACCCGGAAGACACAGCTGTTGCGCGCTGCCCCGTCCCGCGGTTCGATCCACGCCGACTTTTTTTCCACTCTCAGATTTTGAGGGATATTTTTTGGCCTTCCAACCCGCTTATTCATCTTAACGTCCCCCTCCCACTTCGCTCGTTCCTTTTTCCCCGCGTTTTATTTTTTCCCTAACTAATTTTTGCCTTCTCCCTCCCCAATCTCCATCTTCATCTCACCCCTGCCTATCTCCTCTCCCCATCTCCCAATAACACCGCCTCCACCCCACTCCACCCCCTTTTACGCAACCCTCCCGCTGCAAAATCTTCCGCAAATCCTCCACCGGTCCATGGACCGGAGATTCGATCGCCGATTTCAGGAATACGTAAACGCCTCGCCACCTTCGGGTGAGATGCAAATTAATTCGGTTTGTCTCTCCCCTCTGTTTAAGAGTTGGGGGATGAATTAATTACGCGCTGATAGAGATAAGATGGATCCATTGTTGCTAAAGCAGGAGGAAGAATTCCGTCTAAATTTAGTTCGCGAAATTTTGGGTGCAGATGTGGATGCAAGACGATAAGTTTCTGGGAATTTTAAGTCCAAACACCAAAAATTCCTTAAATATACGTTTCAAAAATGATAAAATTTAAAAAGTATAAGAACAAATAATTTTTGATCATTCATGCTCGTTAACCTTATATTTCACATTAAATTTTTTTTACGTGTTTATCACATAAACAAGGAGGTTGCAACTGGCATTTGAAAGAAATTATTTATTATTATTCCATTACGACTCTAATACTCTTTCACTATTCTTTAACCTTATTTTTGACTAAAGACTTCGTCATACGTAACACATATATATGTATTCATGCATCAGAACAGCACAATTCCCTACATACTACCTTCCCTAATATTTTTGGATCTTTTACAACAGTATCTTCCGTATTCATATTTAATTTCGTAACACGTTCACCTCATCATAATTATCTTTAGGAGTTTTTAGCTTATTTTACACGAATGCAAAATGTGGGCAAAATTAATCAGAGAACATTCCATTCCCTACGGGAGGCGTAACATCATTCGCTACCTCACGCTGCCTCGATACGACCTTAATCTCGCAAAAAAAACTTCCCATCTAAATTGCTCGAAAGACTAAACCGTGACTGTGTATCACCTCTTTCTATTTAATTCCAGCGATTACATCGCCTTTGTCCGCGACCCAACCTTTCCCGTTGAGATTTTCATCGAATCGGAGTTTTCCGTTTTTCACGCGAAGCAAAAAAAACGCATTCTTGTTTACGAATGATTTGCTGTTTTTAAAAGGTCACACCGTTATGCTGGGATATTAAGAAACAGTTTCCAAGTGCGGAGCGTGAATTTTTCTCTATTCTAGGGATCTAGGAAGGGGGATAAACGCATTAGCGGGCGCTAAATGAATATGTTGTTAGTTCGTTTCTAGCGTAATTGATGTGTTTGGCGGGGTCGTTAAACAGTGTTACGAGACCCGAGGCTATGGCGCTAACTCCTTGGCGATTTACCGACTGGCGGCGCCACTGTCCTCGCATTGCTACTTTGTCAGTTAAGCAGCTGTCCGACCGAATGGCCTGTCGCTGACGTCACACAAAGCCCACCCATTAAATTCGCCTCGAATGAATTAAACGATCCGTTAAAAAATCCAATGTGCGTTTTCTGAGGTAATTTCTGGAATGGATCGCTTTCCTGGGAGAAAGCCTTGGAGAAATGTTAATCATCATAAATCCAAAGTGATATTAGCTGGTGTTCTAGTAGCTTCTGAAACATAACGCGATGCATTCAAACGCGAATAGTTCCCTTAAATTACGAAGTACCATCGGATACCCTACATTAGTTTCTCTATTTTTTTCTGAAGAAGGGGTTAAATTAATTCAGCCGAATCTAGAACTTGTGATGGTTTGTTGCGAGTCACGGAAATAGTTGAAAATGAAATTTCTCGTTAGATTAAGTCACAGTATTTATTTTAAGAGGAGTGGAGCAATGTAAGAACGAAGAGCAATCAACTTTAAAAGCCTCACCCATTTGAATGGTTTCATAAAAGTGGATTTTGTAAGTTATTCTTTAATTAAAATTATTCTTCCTTTGTTCATATGGTATAAGTATCATGAAATGGTAATTCTACGTAAATACACAAAGAATGATAATAATAAATACATGACAGAAGGACTAACACAAGTAAATAGCACCAAACAAATGAGGTAAAAATATTAGCAACGAATAATTTATTCTATCATTACCAACATACCACGGGTAAATAGTGAAAGAGATTTAAAATTGGGCATTTTGACACCAACAAACTTCAAGATAACTTTTAAAATATTGAAATGTCTAGGAATTGATGTTAGGTTTCCTACCGAATATTATCTAAAATCTTCCCTGAAATAGGTATATGGTCGAATCTCATATCTGTCTGTATAATTTATTGACGTATTCAACTAAACATCTTTTATTTCAAAGTTATATACCTTTTCTTAGCTTCTAATTGACTAGTATTTAGTATGACCAATGTCCATCAAAACAGCTAAGGAGAAGTTACTAAAAAACCATCGACATAAAATATCATAAGTCAATGCTAATTTAAAGAGATGTATTTTTAAAGAAGTAAAACATACAATTATTTACGAGCAGGGAATGACTAAAGAAATAGATGCTTTTTTGATGACGTTAAGTGAGAGTTTATCAGTAAGTACTCTGATGTTTCTTGATTACATTTGAATCTCATTCCCAACGGAGACTGTTGCTATCAATTGTAGGAAAGGCCAAAATATTAACTATGATCAGTCGAAACCAATGAAGTTCTTCTGCCAAGAAATAGTGATAAATATTTCCTTTTTCACACAATATACTAAAATCTGGTATCACTTAATTTTATTGTTACAAAGCTTAGGGGGATAAATGAATCAATAATCTACAGAAGTGCTCGCTTCCAGCTCCCATAAACATCGGGTGGTATACGGTTTACGATCAACCGAAATAATATCCACCTACACTCATGCACTCAATGAACACAAAATTAAGATCAACGACCCCCAAAAACCCTCAGACGATGAACTGATTCACAAGAGAGAGCATGGAAGGGAGGGAGGGGGAGACCTAGACTCCGCGATTTCCATAAGGGTAACAATCGCAATCCGTCTGGAGGCGATAAATCCGTCACACGAGACGTGTTGCGTCACCCCCGCAAATAGACCACCCGTTTTCGGAGAGGAATCGATCCCGCTCTCGGGGGGACAAAAAACGTGGAAAAGTGGAAGGTGAGAGGATGGTAGATACGCGAGAGAAAGGGTTTGAAACCGCCCGCTAAAGATGCTGCCCGCGGATCCGACGGCAGATCCTTCCCTAGGAAGAACCCCCATCGACTCGATTTGGGGAAAGGGACCGCCTCTTATGATTCCTTTAGCAGATACGGTCGAGACAATCGCGAAGCAGTCGGACAAATGACTACCGAGCTGCGCGTCCCCGGGTTCCGCTTATCGGATACGAAAAAAGGAAGGGTCGCCTTGGAAACACCCTTGGCCGACGGAGATCGGCTTCATCACTCTCCTGTCGTGTTGTGGAGGGAGACGACATGGAAAGACGCTGCGGAAAATGCGCCCGAGAAAAAATGGAAGGCATCCAAGCTTGAAACTGATGATTCGAAATGCTTCTCAGCATTTCTTGAAGGATTTTCCGAACTAAGTGGGCTTTCCGAAAGAATGTTCCCCCGGGCTATTAATAACGTGAGTTTAAATTAGAAACGTCGGGGATTATTAATTAATAAAGGACCGGATTCGTTTGGTTGTGGAATGGGCACTAAACAAGTCCTTATATCCGAAGCGTAATTGTGTGTTCTTTCCCGATAATGCGAACCTATCTCCAAATGTTTCCGATTGACTTATCTCAACTTGTTTATCGATCGAAATAGAACAAGGAACTTCTGATGTTGGGAGATTTTGAACAGTTGAAAGAAGACCGGTGACTAAAAAGAAAAGATCGAATTAGTTTGGCCCGAAATCATTATCTACAGTAAGGGACGGAAATGTTTTGAATAGCTCGAATTCGATTGTCAAGTTAAATGGTGACTAGTAGGAAAATCATCATTCACTGTTAGCATATGTTGCGCTGTAAAGGAATATTTTAGTTTTACACAATAGATCTTTACGTCTCTAAGGAAATATTTCGCCTACTTTTAAAAGAAATTCCTGTTCAAAAATAAACACATGGGGAATTTTATATTCCCGATTAATTATTACTCTATGTCCATCGAAGAAAGCTTTTTAAATTTATGCGCGATACGTAAATAGAATAGTAATGGAAGCTTTAAAACACCTTTTAAGAGAAAATACTATTTCAAAATCTTTTTATCAGAGATTCCATGGATATCGAATAACAATCAGAAAAAAACGAAAATTTTATAAGTAAATAATTGAGAATCAAACACATCCAAATGTTTATAATAAAGTAGTCTCGTAAAAGTTTGGTCCCGATGGATTGCTTATTTGTTAATCAGTACCACATCATTAGGCGTGAATCTGTATAATTTATAAATAGTCATTCTACAAACTTAAAACTTTGCACCCACAATTTTTCCCTATATTTCGAGAAACAAAACAACTACGTAAACCTAGTAACACGAAAAATTTCACTATCCATCAACAATACTTCATACAGTTTGACTTCTATTTGTCGTGAAGATATTTCATAGCTAATTATATCTTCTGGTTCCCTTTTGATTGAAGGACGTATTTTTCTCGCAGAATTAATAGTCGTTCGCTTAGTTAAATTGATCTTTTGGGATGAGCAGGAATGAGTCTGAGAAAAGCAGATCGACTGAATTTGGATTCGAGCCAATGCACTCGACTCGTCCAATCAGAGCTTTGGAATGAGAGGAGAAATGACGACTCCCAATGATTCGACTCAAATACGTCCTTTATTTAATGGCGGATGGAATAAAGCCTTCGGAGAGGAGCGTTTCGTTAAAATACTCGTTACTGCGCGACGGCTGCACCATCACTTGTACACTTAGCGTCGACCCTTCCATCTCCACGTATTTAGTAATTCTCCGCGCCAACTGCTTTACCCCTTCTATTACTACCTCGAGATGTGCTTCCCTATTCCTCTCCCTCCAACATGTGTGTACTCCGTGGAGAGGTTTGGCGTGGGTGGCGATGTTCTGCTGTTTTACGAATAACTGACTTTTAGTGGTGAGGATTTTTTAGGATGTAGGAATCAGCTGCGAGAAGAAATGAAGAGTTGGGAAATGAATGGAGGGTTTGAAAAAGGAAAGGAGAGAAACGCTAATGAAGGGAAGACTTGGGAATGAAACGTTGATGAAGCACGGATTACGTACGTAAATAATGTTAAAAACCTCATTGGAAATATTAATGACACTTCAGTATAAAGAAATACATATTTATGGACATAAATGATGAATGAAAACTTGTTTGTAGGAATTTAACAAGAAATACATAGTTCATTAAAACTATAAAAATACTCGTCAGTTTGAAAAATATCAGATATATCGAACAAATACCAAATTTATCCTATTGTATAGAATCCAAGACAACAACCACAAGAGTAACTCAAATTTTGAGTAAAGTAGAGGACTATCTTAAAATTTTAACTCTCTCTCATAAGGAAATGAATTATTATATATTGTAAAAAGATTGTTTAAATATGTATCAATTATAGTTAACAAAACATTATCTGGAATAGTGGGTCCAAGTACAACCTAGGGACGAATAGTTTTAACGCGATATAACAATATTTATTGAGTCACAATAGATCGATAATTTTAAGCATTTTCGTAAAGCTTAATTATTAATAGATTTCTCATTACCATCATTTAAAAAAAGCGTTAATAATTATCTGCATCAATGTATAATTATCCTAGTGTAACCCTAGTCCCATAAACTTATGAGTAACCCTTTCACGATTGCCGATAAATGTAAAATAGAAAAAGAGAGCCGAAAATCATACAGCACGTGTGTGTGCGTCTCTTTTATTGGGGAGTTAAAATTGAGACGACATCTTTTTTACGGCGTCGACTGGGAACAGGCGAAGAGCGCATAAAAAAGACGAGGAATTAGAGCGAAATTCGAACAGAGAGGCGGTGGATGCAGAACGAGTGGAGAGATACGAAAGAAGAGCCGTGTTATATTCCTGCGTCCGTTTGGGGGCGTTTCTAGCCGAGGATGGGATATCGCGGGCGCTACTCCGTGGTACTAAATCAGAGCGTCCACTTGACACCCATTCCACGCCCCCACCCCACGCTAATCCCCTCCCATTCAAAAACCCCGATGAAACAAATCCTCCTCCCACGGGACATGCATCGCTTACGACGTCTGCAATAGCAATAGAAGGCCTTTTTGCTGTGGCGCTGCCAACTTAACGGGGGCTGATACTCCCTCTTTATCACCACGTAATGGGGGAAAGAAGAGGATGCTTAGAGCCGTTTCTCCGAAATAACTGTTTGGTTGTTTCGAAGATGAAGTAATACGGGGTGTTTGGAAATGGGATTAGTCTAACTACTGTCGAAGTTATCCCCATATTGATATGTAAAGTTCAGATTGTAGTAGATGAAGGTATTTATAATAATTCCACACCCTATGAATGAGTTCTTTTAGTAATATGAATATATAAAAGGAGATATAAATCGAAATCGAGATAAATTCAAGTAAAATTCAAACTGTAATTCTTTTTTCGGCTTTAAAATCGAACCGAATAAAAAATCATTTATGAACATTTTTGGGTTCTTGAAGGGTAATAGTGTCAGGTGATGAAATAGATTTAAATAACATTCAAAACCATTTTTTAAGTAAATCGAATTCCCAAGTTTTAAAGAGAAGATAAAGCAATATTTGTATAATATAATATTATCAACTCTAGAATAATTAAATTTCTCAATTCCACGTTGAGTTCCATATATTGTTCTACTAATGATAAATTCATCTACCAAGTACAATCAGGGGAAAATTCGACGCTAGATAAGTTGATGAAAACCTTTAGATGGATGAAAATCTAGCTATTCATCAAAAAAGTCATTAACATTTATTTTTAAAAACCCAATGAAATGCTACAGTCAAAAATATAAGAATTAGTACACTGCAAGATTTATTTCTCTTGTTCTTAAGTTTCTTAGATTATTATACTGAATTTATTTTTTTTAAATACACCAACTAAAAGAGTCCATAATAATATTGTTTATTATAAACACGGAATCTCATGAAATAAAAATCGATTTAGAATAAGAAAAATTATCATAAATAAAATTGTAATAATTCAGAGGAAAGAGAATAAATTAGCGAATAAAAGTAATTACGTAAACTGATTGATATCTTCAACATCAAATTCAATGAACGGATGCTACGTAATCTGCAAACAGGATTGAGAAAAAATGATTAAAAATAGATAAATTGCTTTTTTAATTACGAAAAAATCAAAGTGGAGATCCGAAACACTAAGGGTTTTATACATTAGAGAATTCTAATCCTTTCAACGAAGGGAGTCTTTGGAGAGTTGGTAATCCGTGTTGGGACACTGCTGAAGATCGCGTGGTAGTGGGGAATGATAGTTTATGAAAGGGTTGGGATGAGACACAGGGTGAGTCGGAGAGAATAAACACGCGGAATTAATACCGGACATTAAAGAACATTTTGCCCGCATTTAGATCCCGGGTAAAAAAATAATAATGAATGAATCTTGTGGCAAAGGACATCCGGCCGCTCTCTCCGAATAACGTGGTATCTCTTGGTGTCACGCGATAGCAAAAAAGACATTTTACCCGACCTATGGATAATGGCGTGTTTATTTGGGAATCTGTCATGCTAATGCCTTCAAGAGGACGTTATATCAAAAGCAGAGGATGCTAACTGAGCTGATCTTCCTCTCACAGTCTTCTGGAACAAAATCAAGTTTCCCATCCAGCAGAGATAAAAATTCCACAATGTTGTTATGAAAAACGATTCGAAGATTCCGTCCACTAGTAAAAACTATTTCACCTACTAATAGTTTAAATAGACTCTTTAGCGGAATTTTTTAAACGTGAATCTATTAAGAACATACTCAAGCTTCTTCGGATATTTCTTCAAAAGAAGAAGTAATGAGCTCCTAAAATAATGTGCCTGTTAAATCGAAAGTCAGGTGCCATTTAAAAATGTAATTATTTTGCTTAATTCACTTCACCGAAAAATAACCTGCGTGATTATTCATGAGTTATATCATCATCCTTCTTTCTCCGCGTGACATGAACCAACTTTTACAGAGCTCCTTTAATGTTAATGCATTAAAATATAAGCCCAAATATATCACGTAAAGAGAAAAAGCAAGCAATTTCCAAATAAAGCTAAACATTCAAAGATCATAGATCTACGAAAACGTATCTAGCAATCCAAACTACTAAAGCTACCAGAAACCTCGGAACTGTACCCGAAACACCAGTAAGTATAAACGTCCAAAAAAACCGTGACCAATTCAAATTTCCTAGGCTTCCTACACAAACACACACTTCTATTATCCCCCTAAGAGACCAACGTAACACAAATCCTCCACACAACATCACCTGGACCGGGGTATTCCGAAATCCAACCGGAAACCCGTGAGAATGCAAATGCCCGCAAAGAAAACTTTTAAGGCCAACACGGTAACATTTTTTCACTCCCGTAATTACCTAACCCTTCTCCTTCCCTTCCCCGTATTATATGGAGGGAATCAAAGAGGAAGATTTCGACACTAATTCTTCTCAGGCAGCGGAAAAAACGGTTGGAGGAACGCGGTGCCGGGGATAGCCACGGAGGAATGGGGGGGAGACGAGTACTTTAACAGTGTTGGTGGTGTGCGACAGAAAACAGAGATCGTGGCCTCAGAGACACACTGCCGTTGGGAAGAGTGCATTACATAATCCTCACCCCCTTTTCCTCCCACCGCTGCCACCCCCAGCAGTCGAGGGATGGATGGAGGCTCTCCGGAGAGAGCGCTGAACATCCAACAAAAGCACATTACCCGCAGGCGTACTTAGGCTCTCTCTTAATTAATGCGGGGAATGATTTATAAGCGGTATTCCGACCCCACCCCTCCGCTGCTCCGCCCCCTTCGGGCTCTACTTTTTTCCACCTTCCACGGACTCGCCCCATTGGCTCTCTTCCCCCGCCCCTTTCGACCCTCGTTAAACAAAGATTTACTGTTATTGTTAGCTCTCGTATGCGATTCTATCGATTGTGTCCCTTCGCCACCCCCCCGACGGCCCTAAATCGTATCGCGACCACGTGACTTTCACCGATCTAGTATACATTGTCCCATTCGACGTCCGATCGCACATCTGCGCCATTAAATCAACGAAATGCGCGCGAATCGCAAGTGGGATATTTCGCGCACGCGTTGACGATTCTTTTGTTCCGCCATTAAATCCTCAAATGCTTTCGCCGTTGAAATTAGCCACGACGAGAGCGTTGGTGATGACGCTAAGGGATGAGGTTATTTATCCCTCTGTTTGAGCGCTCGCCGATGAGGTGCATTTCGATTTATTGCTTCGAAAGTTGATTGATACGATTGCCAAGTGGAAAATGCTCGAACCGAAATAATATCGAATTTTAATTCGACCGAATTATTTATCGAAAATGGCTCCTCATTGTTGAATCCACAATTCCAACTATCCATATAACCGTACTTCTTGGCCTTAACAAATAAGAATAAAAATTTCAAATAACGTAAATACGAAGATTGTTGATTAAGCAGTATTTACTCCTAAGATTTATACTGATACGAATTTGGTTAGAGATCATGGTCATATGTGTTTTACCATTGAATAATAATTCTAATTAACATATGTACATGAATAAGATTTAATGTTCCCAAATCTAAGCATAGAGGAGAACTTTGGACAGCTACCAAGGGAATAAAATTATTCAAAATTAATAACGATTAACTTAATTGAAAATATCTTATTACCATCTAATTACCCTCAAGCTAAAGTAAATTCTTATTATATAAATGTATCGATTTACAAACTAAGGAAATAGAATGAACTCAAGGAAAATTATTAAGGCTATTACGATACTAATTCGTCTATCTTTCATCACAATAACAAATACTAGATAAATATTGTTTCCAAAAGAAAATAACCAAAACATTAAAACATATTTTCTCTTTCACATTAAAAACTACTTTCAAGTATTAACCAGCTTCACTAAATCTCAAACTAAGCGAGTAATAGAAAAAGAACTACACCTCTAAAACACTGTCATCGAATTAAACACACGGAAAAATAGACTCGCACTTCAAACGGGAAAACAAGCAGCCGGAACAACCCAATCGCCTGCACATCATTACCTCCTCCAGCACCGTACGGATGACAGATGCAACTCATGGCACTATTGAAGTCGTGTCATCTAGCATTCCTGTAGTGCGTCCCTCGTTACATGCACGTCGAAATAGTTACATCAACTTATCGCAGATTTATATTAATGATCGAGAACTTGGTGGGTCATTTATCATCCGATCGATACATCTTCCACTGTTATCATCTCTTTCGGAGATCCACGGATCTAATGGAATCGAAATGATGGCCACCATATTCTTGGTAGGAGTCCCACTGAGGCGTCTCCGATAATTTTTTGTTTTCCTTCCGAAGCTAAAACTCACAAACACTCGCTAGCATGACGCCTGGCTTTTCCTAAAAATAAAACGCCATCGGGAGGCGTCCGCCTTCATTAAACTTAATAAAAGGAGAAAAAGCATTCAAAATCCATCAATCAATTCATTTTTTTATCTTTTGATTGCCACGCATTGTCTTTTCTTTTAACAGCCGATCGCCCGCTGCGTGAACTTCACCCCCTCTTTAGATCCCCCCTCCCCTTTCCCTATTCCCCGCTCTCGTCTCCCCCTCCCACCTCTTCACAGCCCTTTCCGAAAATCCCTCTCTCATCGTCATACGGCCAATAACGTGAAGAGGCGCATTTTTCAGTCTGATCTCGATTCACCTCTGAGTCCACACCCCTTTTTTTCATTCCCTCGCTATATAACCCTTCTGATTCGGCCTCTTATGACGTTCTCTATTCTTTTCTCTCCGATCCTTTTATCTTACTAGCTTTCCCATTTTCTTTCCGTCACCTAGAAACGCTGCTTCACGGTATTTTAGAAGAAGAGCTCGGAATTCCTTAAGTATATGTTAGAGGAAACTTAAAAAAATAAAGGAAATGCCTACGATTTAAGTAAGGTGCTCTACAAATGATTTTGAACTCACACGAACTTGAATTATTTTCATTTCTTTACTTTGTAAAGCACAAAAATAATTATTCATCTTATATATAACTATCATTCATAGACGATACCTACAGTTGTAATTAAAGAAATTATACCTCATGGTTTTTAGCAGGTGCATTGGATTCAAATAGCTCTTATAAGTGATTTACAGATGTGACTTTGGATACAGATAAATATAGACTAGAAAAATAATAAGAAATAGAAACATTGAGGACATTTATTTTCTTTAAAACCCGGAATAAATTACGCGAAGGAAAACAATTCGAATTGGAAGGTTAAGTAAATGATAAACGTCCACTGTCATAAAATACACCGACAATCTTAAAATCTTTCTCAACTTGCTATGCTACTTACAATAGGAGAAATTTCAATCCATACATAGGTCGACGAAATATATCTATGGATCAATATAAAATATGTTGGGCAAAACAGCTATCCTCCATGACTTACACGAATAAGTATTTAAAACTTATAACTATAAAAGAAATAGGAATACTTTCGATTTGTTATAGAGAATAATTTAAAGTGAAAATTGCAGCGTTTTGAAATTAGAGTATCGTGATATTTTCCTTAAATTTAATTTTCTATACTTAAGTTGAGTGCATAGCTATGTAAAAAATATGATAAAAATAGTTCTCTCTTTTTAATCAGTTAGTAATAAAGCACTAACTAATCGTTAATAATTTGAAATTTTCAAAGAAAATTCAAACCTAACCGTTCCTAATATTGCCATCTTTAATGATAACATTACTTTGAGCTATGATTATATTTTTAATCACGGTCAATCGAATGTTTTGGAAGAAATAGGACATTAAAATCAAAAGAGGTCGATATTGAAGCCTTTCAAAATGCGAATATACTCACTCTCACCATAAACCCCATCATATATAGCCATAAATTAATTTTATGTTCTCCAAAATGTAAAAAAATGAGTTTGAAAATTTCGTCCTTTGTAACCATCGACAAAAAATTTTTAAAAAAGGAAATTCTTTCGAGTCTCTAAAAGCACATACTTCCATCAAGGAATCTTAAAGATATTTTTCCTAAAAATTCCAGCTTAATGGAAAATTATTTTTGGGTGAAAGATTTGAGTGAGAAAGATTTGATAAATAATATTTCAAGTTTCTAAATTTCGAAAATATGAATGCATAACTAAATTTATTCTTAAGTCTCAGGTCATCACTATAAGTTACTCCCTTCCGAAGATCCTGAATTTTTTTGCTGACGACCATGAGATTGAGATTCATCTCAGAAATGACAATTCATAATCTCAAGGTTTTTTGGATCGCCAACTAATCAGCAAAACCAGTTCAAACTTTGAGTGGAACCAATTCCCAATATCACCAACTCGAATCTTAATTGTTTCCGATTGCTGTCAATCTTGGAGGTCCAAGAGGAAGGAGGAAAAAATTGCCGGAAGAGGAGCTGCTAATAACGCAACCAACTCAGTCTCAAAGATCCATCCAATGAGATACGAATGCAAAAATAATTTAAATTGTAAATTTATCTCACGGGAGGCCCTATAAGTTTTTCCAGCTTTTATTCGTTCAGAAGCAACCTTTTAGTATGCTGAAAGGCTTTAGATGTTTCAATTAAATAATATCATCTTTGAAATGTGTTGCCAGTTGCCGAGGATAGATAATGTCAAAGAAAAAACGATTCGAGTTACATTCGAAAACAACAATTCGACGTAAACGGGATTATAATAGAATTTTTAATTGAATATTTATTCCTTATACATAAGCTCTGGAAACTTATCCTTCAATTTTTAACAGCTTTCTTAGGTTTTAACATTGTACTTCTTTTAATGTAAGTTTTCTTGCAGAGGAAACACTTTTCTGTGGAAAATGAGAAATTTTTCTGTATTCTATATAGCGCATAACATTTCATATATTATTCATTTGTATTTCCAAGAAGTTCATCATCTATGTGGAAATTATTAAAATATAATCGTTCTTTATAAAATATATACATTACTGACAAGATTAAACGCTAGATTTATAATACATCGGTTTATTTTGCGCAATAAAGATAAATAAGTATACACCTACATATAATTAATTCATCCCTCTATATGGGGCTAACCCGCAATATTCTAACAGACTCATATTCAGTCTTATACAATGCATTTTAAAGAGACCGTTCTGCTTTTAATTCCAGTGATGAAAAAAATAAGTATGCATGTACTTGGCATGGAATAAAAATGTTATTTTCAAGTCTCACAGTTCTTATGCTTGAAATTTCAAAGAAAATATTCCGGAACCAAATATAAACCCAGCACTGGATTGAACCAAGAAGCGCTGGACATAATAATAATAATAATTTACTTAACGTAAACAGATTGCCCCAATTATATACGTACGATAAATGAACACAAACACAAAACGACATAATACATAAAAATAAGAATTAAATAATAATAATAATAATAAAGGAAGAGAGAAAAAAGCATAAATTATTATGGACAAGAAAAGAATAAAATGTCATAAACGCGAAAAGCATAAAATGTCATGAACGAAATCTTAGAAATTCAAAAAATTCAATTCCTGTGATTTTATCATAATAATAAATGCTCATTAAGGATAGTTTTCAAGCTAAAGACCTTAAATATTGTAAAATCTTAATACCTATACTTCTACTTGTAACTTTCAACCAGAGTTCGTCTCTTCAAACAACAAACCTCCTCTCCTGTCATTAAAAAAACCCAATTTGCCGGCTCTGAGAGGTGTAAAATGTGGTATTCATTACCGAATCTTACATCTCGGAGTAATCAAGGCCACCTTTCCCTTCAAATGTGAAGCCGAGGAAAAGCAATTAGGCAAATGCAGATCATAGAGAGAGTGGAAAAGGGGTTCGGAAATGATTTATAGAGATAAAAAACCTCTGATAATTTTATAATTGAGATCAAGAGTCGAGTATGTAACTCATTGTTCATCCTTTGGGCTGTCAGCGAAGGAGGTGCCTGAACTCGGTCGTAATTCTTCTCCAAAGTGCTAAGTCATCAACATCAGTATTTATTTCTCATCGATAGCAGTCAGATGTATTTAAAATTCCACAAGTCAATTTTGGCGTAATGACGAGAGCTTTATCTTGGGGAAGATGTAAGCTCTCTTGTCCTTTTACATTAAAAGCGTATCATTCCAATTTTCTTGTTTAAAACTATTTGCATAACGAACCTTGAAATTAAAACACTCCCTTCCAAATTCAATCAAGTCTTGTTCGTTTTTAACTTACACGGACATTAGTATCGCGTTAAAATGTGTTGTGCTTTGTAATTGAATGTTTACTTTAGTATTTGATTCACTTTGACTTTTTGGAATATTTGTGCAGTTCTTTTATTTAACAGCTATTGCGTAGTGATTTATGTAGAGCTTGGATCTTAATCCGACATAATTTACAAACAAATACTATTTATATCTCACTCCCATTCGAAGCGAAACGCTAATTAATCTTAATGTTATATCAATGCATTAATAAATTATTTTCTACAATAATATCAAATAGTATTTGTTAGCGTTAAACTGAAGTTTTGGGTCTTTTTAGCACAAAATTCCATTAATGCCTACCCCTTAAGAGGTGTCAGATATGCCTATCCTATTCCGGATCCAATTAAAATGAAAATCAACACTCAAAAAACTCCATTACTGACGAAATGAAGGAACTGAATAAAATAATTCGAAAATTTAAGTTTCCATCACTTGAAGTCTTTCTGCACACAATTTTTTAAATTAAATATTGAGCAACATCCTTTTAATCGATCAGTTAACCTTGATGTTAATCGCGAAAAATATTTTCGTACATATTTCCACTATTCATCCAAAAAAGTAACCATTCTTCGAACCCTACTCAAAATATCTATCAAATTGCAACTTTGTATGGCTCACACTTGACTCCTAACGAAGCCAATTTCGACCTTAACTTTTCCTCTCCATTTTAACACTCCCCCTCTTCATACAATCCCCACCACGGCCATACCATATAGAGTGTAGGAGTTGTAGCACGTCGAGAAGGCGAACAGGTCGTGTTCGGGTGTCCGAGTACTTCGCCCGTCTAATGGCGCGCTTTCCGGAACAACCAGCTGCACTACCCCAAAACAACCACTCGTCAATTGCACGCGATAGTGCAACGCGTATTCCTTCGCCCATCTTCTTCGCCATTTTGATTTTAATTGTCCCCAACCCGATTCCGGACTGCACAGAAATTTCGAGCGTGTCTTTTCTGTCTCTAACGCGATCGTAAATATCTGCATTCTGCCGTTCCCGATACCCCATTGACCTGTCACGCCTGTCCCTGTACGACGAGTGCATGTGAACTGTTTCGATGTCCATCACTCCGACATTTCGTGATGCCAATGGCAGAAAAGGCACGACGTTAATTCAAGTGCATCCTGAGAGCTCGCTGGGATATTTGCGACTCTCCAAATGAAATCCTGGATTTAATTGCGAATCACGTGAGGTGCATGCGTTTGAATTGAGCGAACTTTATTTGCATTGCTTCCACTGGGGTGTCCATTTGTTAGTCTGTATTGACGCCTATAATGAACCGCTGAATGTCGAACTGTGTAACGTTCTTATCGAGCATTTCATATAATTAACACCTTCTCAATACAAACGATATACCTACACTCTCATATAATAGTTTTTCTCGTAATGATTCAAATCTTATCCTAAATATTACTAGTTAAAGTGGGATTGTGATTCATCGTCATTTTCTATTTCGTTCTTCATTAATTTGAATCGTTATATTACATTCAAAATCACTTAAGGAATGCAAAAAAGCATTTACTGATATTTCTTTCAATATTTTTCACAACTTTTTAGGAAGTATATCTATAAATAAATGAAGAGAGACTTGTTGCTATATTATTGATTCAAATATTAATTTCATAATTAAGCCCAAATATTCAGTCGTGTTGTTTGTGATGTACGTACGCTTTTTGGATTCCATACCATAGAATCATGAGGGAAGTGATAATGGAAAATGTTACATAATGCTTATATAAAGGGGCCATTTCCTCTAAAAATTAACTACGGAATCCTCTCATCAGATCACTCACCTTACGTAATCGTGATATTATTCGAAACAAGCAATTTCTATTTTAATGCGTATAAACTTTGTACATCCAACGCTTTCCCTTCAAATTACATCTTGCTCTCATATTTCTGATTGAAAATTCAACTTTTATTCAATGCATTAAATCATATTCGTACTCACTTATTTGATCACATAAAAATATTAGGCGCATCATTAACATCGTATTTACGAATACGGCTCATTAGTCCTCAATTATTGATACTAATTTCACACTCCAGTAAACATATCTTAAGATATCTCCAAAATCGTTTTTAATCGCTATTTCAACCTTGTATTAGATACTTTATTCTATCGAGGAATAAGCTATTCATGTTACGATACTCTTATTCAACTAACGATAAATAAAGGCTTGAAAGAAAACGATCAAAATTCTGTGAACACTATCATGATATTACAACGAAACGAAAGAACCATTTAAATCGAAAACACCTATAAATTCGGAATTCAGTTCATAAATAACCAAAAGCGAGCGATTCAGAACGCGAACACTCATATTTGGAACGAAAAAGGTTTTAAGTGAGCGAAAATAATAAGATAAATAGTCCTCTTCTTGAGAAGACTGTAATCATGCGCTCCGTTCAATTGAAATCGGAAATAGTGTTTGTTGAATGGAAGAGGGCCGTGGGTTGGGAATACAGCAGTCTTGTAGTGGTTTCTCTCGAGGCCGCTTGACTTATTGGCCTTCGATCAGGATACACGTTGTGACACGGCTCCGGAGGGTAGGGGAGATGGATGGCAATAGGTAAAATGCGGTTTTCCACCGAGGAACTAGGCTAAAACATTTCACTTCGATTCCTTTTACAGGGAAAGAATCCTACATCGGAGCAAATTAAGGTCAGCCGAGTCTTGCTTTAACCTATCCCCCTGATTTAGGATTTTCAAATGTCAGGAAGGAGTACATTAGGTGAACGTAAATGAAAGGAATTCTCAACTTTGTATTCCTCCCTAGCATCTGAATATTCATAGACGGAATTCGGTTATTTTTAGAAAGGGTGGGAATGGGAGTGGCGGACAAAGTTTGATCATCGGAGGATGTAATTACGATTAATGGTCATAATTATGGAGATTCGACTTTGATGTATTTCTTCCACACGCGTTCGTGAAGGGAAATTTCGTAATTTGGGTGTTTTATTTCAAATATTTGCATTTCGCAAGGCATTAAAGTATAAATATTTATGAGTGTTATAATGCGAAATCCGGTTCTAAAGCTGTTTACAACGTTGGGGAGTCTGAGATTCGCGTTTCTAAGCCATTGATTGAGGAATTCATTCATACCCTACGAAACAATTTTGTTAACGCCGATACAGGTCGGTTTTTTACAAGCTAATACTTTTTATTCCCAGGCTTTTGGGCTGTGAAAGGCGAATTAATTGACGTGTAAATGCTAATGGCAAAGTAATTGGAATGAGTAACATTTTTATAAAATGTATTATACGAAATAAAGGCCTGAATATCTTTCATGTTCTTGAAGGTGAATAATAAAATTGAAAGTGAGTGCGTTCATCGGGGGAAATTAGAACATATATTCGTATGATGGGGTATTTCAAACATTGTATTTCTATACGTATATAACGCAAGCTGCCTATCTATATGTAGTAGATGAGAATTAAAAAAATTCCCATACCGGGAATCGAACCCGGGCCTTCTGGGTGAAAGCCAGATATCCTAGCCACTAGACCATATGGGACACATGTCTAACAATACAGATTTCACTGAATTAATTTTTATGTAAGTAGATTGTTTACATCTAGCTAAGTTATACAAATAAATAATACATATAATGAATCTATATAACATAGAAATGAGTAGATCAACCATACGTATTGGAAAAACCGATTTACCGAATTGAAATCAACTCGTTTAAAGTATCTTCTACTCGATATAGATATTTTTAACCTTTCTCAATCCTTCAACGATATCATTCTTCCATTAAGATTTAACAACTATACATTTATAAAATAACAGGATATTACCTACATATATTCTAATCTTTACAAAAATAATGAATGGTAAATATTTCAGAATTTCTTCTCTAATACTTGTAATTCATATGTAAAAAATTAAAGAAAAAATAATGGGTTATGTTAACATTTATTGTGTAACTTCGCACTTCTAAAAGGAATATCCAACATAAATTCCTAATATTAATTAAGATGCTAATTTGAAAAATACAAGTTCTCACTGCGATTACTTTACTGTAGCTAATGACTTGATGAAAATTACATTAACAGAGACTTACGAAAACTAAGAAACAGTATTGTTATACATAATTCATTAATAATTAACTTCCTACAAAAACTTTTAATTTTTAATCATATAAAATCGAGCATAAAATGGATGAATCTGTGTATGTTTCTCTGAATATGATTCATCAACTGTAGATAAATATCGGTCCCATATATAAAAGTACAAAACTCTTTATGGTGGATAAAATTCCAACTGAAAATTTCACGCGAAGTCATAATCGTCGCCTGCCTCTCCATTCGAAGAAAGTGCATGGGGAATGAGATTCGCTTGGCTATTAATTAGCGGACGAGGAAGGGACAAGCCCCTGCAGACAATGCGGTTCACTACGGACCCATTATCGAGCAGGACGCATTTGAAACTGTCCATTGGATCCACCCGAAGCCTCCTCAACGGCACGGTGAAGAGGCGAGGTCATGGCTTGCGTGGTTACATCCACTTAATCCTGCGAGAGATTATCTAGGAGATATTCCGGGGGAAGGAGTGGTGGAGGATATTCCGGTCGCATGGTCACCAACGGATTGGGCGATAGCGACACCATCTATCGGGTGGCTAAGGGAGCTCATTCGAAAATATTCGGACTATATAGTTCTCCGTGGATGAGAGCGTCGGAGACTGATTTGATTCGGTGAGACTTTGTTTGTTCTGTCGCCGCTGGAATTCGATCACTTCTGCGCTAATACATCCCCTTGACTGAGCCCTTAATCGATCGTGATATTCGATTCGAGTGCAGGAGTTCGAGGAAAGAGATTGTTGGAGTTATTGTCGGATTTATTCTTGTGTATCCATGGTGATAATCGTATTTTCTTATGGTTTCTATGAACAAAGCAATGATAATCCATTCAAGGCAATTTGTGTTTCTCGATAATATTGAGTTTTTTAGATCATTTCACTAGTAATTATCAACAAACTAAGACAGAGTTGATCCATCTAATGATTCTAAAGGAGCAACTATCTTGCAATGAACAGCTCTAAAGCTGAGCTTCGTCATTTCACATTTTCCAATAGTGCCATACAGTTCTTATTTTTATAGTTCATATCGTACTATAATAAAATAAACGAATAAATATATATCAAAATAGAAGTAAATTGAAATTAATGTATTTGATTAATGAATATTTAAATATTATTATTTCGCTCCCGTGACACAGAAACAAGAAAAAAAGCAACCATTTGATAACATACATGACACTTGTCACCTTACAATTTAAATATCCATAACAGGGTACCATTGATACTTATCATACCTTAAAAAATCGTGTACTTTAAATTAAGGTTTAAACCAATAAATTTCGTAATTCACTTGACTGACAGATATTACTATTCTATTCGTCATGGAACTTATATACCGTCATTGAAAATTACACATATTTGTCTCTTTAATTCTTACTACAACAACCAAAATTTCAATAAAATCGTATAGTGCGTTCAGTTCGAATGGACACACCTTAATCACCATTACATTGATACTGCCTTCAGCGACGCAAACCAAACCCTGGGCTTATTCAACCGCGATAAAGTAGAACTTGCTTCATCCAAATAGGGCGGGACCTTTGTTCGGAGAACTTATAAACGGAGAGCTTGGCCTACCACAATAAACGATGGTGCTAACGTCATACAAACACCACCACTAAATAAGTCGGGCAATTGCTCGTGGAAAAAAAGGACCCGAGTGCATAGAGAGGGTTTGTGAATGGCGCTCAGGTTGGGGTCACCGTGGGAGGGCCTCCTGCTCTCTTTCACGCTAGTGCAAGACATGCGATCGGGCATTATAAAACGCGGGCGATTACCTTAATTACAATCCCTATGGAAACGATAAAGCCTCACACCTACGGCCGTGTTAGTTATGGAATTATCGAGATGGTACGTCGCTTAAAAAATGCACGCTCCACTTCCCCATTATCACGGGGATCCCGGCGTACTCCGCTCGCTTGTCTAGAAATATTCCATTCGCCTTCATCGTAAATACAATAGACTCACTTTCCAGCATAACGTAAGCTATGGTTTCGTCTACCATTAAGGATGAGCGGAAGAAAACTTGTAAACCAAACAAAAGGCTGCAATTAAAAACTGAACGCGTGCAAACATAATGATGCAATAAAATTTAAATCATTTGCGTGTTACGAAAGATAAGTATCCCGACATTAGGGAGAATATTAAGGTAATAGCTCCGTAATTTATGAGCAGTTTTCTGACTGATAAATCAATTAAATCCCTTCAAAGCTGATAGAGATAGAAAAATTTAGATAAACGTCATTATTTCAAATTTAGAAAAATTAAGGATGACAATCGTATATGAAAACGTTATAGGATATTAATAGGAGCTGATTTCTAATTTTAACTGATTCAAGAGCAATTTTTAACCCCTGTTAATAAAAAGGAATATAAAATTTAAAAATAAATGTTATTCCATATATATTACAGATTATTAATAATGCTTCATTAGCCTGTATGAATTCAGGATAAATATTCCCTTGCAATGCATATAACTCCTCATTAACACTTTATTTCCTTATAAATGGAACATCAAACCCTTTAGTGACGTTCGTTTAATAAAAATAACAGCCATTGTATTACACAAGCATGTAATTTAAATCATTAAAAATAATAGAGTTGTTTCTCATTCCTAAGTAGCATAATGGGAAGGAAATGATTATATGAAAGGATAATATAATTTATGAGTTAATCGCGAAAATAGTATAATTTGATCTAAAAAAAAACTGGAAACATACGCCACAATGCAGTAGAATTTTCTTGTTTTCTTTTTATCTATAATGGGGGAGATGGTATCAAATAACGGCCACAAACTGCAAACTTATTATAATATGATAATAATTAGTTTCTAATTAGGATTAATGAGTACATTTTCGTCTATCAATGTTATACATAATTCATCGATTCTTAAAATAACTCTAGGAAAGAAGATTAGCTAGAAGATACATGCCATTAACCCTTTCAGTGCTTTGAACGCATATAGTATGCGTTCGGGCGCATCAGTGCCCGCAGTACTCCGTAGTTTTACTACACTATACAATACTGTACCTTGGTACAGTCGATTCTCGTTAGACCGATCGGCTTCATGGACTGCTGGTAACCTGATTGATCGGCAATAAGATTGAGAGATTATGAAACATTCTGATCTACTTTACTTCGCTGCAGAAGATAAGTGACAAGACCGGCTCCACGAAAAGTGCGTTATTGAAAGACTAAGAGCAGATACAGCAGTATTGTTTTTTTTCGATACTAAAGGTGTCCTATATTATAAAACAGGCAGGCAGATGAATGGCAAAAAAATAAAATTTTAGACAAAAAATGTTCAAAAAACGAGTAGAGTGTTCATATTAGGAAAAACTTTTTGGTGATTAATTACTGAATCAAATTAAAAATAAAATATCTAATAGCAAAATTTTATACTAATTACTCCAAACATACGTGCACGGAGCTTTATTGACTCGAATTAAAAACCTCGGAAAATTCAAGATAAAAACTACAATAACCTCTGATTCAATCAACAGTACATAATACATTCTTCCTTTCATTTGCAATATATATTAATATCTCACCTGAAAACACAATATTCTACGTAAATGAGACTTATTTCATAAACATCACTAACGCGACAAGGGCCACAGATCCAATTCCCCCAAGCTCGTATCCTATACGCTGATATCTACTAAAGAACCTCAATTATAATCGCGCCTCACAGTGTGTATGCGGGAAGAAGACGGAATAGGTGAAGCAAGGCGCGGCGATGGAATCGCACAGATCTCGATCTCGTAGATGGAAGCTAGGGAGAGCCCGTTTGGGACGCGACCTACGCACACGGACTGCAGCGCGGGGACAAGAACAGATGGAATTGGGAGATTAGGAGGAGCAGATATAAGGGAGAGATGGTCGGGGAAGATAGTTCGAAGGAGAAATAAGAACGCTGCGAAGATAAGGCGAAGGAAAGAAGCAAATAAGGACGAAAGAGATTTGGGAGGATCGCGGGAGAATGGGGAGGTAACGTAAGGAGATTTCGTAGCGATCTTAAACCTTGTATTAATGCGCTTAAGGGAGAAAGATTGAAACGCGACAGTACGCCTTCGCGAGACAATGTGAGCGTTTTCCTTATAAAGAACTGCGAAGGGTAGCATTAAAACCCTTTGGGAGGTTCGGACGCCGTCTATTGATGAATCATAAACTGGATGGTCCCTGAGGTTACTGCTCCCTACTTGTTAAATAAAAATTCCGAGATTCATTCCCTCACGAAGAGTGACGCCAGATAGAATGAGTGATAAGTATAGACATGCGGGGATCACAGCGCTGATTCCGCGGAGAGTAAACGTTGCGAGGGGATACAGAAAAATTCCCCCGTTTCCTAGCAACTTGTCGAATTTATCCGTCGTGGTCGACTGAATTAATTACGCCGAGCGTTAATTGTTTTCCTGCACCCCTTCTCCCCGTGAGGTACCTACGGGTGCGCGGGTGTGAGCCGGGATTTTTTTAAAACTCCTTAATTAATGTCGACCGGAGACGCTTGTGGTAACGAGGTGGGGAGAAAAATAAAGGGAAACTTAATGAAACAAAAGGAGATGTAAAAAATGGGAAGAAACCCCCCGTTCTGACAAGAGGTGGTTGCGTTGCTATCTCCTTTCCCACTGAATTGCAGAAAACACGGGGACACGGAGGCGTCGATTAACGAGTTGCGATCCCGCGTGGGTGGAAGGCGGGATGGGGTTGGAGTCCTTAAGGGTTGGGACTATCTGGATGAGGACGACGGCAAAACCTTGTAGCAATGGTTAAAAAAATTAGAAACTAAGATATTTTCTATGTATAGAAATAGTACTGCGATAATACGAGTGTAAAAAACACCCTAAGTTAAATATCATAATAATGAATTTTTTCACGGCTATATATTTTGCCAGAGTTGATCATAAATGTATAAGAAGTGTTCTTAAGCCGTATATGCCCTATTTGTTACATTGTACGTTAACATCTAACAAGAAAATTTGGAACCAATAACTGCTTATAAAATATAAAAAATATTTCTACAGAGGTTTACCAGAAGTTAAGTTCGTAAAATGGTGATATAATGGATAATTTACGACCAAATGTAGAAGATAGATTTAAGATAAGAGTAAACACCATTACTAAACAATGAAAAATAATTAGCGAAGATTCGATTTAAAGAAGAGATTCACTTTATATTTAACTATAAAAATATTTTCCATTGCTTCCTGAATTCACCTGACATTTTTCTGTAAGTTAAATTTAATCGATAAGAATGAGATTATTTGAAATATTAAAGGTTACGCTCGTATTTTATACTAAATATTCGCTCTTTAAATAAACTTTACTCACTATAACTGAAATACGTCTTAAACATCGACTACATAAAAAAGACTACAGCAATATTTTTTAATTCCTAAACCTTTCTTGCTCATATATGACGATATAATTGGTTTAAACTTTTCCCTAGCGGAGTTTAGTGTTCCCAATGCATTCGTATAGCAATAGAGTTTTTTAACGTCGCCCTCTCAAAGTATACAGTGGCAACAGAGCGTTTCATGAGGCTGTGGAGGACGGATTGCTGCTCTGAAATAATGTGATTGACAAATACTAGGACGTGTTAAAAGGAGGAATGGTCTGCCATACCAAACCCGAGTCGCGCCGTACGCATCTCTTTTGTTTTTGCGAAGTCGAAGCCATGTGAACAATCGGAGAAAGAGATTAGCAGAAGTTTAAAATGGAATGGAGCGCTAATGGACGGAGTGAAAAACACGAAGGATATGAAAAAAAGAAGATGGAATCGAAAACAGTGAAGTGAAGAAAAGCGAAAATTCAAAGGAAAAAAATACAGATGGCTGTGGAAGTTATGGTGGGAGCTCGACCAGAATCAGCAACATTTTTTTCGCCTGAGAAAACACAGGAAAAGATAAAAGGGCTCAAGTTAAACGTTCTAAGATGTATATTTATTTACGTATTCATCATTATAATAATTTATTACGATTGTCTATTGGAAACCGGGCTAGATAAATGGAAATAAAATTTTATTGTGTAATTTATGCAAAGTTGTACTAGTAATTATTTCATTATGTAATTGAATGCGATTATATATAATCGATCGATATATTTGAATTACCTTTGAAAATATATAATAAATGAAACAGAATGAATTGCAGGCTAATTATTTTTCTAATACCCCGCATTTAAAGTTCATAAATAATATTCCGGAAAGCTGTACATGGATGGAATATATTTTACTCCGGAAAACTAGACGTGATTTCATTTTCTTACGTGAAATAAATGAATAATTTTAAAATTGTCACACGATAATTATGTTATTTGAATGTATATGTATCACGATAATATATTATAAGATAATCATATTAGTTTCAGATCCTAAGACGTCTGACATGGTATCATCGTAATAATACATAATATTTTTTATTAATAACTTGACTATCCATTTCAATAGTTTTCCTCTATTTGTCCAACCCCGTCATCAACAATAGCGCAAGCAAGAACGCAAATGCTGGATTTAGACAAATATCCAAATACACACATATTCGAAGACGAATACGTATGTTACTTCTACGTCAACAATAAAGAGCTACGCTTGAAGACATCGTTGGTACGTTTCGCTTAGAAACGCGACGCGAAAAATGAACTATGCCGACCAATTAATATCGAGTGCATAGCGAAGAGAGACTCTCTCTTGAGGCGCATGACGAATGTGTAGAACTGGAGGGAGTCCTCGCAGCAAAGACGAGAAAAGTAAACGGACTATATGATGGGGAAGATGGATCGCGAATGGTGAACTTGAGGAATCGAAAAGGAAGGGCAACAATGGAAAAGTGGAGGTGCGGGCGTGAGAAGATGTTGGTGTCACACGGAGCCTAAAGCGGGCGCCGTGGCAACGAGTGGGAGAATGGATACCTCTCCGCAGAGATGCACGCTGCTCCCTCATCCCACCGCTGCCATTTGCAACGGAGTGAATTACTGCTCGACGAGGAAGAACTGCGCACTCCATCCTCTCGCAACTGTCCCGTCTCTAAAATACACGAACACTCCCGCTAAATTGGTCTCCCCGGGAAGGGGTGCGCGTGAGGAGAGGGAGAGAATGGAAAACCGTGGAATCGATCCAAAAGTGCATTGGGAAATATCCCCGTGCGGCGGATATCGAAGAAAGAGGTGACCGGAGGCGAATATATATCACGAGAACTGAATTGGAAGCTTCTTCCACGATAAATTTCGGAGGGTGTTGATTTTCTAGAGCTTCTGGTGCATCTCTAACAGCTGCAACTGGATGCATCCAATTCAACAAAAGGTTTCGGTTTGCCAATGTTCTTATTCTCGAAGTTATTCTCAGGTAGAATATAAATAAATCAATCGTTAATGGATTTAGTTAACAAAGCTTGTCGTACTAGATAGCATCAGTGGTTGATGCGTAGGCTACGACACTTTTCTTATACGGGAATAGTGCTCTAGTCTAGAAGTCGACCTACATTCCAATGATGATTGCAAGTATAAGAAATAAAACTATAAACGCATAATTATTCTCTATATTAGGGTCCAGTTAATAGCAAACACATAAGAAACGAAGGAATGTGAAATCATTATGAATACACAGAGTGTATGAAGCTATGGGAGAGAATAAAAACAAATTGAAATAAATAGAAGAAAATAATGAATGATTAGTTTCTCATTTTCCTATCTGTTACTTACACGATTATAAATGAATGATATCAGTTATCTAATCCTATAATTTCAATTTCTAAGAGCAAGTTATTAACAGTTACTTTATTGTAAGTAATATTTATCAGCGAGAAAATGTTTCTCGAAGTATTCATGTTATCCATAATTGTTGACATAAACCTTTTCATGTTTTTATTCTGACCAATCATTTGATCGCTATTAATACTGAGAGTAGCATGTTATACAAAATTATGAACTGTATTACTCGGTGGAACCTACATTTCCGTTTGGTTTAACCGGTTACATTGTCTTCCGTCATTTCCACAAAATTTACGAAAAATAATCATTTAGATACACATTGAACTTTGAAATAACTGAGCAAAGAATACTAGACTCTAATTCTATAGATAATATATTAAGTGGACATGTAATAAGAACTAAATTATAATCGTCTCTACTACGAACGGGAAAAGACTGTAGATAAATATTCTAACTGTATTGTTCGAAATACACATCAATATTTGCTGAGTACGAATTAAATTTCAACCCTAATTCAACGAAAATTAAAGCAAATGACATCTGTTTACATTCCACCACCTCAGGAATATTTCAGCCGATTAAAAACTATTACATTGATACATCGATGATAGAGGGAACCTTATTTTCAACCGCGACTGAAATATTCACTTCTACTCGACTTTTCCTCCATTCCACTCCATATCTTTCCCAATTCCGGACATAAAATCTCCCCAACCCTCAGCATAAGCGCCTATGGCTTCGAATCCCTCCGCACGGCGCCCCTCGGCGAGTGAAATACGGTTGGCCCTGGACCACTTCCAACCAGCCGATTCATTCTCAACACGGCCACTCAATTGATCGAACAGTGGAGTCTGTTCTTCTTGTTCAGGGACCCCACCTCCACCAGTTGAGAGAGAGGACACGGCAAAACAAACGGATAGAAATCATCTTCCACGATTTATAATGCATTACGCCGAAGATGGAATAAGTATTTGCGGAACGTTTTGCTCCAAAATAATCCCTCCTTATTCACTGCGCTGTAAAAAGATATGGGAACGGGTTTCGATTGTCCGCTGTTTCCGTTTTGAAAGGCCCAAAAATGATGAGCACCGTTGCCGTGTATCGATGGGATCTCGACGGTGAAAAATGTTACCGTCCTCGGAGACGTCTTGTGACATAGGAGTCCTCCATTATTCTTTTTAATATCGGTTGTTCTGTTCGCGTGGAACTGATTGTTCGACACACCATCTTAGATAAATAACGCCCTCGTAACTGTCGTCCGAAGGATAAGACAATAGTTCATAAAACGAATACTTCTTGCGATGGATGGGTGAGCATTTATTTTTCGCGCGTCCTCGAGGGATGTATGAAAAGACACTAAATAAAAAGAGGGATTTTATTTTAAAAGGTTGCCACTTAACGTAGATACTGCCATGAATATATGATAAATAATTAGCACTTGGTCCGGAATGACCTTGAAAACAAGGTATTATTTAACTCTCCTTCAATTATTACCAGAACTTACACTCATTCAACAATTTCAATATATTTTTTTCGTAATCAAAACGAAAGGGCTGCAGAATTAGTCACTAAATAAAACTCTACAAGGTACTAAATATTGAAATTCGTGCCATTGAAACCTATCACTAGTAACAAATGTTAGATGGTAATTTTAAATCCATCAAATCGAAATTTCATAGCAAATTGAAAATATATTTTGTATATTCATAGAAAATTGAAAATATAATCTAAAAATACCAAAATATGAATACAGAATAAAGTCAAATAGTTAAAAATGATGTGTGTAAGGTTATAGAGAATTAATTTAAAGCTCAGCTCACAAATTCAATAAGGTTTCTTAATAGTCTCTGATACTCTAACAAATGAGGAAATTAAGGTTATCCTCCGTGTATAGTTAGTATTGCCACAGGAGTTACTTTGTATGATTTGATTCTTTTGCTAACGAAATTTAGCAAACCAAAAGTTTTTTAATACATTCGTGGATAGAAAAACCTTATTGACGCCTGAGATTCGACCTCAAAGAATATGAATTTCTTTCTAAAAACAAAAGATAAATATTAAGCAATTTATATAAAATTATTTTCAGTGAAAATTTGATTCTTCTAAGATTCTGGGTAAAACTAAAATAAGAAATTACACATGTGACAGTTCAAAGTCTAAACCTTTTTCTCTTTGGAACCTAATTCTGATTTATGATGACCACACAATTCTGAAGGATGACATTAAGCTATCCTTCTAATTGCTGAGCTTTCAGCAGTTACTGTTACAAATAAACTTCTATTTGACAGCAGTGAAACATCAACAACACGGCCATCGTAAATTATATCAACAGCTCCTTCCTTAGATTGGCACAACATAATCTTAAACATTAGGCTAAAGAAACATATTTTTAATGAAAGCCCGCCTTCATTAACTCCGAGCCATGACAGGAAAAACAACACGAGCTGGTTTTACGGCCGCGATATGTGTAACATTTCGCCATTCATAGTTAACCGTGACCCTTCATCTCGAAGCAGTATCTTTCGCTCATGATACCTCGACTGCCATAAGTCTTCGCCCATTCAAAACACCACACTCCGGCTTCTTTTATCGGCCCAACGAAGTTGCGCATCCAATTCTCCAAAAGCCCTGAATCGCCTTTTCGCGAACAGATAGCTCGTATCGCCTCGCGACGCTGCGTAAATAAGCACTTAAATAACGCCGAGCTAGATGGGAAAGGGTCGCAAATATTAATATCGCCTTTTTTTCGTGCAGTTACCAAGCGAGCGATTCTGCAGTCTTTATTCCATCCTCCCAACGACATTATAGTCTCCTTACAACCCCCGCAACACCGCCCACTGGCATTCTTGAGAGGGCTCTGCCAGACCTCCGAGTGGCCCATCGTCTCGTATCTTTTCACTCAATGGGGAGGAAAAACAAGGAGTGAGGAATTCCTGGAAATATGAAGGGAATGAGAAATGAAGGATTCGAAGAGAAAGCATGCAGACGAGAGATGGACCGGGAAGGACTTGAAGAGCGGCGACTGAATGAATCTAATCATCCCATTATGAAAGATACTTTAAGAGGTAAATTGTAGGAGCAGATGAGACTAATTAAATACAGAGAAGATCTAATGCAAACGATACTTCATATATCCTCATAATTTTACACAAGTTATTATTATTATCATTACCTCTCACTATAAAGAATGAAGTTATTTATAAGTATTTATAAATATATTATCTTAAAAAGGTTAGGGAAACGATTTACTTATTTATTCCACATTTATGATTTACAAAATCAAAAGCGAACAATTAAAATCAACAGCGTCTTTCAAATGTCTTTTTCGGGCATTTATCCGATAATAAATATAATACAAACGATATTTTACTTATACCAGTTATAATCGAACTGAGTAATACAAAATAATTGCCTGATCACTACCTAGTTTTACTTTCGTATTATTGACATCTCATAAGTATACGTAATACTGATATAATGCTTGCATCACCTCATAATTTCACCGGCAAGCGAGTTCAAAAAATGGTAAAATAGATATAAGTAGTTAATATGTGGGATGACATCATAGTAAATTTACTATCTATTTTTTGTTACATATTTTCGTATGCATGGAAAGTTAACCCTTCATTTATATATGAACTCAATAAGGAAAGAATTGAATAGAGACGAAACTGATATTTTCCAAATTAAATATGAAAATGTATCCTACAGTTATCAGTTTTTAAAATTGTATTCCAAGGAGATAAAATACAGAGGAAAACTAAATAAGCAATTGTTACGAAGTAATTTCAAATGGAAGAAGTTCATACAACAATGAACCGAGATAAAGTATGCTGACGATATATATCATATCACAAAAGTAAATTATAATGAATTGAAAGTATCATTTTCATAAAATTATGAAATCAACCAAATGAAATAATCAGTGTCCATTTCGTAACAAACGACACCAAAACACAACGGAAGAAATATACTTACATACAATGCTAAGCTCCGAGTAACTCAGCTATGAAACAACAAAATAACTAAATTAACATTCTATTTCGACAATAATATTAATCTATTTGTGTAATGCGTTTAGAAAGTGACAGTTTTCAGTCGCCTTTTTATTCCAATTCATAGTAAATATATGTTATCTTAATTCACTTTAAGTAAATCTAATTCTATGCTCTTTCTAATTCTAATAATCCTTATACAAAGTTTCCGTTGAGTTAAAAAAGTATTCTTCTGACCCTCAAAATTCATACATATGATGCAGCAGTAAATTTTGCACCAGAAAACCTGTAATAAGGGCACTCTTCCTACATTTCCTTTTTTTAATTTTATGGTTCCAGAGTAATTTTCACCCTTTGCCTCCATGAAAAGTGGTTGCGCATAAAGTTAGGACGTGTCAAAACGCTGGCCCTCCTCTTGAATTTACGCGGCTTACTAAAGGGTGTTTATCTCCAAAGCTAACAACGAGAATACCTTATCCAGAAGTCATTTTCCTTTTAAAAACAGACTAATTATATGGATGTGTCACGCGCATATTTTCTAATAAAACTTTCCACCGGTTATATATTACATGTGCTAAATAAGGGCTTTCAAGAGACATTGTTTCAAATCAGTAGAATATTATGATATAATTTGTATGATTTATTTATTACTAATACAATGTCAAGACCCACTTTGAGAGATAAAACATATTTCATGTCCCTTACTACGCCCTGTTGGGTTGACCTTATCTTCCAATCTGAAATTATACGTCTTCCTTTTAATGCAGAACTTCTTTTCATGGCAGTCCACTTTAATTAGAAATATTTTACATAAAATGAAGGGCATTACTAAACATGTCTTTTGGACTTTGGGACGGAGGGATATTTATAACTCGATGAAAAGTCTTCTTAATCGTTTACATTCTACTCCTTTGTTACTAAATATATATGTAAACTATTAGAACCAAAGGCATGTATGTAAAGCACAATTATAGACATAACATTTCCATTGATCAAATAGAGTTATCCTTCCAATTGCAGATTTATCTTTAATACGTCCTTAATATCCGCTGATTGTTTTCGTTCATTCCTTTTCATGAATAATTGACGTTTGTTTTTCCCTTTGAAACATCTTTCTATCTATTCCGTCTATCATTCACAGAGCCTTTGGGAGCATTAAACGCTGTGGTACGCTCCAGATCTTTATGTGTCACATTCCACGAGTGCGGTCTGAAAACTTATCTTTAAATGAATGATCAAATGAGAAAAGGTGTTGGTTACTTATAGCCTTTGACAATCCATTTGGGGTTGCCCTACAAATATCAGTCCTGGTGTCATTTATGCTCATTACTTCGGACAGGATAACCGATAAAACTTTCGTAATGGCTACATTTTTAAATCGAATTCCATTATTTCCATTTAATTTTATATTATGTAAAATAAATCCTTTTATGAGAAACTAACACACAAACACAAGTCCTAAAAGTAATTAAAAATGGAGTATACTTTCTTTATATTCACTTAGTTTGAGCACTAAAGATGAGTACCAAATCTATCACAGAAACGAAATAGTAATCTGCATTTTTCTGAGTGATCATAAATCCAATTCACTTTTTCAATTTTTCCTTATTATAAATAATAAGGCATTGTTGAAAAGTGAATTTAAATAATATGTTGTCCTTTTCTATAATTTCATCCGTCTGCAATATACTTAGCCCTTAAGCTAATTAGAACTTAATCTGACTTGTGTTTGCTGCCAATAGTGATAAAATCAGAATGTTACTAGCTACACAATATTAGGAGTAAGAAGACGGAGCTAAGGAGTCTTTGCCATGACAACCGGACTACACAGCGCCACCTTTTACTACCATAGCCCAAACTATGACTAGAAGAAGACTAAGAAGAACAGTATCATAACTCTAGAAACATTTCATTTCGTTCATTATTAGTTATTGATAATTAATAGTGTATGAATACAAAAACCTATTTCATTAATTAGCTTACAAACGAAATATTGTACATATGTCATTGGATATCAAATGAAACTATAATCTCACATGAACCGTACCCTTTTAATTCTTGAATGCACTGAAGGCACTTTTATGACTCCAGTCGTAGGAATCAGATGTCTTCATCTCAGTGTTAACTCAGACACAATAACGTGACCATTTTAGTATTGCTGCGTAGCGTTAACTTGACAGCCTTATCAACGTACGATTTGTTTTTTGTTGTACCTAATGTTTGTGGTTGAACCCACCGTATCTCTCGAATTGCTCACCATCCGAATCTCAAGTCCCGATTATCAATGACATTTGAGACAGGAAAGCACTTAATTCAGAAGTGTATAAAGCCCTCTTGATGTAATGCCCACTCTTTAGTTCTGTTTCTCTAACCAACGCCCTTTTTACCAAATAAAAATCCCCTCTTAGTATTTATGTTATGTTATTATGTTGTTATTTATGTTTATAAGATCTTGCAGTAGAAACATAGATACCTGTTCTAAGTGTAGATAAAATTTAAAAGCTAAATCTTTGATAGCTGTATATGATATTTCCCATCCTACTCTATTTTTGTACTTTCATTTCTTACAAGCTCACGTTGAAATAGGTAAAGTGCGTACATTCAGGGTCATTAACGAAAAGAGTACTTGAATAGTGAAATTTACTCTAACCACAGCGTCTTTTTACTGAATACTGTATCTGTTCAGTTGAACTGAACTGAAATGTTGAACATAACTTTATATCGATAATGTTGACTGAATTTGATATCATGCTTGAATATGCAAATATTGTTCTCCTACTTAAAGTAATACTAAAAGAATCAATTACATACCCCCACAGACGTGATTCTAATAATAATTAAAAATCATTCTAATAATTGTAATAACATAAAAACTTTAGTTAGCATTTACGCGATTCCTATAACATCATAATTGCATTTTAAAGCCTTTGCAAATCTCTTTAATCCAGTGTCTAGTTAATAACCTATTCCGAATTCCACAACGTAGAATTCAGCGAACAAAACAAAAAACTTCCTGTTTCTGATCTTCATCTCCGTGATTGCTACGAGATGGACTTTGTGTGTATCCACCAGATTCTTCAAAGGAACACTATATCGTCTGAGTCCGTAACGTTGGGCGATTCGGCAGCGTCGGGCATGAAAAGGAAGTCAAAGGGTTTATCTTTTAGATTGGAAACGCGGGAGTGAGGAGGAGTCGTTTTGGAAGGAATTAGGGTATCGGGAGTGTGGGGGATTACGAGTGGGCGTCATGAGACGGAGTGTTTAGGAATCTTTGGTAACGGATATTGAACGTCGTCTGTTCCTTCGCCTGCTCTTTGTCAGTGTAAAAGGCGCCCATTGTCCTTAGCTTTCAGAGTGTGTTTTCAGTCACAAAATGCTCCCTCATTCCCATTCAATAAAGTGCCTCAAAGGAAAGCCTATAACACGCTTCCTTCACTTCACTTAATTAAACGCTCCACTGCGAGATGTTTTTTCTATTTTACTCGGAAAAAAAATATTCCGGGATATTTTTGAAATGCTGACGCGTTCTTGGAAGTTTGTGTTGGAATTTTTTTCGATGCGGATACACTGTTACAAGGACCGTGCTTTTAAAAGATGAAAAACTTCAAACGCATCTTGATGAAATCCCGAGAAGAAACCTATTCTACTTTACGTACGCTTTAAATAAGAACGGACGCCATAGAACAGGGTGCTCAAATTTTTTAGTGTCTGGAGTTATAATCCATAATTTGGACTTATAATAACCCATATATTAGTCTTCAACATTCATAAATAAATTAGCTAGAAAGAAATGGATAGTGTCAATCGTGGGAAGAGGGGCAAATAGAAGTTATCGTTCTAATAGAAAGAAGACAAAATTGTTTTAGAGACGTTTCAGAATACGAGTTCTTCTTATATTCATTACAAATGAAATTTCGTTCTTAATGCGGTACTGATAACAATATGGAAACTGCAGATAAAAATAAATAAGCATTCATGCCTGGACGGATCAATTTCAGAATCAATACAGTGTAACTTCTGTAATTCTTTGAGAATAAATTAGACTTAAACTCTACAAAAACGATAGAATTACAAACGTAGAATAGCGCACATGGTAAATATGAAGAAATAGATCACTGTCCAAACTCGAATACAACATATATAATAAGAATATGAGATGATCTCAGAAATTGTTCGTCAAAATAAATTAATTGTATTGGTTGTATGGTTTCAATCGTATGAAATATGAAGTGTCCATAGATATGAAAATTCAGGATAATCAACTTGAAGTCTTTTCTAGGATGTTAAAAACAATCCTAAGCATAACAAGTACGTTACCATATAAAAAAGGTAAAATATTATTAAATTAAACTCTAAGTAAATTCCTGAGTCATATGCTTCATTTCAAATTATAGTATCGACCTATTATTGTTTTTTTCTCCGCATTATAATCTCTACAAAAAAACTCACTCGACGAATTACAAAAATATTTGCATACTTGCGTGAGTACATTTCCATTTATTCATGATTTTTGAATTATTTATATAAAAAGTCGATGATTGATGGGTTAAAGCTTAAATTAGCCTAATTTAAACGGAAGCCTTTAGCAAATAATAACTTCACCACTAACGGCCATTCATGATTTCTTCTCCGAATAAACGATGTTATCTGAGTGCGTATTTTAGAAAAGTTGAAGTACACAAGGTTTTTATTGGCATTAAAATTCTTCCGAGGTGTATGTATAAAATACTGCAGCGAATATAACATTTAAACGCACACAAATGTAAAGATTACACTAGTCACTCATATATATATCTAGATATTTATAAACGTGATAAATATCTAACAATCAGCTCCCATTTTTACGTACCATTTCGTGACTTGGCTTTTCGAAATGACATAACCTGATTACACGGTTGATTTAGTCATTTCGAAAACAAAAAAATTACGAATATCCGACGAATGTCCCTTCTTGGCAATCAAAGCGCAGCTGCTTAATTTACGCGCCCACAGATTTTTTTCCTCCGCAGATGAAAAAAATTAAGAGGGAATTACTCCTTCCATCACTTCCTAGCGTGCACATGGTGCGTGAATAGCTCCCGTCACCGCACCGAAGAAATTTGAGACGCATTTGAGATTGGCAGTGGTACTTAGGGCCGTGCAATAAAGCTTTCACCATTTACTATGCCTGTTAACCTATCCTTTTTGTGAACGTTTCCTGTTAACGGCTGGACGCGTACTCGGAAGGCGCTCGCGAAGTTTCGCACCGTGCCACCTATCGGCATCTCGCCCAACCGAAAGAATCGCATGGCGGACTTTCGATGCTTATCGTTATTCCATTCAGCTCGGAAAGAAAAATGGCCGCCATAGCGACGCGTAATTATTTAATCGCAAACAAAATGAGAAGCTCGTCTCTACGAAAAAGGAGACTAACGCTTCCAGATCAATATATTCAATAACGAACAGCGTCGTTTATGCTACAATAATCTATTTTAAACAAAACGTTTGAATTCACTTACCAACGATGAGTACACCAATTTTCTTGTACTTTTACAGCATATGCTCCTTGTTACCAGGATATGCTTTTCCCTCTAAAAAGGAAATTAAGAAATTAATTCATGATACATGATGAAAAAACAATACAATTCCCTGCTACCCTAGCTATTTTAAAAACAGGATGTTATATGCTAGTAGATATCTAAGTGTAAACCAACCTAATTCTTTTTTGATTTTTAACGCTACTAATGCTTATTTTTTGGATTTTGGATTAAATACTGCAATGATATCGAAAATGACTCCTAAAATATCAACTTATATATATCTAATAAACCGAATAAATAAATTCATTATTATCAGTATCGTTATATACTACCAAAAATAATAATTACAAAAACTACTTTACTTCAAAAACCTATTAAAATTAATGAAGTTATGTTGTTTTGATATAGTTTCCCTTCCAAGGAAGATTGTGGTAAGAAAACTTATCATTTTGGAGGATATTATAATCTCTTTTCTCCGAAAGAAACACCCGTGTTAGCTCTAAAGCTTTTTAGAGACCCGGCCTATGAGATGACTATGCAAAATTGAAAAAATTCCACGACTCATCATTTAGGATTCAGTAAAACAAATGTATAGTGATGAAAGGAATCCGTTCGAAGGAAGACTTGCCCGAATAAAGACTCTTTCGCAATTCCTATTTTTAAATTCCATCTAGATGGAAAGTTTGTTCATCTCTCTACTCGAGTTTCTTCCGGATGTCTAATGAAGTCGCATTCCTTTCTCACTTGTATTCTGATAGGGCATTTTAAACTGTATCATTTCTCAAACTTCTATTAAGTAAAGAGTAACAGTTATATTTTTTTACTTTGTTCAACTTCGAGATAAGGCGACCGATAAGTCTTAGCGGGAATTACTGCATTTATGAAAACATAAGTCTTCGCTGAACAAGTTTAATCAGAAGATTAAATATTATTTCCAAAACTGTCAATAGAATTCCTAAAATTCAACTGTTTTATTCTGTGAATATTTTGAAACTGAAACTTTCGCATGATACTAACTCTTTAGCCAACGCATGAGATAATATGAAACTATTACCGCTAAAAAAAGATATTGCTACTTTAGAAAGCGCAAGTAAAAATTACGAAGAAGTTAAGCTTTGTATCATAGCAACACTTCTCTTGCTAATAACCTGCAACTAAAAATATACCGAAAGAAGAAAAATTGAATACACAAAGCAGAAGAGTAAAATACTTCATTTCAATAAGAGAGAAACCACAGAAACTATTTAATCACATGCTAAATAATCCAAATCGAAGAGAAAAAATAATTCCACGCCCAATTGCGTTTTGTGTCATAGTTTATGCCTCAAATAAATAAATAAATATCTGTATGTAGGTTCAAATTTGAGCTACTAAAATTAAGTACGTTATATTTGCATGTATTCAATCATTTACAACATAACATTTCACATTATAGTATGAACCAAAATATAAAGATTCTATGTTTCTAATTTCAAAGAGGAGTGTAGTAAAATTAAACGAATTCCAGCAAATACCATCACACTCGAATGCGACATATTTCACTCAAGAAATTTCACTCAGACTCAATACTTCAGACATGATGAGCATTCAAATCACAGGCCTTTAAATTCCATTCCAGTGGAGAGTACAATGACTTTTGTAAATTAAGAATGAAACTCGATGATACTGGCGACAGAAAACTCGAGATGTGGTGACGTATCTCTAATGTTAAAAGCATTAGATATTTATAAGGACATCTTTCCGTGACATCGGGAACTGAGATAAATGAAACCGAGATATTTCAGAATTGAGTTGACTCGTGAGATCACATGACCCATATCCGATCTATGATTAATAGTGGGAGAGCTTTCTCTGGCAGGGAATAAGCCTTAGTCTTCTTCTTATTTGCTTCTCATCACATTATGATTATTATTCTGGAGTGAAATTCATTACTTATTATCCTTGTTCAATATATTGAAAATCGTAAAATTTTTTTCTTTATTTTATCAGCATATAATTTTAAAAAATTAGGTTATCACATAAAAACTTAGTACATAATGATAGTTATTAAAATACTCTAGACAACCACAGTTATCTGTACGTAAACAACAATCTTTACTCATTTCATTTCCGACACACTACTAATTAACTTTATTATTATTTTAGAAAACTTGCATCAGAATGACATAACACCACAGCAGTAAAACATTCCCTGCATTTCTCTTTAAGCCTTTAAGATATTCATTCAATTATTTAAACAAAAGGCATTTTCCTTCATAACTGAATTTACCATAACAGTAAACAGTATTTTAGCGAAGTATTTTTTAACATACCTAGCCTAAGAAGCACCGAAATTCAAAGGATTCAACAGTACAAGATCACGTTTTTCAATCTTTATACTATTAGAATAATATTAATAAATGATATTATACCACAAACTTTAAAAGAATAAAATCGTCATAATAAAGTATTGTGGATTAAAATACGGACCTTGAAGGGACACACTATGATAGGCTCTTAAAGTATGATTATTAATTAAATAATTATCAAAAAACCGATATTTTAATGAAGGCAGCTAAAATAGATAAAATGCATTATAAGTTTCGCCACATTAAATGGAAGGTGTGAATTTGGCCTCAAATGAAACATCTCTCCTAAAACGGGATCAATTAAAGTAGATGATTCCCAAAAATTTTATAATTGAGCTGAAACCGTGAAGAGACTTAATAAAACCATTCCCAAAAATCAATTAAATCTCCATTAATGCTAAAGTATTCTCAGGAATTCTTTCTGCCGAAGCGGAAAAGGAATCTTTGCCAAAATCGCCTTTTATGAGTCTGTTCTCAACTTTTTTTCATGCTTCCAGAAACTTATTTCTCGCGAATTAAGCAATTAACGAAGTAGAGAGCGCATAAGAAAGTCCTACCGAATATGAAGAAGGAACTCAATTAGTTACGGGTCCACGGTCGTAAATTTTCGAGACGAAGAAACGCTGCTGAAACTAAACAGTTCCGGTCGAGAACAGAGGTGTATATTCGCCGAAAAGTTTTCCAACCTTCACATACATGAGTTGGCAATGAATGATGGCCTAAAGTCATGCTAAGAAATAAAATATTATGCTAAAACGATCAAAAATTTTTCCTGTTGATACGATAGATCGAGAAAAAATTGCTAAAGAAATACCTCAAATGTATTTGTAAATATCTGGCCATTACTTCAAAAATTAGCTAATTAATAGTTATGAATCTATACTTTTCACAACATTTTTATAATTACTTCATTATTTATATATTAATCACTATTATTATTTTATACATCATATTGATATTTATATTATTTGAGAACCTATGCTAACTTCAAATTAATATAAAACATTAAAATACAGTAAATTTATCTTAAGCTTACAAGCGAAGATTTAGTGAATATATGAAATGTAAAATTTTATTTCGGCTATTGTTTAAAAAAATACCAATAAAAACTCGTAATACATCAACTAACCCTTAGAAAAACCTTTTTTATGCCAGAAAAGATTCTATACGTTTTTGTAACACACACTCTTTTAAGGTATGCTGTTATGTAAGTTTCCATATTCAAAGACTAATGCAGACTAGTGGCTATCAGCCCAACTACTTTTATTGATCTGCTCCAGAACCAAATAATTATGATTCAACTCTTAAACTCGGGAAATAAAAGATAAATTGAAAACCGCAGTCATCAGTAATACTTCCTATTCTTTCCAAAAGCCTTTCGTGATGACGCAAACACTTATTGTCTCACTATTGTTACAAACGTGCACTTCGTAAGTGAAAAGGAAAATCCTGAGAAGAGCATTTCGTTTCCCTAACCATAATCAAATCCCCCAAACACTATCCAACAATCTGAGACAAAGTTCTGCCTAAGAAACACCTCCGCTTTATCGGAAGCGTATCTGCAGTGTATACCGGTGCAGGCGTCGGGTACTTTCCGATGGCGCCAGGCACGTTCCGGCGGTAGTTCCCATCCCCTCAAACAGGTTCTCTTCGATCAAATATCGCCGAAATGCGAATCGAATATCGCCGACGAAAGAAACACCTTTGATCGGAAAGGCATCCTCGGATGAGTCGAACCTGAAATATAACTTGCCAGAAACGCAAACAGCACCGCCCCCCTCCATCCTCGGTCCAAGAGACTGGAAATGCTCACGCGCTCAGTAATTACCTGGGTAAATACGGCAGTACCTCGCGAAACCAATTAAGTAACCTCCTCCTCCTCCTCTTAGGAAAAATAACACGTAGAGGGTCGCGTTAATAAGCCATTACAGCGGGCCCATAGATATTTTTTTCGGGCATCGGTGTCTAGAGGAGCCGCCGAAAAGATCTTCAAAAACACCCGACGCTATAAACCGCGAGAGAGCACGTCCGGAGGCACGCACGCGCAAATAACCACCGAGCGCACTCATCCTAAATCATACCTGATCAGCTCCTTCATTCGTCTCGGAATTTCTGCTGAGGATGGAGCGTGATGATTGAAAATGCTGTTTGGAGAAGTCGGGAAAGTTCTGAGCGGAAGAATATCTAGCAAATAATAAGAGAAGGCTTCAACTCCATTGAGAGATGCGGAAAATCTTAGAATATTTTATATCTCTGCATTCACCTGACGGATGCAGGTGAATCTGTTTAAAAGTACAGAAACACTTGTTTTTCCGAGAAAGAATCTATTAACTTAACCATCAAATAAAGTAAATAATTTATTATTTTCATGCAATATAGTACATGGGCAATAATTACAGAGACTGAAAATGGACTTTTGAGAGATTTCTTAGTTCTCCTAAGATTTCAATCTAAAATTCAAATTGAATCTCATTGTCAATTTTCTCTGAATTCCGAGTTCGAAGTAATCCGAAGAATTTGATCATAATAAAATTTGTTTTTTATAATATTGTCATATTACTTGTTGTCAATAATTTTCGGCTCAAAATAAAGGAAAGAGATATTAGTGCTAATGTTTTGAATACTCTAGAAATTAAAAAAAAATATTTTACCGATCATTGGGTATATCAGAAAAAAATATATAAATAGGATAAAAAAACAATAATCAGCACGTTTTAGAATATGTAAGTATATAGTATATATGGGCTTCTTTAAATATGATAATCTTTCCGAACTAGTAGTATCAACGCTTTTAGGAACGATCCAAAATTATTATGATTTGCGTTTTGTTGAAATAATAATTTCATCTATTCTACTATTCATTATGTTCATTGATAACAGAATAAGGTAGAGTTTTTCACAGATAAATATAGCAAAAATATTTTAACGTCAGATAAGTCATTCATGTAAATATATTTTTCGACTAAATGCAGCTATTCTGTACTTGTGGAGGTTAGTTTCTTTAAGACCCATTTAATATTGAACGACATTTAATCCAAAAGAAAATAATGCGCCTTATTAACGAACGGCTCGCAAAACGTACAACATAATCGTTCTGGTCTTCTATTTTTAGGATGAGACCATGTCACCGAACAAGGGTCCCTGATCTACGACAACGACCGGGACGTAGGGATAGAACATCCTCGGATGGGACGGCGAGGCGCAGGGAGACGTCGCCCGCGACACCGGTCTGCAATCTGGAGATGTTCTCCGAAAAGCCGACATCGCCTCCGCACAAAAGCTGTGACAAACGGCATTGGGGCGATACCTCTTCCATCTGCAGAATGGTGCCTCCATCCCCTTGTTTGCTGTAGACGTGGCAACGGAGTTGTGCCGCTCCCTCCGGAGGTAAGGGCGTAAAGGAGGCTAACGAGGTTGCGAGATTTATCGCAAGAACCCTCCCGTTTTCTCTCTCATTGACCTCCGGCGCACCTCTCTTACCTTCGCGGCTCTTTAAGGCTGCTCTTCCCCGCCTCCGCGTCCCTCTCGCCAAATTCACCTCCGCCCCCATCGAATCATAACATTGATGACCGGCCACTATTTTTCTCCTCCGATATTTGGCGAGTCATACCCCCGACCTAACATGCCGATAGATATTCAGCGAGCAGGAATCCAGCCGCACCTTTAAATAAGGCGCGATAAATCATTCCGTCGCTTAATTATTTCCGAAACATTAAGGAAAGATGTTGACTAATTAAAATTCTAAAAGAGATTGCCTGAATATGAGCGAAAATCCGTCAATGAATTCCTTTGCGTCTATAAGGCAGTAATATCCCAACATTAATAAGTAATTAAGGATAGTCCAAGTTAGGAATCTCCCATGAACGTTCGAAAAGCTATGAAAAATTAAAACGATAGATAATTAAACGTATTATACGTACAGAAAATAATATCTTACTCTGTAAATCAATCATTTAATTATAAAAGCATGTTGTCTCTAAAAATATTAATATAATACTTTCAGTCACAAATTCGAAACATCGCAACTCAAGTGATAGAACTTATACTCCCTAGAACGCTCCGTTCCATTCACAAAAAAGTTACACATCAAACGTCAAACAATATTAGTAAAGATGATTTTAGATTACAGACACGAGTCGAGACTTATTAACCGACTTCATCTCACAAAGATCCACTTTGAAGAGACTGTGAGGAGTGGAAGGATTTGTCAATGCATTCCCAGATAGCGTGATTATCTTTCCTCGTTGTTGGCAGCACAATCGAACCGGACCTCCGCTCCCAAGGGTCCTTTTATACATCTGCCGTAAGACCTTCTCAATTGATCCCTTTCCCTTATTTACATTCTAGTGACAAATGACGAGCGGAAGAGTCCTCTCCAGCGGTCCGAGTTTCTATCGAACTGGATGCGGAAAATGCCCCGGAGACTTCAACGACCGAATTTTCGAAAATAATAGTGGAAAGCCGGGGAGGGAGCATTGTTTGCCAATACGTATCGTGATCTACTAGTTTCGTTTGACGAGAAAAACTACGGGGTGCTGTCATCGTTCCGAATGAGACGACCCAACGCGCAGCAGCTAACAGTGTTCAATGCAAAAGGCAGCTTCCGTAGTGTGGATCACCAGCGTCGCTCTTGAGACCAAACGACGTGGAAGTGAAGCGATTTCATTGAAGGCAGCCATTTTAGAAATTGAACTCCGGCCAAGCGGAAGAGCGTGCCTTCCCTTTCATTGTGTTTATAAATATTTCAATACCGCCTGGGGTACACTAGTCATTCTCTTTTTCCGCCTTGTGCTTTAATTTCAATATTCGTGTGGGAGTGCATCCGAGCTTGTCCGTTTCATCTTGGAGTGGTTCGACCGTGAGTTTCTGTTTTCGGTTATGAAAGTTAATCGGGAGTGTTAAATAGAAGTCAAAACAGCTCCCAAGGATATTTCGACAATTTAAGAACTAATCTAAGAAAACTATCCGAGATGAATACGGATATTTGCTTATAATTTTTCCTCGCTAATTCTTAATCAATATCTTCAAATAAGTTCATGTTTTTAAAATTATTGTATTTAATAATAACCCAACAAATTTGAAGTATATACTTTAAAAGTGAGAGAACCCAATCCTAGGTAGACAATTTCCTACGTCCAAAAATATTTCATTACATTTAAATTTTATATTTAATATGTTTTAAAGTAAAATATTTAAGTATATATATATAATATGAGGTTAAAATAACAATTTAGAAATTTTCAACATGAACGTTTTATAAAAACTACTGGAAACCTTAAATCACATAATTTTACGTCTCCAGATTCACCATAAATTGAGATATTTCATTCCCCCTTCGCGCCCTTCAAAACTAGAACATTATAATAGTCTTAAGCTTAGTTGAACACCTAAATTACAAATCAATACATGATGACGCCATGATATACGTATAGTTGTTTTCTACTGCAATTAATGCTTCTAAATTTTTAATTCTACCTGGAAAAATACTTGAAATTTCTATAAATCTCTTGAACCTAGAATAGAATCAACTCTCTCACTCGATATTATTATTTATAATTAATACCTAAAGTTAAATTAATCAGGGAGCCGTAAAATTCTCGAAAATTCTGACTTCAGACCTTGGGAGGTAAGAATTTTGCCCTAAAGGGGTCTGCTCAATCATACGTATTGGAAAGGCCCTTTCCGAAAACCTACGTTGTAACTGCGATGATTAAAAGCAACTTGTAATTACATGTTTCTGTATAAAAATGCCCTTGGCTGAGGCCTAACGAAAATATTATTAATCATTAAAATTGGAAATTAACGTTAGCACCTGAGATTTAAGAAACGAAGGATATCTCTATGAAAAAGAAACGAGGTCAACAGTGATGAATTGGAAGACAAATTTGGGGAAATTATACATTTGAAAGTCATTACTTGAAATTCAACAATATACACCTGAATTCGAATTTAAGACTGACTCCTTTATGTGAAAGTTTGATATTCCTGTTCTTAAATCAAACTAAGTACCATTTATGGCATAAACCTACATAAGGGACGCGCCCTTCCAAAAATAGAAGTCTATTATAATTTTTCCTATTTGAACATAGTGTAGCTATTCTTTGAAGAATAAAGAAAATAGTATTTTAATCTCAAGAACGAAGATTGTTTTATAATCAAAAGGAGAGACAAAGTTATAAGAAGAAAATAATTTGGATGAAATAAAACTCAATTGGATAAGTTACAATATTTGACTTTGAGCTTAGCAATACCTTGAAGTAATTTATGAGTATCTCATGAGTTGGATTACGAATACAAATTTCAACAGTTCTCCTGTCATTGAATGGCAAAATTATTACTTATACGGTATAGGTAATTTTAATTTTAGGACTATATGTATTATAAAAATACACTGAAAATACTTAAACAGCAAAAGCATTCTTTGAAACAATACGACGATAATTAAAAACATGCAACAGACATACGTTGATTCACTTAGTCATATAGATTAAAATATTAATATTCCACTCGAAGGATATTCATGGATTGTTTGCAAAAAGAACAAAATTAAATTTCTCACAGAAAAATAGTATCACTTTTCAATAGCTTCGAAGATATATATATTACAACCATGGAAATATGTTTCTGATAATATTACGAAAAATTAAAGAAATCTAATTATAAATACGTCATTGATACGTCCCTGCGAGCAATTCAAACCATCCCAAACGGTTCCTTGCCCTCTTGATCCTCAACCCCAAATTCTACTCTAAATATTTTGCCTTTGAATCTGAGCACGTCATCTCGAGAAGTAAGCTGACGCGTTCACCTCCTGTTTCGGCGCCTTAATGGTACTTTACAGTTGGACCACAGTCGTAATTTTAGATTATATTCCACCTCTCGCACTGCTAAAGAAGGAAACTTACGGACGCTTTCCTTCCTTCTTTTTTGACTATTGCCACAAAGTTTGGGGGCTTTTCCCATTCTCCGTTCGCCGCCCACCTGCCGGCCCTTCCCCCCGCGGCCACCCCTTTCCTTCCCTGGGAAAACGCCCCTCCCACTTACAATTTATATCATAAAAAAGGAATTGGGAGATTTCTCGGACGGAGAGAAATGAGGGAAGGTCAAGGCGGGGGAAATTGGTTCCAGTTGGAGAAGCCGTAGGGTTTGCCGGACTCCAACAGCCGGGCACCCATCTACAACCCTCTTCTCTCCCCTTTTCCGATTCCCTCCTCCGCAACAGACAGCTTGCCCAATAAGTCATCTGAGGAAACTCCATCCTCCCCCAATTTCCTCTCTGTCCGCGCAAGATTCCCTTCTGTCTTCCATCGCCTCCTGCTAAGAACAAAGGAATCGGAGTGTTTTTGGGAAAGGAGGCGATTCCGAAACTGTAAGGAAAGAGTTATATGATTTATTACCGAGGAATCGGCCTGAGGATCCACAGAATCAGTTTCCAGAATATTCGTTATGGTTTTTGGTGAAGTTCATGCGTGGCTTCGGTATTTTTGACCGAATCTAGTTTAACAATCCTAATTAAAACATTATTTACCTTTTCTTTGATTTTACTTTAGCTCCCATCTTCAGGAGGCTGGTTTTATTAATTAATATCGAATTGACCATCAAATTATAACAATGAGAATTCTAAATGACACCCCATGCCGTATTTGATTGATGCCGATGATTGACCGGTATTTTGATTTTATAATTATAACTTCCGTTTCACTACCAAACGATACCATAAGTACTTTCTGAGCTTATGATAGGGCAACAAAAAGGATGATTTTCCACGAATTATGAAATTAATAACGAAATTTATCTACAAATCTGAAACAAATGAATTGGTAAGAGATAATTGTTATGTTATGAAGTAAGTTTTAAAAATTCCTAAAACTTTTGCTCGAATTAAAATTGAACTTTTATTTGAATTTAAGGTAATATACTTCAAGGAGAGATCCTTTCCTTGGTGTATATACATCAATATTAAAACAAAAAGGCTTCTAATTCCTATCATCTTATATTCCTGTCCTTTTCTAAGTAGAAAGAATAATTTTACCTTGACTAGCCATGAAAACATTTTTAGGAAATAAATATTTAGCTTATTAATACTCTTGATCCCTCGCAACATCTAGATCTTTTCTAATCATACGAAACTAAGGTATCGAACTTTACAAATTCAGATTTTTTCTCTCTCCAATTCCCATTATCATCAGCCGTAGATCTTTTTCCGGAGCACATGTTCTTTACATAAACCATGGCTGATCTCTCATTTTCCTCTCCACCGCTTCAAAATATGCATATATGTGTTGCATGTAATCTCTTGGATCTACAATCCACTACTCACACAGATGGGTCACGTGATATTAGGGGCAGATGTTCATTTCTTCATGCGCTCATGTGACAACTGTACACCGAATGCAATCTAAATGAAACATCCCCTCTCTTTACGTACTTATACTTTCCTCATTCGTTATATAATGAGAAGTATAATAATTAAATGGATTTCAATCATTCTGATTATAATGAGGACAGGATGGGTTAAATTTTTATTGTAATTCTTCATTGTATTAATTCCAGAAAATTTCGTAATCACCTAGCCATTCATTGCATTAAAAGAATGGTGTGTGAATCTTGGTGTTTCGTTCAAACGGAAAATACTGATTATTTTTCATTTATCGCTAAAATTAATAGAATATTTATGATGTTAAGGGATGTTGTTAGAGTAGGTAACCAAAATTTAAGGCTAAGAATCTGTCCGTGAAGATTAGAACTCATATTTCAGACTCTTTCACTTAGCAGGAAATCAAGTTCGTTGTGGTCTTATGAAAGATTAACGGAACGTTACGGGATTGTGCATGGCGAAGACCTGCTCTATTCTTCTCTTATCTTTTTCTTCCTTGTATTAGAGCCAAGCGGATGCCTCCTCAGCGTCGTCCTATCGCCGGCGTATCAGTAACTTGCTCGTGGACTCGGTATGCACTTCGAAGAACTTGGCTTCACTTCACAAAAATTAATTTTGCGATAAGTTTTGGTCGCCTCGCAAATTCAAGCATGAACGGAATCTTAGCTCTGAATCCATGAGCGGTCGTTTCATAAATCAATCGTATCTGTATCGCTGATGCCTACACAGCCGTACTACTCCAACTTGAACTCTCCATATTGAGCGGCGAATGCATTTCTCTCATTTTCATTCTGACTTAACTTCTAAGTTATTCTTATATATATCATTGAAATTGATCAATTCTCTAATTTAATAGGCAGTTAATTTTTGTTCCATTTAGTGTGAATTTGTAGCGCAATGGGGTTAGTTAGTTATTCATTCATTTGGGGATTCAAGGGACAAGGAACAACTGCCATTCGCGTAGACACGCATGTCTCGTCAAAGCTTTTATCTCTGAAGCAATTGATTCGAAGATATAAAAGTTGAAGATATGAGAGTTAAATTGGTGATAATGAATGGAAACAAATTTCATTTAAAAGCAAGTCACCAAAACGCTGATTTAATATTATTCTTAAACTTCATTTTAGTAACTTGAAGCACGTAAAGGTATTCTCGACACAATGCCTAACACTACAATCAAATTAGTTATCAATTCACTGTTTCATACTTTTAATTATAAAGGAATTAACTGTATCGTGTTCGCAAGAGGGTGTGTAACATGCTCTTTCTAGAGTACACTGTAGAGGATATTACTCAAATTCTATTAGATATTCAACTCAAAGATGTTCTTTTAGTGCTTTAGACTTCCCTTTTTAGGAGAAAATTTACGTAAAATGGTATAATTTCTCAACTGATTAATATCGATCTGTCACAGTGTATTCCGTTGTTAAATTATCAACCATACAAATAAACTGATACGTCTAAGCTTGAAAAATTCTGGAACGTAGCAGATGTATCGAGTTAAAATATAGTTTAAATTCTGAAATCATTTTATTTACGACCGGTTTTGTCAACGTATTGACAGAAGGCTATTCTTTCGACTGAAATCCTTGGAATTATTTCAGCCCTCCGAAAGATATAACTAATGTTAAATGGCATCTATAAAGTTCCATCATCCATTTGGGATTAAATCCAACAACAAATTTCGAAACAGACTTCACTGCTTACTCAAACATTTTAAAGGAACTAATACTATTTTCTCTCAAATAACCCTGCTTTATAGCTGAAGATATTAAGCTCCGATTACGTCATCCTCCTTTTAAGTATCCTATTTACGTCTATTTGGAAATGCTCGAATTTTGTCCCTCGTCCTCCCAAATATACTGGAGCTATTCACTCACTCTACTCTTTCAATTGCCAATAATTTCCTTCTTTGATGGCCCCTTGGCTGGTCTCTTGACCTGAATGGTCTGCCAGATTCTTTCTCCCTAACTTTGTCCTTGATAATGGAAACAGGGACAATTGGACAAGGATTAAATGACCCAATAGGATATCAAACCTAAAATTCCTCCATTTTTAGAAGGATATTTTTCTTCTACAAGAATGCCGAGGGAATTTCGAAATATCATATCGAGATGGAATCTAAGGCTGTAAAAATAAACTAAATCAACCTTGAAGAGCTCTTGAATGTAAATTAGAGAACTTTATGACCGACCAAGGAAGAAGCGTCTAATTATTGCTAATTTTCTATTCTAATCCCTTCAATTTAGTTGGACTGGCTTTATTCAAATACAGAGTAATATATTATACGTCAATGTCTGCAAAACATCATGAAAAATTTATTTACCAGGACTTTGGCCAGTATTAATAATAATTTACTCTATCGTATTTGTTAAGATGAAGACATTTTCAAATAAATATTTTTATCCTTCAAAGAAATGTTTTCTGAGAAATAGGAAATATAGGATTAGAATCTCATTTCGTGGAAGGACATCATAGCTCTCCAGTCAATTCTTCTCGAATGAATATTTCTTATTTTACTTTTTAAGTTCAAAGGAGCGGATGATTCTACAGATTTCATCAGATGACAAAGCAGATGTGAACGCATATACGTTAACCAATATCGCACAAAAGAATTCATATCGATAATATGAACCATTGATTATTTGAAAACTCATTTTTTTAGCCTACAAGTTCCGAGTGAATATATGAGCCCAGGTGATTTCGTTAAAGAATGCAGATTTTGAAAATATTGAGTCCTTTAAATTATAAAAAGAAGTATACGCATAAAAAGTAACTTCTCAAGTTGTTCTCCTATAAACAATTAAAACAATTAGCTCACTATAACTGCACTGAATCACAATACGATACAACAACTCCTTAAAATATTTGCATGTATCACAACCATGCGTCTAGACATCAAGCGAATGAATCACTGTGGCTTCTTTTGTACAGAAGATCTTCTGAAACGAAAACTGCTAGATAGCTAAGTTTCTGGTGTGCTAGGACCGGATCGCCTTCCCGAATCGAAAAAGCAGACAGAAAACGAAAAGCCGAAAGAAAATATGGTTTGAAAGGAAGGGGAGGGGGAGAATAACGCGGGGAAATATGAGCGGCGGAAAAAGCTGCGCGGTTTTGCGGAGTAAGACAGAAGTGGGAGTGCCCTGGGATCAAAGGAGGCACACTAGAAGATATCCACTTAAGCGCAGTGATTGAAAAAAAAGGCGTGTGGAGCAGACGCGAGAATAGCGCGTCTGTTCCAACTGGAAGGAGGAGAAAGTAAACAGGAGAAGACATACACGTCGAGTAAACAGTGGGCAATCAAAGGGCTGAAGCGAACGTCCGCACAAAACGGGAAGATAAAGAGGATGGTGGATACTCGTACGTGAGACGTTGGACTGAGAGACTTTATTAAAAACCAAGCGAGGTCGTCTAATGTAGCTCTATCTGTCCCTGGAGGGTAGGGGGAGGGATATTTATGGCCCTGGAAAATATATAGAGGGAGAGAATTAGAGGTTGTTGTATAAAATAGGATTATAAAATGCTAGGAGAAATTTCCTAGCACAAGTAATAGAGAGAAAACTCGACGATGTATCTTAAGAATTGATTCTAATGTGATTTCCTCGCTACTCATTACTCGATTCATTTTCAGTTGTGTCTTCACTAAAATATAAGGAAATTCACCTTCGTTATATCATGATGAATTACATTATTAATTGCAAATCAATTTAGATTAAAGGGCTTAATGAAGTATCCGAATGAGGCAAGTAATAGCAGGAACACCGAACTGACTTCAGAAACTTATTTAGACGTAAATCAGCTGATAAAAAGAAATGGAAAATTTCAATTGACTTAACCCATGATACACAATGAATAGCGACTAAAATGGTATTTATATGAAATTTGATGTAAAAATGACGCATTGACATCAATCTTATTCGGTAGAGTAAGCATCTTTACTACCATAAGCAATCAACTCCAACAATCAAAACTCCAAGACAGCAACCGGATCCAAGGTATAAAAAAATTGTAGTCAAGTTTTCTAACAATCAACTTCAGCCAAAATTTATTCTTATTACTCCTTATTCATCTCATCATTCTTAATGCTAAATCAGACATCACTGCCTTCCATTCCTTCCACTTAACAACACCAAACAGCAAGAACGAAAAATTCGCTGCTAAGTTAGCGCGAAGTGAAATGGTTCCTGAAATCCTAGCATAGCTTTTTCCAAATCATCACTACACTAAAAGAATAGAAGAAAATCAAATTTTCGAAATAAAATAAAGACAACCCAAACACTGCAATTACTGCTTCGAGTCCCTGCATCTACAGAATCCACTCACTCAGTATCCAATCGTGATCAAATCTTTCATCCTCACATCTTAGCAACGACTCAAGTAAAACAAACCAGAACCAATGACAGACTGACCACCACTTCTTAGAAAAATATCAGGAGGCTAAAAAATCGGGCCCATAATTTATAAATCGTCGTCGTATTGAGGGGGTGGGAGACGAGAAGGTGCAGCTGACCCGGACGGAATGGGCATTAAGTGACACAAAGCTGACTCCCGCATTCCCTCCGCCATAAAAGCCATCCTTCCCATCTCTGCCTCAATCTCCACGCATCTACCCCTCCGACCGAATCTCATTTCATCCAATTACTGAATCACGACGCATCAAGGGAATGTTATCCCTCGCCCGACCACCACCCACTCTACTTCCCTTCTCCTCTCCATTACCCAATCTTCTCCTTTCACCTCCTCTCGGAACGCTGCCCACCATTTGTTATTCTTTTCCAGCTCCATCAGAATAGCAACAACAAAACTGCCACCTACGCTTCGGAGGAAATTTCGGCTTCCCTGCGCCTCACCAGTTAGCGTCTCGACGCCTCGGCGCTGATAAATAACCCGATAACCGAGTCCATTTTTTATCGCGTCAATGCCTCCCGAGATTAATATCCCCGCCGCTGCGGGATGAGCGTAAATATATAATCTGCAGATTTCTTCCATCCTCTTCTGCCACCGGACAAAGAGCGCGCGGCGAAAAGGAACTTATGTTCGCGTTGCTCTTGTTTTCCAAAATAATAAGTTTTGATCCCGCGCCAGGCCATGTGCAGCTTTGATGGCGTGGCATTTCTTGTAATTGGAGGAAATAGTTGCCAAGCGACGGTCTTTGAGGGAAATCCCTCGTAAGTTTCCTTTGATGCGGTTCGGCATAATGAGGCTCTCTAAAAACCCTCCGTGTTTAAGTATGCAACATCATACTCGTACAAAAGAGAACGATTTAACAAGGAAAATAGCGCTGAGTCGTATCCAACAACGAATGAGGTATAGATAGCCTAAGTAAAACAACATCTATCGTGCTTTATACTTTCTAAGCATCGCATAGTAAAATTTAGGTTTCCCGATGACCTCGCTCCTTGTAAAAATTTTCGTCATATTATAATCAAATATTCTTCAGTTTCCACAGTTCAATAATTTCATTCTAAATATCTTACGTAGGAGATATTTCAGTAGTCTCATAATAGTTAATCAATTAAAAACCTAAATATCAATATTTATGTAATTTCCAAAGACACATCAAGTACTCTTTCCTAAAAATTGACAACTAAAATTAAAGCAACTATCGAGAGTCATTCATGATATCATATTACCCCATCAATTCGATCATGCTAGGCCTTACTTCGCGGAAAGAAATCCTGAAGTTTTACGTAGTTCTTTTTTACTCTAGTTTCTATCATCCTATATCATCAATTACTAGTAAAAAGAAAATTAGCTCTTATTCACAAAATCCTTATTTCAGATGTTATTCTATCACCATTCCAATAGAAAACAACTAACAGATGAACATTTGAGAAGATAATATTAAAATCATTAAGATTTAACGTGGTTTATCTCTTTTACTTTCAGATCACTTTCCAGATAATGTGTCCATTCACCTCAGAATGCAGCAAAAATCCCTATTAATATCCTAGAATACCCCATAAAACAGAAAACTCTTTCAAGACGTGTGTTAATACTGAGCATCCACCACACGAATAACCTCTCTTTCGTACAAAACTCCATCTTTGCCACCGCCATCGACTCCGCGGCAAATAAAACATCTTAAGCACAAAAAGCACGTCCTCGCATCGAATGAAAACTCATCCAATTCGTCAATGACGTCCTTCCTTCGATCGAATCGAGCTAAACGTGATCTTCTGGTCCGACTTTTAGCAATATATCCCTTTGGAGGGGGCAGCTGAGGATGTCCGACAACCCCTAGGCCATTGAGCAATAGAATTTAACCCTTTTCTCCAATCTCTATTCTCTTTTTTTTTCGCCCTTCACCACCCGCATCTCATGGAAAATTGCCATCTCAATCTCTGCCTCAGACGTCATTGCTCCACGTCACGTGATACCCCTTAGCGATAACAACTCTCCTCACCCCAATATTCGAACGTAAGCACCAGACAAAGACATCACTCCATTTCCCACTTCCGATCCATCTCCCCATTCTCTCGCTCCCCATTTTCTAATATTCGATCGACAAACGCTGAGATGAATCCTTTCTTTGCATTCCTTCTCAGACGTTGCCTCTATAATTCCCACTTCAATTCCTATGTTCCCGAGACATTATTAAGCCCACTTATATTAATCGTACATATTACACAAATTTCAAATGATGCTTCAAAATATTAAACGATTATAAAACCTAAGGATTCGTTAAATAAACATTTTAAACATAATTAACCTTTAACAGAATCTTACACAGTCTTACATTTATGGAAATTCAGCATGAGTAGAAATTGAGGTTCAACACATTTTCTCCAAATAATTATTATAAAATTTAAACGATATGAAAGAAGGAAATCAAAGAAGATAAAATAAGAAAGAAATAATCTAATTCGTCAAACGAAAAGTAACGTAGAATTTCTCAAGAACTTAGTTCTTAATTATTTACGTAAAATTAATTTATTATTATCCCATTTGCGTTTATGAAAACATGTATTAAAATCATTGTTTATCTAATCTACTCTTCTAGTTATTCGTTCTATAAATCAGTCAAATTGATTCCCGGTACATGTTAACCGACCACTCTTGTCATAAATATTATGTGGGAAGTTTAGAAACATATAATTAAATTTTATGCTCCAAAAATAATCCATAAGGGCTAGCAGCATCATTTGTATGTAGTGTTCGTGAACATGTTCCTGAAACTTTATGTGCAAAAATATGACTATGAATCATATTATAAAAACATAAACCGTTGAACAGAGGAAAATCGTAAGAGACTAATAATTCATTTCTAAGGGTCTCCTATTCACCAAAATTCGAGAAAACTATACCAACCATATGCATACATAATAAAAATTTTGACAAACTCATAAACTAAACTAATTTTTTTGAAAACAGTGTATCCTTAAGTAATTCATAGCCAGAACCAAAATAGAATTATTTCCTCACTATTTAACATATTCTATCCTCAAAAAATCACACTCAAAATACTCTAATCGCGTCATCATTTGTTAATACCTAAAGTTACAAATGATACAGTGCTTGAACCCAACGTCCAGCATTCCTCGAACCAATAAATTCGGCACTGTTCCACCAAGTGGGTGGACCTGAATCACGACATAATGACCCAAACGCATTAACGATCTTGTTGAAGATTATTGAGTCAACCATTTCCTTCCCCAGTCCTTATCTTAACATCGCCCGTTGTGGAGTGTGGGAAATCTCCGCGGAAGATGGAAGTCCCAATGCGATCAAAGGGTTTTCCCCTTCCCCCACGGTTTTCACTTCTCCCTGAATTAAGACCCCTCCACACGCTACTCCCTCCACCTTCCCTGCAGCCCCCTTCCTCAGGAGTGGAACTCGTTGAGTGTCTCCCGCCGGACCAATTGCCGTCAGTTTGCGCGGGGATGGGTGCTCCTCCGCATCTGGGTTTCTTCCGTCGACGGCCTTCTCCACGGGGCAGCGGGGGAGGAAATATATTGAAGAAAGGATGGGAAAAAGAGTTCCCTTTTGTAGCTCCTGATACGCGAGGGTTTATGGATGATGGGCTGGGAATGGAGAGGCGCGGGTGAGGCGATGGTCTGACGAGGTGATGGGACGTTGATGAACATGATGCTAAATTATGGAGTGCTAAGGAGAATGTAGACATAGATTTAATAGTGCCTGATCACCTGTGAGGGTTCGATTGAGTTATTCAAAAGTTTATCATTAAAAGTGAACGCGTTGTATTTTGGGGAAGACGGACTGTTCAGTCACCTACGTTTTATTGATTACAATTCTTGGATCAGTATTCCATGCTTGTACTAAGCAAATAAGCTCATCACAAAACGTAATATTTAGCAACTGAATATAAAGAACTGTTAAGTTATGAGCCAGAAATAAATCACGAGCTATTATTACTCTGCCTATAGAATGTGTCATCTGCAATTAACCTTCAGTACGGTGAATTTTTTATTTATATGACTCATTAATCGGGACACTCTTAAACCTAACCTCTGAATCCGTACATAAAAATGTTGAATATTTAATAACACAAAAAACATTATAAGAAAACTGTTAGGAACCAGCGACCAACACACTCCCAGAAAACATTTATACGTTCAATATTTCTAAGCATTATTTAAGGAGCAATAAAGATTTATAGATTAAGCAATTTCTCATCTTAGGAAGTGTCACCCAGTTAAGCTATAGAGCTTCAAGTTTATAGCCATTTAATACACAGAAGAATGGGGTTGAATCGTATTACATCTTGTTAACCTTAATGTCTCCCATCTCTCTAAGAAGCGATCTTTTATCACGCGTGGTAATTCTTCAACATCGGGGTGATCAGGGATACCCTCTAACCCAAAGAGTAAGTCTTCGACCACTAATGCGATGTGATGAAATGTACGGGATTTCCTGGTTTTATTGGACTTATGTCATACGAGAAGAAAGCTGCGTTCATATATCACGGATGAGCAAGAGCTATACATAGAACGGGCAGTCAGCATAAAGGATTTTAGATAGAAAACGAAAATACTTACAAAATTTTCGAAACAATACGAAATAATAAGTGCTCAATATTATTCGGCGGGAATTTATTGAGAAACTGTATTGAAAACTAATCTGAGTTAAGTTCCATTAAGTTACGTTAGAACATAAAAACTTGATGACCGAATACGTCCAGTATATCAACGGAAAAAATCACCTCTGAAAAGGCAATGACAATAAAAGTTTTGGACAACTCGACTCATGATTTATAGCATTCAGCTTATCAATAATCAATACTCAAAAATGTTTACACGACTAAATGAAAGATTTCACATACATCATTCATTGGCATATATAAAAATTAAATAAGATTTTTGTTGTTTTGTTGATTGTTCTTTCAATTGGCAACATATAGAGATTCAATCTTCGGTTCAAGTAGAATATAACATTGACTAGCATTAAACTCACAAACAACGCATGGCAATATCCGTAAATCCTCTTTTTTAGGAAATACACGTCACCCGCTAAACGTATAACAAAACGAACAACCTATGTTGACATATGATAAATACACCAAGTTAGTAAATTTATGTAAGATAAAAAACCTCTTATTCTGTTAAATTTAGCATCTTTAGATACGATACAGGAAACATCTGCTGCAGGATATAAATTAGCAACACAAATCCATTATAAAATGAGACCCATACACTAATTTCAAATATATAGGTAGCTCTGAAAGTGGACTTGGGCTTTTGATTCTATCAGTAAAAAAGTCGAGTTTTAGATGCTCAATTAATAACTATCGATGGATGGATTAGCGGTCGGTGGTGCGTGAAACTTAGGTAAATATATATTCATGAATAGAGTAAAGAATGGATTCGATACGGTCGGAAAGGACGTTTGATTGTCATCTGGCCAAACTGGCAAATGCTGAGTCTAAAAAATAGCAATTCAACTGTAACCGAATATCGAGTAGGTAGACTGCCAATATTTCTTTAATTAATATCCTGCACCCCGTTGTGACATTCATCTTTGAAGATTGGAAATCAATGGCTCAGAATAGGAGTTGCGGAAAGCACATGAAAAATTCATCTCTCGGAAGGAAATATCATTACCAATACAACAGCGTTGGAGTGAAATTGAAAGATATTTATTAATGAGACAAAAAGGAGAAACCTTCCAGCTGAAGTTTTAAATTTTAAGATGAGGAATTAAAAAACAGATTGTAAGAACGATTACAGGAAGAGTACAAGAAGGAAAGCTACCAAAACAACTTGAGGTGTTGTATTTATTTTGAATCAGCAGTCTATACGGAAGAATTCCAACTTTCGCTTTTTTAATCATTTACACAACTCATTTTGGGAATAAATATGGAATGGATTACAACGTCTATTTAAATTTAAAACAAGACCCAATCAATCTACGTATCACCAATATCTCATAATAAGATCACAATTCCTTTTTCTCCTTAAAGGAAAAATCAACTCATACTAACTAAAGCAAGATGATAGAATATTTGGTAATCTGTAAGTATCGTTAAATAAACCTTAACCACGAAGATAAGTAAAATATTATACTCATTCTACCATGGAATCAATATCAAACGTGGTTTTCAGAAATTCCAAAACTTTAATATTAACGTAATATATTTATGAAGAAAATATCACAGTGGGAAATAGCAAAACGACCCTTAAAACAGCAATATACGATATAAGGAATCTATGTCCATCACAACGGTGTTGAACAGTTCGCCTTATTTATATACCTATTCAGATAACCTTTTAGAGCACTTTATAATAAAACTTAAATTCCTTTAGTTTCGACGAAATATTTAATTTGGAACTCACATTGTTATGATCAGTCAAAGAGAGAAAATTCAACATTGATTACTTTAAAATTGTTCTTCCTTAGAAAACATCTCATTAATAAAACCACCGAACTCATCTCCAAAAACGTGAACACGAAAAAATAACATTTTCCATCGCATCCGCGATGAGGAGAGACGCTAACGAGACGATATGCGACATAAAAAAAAGCCTTGATATCATAATCATAAAAAAACTCAGTTACGTTTATTTACCGCATACCGTTGAGTTAGAAACAGCCACGTCCCATTCAAAAAGCTCACTCCTTCGTCGCGTCTTCTGCGTTCCATTCCTCGTGACAAATTTTAGCGAGAAAATGGAGAAAGAATTCCATTATGCGATCTTCGATTTTTTTCTCCATGGAGACCATGTCGCGGACACATTCCTCACACTTTTTCGGCTACCATGTAAAATTTATTGCAAGCATCACGTGGCTGGAAACTTAAAATGGTGACGGTCACGTGGAATCAATTCCAGTCCTTTTTAACGTCGAATAAATTTGCATTTCTGCGACTACGTGATTCTCGAATAACGGAAAACTGAGCGTTCATCTCTCCACGTCTAGAATCCCTTTCTTGCCACTGTCGTAAATTTCGCCCGACAAACGGAGCTTGTCCCAAAAGAGAGATGGCCATTTTTCGCTTGGATTTCCATTGCAAAAGAATATGTTTTCAGAATTTTTGCGGACCAAAAGACAAGCGTTTCATGTGATATCAACCGAACAACTGATTGCGCGCGTCCGATGGAACGGCTTTAATGTCCCGCAGTTTCTCGAATACCCTTTTCGGGTAATAAATGGGACGATAAATTTATCGTTTACTTTTTCAAGGATTCTCTCCGTTTCCCGTCCGGATTCTGTTCTGAGAGGGTCTGGACTATTCGTTACCCACGCAATTATTCATTTATCCCATTAAAAACCGTGAATTTATGCGCTTAAAAATGTTCCGTGCGTAATTTACGGAGGGTTTAATTTTATCATTCTTTTATGAGAATATATTAGCGAATGTTCTATGCTCATTCAATTTGTTGGTTACAGAATCAGCGACTCTGAGTTGAAATCTATAACTCGGAAAATAAAATATCAAATAAAATTTATTCTAGAAGACTCAAATAATTTTTAGTAGGAGGAATTCAAGTAAATGTTTACATGCTTAAAATTAGCATTCTACCAAATAGAGTAGCTTCACATTAATTTCAATTTAGATGACAGGGAAGAAAATATTAATTAAATTTCATGTCAATACCTCTTGATATTACAGCTACTGAAAATACAGCTATCCATCGTTGGCTGAATACCATCTTCAATAATAATTTTTATTTCTAAACTTAAGATTTCGAAGTACAAAAGGAATCATCATCTCAAATATATCTATGGTTAAAAATTAATTTCATTATACTAGCCATACCATTTATAGTGACTGACTTAATGTTTCACAATGCAAAATAAGCTATATTTTGTACATATATTCATCTATAAAGTAATATGTCCCATCCTAAATACATCCAATTGGCTTTATTCTTAAAACTTACGATTAAATCTCAGCTATGACCGACAGCAAGCTATTACTGAATCTTTATTGGATGACGACCGTTGGTAACTTAAGATATCCTTAGATACATGTTTGACTTCTTAATGACAGCAATAAATTCTCTTACCCAAGTTAAGTTCACTTCCTGGTAATCTTTTGTAAGTTAATATTATTATACTATTACTACTGAAAACGCTCTGAAGTTGGGTAAGGTTAGTCAACTCTCTTTTCTTAGAATAGATTTAGAATATTGAATGCACGATTGAAAGTCAATATTTTTTGGTTACTTAAATTAAGTAAATTAAGAAAATTTGTTTCGAAGTATTTCTCCTGCCTTTAAATAATTCATTTAGCATCATATTAATTCAAAAATTGTTCAAAAAGTAGTATTCCGAGATATTGAACATTATATCATCCTTATTAAAAATATTTCAAACTTGTCTTTATATGAAAATTTGAAAGGAGCTTGATTCAATAATGTCAATCGATCATAGAGAACAGATACGTCAATTGAACTTTAATCATAACCGCATCTACTTAAGAAATTATAAAAAAAACACTTCTTTACTAGGAAAGAGTTTAAGCCTATTTATTACACTTCTCACTCACAATACTTATACTTCACGCATTTAAATATCCTCAACCATAAGAAATTTCCTTATCTACTCCACAACGCCTCTCGTTACGCCATCCAAGACTCCGGAAGTCCGTTTTTGTCCACGAACCACGGAAAAAAATCACGCGTCGAAGAAATCTCATGACTACGACCATCTTACGATGTGAAAGAAGAGGAATGGAATCCTACCAATTCCATCCAATCTCCTTCCCAACCGACGACTATTCCATGCTTCAATAACCCCCACCACGTGTCCCCAATCGCCCATTGGGATGGCCACTCGTCACTCCTCTAGTGAATCTCGCAGCTGCATAAATGGAGTAGGCGATCGGTAGAATGAGTGGAGAAATGGCGAATGGGATAAAAGGAAAAAAGAGAGGGAGACGGCAGTGGACGTGGGAAAGAATTTGCAGAGCATTTACCAAGTGGAGGGAGTGTGTGCTTTATGTGCGTGGGTGGGGATAATTGAGGGAGGACTCTCTCTCCCAAGGCGCTGAGGAATGATTCCAAATAACGCCGCATAATTTCTGGAAGGAAAGACTGGGAGGGGGTGAAAATAATATTAATAGAACGGGTCCCCATTGTGAACCACTTGAGAAAGGTCGTTGTTCCTGTATCTCCGTTCTCTAAGACCCCTGTGAGTGCTTCTGGAAGCACCCTGGTGGGAACACTGCGCTCTTGGACCGTTCACGCGTTTTGGAGGATAGGGAAAGATTCGTGGAAAGAGGTGGAATGACGGAAATGACGTGTAACGATATGTTGGTGCTATTAATACCAACATTGGGCTCGAAATTAAATTTTAGTTGTTCGTGGAAGCTTACTGAGCAGTCGTTTTACAATGAAAGCTAAACTATCTCTAATAAATTTCTGTGAAAATGTACCAAAGGTTATTTTAATGGTTAATGCAAGATGAATGAGATTGAAAAGCGATACCATTAATCTCAGATGAGATCGAATCATTTTCGTTGATTGTAAAGTATTTTCTCTGTTTAATTATTCGCTAGGGAATTCCAAAATTCCTTAATTTTGAAAAATTGACCGAATGTCATTTTTCATTATTGAATTGTCCATGCAATTAATTCTGTTATACGAAACGAGAATCTTGCACACGTATAAAATGGCATCCTTGTGACCGAATTGCATTCAAAGACTGCAGACTGAGTATTTCATATTAGGTATACTTATGACGATATTTTAAATATATATTACTTTTATTTAGCCTTAGTGTGAATCAAGTGAAAAGTAAGGCTAACTCTTTTCACTGAACCTTTTCTTCTCTTGCATAAGGAGTTAAATGCCATTACATAAATAAATTTAAAAATTGAAATTAACTTAGATGTTAAATTCCAGAAACTAGAATTAACTGACAGCTTATTATTTTCCTATGAAAATGTTGCTTTAGTTTTCATACAAACTACATCAATTAAAAATCCTATGAAAGATATATATGTAGCAGCTTATTAAACATCCATCTGAAAGGTACGTACAAAGAATTCTTGAAGCGTCAAAATGTTCATCATAATATTTAATATTTATTCCACCTGGAGATGGGAATACTGACTATTTATTAAGGAGATCCATAGGTAGATAAGCTCGAACGTCCACCGAGAATTCTTTATATTAACGAAGTCACTTTGAAAAATGAACCGATTATTCCTACAGTCGTACAACACCCTTAAGGCATCCAGAATAAACCGATAATAACTAGAAACCAGATTTCCTCGTTACTTCTGTAGAAAATGCAGAAGAAGCCCTTCTAGGCACAGCACTTGTTCTCGGGCGTCACAATCCGCTGCTATGGATACATTAAGAGCACAATGCGAGGACAACCACTCGGAGTATAATAATAACTAGCCAGATCTCTTTGACAGGCCGAGATGCAAAGGAAAAAAGGCGCGTTATTTGAATAAAGAGAACCATATATGTAAATCTAAAAGGTTGAAAAAATACCGCGCTTCTAGACCAGCGCTAAGGGGTGAAAGAAATGAAGTAAAGGCAAGGCGAGATATCTCGAGAAAAACGATCCGGGAGAAGCAATATGTATAGAGGTCAATGGTCCATTATCCCAGAGATGAAATAGAATTGGAGGATGGAAAGATTAAGGCGAGGAGAGTTTAAAATATAAAGAACCATAAATCCACGTCCGCAGCGTGGTTTTGGTCATTCCGATTTGTGTATTGGTCGCGGCTTGAATCGACACAGACCGCGGGCTGAACGATAAAAATGTCCACTCATAATTTCGCCCGTCAAAATTTTTTAACGTAACTATATGTCGAAAAGCGGTACCCTCTTAAAACGTATCGGCGAATAACAGTCGCGAAAAATACGACGAAACTAATTGTGCATGAATAAAACTCTCATTACGCGAAGAGAAACTGTGCTCTCTTAATATACGACCACGCGATGGTCTAACTTGAAGGCATTCTTCACACCGAGCGATTTGCTTGTTGCTGACTTATAAACAACAATTTATCGGTGGCGATAAATTCAGGGCTCGTTTTAAAACTGCCGTGAAATGCTTCCTCGATAATTTTATCACTCCCGCGTTCGCCAGGGGTTTTCCCATTTATTCCCCACGGCACTTTTCGAACCGGTTATGTTTTAATTAATTTTGTGACATATTGTGGCGAGAGGCTACTGGGTTGTGAGAAGGATGAGTTTGGGTGAAAGGGGCGGGAAGCGGAAGAATAAGCAAACGGCAGCCAACTACCTTGAACTCTATAAACCGGTTCAATCGATGCTTTTGTATTGCAAAGTCTTATATAATTCTTATTCTGGGATCTGCTAAAAACGACATTTTAATTTATACGTTACCATGGAGACAAATAAATGGCTCGGAATTCTAGAAACTATGAACTTGTATTTCAATGTAAACAGCAACTGTAACTATGGCAACAGTAAAATCCGAATACAGAATTAGAATACAGCCCATTTGGAGTATTTTAAATTCCATTTAATATTTGGATTAAAAGATTAAATTAAGACTCCAAATTTGGAATCCTTAGGTAAATCTCTTCACTCTAAATGGAAAATTCTACATTTTAAAAAGTTTTTGAGGTAATTGCCGTCATAATACACAATGAAATGATTAACAAAAAAAGAAGACTTTTATAGCGTACGTATATCTGAATGTGCGAGACAAGATACCAAATTTTCCGTATGTGTTGCCATCTATGTACAAGTCTCGGGACTTCTGATGCATGGGAAATGACTACATCCGAAATTCAACATTCACGACAAGGAAATGCACTAATGCACAGTTAACATTGATAAATTCTTCAAGCATGATTGCTCAATCACATTATTATTTCCGCATGAATAAAGTTTAACAATTAAATACTGTATGTAATTTAATACATGATGACTGCCCATTTGAATTTAGCTGAACAATCACAGCATAGGAAAAAACAAATCATTCTAATGGTATCTAAGATAAAAGATGGACAACTAAAAAAATTTGTCTCACTCAGCATTTCCTTCAAATCAAAGACAATTTGTGTTAGGTTATTCATTATAATTGGGACTTAGAAATCTAAGAATTTAGAAATTTACCGTTTCATAATACTCTTATTTAATTTTTAATCAAAAAAATGATGTTATAAGGAAATCAAATAGTGGTAAAAGGATAAGCTATTCCCTTTTGTAATTCTGACTTAATGCTCATAGATTAGCAGAAAGAATTTCAATAAACATATTCGAGAAATCTAAAAGCAAATTTAAAAAATTATTTGGAAGATCTGCAAGGATTCCTAGTAAGTTGAAACAAATTTATTTCAATCTTTGTTTGCCTTATGACGATGATGTTTACATAACATCATTTAAATTTTAAAAATTTTACATAATGAAAACCTTAAAAGTGTATTTAGGGGCTAAAACAAAAAGATCTAAAATGGGTATAAGACTTGGAGAAAAATATAAAAAAAATATGGTAGTAACTCTTCAGATTTGTTATTCTGAAAATTAAAAATCTCGTTGCCACATCGTTCTATGCATACATATCGCCCTTAAAATCCTCCAAGTTAAACTTGTTTTACAATTTAGCATTTTCAACCACACCGTCATTAAATATTTATTATATACATATTAAACTCAACATTCAGATGAAAAATTTTAAGTCGTATTATCAATCAACATAAACAGATGGAAGTCGAATTTGATACGCACATAATACTAGAGACCGATTAAATATGGAAATGGAATTCGAAAGTTATCAAATACGATTCCTTAGACGGAGAGCACTCCTCAAATAATTCGGAATTAGCCGGACCAGGCTAATTTAAATTAGAAAGGAAATAATGATGAATGCCCTTTGCCAGCCATTACAGGTGGCGCTCAAATACAAAAGAATTCAGAAGGGCAACGGCCCAAGCAGGTGCGAAAACATATGAGAGGAAGACAGCCGAGCAGAGAAAATGCGTGGGATGCTACATTGTGGTTTCCAAGGGAACGGATAGGAGACAAATGAAAATATACTATTAGCAGAATATAATGCCAAAATGTAGAAGGAAAAAATACTTTGAATCGAATTAATGATTACAATGGAAGTCAAAAAGGACGAAACATTGAAAAAGGTAATAGATTGTAATGATTTGAATAAATAACTCAATTAAATTAGAATTAGTATCACTATGTGAAATACAATTCTACCAACTATAAAATAGAATGTAAAGATCTTTGCGCAAATTCTTCTAAAAACTGACATAAAATTATCCATTGAAAAATTTCGTAGAAACCTATTCGAAAAGATAGATAATCATTCATTAATTTAGCTAGATTAAATTCTCATTTCAATATATTTCAGCAAATATAATAGAATAAAAGAATGAGCAACGAATCAAAAGTATGCAACGAAAACATCAGAATCCGTGAATGGGACACCAAAAGTTACATTAAACTTATAACTTACAAATATTTGTAAATTGAGGGAAATTTTGTACATGTAAATAGAAATCATATACAGATTTGTTTCCAATTAAGTTATTCATTCATTGTAATAATTCATCTTACGAGGTTCAATTAAGTTACTCATTGATTAAATTCATTCTTCTAACGAGGATTCTTTTTGGAAATTACATACGGAGAAGTTAATTATGGTCGAATATCATGTTTTCCAAATGATAAATAATTAAGTTATAACTCTTTAATCGCTATCATAATCAATTATTTATGACATTTCATAACGTCTGATTGAATAGATTCTATAGAATATTCTACATTGAGATCTTTTCTAAATCCTCAATATTCTATCAAAATAAAACATCGATGATAGCAGTTTTACTCTAATAAATAATTCAATCAGATAAAACGTGAAAATAGCATTTGTTTCTCACAGAACTCCTCGTTGGATTTCGAGCCAAATTTTCAAAAAATGCTGAGAATTCTACTGAATGAGACAACAGATTCCAGAAGAGATAAAGAATGTTTTAAGCAGAGGGAAATATCTTAGAGGGCTGATTAAGAGAATAGTTGGGTCGTTAAAAATGAAGAAAATTCAGAATGAATAATGAGGAAGAAGATATATTAGAGGAAAAATTAAGATGATAAAAGGATTTGCAAAAAAATCTGCTTGGACGTGCCATAAATTTAGAAATAAATTGGATGCTTCTTAAGATTGTGTTGATCACAGTATGTGACTCTTACAACTGAAGTGGTTTCCCTTATTTATGGGGAAAGGATTCGGAACTTCGCTTTCCCGGAAATAAAACACTGATGTTATCTGTTATTTGAACACCGCATGTGTTTTCCTCTATTCATACCCAAACGATACGATATCCCACCAATTTAAAGTTAAATTAAATGCCTGTGAGCAAGAAAAAAGTTGCTTCTGAATGTGTTATCTGAAGGAAGAAGAAAATGAAGATTAAAATTAGAGAAGAAAACTGTGGCCTATTTCTTTGTTCATCTCATCTTAACAAGGAACAGATTTATTTTATGTTTTAACCATCGTTCTCATAACAAGAAAACGGTATTTTGATTAATTTCATTATTCACAAAATCAATTAATTTGGGTATTACGATAAAAATGTCAACTTATTTTGAGCGATTCCTTTGTAATTTATCACAGATATTCCTATTAAAACGTCCAAGTTATTTGACACAGCTTCTAATGGCCATCCTCCATTTATGTTCCAACGAACGACTTATATTAAAATATTCTTCTTTATTTGCAATTCAACCGATTCCGATCAAAACATCTGTCGGTTACTGCTTATTTTTAATCACATAAATTGATTAACATGCCCCTATCACAAATATGCATTTATCTGAATTCTGTAATGATTAAATAAACTTCTAGTTCAAGCGTTTTTAATATTACATAAATGAATAGCAAACATAATAAACGATCATCGTATTCTAGTTAAACCCTATATTCATGTTCAAAATAAGTACACCTCTCCTATCGAATAGAATACATGAATCAAAACAAACGTATTCCACAGCCACAGAATGGAATTAATGCAATAAATCCTTCCAACGTAAAATTATGGATATTTATGTGAAATACTGTACGAGAATTTTCCCATCCTAAACCTGACTTTACTTAAATTATAACCTATGTTGAATTCTCTTAAAAGTTTTCAAAGAATTCATCACTGATACATATGAAATCTAGCAAGTCTTATTCATCTACTTGAGCATCCTGTTCTTTAACTTTTGATCATGACACGCTGTACATCGGGAAAGAAGTTACCACTCTAGTGGAAGGCCACTATGGCAGTTGCCCGATTGAAGACAGTATTTGGGGAGCTTTAGAAGAAATCTTCACGGAGTTTAATTAAATGCTGCGATGCTTCACGAACACAGATACGGGTCTGAGAAATGGAGGCCAAGAAGAAGAGGATTTTTTGGAGGCCGAAGAGAAGGGCATATTAAAGAAGGATTTGATGGGAAGTGCTTCGTCATAATCTGAGGCGTATGGTGCCTCCCTTTGCCCTCACTTTTTCCTGCCCTTCACACCGACAGATCCCTGTCTACTCCATAACCCTTCCACCGACACGAGCTTTGCTAATAGGCTACACTTTTCGCGCCGGGATACGATTAACCACTCCACTTTGTTACTGTTGACTAGAGCGCTTTTGAACTTGGATGGGAGCGAATTCGAACAAAGTGTCGTGGTTGATAGATGCGGTCACGTGGTAAACTACACGTGATGGAGAGATTTAAAAGTGTTTGGAACGTAAGAATGCTTCGATTTCGTTTACAAAAAAGCATCGAAATATTTCATACACTCGCTGAGTAATGTAGTACTTTTCTAATCGAAAAAAGTATTTATATTGTAAAGTGAAACTGAAATCTAGATCTCAATGTATCTAGTTTAGGAGTAACAACTGAATTTAATACTTTAAACAACTGAATACCTTTATTAAACTTAAAATTTCAGTATACGACCAATAAATGGCGAATAACTAAACTCATAAAAAACATTCTTGTATCTATATGAGAATTCGTAGTTCATTCGACCTTAAAGTTCCTTAAATATGCAAATATCATGAAGAAATGCTAATGGGCTAAATAACGTAATGATGCTGGTGTTAATTATTCCATGCTAAACGCTGCTGCTGACTCGAGCGGCGTAATTCTTAACTAATTTACTTACATAACTCAGCAGGACGAGTAGTTATTGAAAGCCGATTTCTGAAAAGTTTGTTTGAAATTCAGAACAAGTCCAATTAAATCTCATGCCACTGTTAAAATTGCATAAATTAGAATTTATCCGTCGTAAGAATACTTTGGAAGTTAAATTCTTTAATAACGATTTCTGGAATTGAAATGACGCAATGAAATTTGAAAGGATATTTTTACGTGACTGAAAAGACTCAAGCACATAAGTAACGTAATGAGATATGAAATACATTTCCCTAATAAAACATCGTTATAGCTAATATTTTCGAGGCAATATGCATTCGTTTCTTGAAGAGTGTAACCAATTAAAATTACGATTTAGAGCGTAGAATAGCATGAATAAATTTAATAATAAATGTATCAAATACAGTATCAGTCGAAATATATATATATATATATATATATATATATATATATATATATAATTTAATTATATTAATATAATTTTAATTTTTATGTATTACCGTATGACTATACCCTAATCTACTAAGTAAGACAACCACAAAAATTATATTCTACGTAAATATTAGGATTTTATAGGATTACAAAGTACATAACACTATTCTTGTATCATATATACTCTCATATGACGACTAAGTACATAACTCCCGAATTAGAAGAGAATTAAATTCCTAACGAATCCTAAATAGATTAAATAAATCATTCCGATATGAATCAATACACATTCCTAGTGAATATAGCAGAAAAACATAAAGAAACCGACACAGAATTCGCATAAATTATCGACGTAACTGACTGATTCTCTAAGTGAGAACATCGTCAACAGCTCGGACGTTTTACTTTCGGTTCCATCGTGAAAGGGAAAAAAAACTTTAAACGGCAGAACTATCTTGGCGGGCCCCAAGGGTCGAAAAAAAGTCCATCTGGAGTCCTCGCGGAGAGTGGAAATATTCCTATCAGCCGAACTATCCTTCTTCCAAATTGTTACCGGTCTTCATCATAGAAGATGTCTGCCATCGGCACTCTGCCGCCTCGTCCATCTCAGCCGGAATGAAAGCTTCTTTTAATTTCCTGAATTTCTAAGCGAGAGCATATGGATTTCGTCGCTTAGAGACGAGGATAAACGAATGGCATAATGGAGGCGTAACCTTGCGAGGATAAAAAGAGTTCGATAAAAGATCGCCCGAATTTTTCACTTGTCCCGAACACGTCTTCTCCTTTCCCTTTCGGTGGACAAGAAAGGGCGATATCCTCCACAAGATGGGCTCATTTGCATCAGAGAGGTGAAGGAGGGCAATGACGGGGGTGGAAGGGGGTGGGGTAATGAAGGATGCCTGAAGTATGAGAGGTTAAAAATATGATGAGTGATATCGCTCAAGATTAGCTTACAGTCACCTCAAATGATCAAAGTAAAGAAATTCCACCTTGAGCGTTAATAATAATAATCTTTCTTAAGGGCGACTTTATGGCTAAATCCATTGACCATTCTTTATTCAAACTCAGGAATCGAACCCAGAACCTTATGTCCTCGTAGTACGGCAATACAGTAAGAGTAAACTGTAAATAAAATACAGCTAGATTATTCAACTCAATCTTTTTCTTTGAGTGAAAGAAAGTTAAAAATATTTCTTCAATATTATCCGTCTGCTTTGCTTATGCACAGTTTTATTATGTTCTCTATCCTGTCTACGGCATCTTCAACTCCCTGTCTATTTGTTAAATTACTGTATACAGTTAATTTCATGACTATACCTACGTGTAAACCCTGCCTTTAACCTTTTGGTGCGGGAGACAAGCTCACTAAAATTCTCCTTTATAAAAAACAGTGATATATTCAAACAATTATAACCGTAATGTTTTATTAAATGTCGTACATGGAGGTCTACGAAAACACCAATTATTCCCGCAGATGTTTGAAATACGTCTATCTAAGAGATTTTATTATATATCCAGCGTTAATCGATGTGCCAATTCGATATCGGCATGAGTTAGATGGTCATTAAATATGTCTCACATTTATTCTAAGATGTAATGTTTTGATACGTGTTTAGCCATAGTTTCTGCCTATAAAGACAAAATTGTGTACTATTGCTCTGAAGTCCATATACCGTCAAGCAAAACGAGCGTCACAAAAAACAAACGACACGCGGAATCCGCCACAGAGAGTCGATGTGCGCTATCCGCAACAAGAGACCGAAACGCGCGGTCTAATTTGAAATTCGAAGCCGAGAGATTTGCTTATATTTTCCCTAATTAATATGGACATTACTCAAGGGGTGATAACACACGAAAATTCACGCGCGACTTAATGAGGGTCGGTGCGTGTTTTGAGAAAGGACGGTTGTCAATGCGAGGAACTGTAATGCCCCTAAAGCAAAGCAAAGGAATTTCGGCCGAAGTCTTGAAGTTATTTCGACCGAAATTTGTCGAATGAATAATTCATTTCATTCTTAAAATACGGACATAAATGAAGCAATTTTCTCGCGTGTTCAAGATTTCCTCAAAGATATTTGAGTAGGCAGCTTTTCCGAGACGAAATGTTTTAAATTCTTCAATGCCAATGTCATAAAGATCCTTAAAAATCATCTGACAAAAATAATAAAAACTCGGTTCATCGATATTCCTTTTATATAAGAAAAGAATACGGTAGGCCTATCTTCTTTTCACTTTATCTTTAATGAACTTAGATTGGCAAATTATGTATGAAGTGTTAAATGGATGAATGATTATTTAAATGAAGATTTAATATATATCTCGATTTATATAATTCTGTTCTTTAGTTTTCTTTAAATTTTTTTTTCATGGTACAGAGCACAGGAATGTTCCTGAAGAAGTCTTCCATGTCCTTGACATTATATAATTTGGTGTCAACTTCTTCCAACCAATGCTATGAATCTTCTTAGGTTCAAGAGTGAATAAACTTGCCAAACGTATCCTCCTTTTCGTGTGTTCAATCCTCTCCACATAAGGATTTCAACTCTCCCAGTTTCTTTATAATGTGTACTTCATGTAATTAAGCCAGGATATAGCTTGCACTTCTGAGCCAATATTTATCCTTGTAATATTTATACTTCAGAGCACCGACTGGGTATCGTTGGAGTTCATAGGCTTATTGTTTTAAAATACTCTTTTACTTTGCAGGATAATTCTTTCAACCCATTCTTTCCAAATTGAGTCCTCGAATGCCACAGAAGAAGGAAGAAAATCAGTTGGAGCACATGATAGGCCTTATGGAGAGGCATCATGCATGAATCTTAATCATACTATGATTTCCATTGTACAGAAACCTCTATTCTCACAACCGATATTCTTGAAGGTTGGCTCCAAACCATAGTATCATCCTTAAGCTTCTTTGCCATGGCAGCATTTAGGATAGAGAAGGCTATCTATTCATCGATACTCACCTCTCATTTTTGTCTTTTGATTCCTCTACTGGCACGACCAAGGTTTTCATCTTGACCTTAGAAGCTAGGTTCTGATTTTGTGAATTGCACTCATTATTCTATCGCGCTTGCGGCTCATATCCTTTATGTTTTTTAGAATATCTTCATGGACTGTGTGCTACAGATCATTCGTCTCATTCTCAAATCCATATCTCCTCCCTCAATTTAAACTCTTTATATCACTGGCTCTCATTCGTTTTACATCCACATCCATATTTCTGACATAGATTCTTTAAATGCTTTCATGGCTGGCCTACTCCAAGTTTTCATTGATTGCATGGAGCATCTATCAATTAACTCCTCCTTAGCCTGATTTTATTTTCTCATGTTACTTAATTCTTTAGATAGTTGTACATAATTAAGCTACTTCATTCCTGAAGTTTCCTTCTTCCTTGCAGAAGTTCTCGAGTACCAGTTATATACGGTCACATAGATCTTTAAGCTTCAAACGGATTCATTGCCTTGGATATCACATTGATTTCACGCTCAAGTTAGGGCATTTGGTATCTCAGGTTAATCTTGCTATATTTAATATGTCTGTAGATAAAGTCATAGGATAAAAGTCTAATTCCTATTGTTGTCAGTAATTTAAAACATATTGTGAAACACAGGCGGAAAGATCGATTGATACTTGAAACTATTCAAATAACCGACGTTTGACTACCCTTGATACATTAATATTTATCTAGGTAAATGTAACCTTATGCATTAATATGGTGAAATTCACTACGTGAAAATTTTTCACTATGTAAGTGGAGAGTAATATATTTGCTCTATATAATAATTTTCTCAAGAATATTAACTTCTTTAAGCCATGGATGTTATATCATTTTTCTTTATCCATACTATAAATGTGTCTTACCAATCAGTCATGTGTTCCTTAAATAGGGGAAAATTCATAGATATTTATTCGAATAGATAAACGAAGCTTACTTTTTTAGTATAAAATTTCTTTTTGTTGAGTAAAATAAAATAATATTTTAAAAGTTTGTACCTGCGAAATTATTACAATAATTATTCTAAATTACTAATTCTATTTTCCAAACTATACGAATCAAAAATTCTTTACGTTGAGCTTTAAATTAAGATTTAGAGAATCCAAAAATGTCTGAATGAAAGAAACACACCTGATTTGCAGGCATTAAGAGTGATGTTAAAATGTCTGACAACCTATTAATCAAATACGAATACATTTTCTGCTATACAAGTATATTCGTAGAGCCAAAAGAGAATTCTAAAAGTATAACATACATTTCTCAGTAAACCAAACGAGAATATAATCACTAAAAACGTGGAATAAATAATATCTACTGTGAGCTTTCTGTTGGATAATGGAAATATTATCTTAGACCTCAACTTTCTGCTATATGTTAAGTCTTAAAGGATGGATTAATGAGATCGATTGCTTCTCAGAAACCATCTGTCATCCACCGATGGATTTAATAAGAGTGAAATCGATGCTCTCATCCCCTGGAGCTGTCTTCCCTAAGCAAAATCAAACTTGATTAATAGCACTCTACTAATATCATCTATAATTCTGGCGGATTAGGCGTGCTACAATCCTCGGCACCGGTGCAACACGGACTTATATCTTCTGAAACAATTGACATTTTGCGGATTATAGGAGGCTCTCAAAAAAAAATTGAGGAAAAAATATACTTCAAATATGCATAGTTATTATCTACGGGAACTGAGGGGTACTGGAAAGCTGCTGGAAGCCGACTATAAATGCAGCTCTTATAGTTTTAAGCCAACGTGAGGAATAAGTATGACCAGTACAGCTTCCAGTACCATCCAAAAAATTAGAAATAATAAAAACTGAAACTCTTCTCATCTTAGCACCTTAGTGGTAAATGTCCCTGAAAAAGAGACGAACAAAACAATAAGTATGAATTATTCCGAAATGACGAAAGATCAACCACAAGGAGTGAAACTAGAAAAGGAAAAAACAGACTATTGAACCGACGTTTAACGAGGAAGAAATTGTTGCGCTAGCGAGGGAAAACATCTCGGAAATTACCTCGGGGGCGGGTGGAAGAAATAGGGCGGTTCCCTCAAATCCTCCATCTTTTTGGGAGCACATACACGCAGACACACGAGACCACCTCTCTCCCTCCGTGGGCATCCTCCATAAATCAGAGAAGCAGCCACCGGCTGACAGCTACCAGTGCGGCCTACACGTCTACCGGGCCACACGAAGTCTTCCTACCCTCCCCTCCTCTGGAATCGCTCCCCTCTTACACGACCGACCTGAGACCCTCACACCACTCCCGAACCCTTAACGCGTCCTTCCCCCCACCGCTCGCCCTTCTCGGGCTCCATCCATCTTTTATCTTCTCTCTCTTCTTTTTTAATGAAATCGTTTGATGGAATTCGCGTTCGAAATAAAATTTCTTCAATTTCCCTGCTCTTTTCGCGCTTCCCCGCGGGAGTACTGCTTTCTTTTCGTGACCGTATAAATCTTAAGAGGGATATGAGACGAGCATGACATCATACGCCCTCTGCGATTTCTGGTTCGATTATTATCCCTCCTCACACTGTTCTCTGATTAATTTATTTGCTGGGCATAAATCATCCGTTTCCTTGGCAACGGATAAAACTCCGTAGCAAATGAGGAGAGAAGAACCTATCGTTTGAGATAATAGCGATCGCGTATGAGTTGGGTATTGAATTCTGTGACTAGTGAGGAAATGATGTTTTCCCAAAAAGGATGGTTGTAAACGGTTCATTGAAATTAGGAGGATGAAACAACGAAGGGAAAAATATATTCATTACTGTACGGACACAGAGTCATAGAAAATTGTGGCATTCTCTATTCTTTTTTTCTTCATATATTGCTTCAAGGAATCAAATAAAAAGTATACTGATTAAAATAGAAAAAAGAGCGAATTTTGAGCTGCAATAACTTAAAAAACATTCACATTTTTCTAGTGCCACATATGTCATTTCAAGAATAAGAATTATATATCAACCCGTTTTCATTCGTTTCACCTTGAAAAGCTACGACTAAATTCGACCAACTATATGTAATTATTATTATTAAAATATTTTAAAATCTTTTTATTCTAAATTTGAATAAGTACACAGCTTCAAAATGTTCGTAGAATATTGATTACAACAGGAATCGAAAAGGAAACCAAAATGTTGGACGAAGGATGATAAAATATATTGGACTATTAAAAGAAGAGTTTGTTTCCTTTTAAAAAGATTCGCTACGAACAAAGCTGTATTAGGCATTAATCCCATTCATTTCAATACCTAAATGCGACTAAAATTACAAAATAATCTCATTATATCTATCACAATCTTTGTATTCCAAATCGTTTGATGACTTTGCTCAGTTTCCTGTAAAATCCGATCGTATCATTTAATGAAAAATATAAAATATTGCTTACTTATATATTTTTCATCTTATTTATCATAAAAAGGAAATCAGCAGCTCGTAAATCGAAAGGAAATTTTCCTCGTTACCCCTTTTACCTCATCCAAAAAAAACACCGCAAATAACAGTTACCAAAAAGTGAACTGATATCCGAAAAGACAAGATAATCTACTTCTTACGCGGGATAGCTAATGATTGTTCGTGCTCATCCTTGTGGAAAATAAACTCGGAATATGAATCGCCAAAAAAGCGGTTTCTTTCTAACGAGATGGCTCCGGTGGGAATGTAGAAAAACTCACGAGTAGAAGAAATATGGCTCCAACTGATAAGAGATGAAAACGGGAATCTTAATTTGACAGAGAGGAATGATCGAGGCTATTCCAAATAAATCTCGAATCGAGTTCTTCTTAGTAAAACGAGCGCAAAGAGCTCCGGATGTCACTTTAGAGAGAAGATATTAAAACGATCGTCGAGACACAAATGATAAATGAAGAGTGCAGAATCGTGAGGAGGTATAAAAAATACGTGAGCCGTTATGCATTAAGTAGTCATTGTGCTCCAGATAGCATCAATTTTGAGAACTTAGTGACAGGGAATTATTTAAAAAGAGTTATTTTTTTAAGATTTCGATCCCACAATTTTCGGCTGACGTTTGATAAAATTTTTAATGCATACAAATGCTTCCTTTGGGTTGGGAAAGCCGGATTAAGATTTGAAGGATGACTTCTTCACTTGTTGCCATGGAGAGGAGAGGAGATAAAATCCAAAAGTTTCCCATTACCTCTTACCTGAATATATCTAAAATAAGCATTACTATTATCCTTTTGTAATGTCAAAATTTTAAGGATTGACTATAAGAATCCCTACGAATAGGTTTCAAATATATTGGATATAAGAAGTTTCAATATCACTTTAGGAAAGTATAAGCTATAGAATACTATACGTAATATCAGCCACGCTTACATAGACTATATTATTATTATATTATTTTTGAACGGTTAATCTATTGGTAATTGTAAATTATAAACTTAAAGAGGAGCTGTGATAAGTACCAAGAAAACAAATTCTTGTATTAGAATCTTGCTATCTAACTCTTACAATTAGTTAACAAAATATTTGAATAGGGATTTAAGATATTAAAAGTAATTACCTTAAAGAAATATGTTTTATAAAATTTAATCGATCATGAGCAACATGAATAAATCTTTCGTAGATATGTTATTATTTATCAAAATTGAGGCTAATCAATAGAATACTGCCTTTATACGAAAGAATTTGAGAGTCGTAAGTTCATCGTTCGCCAAATGAACCAAAATACTGACTAAATATCAACCCCTTTCCTTCTTAAGAAATTAATCCACTAATTTCAGTAAATATTAATGATCTGAAATCCTTGTCGTTTAAACTTGTTCTTCAAGAATTCCCCTCTTTCCTATCTTAAAAATTTACTGATATTATTTTCATCCCTTATAAAATAAAACACTCTTATAATATCTCATTTCATTTGCAACTTTTACCATACTGTGTTATGAATATTAATTCAGAGAAAGAGTTTAAAGTGTGCATAAGAGGGTGTCCATTATGTATACAAACTTAATAATTAGAAAGAATTGAAGGTCAAGTAGAGAGATACCGAGGAAAATATCCAAGATATAACAACTATCATCAAAAAGATACTGCACAACAAACTCAAAAGTTTAAAATCTATTCAAGTACAAACAGTAATTGATAACAAAGATTATTATACAAAGGAAAAAAATCTAGTTGTTCAAAAGTGCAAGAAAACGCGACATCAAATAGTAACCAATGGAGATACCCGTTAAGATTCAGTGAAAACGTAACGAATCAAGCGAATTTAGAGGAATAAATTAAAAAACCATAATAACCTAATGACAACATTCATTTATATTAGGAATTGATGGCAAAAAACTGTAATGCATTACGAAAAAAAGCGATGATGGAACCATGTGACAAACGACCGGAAGAATTGTGAATCCAAAATATTTATGAGATCGGAAGAATGATAAAATCAACCAAGAGAATTCATAAACTCTATTCGTATTCATCCTAGATAAATCATAGTTCATTTAGGATCATATTCAGTCTATTAGATAAAAGATAGACCATAAAAATAGACATAATACAAGTATCTGACTCGGCGGTAGGTACGGTTCGTATATCCAGCTCGCTCCTCTCCGAATTACTGTTTCTCCCTTCCTTTCCGTCTAACGCTTCATTTTCCCTCTAATCATTTGCGATTACCCATAGCTCGTGTCCCAGCGGAAATGCCGGTCGATCATTTAAACCCGAAAAGTCCCCCAAATACATCCCTTCCCGATACACGAGTAAAGGGGAAGAGTGGGCAGCAATTATTCCGACCGAAAACATTTCCCCATCCGGGGCTTTTCTCCAACCGCGGAAAGTCTGGGGCGAAATACATGTGATTGACTCTTGGAGATAATGGGGCTTTTGGTCGCGAAGAATGGGTGAGGGTGGACCCAAAGGACGGCGAAATTAACGGACTGGGAGTTTATTTTCGATGTAATCGGAGGAAATGTGAGAGGCTTCGGAATGAAATAGGGTGCGGAAGGGAAAATGAGTGTGGTTGCAGTTTTGGGTTGTTGTCAATGGAAGACGGAGGCCCTAGTGGTGACGCCAACGTGATTTTTGGAATCGAAATATTGATTTTTATGCTAAAGAATGACCTAATGATGCCATCACTGCTTGTATTTTTGATAATAGTATCAGATAAAGATATAAAAAGAGAGGATAATCAAGTGGATTGTGTTAGCATCGGGTGAAATAAAGCCCTGGTTAATCTTGAAATCCGCAAGCGTAGAGTTGCCTTATTCAAATATAATAAGAATATTATAAATGAGTATGCATAATAAATTCATTGTATTCTAATCAATTTAAAATTTATTTATTCAAAGACAAGAGTAGAGAAAATGTTTAGTTCGCTGCTTAAAGATAACTACTTCACTCTTCATCATCCCGTTTACGAACGATCAAAATCTTAAACTACTTTGAATTTTAGTAACGCTTCTTAATGAGCTTTGTATTCTTCCTTGAAAATCTTTTTTTATTAAGATACAGGATAAAGATGTCTTCATAAATCAGCTACTGGTTTCTTACTCTGCTAGAACTTTAAGCGTTGCCTAACTTAATGACGCACTGCTAAGCCAAGTCTTACCTAAGTTAGTTCATGCTCGCCAAATATAAACTCTTAACAAAAACGGTTCTCGGCTTTCATTTCCTGAAAGACTCTCTCCCCAAGGGGTGATCCTAAGCGTTGACAAAGAAACTTCCTCTTTATGGCTGAGGGTGATGTTGTAATGTCACACATTACACCATAGCCATTCATAAGTATCCACGAGGCTTCTGAAAAGACTGATTCTAAATATTGTCGGACTAAATGCATTTATAGTTAATTTACATCTCAAAGGTTCTGGAATACTTCTGCCCTAAGTAAGTCAATGACTATAATCATAGACATATTTAACTCAATAACTCCCTGTTCTTCTAAAGGTTTTATCATGAATAGTTTCATTAAAGTAACTATCAGCTTGAATTTAAATTTTATTCAAATGTTTTAATGGGTGAATAGAACGGTAAGTAACCCAAAAAAGTCTTTCCCTGAGCTAATAAATTTTTTTTAAATTTACGATTGTAACTGAATGAAAATTATTTGAATTTATTGTAAATTTGATGATACTGTGTGGAATTTTCAACCTAAAATTTGAAGAACGTACTGAAGCTTACGTACTTGATTTTTAACATATAAATTATACCAATTTACTAATTTTGGAGCAGATATTTCCTATACAATATATACTTTAAATATGCTATGACATATTAAGATTTTACAATTAATCTTTATCCATTTCCAATTAATATTTTCTCAATGGCAGAATCAGCCCTATTTTCTTTTTTTTGTATACACAATTTTTGCATAGATAAATGTATTATAAAATGCAGCTAAAATGACATACTTGGGTGAATTAAAATATGAATAATATAATGCACAAACTTCGTACTGAATGTCATTATTCTACATCACATCCCTGAATGATATACGATGTCAGTATAAATCAGAAATTCAGTTGAATACTAAACAGTATCTTTAAATTTACAGCATACAACGTAATGTGGAATTTTTTTACAAGATAATTGTCTGTTCCATTCCAAGAGCAACTGTTGAAAGGAAGTGCGGATTAAGTTCCCAATACTTTATGAGAATATTGGCAGATACAAGCCCTTTAATTATGGCTGCATAAAGCTATTTAACAGCTGCATTGACCGGGGACACATAGTAACGTGTTCAATCATCGACAACGATCACCAAGGTTTACAAATGCGGAAGTGTTGGGGATCTGAACCTGAGGTTGAGAAATTATGTGCAGCTGTTCATTGAAGTACTCGATGCAATGACATTTAACTTCTTGTACAGCATCTATTACGCCAATCATCGCGCTATTGCTTACAGGCAGGAATATTTATTAACAGACTCTGAATAGTGTTTATCCTGAGTGGAAGAAATAAAAGAACTTTAGCCATTCTTCGCAAGAAATTACCCAATTGTAAAACAAGATATCGTATTTCCTGAAACTCATGATGATTTTATAGATTTGAAGGAGTTCCAATCCAATCTTTTCTATTACTTATACAACTATTCTTTAATATTTAGTTCACCGTTTTTACGTAGCTTCGGCATCATGCATAACTTACTTACGAATTTACGAATCACATGCCATTTTTAGGATGTCACAAAGTACTCTAGCGTGAAAAGAGAAGAGTATTTATCTAAGCCAACGTTATTTAAAACCTAAAACATAATTCTATATAATTTTATTGCATTTCATTCGAATTTTCACGAACTAGTCTGTCCTTATCCAGTTACATTGGGGAAAGAAAAGTATTACGTTATTCTTTCAGCCAAGAGATATTATTAAGAGCAGAATGCAAAATTTTACAAAAAACATATTAGTATTATCTGAAGAGAAACTCCCATTAATTCTATTGTCAGTATTAAATATAAATATCATTGCTAGTCACATTTAATTATCTTAAAATACATATCATACTGATGGAATAAAAATAAAATACTAAAGAATAAATTAGAAAATTCTCTTATCTAAATATTAATCTCCACCCAACGGAGTGACTGTCGAATTGTAAAATTAATACAGCTTTATTTCAGGTAATCATAAATCACATAAATAAAGTTATTTCCAAACGACAAACATTTCTTTAATAGCAAAACGGTAAGACCATCTTTGTGCCAATTATATTTAGACAATCATCACGAAATAAAAATCAATCCAATTATACAATCTTATACCCTTAATAAACGAATAAAATCACGAGACTACACGATAATTTTATTTTCCCAAGAAATCCTTTCTGAACGCGGGAAATAAGGCGATTTCGCCCGAATGGAGAGAGAGAGAGTACGTTATGAAAGAACGCCGATGTCCGCGAAACAGGCAAATAAAATGAGTGGGAAGAAGAAGGAAAAAAGGGTTGGTGCGGAGGCAGCGTGGGGGGGGGGGGGCTTGAGGGTTTTGGGCGAACAAGTGACGGATGAAATGCGCAGCGGAAGTGGAGTCTGAAAGGAATAGGGAAGAGAAGCTGCCGAGGTCGTGAAGAGTAAAAAGAAGGGGGAGTGGCAGGGGGTGGTGGGAACATGCCTTTTTTAAAAGAGCGTTTTCCATTCTTTTTTCTCTCCGTCTCGAATGTAAGGGGGGGGAAACTTGAATGGGGGAGACGTAGGGAAACTGCAACGGAACGAGAGAAAGGAAACTGTGTAGGGACGTATGTTTTTACGCGTCTGTCTTATTCCCCCTCCTTAATTTCAGCCCCCGAATGTTTTTCCCCGTGCTTTTTTGAAAGCACGGGGAAGACCAAGGATGAACTCGGTGATCTCAAACAAACCGCGCCGTATTAAAGAACACAGTAAAATTCCGTGTTTATCCACGTCTTCTCGAGATCCCGATTACGAAAGCAAATTGCGTTCTCTCGGACGTAAACACGCCGAGGATTCACTTTCCTCGTTTCGTTAAAATAAACGGACGATTTCGTTTCTATTTTTGATGGGAGACCCCATCTGAGCTTTCGTTTCTTAAGCATAGACACCGCCGTTCAGTTGCTTAGAGAATAGTCTATTAAAGCTACAAAAGAGGAAATTCGGCACAAATAAGCAACTTAACGTCACCAAATAAACTTCCTCCTCCAAATAGAGAACAACTACTCTCACAAAGACTTTTATGAGACTCTGAGATCTCAGTGAGGGCCATTTCTTCTGACTTCGTTATGTTTAGGACTGCTCATGGTCCACACGAAAGATGAATACTTTATTTGGTCTCTATTACGCTGTTTATCTAACTGGTATTCGGTGATTATAATTCACGAGAATTTTAATAAACATCAATTCTCAATTGGACAAAAAGATTAATCAACGAAGTAATATTTCATATTCACTTAAAAACCTCAAAACATCAATTACTTTCCTTCCAATATATCTTCTATTTATTTGAAATAACATCATATTCTATCACTTATGTATTCAGTACATATTTATTTGAAAAATTGTATAGTGTCAACTTAGTGTTACCATGTATGTCTCGCTTTAACTGGAATCAACTTGAAAGGAGCAATATTATGAATGAATTTCGAATAACCTCAGGGAAAAGTAAACAATAATAATTTCTACGCTTTAATAAGAATAAACATTTAAACAACGTTTAAGAAATTATTCAAAAACTGTAGGAAAATATAGATGAGAAAAACTATACGAAGTTTGCTTACATACATAGAAAGATAAATTCCTCAAATCAGTTAACTTTCCTCGACATAAGAAGCACAATATATTGAAATTATTATTTTATTTAGTCTTTTTCTTAACTATTAAGAATTAGATTAAATTTTAACATATTATATTATAGCTTGTCTCTCATAATGTAGTGAGATTTATGACAGTTATACAGTAATAACATTCAGTTTAGCCAAAGGTTTACAAATATAATCCTGAATACAAAAATTGCAGTTTTTCTTCGTACTATAACTAACGATTATTCATAAATACTATATGATATTTCAATCGACTTCTGGATATCAATACTACATCGATTCGAAACCATACGCGAAAAATAAAAACATACATCAATTAATCAAATTAAAATTAATACATTATAACAATTCAATAATAGATCTCGAATTCTCTATACCCATGTATTTCTATAACCTATCGTACACCCCATTGTCTACACCTCCAGTTGGACTTATGCATCACCCCGAGTATTCCTAGTTTTTTTTTACCCCCCATTCCCCACCCACGTAAAAAATTAGCCCGTTGAAACGGCCCCAGTTTACCATTTTTTCCAATTTTTTTCCGTCCGAGAACTCCCTTCGGGGGAGAGAAAAAAATACACTTGACTCCACTTTCTGCAGAGCCATCCTCCACGGTCGGATTTTAAATAACGTCTCGAAAGCCGCTTTTCTTTCACAATCCTTCTCTCTCTTCCCTTTATCTTCATCTGCTTCTTAGCAGGCCAATTATCCCAAACGTCCCCTCTTTCCCCCAGAAAACCGGCATTTATGATTCCCACGTTCCACACAGGAAGTATTCTCCACAGCAATCAAGAGCGACTGCGGCCTTAAAATTTTAGCGGTGGAGAGTATTATGGCCCATTACAAATTCGAATTTTCCCCGAATGGCAAAACTACGTGGATTTTTTTCATAGCGTATCCTTCCAGGATCTATCGAGGGAAACGTTAAATGGATCGGGCATCGATTCCGATGCGAAATTTCCATGGAAACCTTAATGACTTTTCGGGAATGAAATGCGGACTTGGAATTACGATGGGAATCGCTCTATCGTTATCAGATCCAAAAAATTCTTCGGATTGTAAGGGAATCTTGGATCATAAAATACATCTCGTAAAATAAGTACATAAAGCTCGACTAACAAACCAAAACTGATAGCATCTCTGATGCACCAATTACGACTGAATGTAAATACAAATCCTTGTCATAAATAACGGTAACAGCACTCCCATTAAGCTGATACGATTAAGAAATTATAAATATCATCTACATAAATCTTCCGTTCTTAACTAGCTATCTTTATGTCTCATGAAAGGTTTTTCAGATAAAGCTCTTACATTTTATCTTTCATTTTCTTCATTGTTAGCAAACGCTTATCACTATAAACTTGAATGGAACTCACCAATATGAATTAAGAATGAATATGATAGCTCACTATTAAAATTAAATGACATTAATGATTTCATTCATTTCTAATGGAAAGAGAAATTCCAAAACATATCGTATATATGTATAATAAGCTCTTAAATCGCAATTTCCCAACTTTAAGTATAACCTTAAAAGTATAAGAATATTTACTCATAATACATACAAAAATTCATTTAACTAAGTTATAAGGAGTATTAGATTCACAAAAATTATCTACTATTCTATTTTATTTTCGTTGAATCGTGTTCATCGATTTTTTCATTTAAATTATAAATAACACAGTGTAACAAATCTTAAGTATACGTTGAATGAGGGTAAGATGTTCAGTAATAAAGTTTCCTTAGTATTTCATGAAAATAAGTGTTGGATATCTTTCAAATTTCCAGATGTTAGTAAAAAACAGCTAAACACTCCAATAAATTAAAGTTTCCTGATATTTAGCTTGCTTTGTCGATCTTAAAGTGTTACTTTGTCACGATTTAGGATTGTGTTATTAATTGGAATTAGTGTTAAATTATTAAACAACTAGGAAACAATAAAGTGTGTCCAATGATTATACAAATGAATAGCTGGTATTGTTATAAGCTTTCCTATATTTCGAGTTAAACCACAAAAATTAAACAAAGCACACTGGAAGAAAGAAAAAGGGTTCAACTGAATGCAGGATAAAAAGCGCCCATTAACCACGCACTATAGCAATTTTAAAAGATAAATAGACCATCATAAAGAATAAAATGAGCTATTTATAGCCTCCGAGAAGAGAGAAATCCTCTCGTTTCCATCGTTTGAATTGAGGAAGAAAAACTCACTTAAACTGTCAACTATCACGGATACTAGTTTGTTTGAAAAGTTTGAGTTACGCTAATGGTAGAAAGATGTTCTTTGGAAAATATGCTCTCGAGCGTTAGTTCGCCTGAGGAAATAGCACCGGTAAGCCATATAGAGAGAGAGGGGAAGCGTAAAATGCGGGTAAAAAATCGTAAAATTTCGACTCGATTGCGGGAAACGTATAGGAAGTGCTTCCAGCTCCGAACTAATCTCTCCTGCCGTGTTCTCACGGAATCTCCATAAAGGGAAGGAGGATTTAAGGGGATGCGGGGGTGGGAGACAAGGGTTAAGGGGTGAGCGGAATTTCGGGTCGTGAGGATTCCTAAGAAAAGGGTGCTCTGAAAGCTAGACACTTTGAGAGAGGGGAAAGAGGTTTTTTTCTTTGTTTTTCGAAAAAATATTTCCGAACCATTTCGGGGTGTGCTCATATGAATTCCGGGGTGAACGAACGAATTCATAAACAGCTGTTTTAAAGCTAAAGCGCCCTATCCTTCTCTGACACGTCTTCGGAATAGGGCGGCGGTCCCTTTTCTCTAATTCTGAATGTCTTTCTACTGGTTGTATAACGAAGTCAATATAATCGCCTAACTGTAAAAAAGTCTACTGACCGCTACGAAGAATTAGATCAACAATACCAAATCCAACTTTTTAATTTCATCATAAAAGGTGGTTTAAATTGATATGTAATTAGATACCTACGTTATTAATTACCTTTATATCTAATTCACCTTGAATTTTCACGCTATTTTCAACAGTAATTTCTTAACAAAAAGAACATGAAAAAAGTTTGATGTAATAATATGTACAAACAAAAATACGTGCTTTTTGTATTGATGACAAACAGGAATCCTATAGTAACCTTTGAAATTCAAATATTTCAAGAGAAATATTATATAGCCGGAGCACAACTAAAATCCTTCTTAAACCATCAATATCATTGAGAATGGATGCACACCCATCAGAATATTATTACTTATTTCTAACCTCTACTAAACAAGCAAAATTTATGCATATTAATTCTCTAAAGGTCTCATTATAGAGTTGAGGTATATATTAAAAACAATTGCTTGTGTTTTATCAATCTCGCAGTTTATGAATATCAATTATTATCAATTATAGTCTAATCATATTTTTCTTAACCGCAATATTTACGTAATTTTAATCTTTAGTCTTAAACGGGCAAAGAAATATGCAGAAGGAAAAGTAGATGTTTAAAACACAAATTTTGCTTAGCGCAACAGATGATCAATTGAAATATAAATTTTCAGGAGTAAGCAAAAAGTTATAATAAAAGAAAATTGAACAATTAATGCATTTGAAAACAGTGGAAATAATGGAGCTCTTTATTTCACGCTTTGATTTCCCAACTTTTCAACCACAAAAAGTAATCTTGACGTAACGTCTATCGTACCACAATACCCATAGCAACTCTATTTTTTACGTTGTCCAACTGAAGTCGATCCAAAGCAAAGATTACTTAATTCCTACTTTAGTCTACGGAAGGTCATTCATTTGTAAATGTGTTTCTGTAAAAGGAAAAGGAATGGAAGGCGACAGGGTGTGAAGGAATACTGAGGGTTTTAAGGGAGGGGTGGGTTTAAAAAAGGAGAGGAGGGCGTGTTAAAAAGAGGGGTTACGGAATGAAAGGCAAGATGAGGGAAAGTAGACAAAGGAGAGCGAAAGGGTAAATGATGAAAAGATCGCTGATCCCAGTGTCTTCTCATTGTGCTTCAATCCCCGCGCCATCAGATTCTTCCATTTGCATGTAAGCAACTCTTTCTTTTTCAAAAAATGTTTCCCCCAGACTGAAAACTGATTTCTTCTGACCAACCCTTTATTCTCAAGAAATTGCTCTGGTGAATCCAAAACAATTTAAAAAGACAAAATCTCAAAAATGAATTGTTCCTTTTTAGAGACATATTCAGGTTTCTATATCGTCATTCATTTCCATGGAGGGAGTAAACACATGACAAATTGTTTCAGCGCAAACGAATACATGCCTGTGTACACATCATAGAGCATACCGTGTTTTTTATTCATTTATAGACCCTAAAAGCTGCTATAACATTAGTGAAGGCATACTCTGAGCCTAGTTAATTGCTCAATCTATAGTATTTGTGGGGGGCTAATATTATTAAATTCACAATTTTACTTCGCATTTGAAACGTTGTACGTAACTTCAACACCCAAGAGAAAATGCCTACTATGATTACAGACATATCAATTTCAAAAAGAAAAATATATATGTAAGTAAAAAGAGCTATTATAGAGCTTCAAATACAACTTAAGGAACTATTCTATACATTCCCTACTAAGAATACCTATGTTATTTATGGTTATTAAAGAATTTTAAAAGTTTTTTTCACATCCATTTTAACTAAATTTTGAAATATTAAATGTTATCAGTTGTTATATTATAACTTCCGTTTCCGTTATTATAACCTTTGAGTACAGAAAATAATTTTGTTAATTTTTAATATCATTATCATTTCAAATTCATAATTTATAATTGAAAAGAAATGTTTTAGATCCTTGATACCTTAGTTCATGCTTTTCGTTAGAAAAGGTGGATATTAATACATTGCTGAATTATCATTATGTAGACCATCTTATACCAAATTCCGCTATGAATTAAATGTTAATAGTCATAAGATGTGAGAAACATAATTTTTGATGCTTTAAGAGTGAACTTTTTTCCATCAGACAGATTGATGAACAAAAGAAAGAGATAGATGAAGAAATTTGAGATTACATGACGTTAAATTAAGTAATACTATAAACCAAGTTACACATGTATATAAACGTCTAAATCATCAACAGGCTTGTTCCCTCAATTGAGTCTTGGGTTCAATACACGAGATTCCCAAAGATTCAATCCTTTAACACTCCTCCACTTCCTCTTGTACTATCTCATCAACCCTTGGAATATTCACTTTGTTCTTTTTTTCGTGGGAGCGATGGCTTCCCTCCGATGAACAGATTTCCTGTCTTCCTTAGTTGCATTAACTCGAAAGGTTTTGGAAATGGACACTCGAGTGCATCTTTCCCTCTTTCATCTCAACGCCTCGTTCCCGTTTTCAATTTCAAAGAGCTTCCGCAAACAACTGTTCATCCAAAAGGAAAATCCTTCTCAAAGCTGATATTTTATCGAAAGTAACCCTTTTGGAATCCTTTCCGAGTTTATCAGCCATTTCGGATACTTTCCCTCTAGAATTTTTGAATCCTCCCTAATCCGATATTTTTCTTTTCTTTTTTCTTTCTGAAAGCCGTTTAATTTGTCAAAGAGCGTTATTTTTTTTCAACGCCTCTGTTTTACGGCGTTGCTATGAGACGTATATCCTTAAAATTCATGTTCTCCGCATTTTATCTTGACAGTCAAAGAAAAAACTATATTTGACTTCATAAATACTTACAACTATACGAAGATTTATTAGTTTTCAGAAACGCATGAGCTGCACTTCAAGATGGAAGTCGAGGAAAATAATTATATGAGTACTTTCATAGAGAAATTTTTTTGAGACTATACGAACTAAAATTGAAAAACTTCGAGAGCACGGAACTCAAATATACATCTCTTAATTTCGGGGTGTTTGATTTAACTTGAAAACGACACGAAATTACCGGCTGAAAAAACAAAAAAAAAAAAAACAATTTCTCGCCCTCCTATTTAACGTTCTAACGTTCTACACGCGAAATATTCAGAATAAATTTAAAAAATCATCATCAACGTGTAATCGTAAACCATGCCATCATTTCTTTTAATGCCACAATTTAGAAATCTTATATAATTCTGTGTTATCTATTTATAAAATTATAGTATAGTATAAAATAAATATGAAATTATCGTTTTTGAATTTGTGGAATACTTCAGATACATTAGTATTAGGACATCTGTCCATTAAAACGTGTCTTCACCGACTACCAATTTCTTAAACTTTCACGTCTTCAGATTTATAATTTAATAAGACGTCATTTAGTAGACTAAATGATAAAGAAACATTAAGACTAACCCAAAACTGGCACTGAAAGAGACAATAAACAGGAACGTAGAACTAACTGTTTTGCCAAAATTATTCCCGTACCTAGCCCCCAAAATCCTAGGACGTAAAAAAAATCAGCCAAACCACTCTCTATCGCGAAACCCGACCAAAACAACCCGTTAACTCCTCCCTCACAAAAACCCTTCATTCAGAACTGGGAAAACACGTGCACACAAACACCGCAATCCGGGAAAACTGAACAATATACGTCCGGTGTGGACGCAGAAATCTGGAAACGGGGACCATATGGGAGTGAGCATTCACAGGACGCACGGTTAGGAGAAACCGGCACAGAAAAAGACAGAAAGGGTTGTATGGGGTGGAGAAGACGGAAGGAAGAAAGGGTATAGGAAGGGAACTCCTTCCTCTAGCGAGCACGCTACACTTCCTCCGTTTCCTTACCACATTTATATTTATTTTTATCCCACCCCGACTAACAAAACGAGCTTTTTTACCAATCTTTTTTTCCCTAAAAAACCCTTCCCCCTTGTGACCCTCTCCCTAACCCTCCCCCGCCCTCTTCCGTCTTCCAGCAACCGCCTTTCCCACGCGACACAATCTCCATTACGCCCCCTAAGCGCGAATCCCCCAAATCCACCCTTAAAAAAAATGCCGGCAATTATCCTCACACTCCGATTCGGAACGCTAATTCCAGCGATTCATATTGTTCGAAGGCGAGGGAGCGTTTTCACATTTAGACCTCACGCCGTTTCCTTTTGATATTTCATTCACACTGCTCAGCTGTCCAAATTGCCGACTATTCTTCTTTTTTAATCCGCCTTTATTTACGGCCCGAATTGTCTTTAGGCGGCCTTGTGGAATTTCGGCTTAAGTCGGAAATGACTTAAGCCATGCGTCCCTATTTTGTCTTAGGGTGATTGAAATGCAACACTGACTAAACGATAATTGCTACAATACTGTCTAATTAAACAAGCAGTAATTTTAATGAATTGTTGAAGGGAGGGATTAAAATTATGCGAGTTAGCTCCAATCAACAACCTAACTAGAGAATTAATGTTGCTCGAATGTCAAACCCATCATTTCCACTTCCATCGAGTTCAGCAAATGATTCATGGAAGGGTAGAATATAGTTATTTCGTTATTTTTACTCAAAATTACTATTTGAATCATCAAAAGGGAAATCTCAATCGCTGAATGACAACCAATTGTCGGAGGTTCTTTCAGTACTGAAGGAACACGTATTCATTGAATTATGCATATGTTTTACCACCGGCAAACGCGTTACCCTTTTAGCCTCACTTAAGCTCATTTCCTATAAGAAAGTAACTATACGTTTACATACGTCAACCAAAGAAAACCATATCATCGTCAAGGTACGGTAAAATTATAAGAAAAACCTAATTAAATTATCAACACGAAATCTTACCCGATATACCATCAAACATATAAGTAAAAAAATATTCAAGGTCTAATACAGACAGACGATCTTGAGAAAAGTTTCACTTTTATTACGAATAATCAAATAATTAAAGTTTCTCGAGTTTAAATGAAGTGTAAATGAAATGAGAATTGCATAAATGGCTGAAATTATAGCCACTTAAAGCAAACTTTCAAGGAAAGGAGGAGAAATCAAGTTAATAATCAGATATATAACCTTCCCGGACGTTATGACGCGGTGGCAGAAAACCTTTTCGAGACCGTGTGCCAAAAAACCAAAAATATTAACAACGAGAGCTTTATAAGCTACTCAAGATCCGTGAATGGTGAAAAGAACGCTTTGACATAGCGATATTTAGCGAGCGTTTCTTAAGAAATAAGTAAAACTTAGGAAATTTCGACTTAAAGTTATTTAATGTGCTTTTAAAAGCTAGTCATTCGCACGACTTCTTGGAAGAGAATTTTTTTAAGGTAAAAAGAAAATATTATTCGAGGACAACATGTTCTAATACGTACTTTTCAAGTATGGATAAAGTTTCTCAAAAGTAAATGAGTCAATATATACTATGTTCTAGTATTCATAAGTGAGATGTATACGTTATAATATTAAACTTTATTATAGAAGTGATTGGAACAATAAAGTTCCTTTAAAAATCTAACAGTATGAAAAGTTTATGGTAATTCCTTAAATATGGCACATTTCGTATGATATGTAATATTATTTACAACTATGAATAACTATTATTTTTTTGAGTAGTATATACACATTTATTCTATGAAATTGGACGATATAATCGTAATTTAATACTAAAAATGTACAATTCTGACTTTATTACGTCGTACATTTACATTTATAAAACTTGATAAATTAATAAAATTCTCGTTATTATCCAAAACGAGTAAATACTGGGTCTTTTATAGCTTGATGGAACCCTAGGTAAAACTCCTGAACTCCACCTGTCCCATAAAAACATCGCGTAATCCTGAAAACGGTGGCAAACAGTAACCACTGCTCAACACGTCCTTTCCGATCTCCGCATCGTCTGATATCTCACACTTCCTCCGAATTTTCCATTAGAGTGGGGCACTGTGATGGAACACCGGGTGGGACAGAGTGTGGGAAGGGGGCGTGGGTGGGGGAACCGTGTAAGATATGCCAAGCAGCCGGTCTGCATTCCTTAATATTTCACCCTTATGTTAGATGGGCGCTGCTTCTAGAGAGAGGCTCCGGGAGGTATTACGTCGCTCCCTCCACCAAACCCTTAAAAAGATCTTAACTCCCCCACGACAAAAACTTACAATTCCTCCCACAAAACGCGCCTTATCCGCCTTCGATTCATCTCCGCCAGGATTCCTTTTGGTTCCCCACTCCTCCGCCGTTTTTCTCTATCTATCTATCTTTACTCCCACAAGAATATTCCGATTTTTACTCCTCCGCGGTACAATGACTAACGATCGTGCTCACTAAAAGGAGTTTTGAGGGCTTCGGAAGAGGTTCCAGTCGTGACTGTGGTTGAAGTCCCCTTTCCACGGAAGATTATACAAGATAGGGGACCATCTAAGAGGTATTAAAACCGAAAAATATTATAAATGATCTCACCCACAAAAAATGTCGATCTATCGCAGACGAATATGACAGGACGATCATTAATACATCGTACCGCTCTTACTTTTCACTAAATCGGAAATGTCTTCTGATGAAACCCAATGAAATATCCCAGTGAATCTACTGGCCTTCTGCAGTGAAAACCCAGTGACGTGATAGCAATACGTTAAAGGTTCGTTAGTATATTAAAACTTTTGAACGTTTTCAATATAATCAGCCATAGATACAATATGATGCTAAGAATTACAATGGATATTTACGTTAGATGTCGCGCCAATGCGGTGTAGCTTGTATATTTATAAAGTTTATGAGGCTATATAATAACTCTTAGGTTAATAAATTAATGCACGCACTAAGTGGGAGATTATAAATCAAAAAAGAAAATAAATAATCAACGCTTATAATTAGAACAAGATGACACAATTCAACAGAGTAGATCTATATGAATTCATAATCATTTCATATTGACATTTAAAGACCAAACTTCTATATCAGTAACTTACGTAGTAAAATATATATAGTCATTCAATTAAAATACTTTAGTAACTTATTGCTTCACCCAATCCACCTCCTTTAATAATTATGAATGATAAAAAATTTAAAACGTGTCTAACATTCTATTGCATTCATTAAAATACTTCGGCCATAGAAGGGAACCATTCAGAAAAAAACTTAGATTCATTCTCAGCCACGTTTCATACATTCCAAACCTTTCAGCTTTTCCGACACTCAAAATAATTAACGGACTCAAAAAGAGCATTTTTCCCTAAAAACTTAAATTTATTCACTTTCGAGACACCGGACGAGAAATACGGAATGATCTGAATAACTCTCAGAATATTTTCCCTTTTAGCTCCTTCGAATTCCAGCATTTCAGAAAGAAACGTCCGTCATAAAGCCTTTTTTTCCAACGCATGGGTCACAAAGACGCGTGGACAAAGTTGGTTTATTTGAACACAAAAAGTGTGCTAATGGGCGCACTCGGTTTCTCTTTGCACACAGTTAGTGACGAGTTAGGGGAAGAGACCTTCTGAAAACCCATCCACGGAAAAAAGAATCTTTCCGATTGCAAAAAAGCGAAAATAACTCGCCACGCTCTTATACTCGCGGACGTTATAATCATATGCAGCGTTAATTGAGAGAGAGGAATGTTTTCCTAAGAAGTATTCAGAAGTAAGTGAATTTCGGAAAAAAATTTTAACTTCTAAAAGCGCGTGCGTCTTAAATTTCGGAGGTGAGGCCTCCGCTCTAAAAGGGTTTTATAAACTGTGATAACCTCCGCTGAAGATACAATCAGATAAATGATCTCGGACGCCATAAAAGTTCCGAACCGCCATTTTGCCTTCTGAATTCACCTCGTAAATCATACGTGTGAAATATTCTCCCGTGAGTCGATCCTTTCTCTTCCGTGATTAAATGAAAAAGTGTCTAAAATCTCTTCGAAGCATTTATGCTTTAAATTACCGGAGATTAAAGAAGATCATTAACATGTGTATGGGATAAACTTCTCCGTCTCCCATTATGAATATTGTCAGATTTTGGAGGTAAATGACATTTATTAAAAGCCAAAAGTTCCGCGTTAATTTATACGGGTGGTGTGAATTCATAAAAGAAACAGTCTAATATTTCCACACATCTTTCAATTTCGTTTAGAAGCTTCGAAATTCCAACGTATCAAAATATTCTTCGAGATATCATAAAAGAACATTCCTTAATATAATTAGCGTGAATATAATTTCCCTTACCATCTGAATAACATCCTTTAAATAAAAATGTATCCTTGGTTCAAGGCTAAAATTATTTCTAGATACATCTTCATTCATTTATCTTGGTAAATTAGAGAGAAATTCAAGACAAAGAATATTCGAATAAAAATACGCGTACATAATTTAGAATACTAGAAATTTCACCACTATTCTCTATTGCTAAAATCGATCGTAATACTTCAACTTAACAAATAATATTGCAAAACAGCTGTCGAACAAAATTAGGAATATTTAACAGTAAAACATATTTCTTCTGTTATTTTCGGAATTAAAAATAATCTGAAGAAAAGATGTTGAGAATTGGTTAGTATCCTAAATATGAAATTCATCTATATCAACATACATCTACTTTTCATCAAGTAGCAGGTCCCAGTCAGGTCTTTATCAAAATATAAAATAAAACAAAAACTGATTCGAATGTACGTTACTATGACAAACAATCGGAGAAAGTGGAACTTTATTAGTTATGGATTTCGTTTCATTCGTTCTTGGATAGAAATTATCAAGCACTGATAACCAAGTGGACGAATATGTATCCAACATAAAACGGAAGTAATACTAAAATAATCAAACGCGACGGAGAACATCGTATTGGGGAGAAACGACATGAATCACTTTCACGAAGATATAATTCAGTCCGGAAAAGGAAGCAAATTCGAGAGAGTGAAACAAATGTGATATAGATAGGGGGAAACGAATTTTAGGGTTGTAAGAGGTCACGAAGTATTTTAGGGATTGAGAGATGTAAAAAATTCGGTTGGCTGACAGATGGAGATTTAAAGGATTGAAAAAGGGTGAAGGAAAATGAGAAGCGGCTGCGGAAAGAAGACATTAGGATTTTGAGCGTAGAAAGAGTAATTAAGAAGCAGAAAAGGAAGTGGGAGATTAAGATAGCTGAAGGAAGTATGACGGTTCAACGCACCGATGGAAAACGAAAAAGTGAACTTTTAGGGAACTATTTCGGGAGCGATATCGAGGGATTGTTTTCTGAAAGCGGATAACAGGAGTAAAAAGTAAAAGAAATCTATCATCATGAATTGCCGAATTCGGAATGGAAGCAAGAACGGAAAAAGGAGACTATTAATTGTTTGAAAACAACGTAATCTTACGAGTCAAGTTCAAAAATGAGGTAAACATCAATCGAAGTCGACTTACACTTACAAACTTACTTACATTCCAACATTAAAAAATATTTTATGTACACTACAAAAATATACCTAACTCAGGTTCTAGATCATAAATTCTGATTATAAAAAAATCGAAAGGTAATCAGTGTGTTCAAGCCTTTGAAAGTTGTTTAACTACGGGAAACTTAACTAAGCTTACCTAGTACATCAACAAAGAGGAATAAAGGAAATTAATTCACGCCAAGTTTATATCCCTGCAATTCAAAATCATAATACTAGATAATCATTATACTTTATGATAAAAATGTTAGATTTACCTTCTAGCTTCACTTCCATTACTTAGTAATTCTACTAGCACTACCTGTAGAACAATGCAAGTCCAATAAAAAGACTCCAGTAATAATCAAACTTCCATTTACCTGAAAGGAAAAAAAAGCGAATTAATACCAAGAAAACAATTTTATTTGAAATTCTACTCATTATCTTAAGAATTAGTGTCTTAGTTAGAATTAAATCTGTGTTATCCAATATTATTCACTAATAGAATTAGCTAGTCTCAGTTAGAATTAAATCTGTATTATCCAATATTGTTCACTAATATAATTAGCTAGTCTCGGTAAGAATTAAATCTGTATTTATCATTCAAACATTTAATATCCAAATTATTTCACGTAAAACGAAACTCTTTCAACCAGAAAACTATTCCCAAAGCACCAACTTCGTTCCCAGCTGCAGATTCTGGGAAGATGGGCGAAAACTTATTTTGAGAAAGTATTTAGGACGAGAAACACCGCGGAACAGCGATGTACGCGGAAAAAAGAGTGAGAATTAATAGGAATTCAGTGTGTGCGGACGGGAGAATTTAAATTATTCCAAAGGGTAGAGGGATTTCAAAGAAGCGAAGAAGGACACTACAGAGAATTTTAACATCTCTGTGAGCGACAGCCTTGACTAAAAACCTCGAACGTTTCTCTTTCAATAAATCTCTAGTTGAGAAAGAAGTCCGTGATTTAGCTTCATAGTTGTGTATGGCGTCAAAGCGAGCGGTTTTCTTGTGGAGATATCCTTGATTGGCTAGCTGCACCAATCTCTGAAATTAGCTTGTGAATCCGTGCGCCAATCTTCACTTGCATACGGTTCTAAAGATATCCTTGAAAAAGTGGTCGGCGCGTACATATTTAAGAGCAGACTGGCACCGGAAGGGGTCAAGGGTCACCTCCTACTTCCCATGATGCACATCGAGAATACCAAGACGCTATCCCCTCGTCCAAGAATTCCCGCGATTCTAGCTTCTTCTATACGCATGCGCCAACTGCATCCCGGAAACGAGCATGCCCTCTAATAATAGAGAAGGCAAAAACAATTGGAAGAGAAACAGTGGGATGAGCATTTTCTCAGAAATCAGAAGTGGGAAAAAGCGCGTAGCATTTGCATCTTGAAAGAAAATAGAGACACTGGTCACTGAATGCGCCTGACGATTGAGGGACGGGAGAGAGGTTAAAAGTGGACGGACTGTTGCACCCTTGAGTCCGAATTATTGGTCTAAAATTGGCTATCCTCGAGGAAAAATAATCCTAATATAATAGTTAATCCTTAATAATAAGATGACTTTCTGTATATCTTTGGATCCCAACTTATCCTAGAAGAAAGTACGAAAATTAGAGTTAGATTGTATCAATTTGAGTGTTTAATATAATATGAAATGCACTTCAAATTGTCAGATATATTTTATAAATCATGGTGGATATATGAGCTCAACTTTAGCGCACTGGCCAATATTACTGCACCATTCTACACTATTTAAACAACAAAAAAAACTCAATTATTTTCACGGGAATTTCAAATATAAAATGAGTCAGGGACCACTGCATAAAAATTCATTTCTCTCTATAAAATTTCAGAAGGAATTAAATTTAAATTAAATCTTTTCTAATATATAAAACGGACATTTATTTTGATTTTTAGAAAAAAATTATATTTCTTCTACATTAGAATTACTTTCCTTATATATAAATATAAAAAGCTTCTGATATATTACCGTCGTAATTAATTGGTACAAACATGAGAGCCTCTTATAATTTTGTCCATCTGATTCCTAAAGAAAAGGAAGAATGACTGTAAAAATATTCTTCCCTTTTCAAATTATCCATTTAAGATCTTAAAATGCATGTATT